>CM042688.1:198105260-199305260 GCA_023614405.1 Avena insularis | reverse complement strand
TCTGGTGGATCCATACGTGGTTTGTGAAAAGAACACACATGCAATGACTCAAGTGGGTCCATATGTAGTTTGTGAAAAGAACACACATGCAATGACTCTAGTGGATCCATATGTGGTTTGTGGAAAGAACACACATGCAATGAACACTGGTGGATCCATATGTGGTTCATGAAGGGAACACACATGCAATGACATTGGTTGATCCATATGTGGTTCGTGACAATAACACACATGCAATGCCATTGGTTAATCCATGTGTGGTTTGTGCAAATAACACACATGCAATGACTCAAGTGGGTCCATATGTGGTTTGTGAAAAGAACAGACATGCAATGACTCTAGTGGATCCATATGTGGTTTGTAAAAAGAACATAGATGCAATGAATACTGGTGGATTCGTATGTGGTTCATGACAGGAACACACATGCAATGACATTGGTTGATCCTTATGTGGTTTGTGACAATAACACACATGCAATGACATTGGTTGATCCATGTGTGGTTTGTGGAAAGAACACACATGCAATGACTCTGGTGTATCCATATGTGGTTTGTGAAAAGAACACACATGCAATGACATTTGTTGATCCATATGTGGTTTGTGAAAAGAACACACATGCAATTACTCTGGTGGATCCATATGTGGTTTGTGGAAAGAATACACATGCAATGATTCTAGTGGGGACATGTGTGGTTTGTGAAAAGAACACACGTGCAATGACTCTAGTGGATCCATGTGTGGTTTGTGAAAATAACACACATGAAATGACTCTAGTGGATACATATGTGGTTAGTGGAAAATAACACACATGCAATGACTCTGGTGGGTCCATATGTGGTTTGTGAAAAGAACACACATACAATGACTCTAGTGGATCCATGTGTGGTTTGTGAAAAGAACACACATGCAATGACTCTAGTGGATACATATGTGGTTTGTGGAAAGAACACACATGCAATGAACACTGGTGGATCCATATGTGGATCATGACAGGAACACACATGCAATGACATTGGTTAATCCATATGTGGTTTGTGATAATAACACACATGCAATGCCATTGGTTAATCCATATGTGGTTTGTGGAAAGAACACACATGCAATGACATTGGTTGATCCATGTGTGGTTTGTGAAAAGAACTCGCATGCAATGCCATTGGTTGATCCATGTGGTTTATGGAAAAGAACACACATGCAATGACATTGGTGGATCCATATGTGGTTTCTGGAAAGAACATACATGCAATGACATTGGTTGATCCATGTGTGGTTTGTGAAAATAACACACATGCAATTACTCTAGTAGATACATATGTGGTTTGTTGAAACAACACACATGCAATGAACACTGGTTGATCCATATGTGGTTTGTCATAGGAACGCACATGCAATGCCATTTGTTAATCCATGTGTGGTTTGTGGAAACAACACACATGTAATGACTCAAGTGGGTCCATATGTGGTTTGTGAAAAGAACACACGTGCAATGACTCTAGTGGATCCATATGTGGTTTGTAGAAAGAACACACATGCAATGACATTGGTTGATCCATATGTGGTTTGTGGAAAAAACACACATGCAATGACTCTAGTGGATCCATATGTGGTTTGTAAAAAGAACACACATGCAATGACTCTAGTGGATCCATATGTGGTTTGTAGAAATAACACACATGCAATGACATTGGTGGATCCATATGTGGTTTGTGAAAAGAACACACATGCAATGACTCGAGTGGATTCATATGTGGTTTGTGAAAAGAACACACATGCAATGAACACTGGTGGATCCATATGTGGTTCATGACAGGAACACACATGCAACGACATTGGTTGATCCATATGTGGTTTGTGACAATAACACACATGCAATGCCATTGGTTAATACATATGTGGTTAGTCGAAAATAACACACATGCAATGACTCTAGTGGATGCATGTGTGGTTAGTGGAAAGAACACACATGCAATGACATTGGTGGATCCATATGTGGTTCATGGAAAGAACGCACATGCAATGACATTGGTGGATCCATATGTGGTTTGTGAAAAGAACACACATGCAATGACTCTAGTGGATCCATATGTGGTTTGTGGAAAGAACACACATGCAATGAACACTGGTGGATCCATATATGGTTCATGACAGGAACTCACACATGCAATGACATTGGTTGATCCATATGTGGTTTGTGACAATAACACATATGCAATGCCATTGGTTAATCCATGTGTGGTTAGTGGAAAGAACACACATGCAATGAACACTAGTGGATCCATATGTGGTTCATAACAGGAAGACGCATGCAATGACACTGGTTGATCCATAGGTGGTTTGTAGAAAGAACACACATGCAATGCCATTGGTTAATCCATATGTGGTTTGTGGAAAAGAACACACATACAATGACTCTGGTGGATCCATATGTGGTTTATGAAAAGAACACACATGCAATGACTCTAGTGGATCCATGTGTGGTTAGTGGAAAGAACACACATGCAATGACATTGGTGGATCAATATGTGGTTCATGGAAAGAACAAACATGCAATGACATTGGTGGATCCATATGTGGTTTATGAAAAGAACAAACATGCAATGACTCTAGTGGATCCATATGTGGTTTGTGGATAGAAAACGCATGCAATGAACACTGGTGGATCCATATGTGGTTTGTGCAAAGAACACACATGCAATGACTCTAGTGGATCCATATGTGGTTTGTGGAAAGAAGACACATGCAATGAACACTGGTGGATGCATATCTGGTTCATGACAGGAACACACATGCAATGACATTGGTTGATCCATATGTGGTTTGTGACAATAACACACATGCAATGCCATTGGTTGATCCATGTGTGGTTTGTGGAAAAGAACACACATGCAATGACTCTGGTGGATCCATACGTGGTTTGTGAAAAGAACACACATGCAATGACTCTAGTGGATGCATATGTGGTTTGTGGAAAGAACACACATGCAATGAACACTGGTGGATCCATATGTGGTTCATGAAAGGAACACACATGCAATGACATTGGTTGATCCATATGGGGTTTGTGATAATAACACACATGCAATGCCATTGGTTAATCCATATGTGGTGTGTGGAAAGAACACACACGCAATGACATTGGTTGATCCATGTGTGGTTTGTGAAAAGAACTCGCATGCAATGCCATTGGTTGATCCATGTGGTTTGTGGAAAAGAACACACATGCAATGACATTGGTGGATCCATATGTGGTTTCTGGAAAGAACATACATGCACTGACATTGGTTGATCCATGTGTGGTTTGTGAAAAGAACACACATGCAATTACTCTAGTAGATACATATGTGGTTTTTTGAAACAACACACATGCAATGAACACTGGTTGATCCATATGTGGTTTGTCATAGGAACGCACATGCAATGCCATTTGTTAATCCATGTGTGGTTTGTGGAAAAAACACACATGTAATGACTCAAGTGGGTCCATATGTGGTTTGTGAAAAGAACACACGTGCAATGACTCTAGTGGATCCATATGTGGTTTGTAGAAAGAACACACATGCAATGAAATTGGTTGATCCATATGTGGTTTGTGGAAAAAACACACATGCAATGACTCTAGTGGATCCATATGTGGTTTGTAAAAAGAACACACATGCAATGACTCTAGTGGATCCATATGTGGTTTGTAGAAATAACACACATGCAATGACATTGGTGGATCCATATGTGGTTTGTGAAAAGAACACACATGCAATGACTCGAGTGGATTCATATGTGGTTTGTGAAAAGAACACACATGCAATGAACACTGGTGGATCCATATGTGGTTCATGACAGGAACACACATGCAACGACATTGGTTGATCAATATGTGGTTTGTGACAATAACACACATGCAATGCCATTGGTTAATACATATGTGGTTAGTCGAAAATAACACACATGCAATGACTCTAGTGGATGCATGTGTGGTTAGTGGAAAGAACACACATGCAATGACATTGGTGGATCCATATGTGGTTCATGGAAAGAACACACATGCAATGACATTGGTGGATCCATATGTGGTTTGTGGAAAGAACACACATGCAATGAACACTGGTGGATCCATATATGGTTCATGACAGGAACTCACACATGCAATGACATTTGTTGATCCATATGTGGTTTGTGACAATAACACACATGCAATGCCATTGGTTAATCCATGTGTGGTTAGTGGAAAGAACACACATGCAATGAACACTAGTGGATCCATATGTGGTTCATGACAGGAAGACGCATGCAATGACACTGGTTGATCCATATGTGGTTTGTAGAAAGAACACACATGCAATGCCATTGGTTAATCCATATGTGGTTTGTGGAAAAGAACACACATACAATGACTCTGGTGGATCCATATGTGGTTTATGAAAAGAACACACATGCAATGACTCTAGTGGATCCATGTGTGGTTAGTGGAAAGAACACACATGCAATTGTAGGGGTTCGTAGCATGGAAAACAAAAATTTTCTATCGCATACAAACAAACAAGCCAAGATCTATCTACTAGATTGCAGCAACGAGTCGATGGAATAACTCACCCTCGAAGATTCCAAAGTGTTTAACGAGAGCAGATTCTCGTGGGTGATGTAGTCGTACTCTTTCCGATCTCAAGATCGCGTAGACGATCCTTCCGCGCCAGCGTTCCATAGCGCTCCCAAGATCGGTGACACGTTCGGTACTCGGCGAAGACCTTCCTCTCCCTTGTTCAGAGGCGGAGGTTGTAGCACTCTCCTCGTGATTCCCCGTGACTGTGGCGTGGTCAGGAGGTAGAGGAAATCCCGAGGCTTCGCCTTAAGCCGGTGCGAGTATGGTGGAGCTTATGAGAGAGGCTATTAGTGGTCTAGTAATTAGACACACCAATTAGAAGGCTCTAAACCAATTAGAAGGCTCTAAACCGAATAGCTCTAAACCGGGGTCTAGATCTAGGGTTTAGTTTAGAGGATAGGAAACTTGTGTGTCTAGGAGGGGAGCCCTGCCCCTCCTTATATAGGTTGGAGGGCTGGCCGGCCAAGGGGAGGAGTTCCTCCCCAACTCGGCCCTAGGGAGGTGCTTGGCCAAGGGGAGGAACCCTCCTCCAACTCGGCCTCCACCTCTCCTCCTCTTTTCCCACTTCCCAAAACTGCCGTTTGACTTTCAAACTAGCCGTTTGACTTTTCAATTTAGGATTTAAATAAATCCTTTATTTGGGACAGCAAGAATACTTAGTACATGATGCAATCATTCCAATATGTAATGACACACTCATGTACCCTTCCCCTCCGGAGTGCCGGACATTCCGGGACCTTCTAGAATGTTCCCGATGAAAACACCGGAACCATTCCCCAACTCCGAAACGGAACTTTCCTTATATGAATCTTATTCTCCGGACCATTCCGGATCACCTCGTGATATCCCGGATCCCATCCGAGACTCCGAACAACATTCGGTCTCTTTCTCATAATACCATAACTACTCAAACAACGTCGAATCCTTAAGTGTGTCTCCCTACGGTTCGTGAATTATGCGGACATGATCGAGACACTTCTCGAGCAATAACCAATAGAGGAATCTGGAAATTCATATGGCCCCCACATATTTCTTACGATTACTTTGCGATCGAATGAACCACTTACATACGATACCAATTTCCCTTTGTCTCACGATATGTTACTTATCCGAGGTTATGATCGTCGGTATCTCTGCATACCTAGTTCATCCTCGTTACTGATAAGTACTCTTTTCTCGTTCCCGTGATATGTGATCCCTTGTGACCAAGTCACATGCTTGCAAGCTAATTGGATGACATTTCACCGAGAGGGCCCAGAGAATATCTATCCGTCATGTGGATGGACAAATCCCACTCTTGATCCATGTGTTTCAACCAATACTTTTCAAACACTCAATGCCACCTTTATAGCCACCCTGTTACGGTGTGGTGTTTGATGACATCAAAGCATCCATCCGATAAAAGGTGATATGCATGATCTCATGGTCGAAGGAATTAGGTTACTATGTATCAGAAAGCATATAGCAATTGAACTATTGAAATGACTTGATCTTTATGCTACGCTTGTCTATAGGAGTATGTCCACCATATCATTCTCCTAACGATATGATCTTGTTGTTGATAACATCTCAATGTTCATGACAAAGAAACCACATCATCAATCAACCAACAAGCTAGTGAAGTATAGAGGCTATACTAGGGACTTCAAATTAAGTTTACAAATCACACAAGTATTAATGGTTTCCTTGTTAATACTATTATAGCATGAATGTAAACATTTATCATAAACACAAAGATATATAATAATAACTACATTTATTATTACCTCTAGGGCATATCTCCAACAGTCTCCCACTTGCACTAGAGTCATCCAATCTAGATTACATGGTAATATACCGAACACCCATGGCAGTTTGGTGTTGGTCATGTTTTGCCCTCGGGAGAGGTTTAGTCAACGGATCCGCCACATTCAGATCTGTGTGTACTTTGCAAATCTTTATATCCCCATCCTGGATATGTTCTCGAATAGCGTGAAATGCAGCTTGATATGCTTCAGCTTCTTGTGTGACCTTGGTTCTTGCGCATTGGCTATGGCGCCCATGTTATCACAAAGAGATAGACATTGGGTCCAGCGCATTTGGAACCACACCCAGCCTGTAATGAACTCTTTCATCCATATCGCTTCTTGTGAAGCCTCCGAAGCGACCATGTATTCCGATTCAGTTGAAGATCTCGCCACAACGCTTTGCTTTGCACTCCTCCAAAGCTTCCGCACCATTCAAAATAAATCATTATCCAGTTGTGATTTAGAATCATCCGGATCGGTGTTCCAACTAACATCGGTGTAACCATTAACAACGAGCTGTTCATCACCTCCATAAGAAAGAACCATATCCTTAGTTCTTCTCAAGTACTTAAGGATGTTTTTGACCGCTGTCCAATGATCCACTCCTGGATCACTTTGATATCTGCTAGTTAGACTAACGAGATATGCGATGTCGGGTCTAGTACATAGCATGGCATACATTAGAGATCCTATGGCTGAGGCATAGGAGTTTTACTCATCCTTTCTCTATCTTACGCCGATGTCGGACTTTGAGCTTTACTCAAGGTCGTATTGAGCAACATGGGCAAGAACCCTTTCTTGCTATCTTCCATTCAAACCTCTTTAGAACTTTGTCCAAATATGTACTTTGTGACAATGATATTTGGCGTTCGATCTATCTCTATAAATCTTTATGCCTAATATGTAAGCTTGCCAAGATCCTTCATTGAAAAACTATTATTCAAATACTCTTTGACACTATTAAGAAGGTCTACATCATTCCCAATCAACAATATGTCATCCACATACAGTATTAAGAATGCTCTGAGCTCCACTCACTTTCTTGTAAATACAAGCTTCTCCATAAGTTTGTATAAAACCAAAACTTTTGATTACCTTATCAAAACGTTGATTCCAACTTCGGGATGCTTGCTTCAATCCATAGATGGACCGTTGAAGCTTGCATACCTTGTTAGCATCTTTAGGATCGTCAAAACCTTTGGGTTGCATCATATACAACTCTTCATCAATGTCTCCATTGAGGAATGCTGTTTTGACATCCATCTGCCATATCTCATAATCATAATATGCAGCGATTGCTAACATAATCCTCACAGACTTTAGCTTCGCTCTTGGTGAGAAAGTCTCATCGTAGTCAACTCCTTGAATTTGTGAAATCCTTTTGCGACAAGTCGAGCTTTATAGACAGTAACATTACCATCAGCATCTGTTTTCTTCTTGAAAATCCATTTGTTCTCGACAGCCTTCCGGCCATTCGGTAAGTCCACCAAAGTCCATACTTGGTTTTCGTACATGGATCCAATCTCGGATTTCATGGCTTCTTGCCATTTATTGGAATCTGGGCTCATCATCTTCCTCATATGTCTGGGGTCATCGGTGTTGTCCACCAACATGACATTCATAACGGAATCATACCAATCAGGTGGTACGAGTTCGTTGACCTCCGAGGCTCTGTAGCAACTTCAAAGTTTCATGATCACCATCATTAGCTTCCTCTCTTATTGGTGCAGGCACCACAGAACTTCTTCGGTCTGCGCTACTTGTAATTCGAGAAGGTTCGACAACCTCGTCGAGTTCTACTTTCCTTCAGTCACCTCTTTCGAGAAATTCCTTCTCTAGAAAGGATCCATTCTTGGCAACGAAGATTTTGCCTTGGATCTATGATAGAAGGTATACCCAATAGTTTCCTTGGTATCCTATGAAGACGCATTTTTCCGCTTTGGGTTCAAGCTTGTCCGCTGTAACTTCTTTACATAGGCTTCGCATCCCCAAACTTTAAGGAACGACAATTTAGGTTTCTTCCCAAACCATAATTCATATGGTGTCGTTTCAACGGATTTAGGCGGTGCCCTATTTAAAGTGAATGCGTTGTTTCTAATGCATAACCCCAAAATGATAGTGGTAGATCTGTAAGTGACATCATAGAACGAACCATATCTAAGAGAGTTCGATTCGATGTTCGTACACACCATTACTGTTGTGGTGTTCCCGGTGTCAAGCTGAAAGTATTCCACATTTCTTAAATGCTCGCCAAACTTCGCAACTTAGATATTCACCTCCACGATCGTAACGTAGAAATTTAATCTTCTTGTTACGTTGATTCTCTACCTCACTTTGAAACTCCTTAAACTTCTCGAAAGTTTGGACTTATGTTTCATGAAATAGATATACCCATATCTACTTAAGTCATCCGTGAAGGTAAGAACATAACGATAACCATCAAGCGATGCTACACTCATTGGACCACACACATCGGTATGTATGATTTCCAATAAGTCCGTGCTTCGCTCCATCATACCGTAAAATGGAGTCTTAGTCATTTTACCCATCGACATGCTTCGCATCTTTCAAGTGATTCAAAATCAAGTGATTCAAGAAGTCCATCGGAATGGAGTTTCTTCATACGCTTCACTCCAATGTGACCAAGACGGCGATTGCCACATATAGGTCGAGTTATCGCTGACTTCAAACGTTTAGCTTCAATGTTATTAATATGTGTATTTCCACTATCGAGATTCAATATGAATAGACCATCTATCAAAGGTGCATGTGCATGAAACATGTTACTCATATAAATCGAACAACCATTATTCTCGGTTTAAATAAGTAACCGCCTCGCAATAAACAAGATCCCGATATAATGTTCATGCTTAACGCAGCACCAAATAACAATTATTTAAGTATAAAACTAATCCCGATGGTAGATGAAGAGGTAGCGTGCGACCGCGATCACATCAACCTTTGATCCGCTTCCTACGCATCGTCACCTCGTTCTTCGCTAGCTTCCGCTTATTCTGCAGCTCTGTTTGAGTTACAAATATGAGCAACCGAACCCGATTATCAAATACCCGAGCACTACTACGAATACTAGTGAGATACACATCAATAACATGTATATCAGATATACCTTTCTTCTTGATGTTGCCGTTCTTCAAATCCGCCAAGTACCTTGGGCAATTCGCTTCGAGGACCTTCTCCCTTGCGGTAAAGCACTCAGTTTCAGGCTTAGGTCCAGCCTTGGTCTTCTTCGTCGGCGTGGTAACTTTCTTACCACCCTTCTTGAAGTGTCCCTTTTGCTTAGACTTGCCTTTCTTGAATTTGGTGGTCTTATTGACCATCAACACTTGGTGCTCTTTCTTGATCTCCACTTCAGATTTTAACATAGCAAATAGTTACGCAACTCTTTGTTCATGTTACGCATGTTGTAGTTCATCACAAAGTTCTTGTAACTTGGTGGTAGTGATTGGAGGATGCGGTAAACTCCCAAAGTATTAGGAATCACTATACCCAAACTTTGAAGTTTATTTGCGTGCCCGCACATCTTAAGCACATGCTCCTTGACGAGCTACCCTCTTCCATCTTGCGCTTAAAGAACTTTTGATGCTTCATAACTTTCAATTGCCGCATGAGTCTCAAAGATTAATTTGAGATCCTCGACAATATCATATGGATCTGACTCTTCAAACCTTTTCTGAAGCTCCGATTCTAAACCATACAAGATAGCACACTGAACTATGGAGTACTGATTCTTGGCGAGGTAAACATTCTTTACTTCATCGGTAGCATCACCGCAGGTGGGTCACCTAGCGGTGCATCCAGCACATAGGTCAAATTACCAGCTGTGAGGACAATCCTCAAATTGCGGAACCAATCCGCGAAGTTGCTTCCATTGTTTTTCAACTTTTCTTTCTCTAGGAACGCATTAAAATTGATGGTAGGGCCGCCATTGATCTACAACATATTTGCAATAGTTTAGACTAAGTTTATGACAAATTGAGTTCAAATTAATTAATGAAATTAAACTAGGTGAACTCCTCAAAACAACATCCCTCACATTGTTTTAGTGATCACGAACCAAATCCACTACATCAACACCGATCATCACGAGAGCTGATATAGTTTTAATGGCGAACAATCATCATGTCCATCATATCTACTATATGATTCATGCTTTGCCTTTCGCGATCCGTGTTCCCGAGGCCATGCATACATGCTAGGCTCGTCAAGATCAAACCTTAGCTACCGCATAAGCAAATCTGGCTTGCTTACGTTGTATTCACCAGCGGAATCAAAGACACCCGATCATCACGTGGTGTTTGAGCGGCAAGCTTTGGCAACGGTGCATACTAAGGGTGAACACTTTAGAACTTGAAATTTATGTGCATGAGGATCATCTTATAATGCTAGCGTCGTCTACTACGCAATACAAGATGCTTACCTGAGTAACCTCAGAGGCAATACATAATATGTGCTTTGATATGTCCTTTCTTCTTAGTGCTTCCTATCTCCTTCTTCATTCACGAATATGATCTCCATCATCACCGCATAGCATCAAGGTCATTGACGCTTCTTCATGGTTGTCGCCCACCAGCTTCAACTATTACAACTATTTTGAATAGACACGAGGTCTTAACAGGAATTAAAGACAACCATATGGCTCTGCCGTTGCCAACTTACAATAAGGAACATTGCATACATCAAATATAATCACAATCATGGCCATATCACATCACGCACCTGCAAAACAAAGTTAGACGCCTCTACTTTCTTTGCATATTTTACGTGGTTTGGGGCTTTCAATAAGTGTCGTTCTAACTTACGAACAAGAACCACAACATTGATACTAGCATTGTTGATCACCCGTTGTAAATTGGATCTTTACTATGCTAGGAGAAAGCAGCACCGCAAAGCCACTTATGCAAAACGAGTTGCATGTCAAGCGTGGAGCAAGTCTCATGAACGATGTCATGTAAGGTCACCGGGCCTTCATCCCAACATACCGCAAGATGCAAAGTACACGAAAAGCAATCTACAATAAAGCATCAACGCCCACAATGACCATTGTGTTCTACTCGTCAGATCTACATATAGACACGGCTCGATACCCTTTGTAGGGGTTCGTAGCATGGAAAACAAAAATTTTCTATCGCATACAAACAAACAAGCCAAGATCTATCTACTAGATTGCAGCAACGAGTCGATGGAATAACTCACCCTCGAAGATTCCAAAGTGTTTAACGAGAGCGATTCTCGTGGGTGATGTAGTCGTACTCTTTCCGATCTCAAGATCGCGTGACGATCCTTCCGGGCCAAGCGTTCCATGGCGCTCCCTTGATCGGTCACACGTTCGGTACTCGACGAAGACCTTCCTCTCCCTTGTTCCGGTGAGGCGTGGAGGTTGTAGCACTCTCCTCGTGATTCCTAAGACTGACAGCGTGGTACCGGAGGTAGAGGGAAATCCGAGGCTTCGCCTTAAGCCGGTGCGAGTATGGTGGAGCTTATGAGAGAGGCTATTAGTGGTCTAGTAATTAGACACACCAATTAGAAGGCTCTAAACCAATTAGAAGGCTCTAAACCGAATAGCTCTAAACCGGAGTCTAGATCTAGGGTTTAGTTTAGAGGATAGGAAACTTGTGTGTCTAGGAGGAGGCCCTGCCTCCTTATATAGGTTGGAGGCTGGCCGGCCAAGGGAGGAGTTCCTCCCCAACTCGGCCTAGGGAGTGCCAGCCAAGGAGGAACCTCCTCCAACTCGGCCTCCACCTCCTCCTCTTTTCCCACTTCCCAAAAGCTGCTTGACTTTCAAACTAGCCGTTTGACTTTTCAATTTAGGATTTAAATAAATCCTTTATTTTGGACAGCAAGAATACTTAGTACATGATGCAATCATTCCAATATGTAATGACACACTCATGTACCCTTCCCCCTCGGTCTTGGGACATTCCGGACCTTCTAGAATGTTCCCGATGAAAACACCGGAATCATTCCCCAACTCCGAAACGGAACTTTCCTTATATGAATCTTATTCTCCGGACCATTCCGGATCACCTCATGATATTCCGGATCCCATCCGAGACTCCGAACAACATTAGGTCTCTTTCTCATAATACCATAACTACTCAAACAACGTCAATCCTTAAGTGTGTCTCCCTACGGTTCGTGAATTATGCGGACATGATCGAGACACTTCTCGAGCAATAACCAATAGAGGAATCTGGAAATTCATATGGCTCCCACATATTTCTCGATTACTTTGCGATCGAATGAACCACTTACATACGATACCAATTTCCCTTTGTCTCACGATATGTTACTTATCCGAGGTTATGATGATCGTCGGTATCTCTGCATACCTAGTTCATCCTCGTTCTTGATAAGTACTCTTTTCTCGTTCCCGTGATATGTGATCCCTAGTGACCAAGTCACATGCTTGCAAGCTAATTGGATGACATTTCACCGAGAGGGCCCAGAGAATATCTATCCGTCATGTGGATGGACAAATCCCACTCTTGATCCATGTGTTTCAACCAATACTTTTCAAACACTCAATGCCACCTTTATAGCCACCCTGTTACGGTGTGGTGTTTGATGACATCAAAGCATCCATCCAGTAAAGGTGATATGCATGATCTCATGGTCGAAGGAATTAGGTTACTATGTATCAGAAAGCATATAGCAATTGAACTATTGAAATGACTTGATCTTTATGCTACGCTTGTCTATAGGAGTATGTCCACCATATCATTCTCCTAACGATATGATCTTGTTGTTGATAACATCTCAATGTTCATGACAAAGAAACCACATCATCAATCAACCAACAAGCTAGTGAAGTATAGAGGCTATACTAGGGACTTCAAATTAAGTTTACAAATCACACAAGTATTAATGGTTTCCTTGTTAATACTATTATAGCATGAATGTAAACATTTATCATAAACACAAAGATATATAATAATAACTACATTTATTATTACCTCTAGGGCATATCTCCAACAGCAATGACATTGGTGGATCAATATGTGGTTCATGGAAAGAACAAACATGCAATGACATTGGTGGATCCATATGTGGTTTATGAAAAGAACAAACATGCAATGACTCTAGTGGATCCATATGTGGTTTGTGGATAGAAAACGCATGCAATGAACATTGGTGGATCCATATGTGGTTTGTGCAAAGAACACACATGCAATGACTCTAGTGGATCCATATGTGGTTTGTGGAAAGAAGACACATGCAATGAACACTGGTGGATGCATATCTGGTTCATGACAGGAACACACATGCAATGACATTGGTTGATCCATATGTGGTTTGTGACAATAACACACATGCAATGCCATTGGTTGATCCATGTGTGGTTTGTGGAAAAGAACACACATGCAATGACTCTGGTGGATCCATACGTGGTTTGTGAAAAGAACACACATGCAATGACTCTAGTGGATACATATGTGGTTTGTGGAAAGAACACACATGCAATGAACACTGGTGGATCCATATGTGGTTCATGACAGGAACACACATGCAATGACATTGGTTGATCCATATGGGGTTTGTGATAATAACACACATGCAATGCCATTGGTTAATCCATATGTGGTGTGTGGAAAGAACACACGCAATGACATTGGTTGATCCATGTGTGGTTTGTGAAAGAACTGCATGCAATGCCATTGGTTGATCCATGTGGTTTGTGGAAAAGAACACACATGCAATGACATTGGTGGATCCATATGTGGTTTCTGGAAAGAACATACATGCAATGACATTGGTTGATCCATGTGTGGTTTGTGAAAAGAACACACATGCAATTACTCTAGTAGATACATATGTGGTTTGTTGAAACAACACACATGCAATGAACACTGGTTGATCCATTTGTGGTTTGTGATAGGAACGCACATGCATTGCCATTGGTTAATCCATGTGTGGTTTGTGGAAAAAACACACATGTAATGACTCAAGTGGGTCCATATGTGGTTTGTGGAAAGAACACACATGCAATGACTCTAGTGGATCCATATGTGGTTTGTAGAAAGAACACACATGCAATGACATTGGTTGATCCATATGTGGTTTATGGAAAAACACACATGCAATCACTCTAGTGGATCCATATGTGGTTTGTGAAAAGAACACACATGCAATGACTCTAGTGGATCCATATGTGGTTTGTATAAATAACACACATGCAATGACATTGGTGGATCCATATGTGGTTTGTGAAAACAACACACATGCAATGACTCTAGTGGATTCATATGTGGTTTGTGAAAAGAACACACATGCAATGAACACTGGTGGATGCATATGTGGTTCATGACAGGAACACACATGCAATGACATTGGTTGATCCATATGTGGTTTGTGACAATAACACACATGCAATGCCATTGGTTGATCCATGTATGGTTTTTGGAAAAGAACACACATGCAATCACTTTGGTGGATCCATACGTGGTTAGTGGAAAGAACACACATGCAATGACATTGGTGGATCCATATGTGGTTCATGGAAAGAACACACATGCAATGACATTGGTGGATCCATATGTGGTTTGTGAAAAGAACACACATGCAATGACTCTAGTGGATCCATATGTGGTTTGTGGAAAGAACACACATGCAATGAACACTGGTGGATCCATATATGGTTCATGACAGGAACTCACACATGCAATGACATTGGTTGATCCATATGTGGTTTGTGACAATAACACACATGCAATGCCATTGGTGAATCCATGTGTGGTTAGTGGAAAGAACACACATGCAATGAACACTAGTGGATCCATATGTGGTTCATGACAGGAAGACACATGCAATGACACTGGTTGATCCATATGTGGTTTGTAGAAAGAACACACATGCAATGCCATTGGTTAATCCATATGTGGTTTGTGGAAAAGAACACACATACAATGACTCTGCTGGATCCATATGTGGTTTGTGAAAAGAACACACATGCAATGAATCTAGTGGATCCATGTGTGGTTAGTGGAAAGAACACACATGCAATGACATTGGTGGATCAATATGTGGTTCATGGAAAGAACAAACATGCAATGACATTGGTGGATCCATATGTGGTTTATGAAAAGAACAAACATGCAATGACTCTAGTGGATCCATATGTGGTTTGTGGATAGAAAACGCATGCAATGAACACTGGTGGATCCATATGTGGTTTGTGAAAAGAACACACATGCAATGACTCTAGTGGATCCATATGTGGTTTGTGGAAAGAATACACATGCAATGAACACTGGTGGATGCATATCTGGTTCATGACAGGAACACACATGCAATGACATTGGTTGATCCATATGTGGTTTGTGACAATAACACACATGCAATGCCATTGGTTGATCCATGTGTGGTTTGTGGAAAAGAACACACATGCAATGACTCTGGTGGATCCATACGTGGTTTGTGAAAAGAACACACATGCAATGACTCTAGTGGATACATATGTGGTTTGTGGAAAGAACACACAAGCAATGAACACTGGTGGATCCATATGTGGTTCATGACAGGAACACACATGCAATGACATTGGTTGATCCATATGTGGTTTGTGATAATAACACACATGCAATGCCATTGGTTAATCCATATGTGGTTTGTGGAAAGAACACACACGCAATGACATTGGTTGATCCATGTGTGGTTTGTGAAAAGAACTCGCATGCAATGCCATTGGTTGATCCATGTGGTTTGTGGAAAAGAACACACATGCAATGACATTGGTGGATCCATATGTGGTTTTTGGAAAGAACATACATGCAATGACATTGGTTGATCCATGTGTGGTTTGTGAAAAGAACACACATGCAATTACTCTAGTAGATACATATGTGGTTTGTTGAAACAACACACATGCAATGAACACTGGTTGATCCATTTGTGGTTTGTAATAGGAGCACATGCATTGCCATTGGTTAATCCATGTGTGGTTTGTGGAAAAAACACACATGTAATGACTCAAGTCGGTCCATATGTGGTTTGTGGAAAGAACACACATGCAATAACTCTAGTGGATCCATATGTGGTTTGTAGAAAGAACACACATGCAATGACATTGGTTGATCCATATGTGGTTTATGGAAAAACACACATGCAATGACTCTAGTGGATCCATATGTGGTTTGTGAAAAGAACACACATGCAATGACTCTAGTGGATCCATATGTGGTTTGTATAAATAACACACATGCAATGACATTGGTGGATCCATATGTGGTTTATGAAAAGAACACACATGCAATGACTATAGTGGATTCATATGTGGTTTGTGAAAAGAACACACATGCAATGAACACTGGTGGATGCATATGTGGTTCATGACAGGAACACACATGCAATGACATTGGTTGATCCATATGTGGTTTGTGACAATAACACACATGCAATGCCATTGGTTGATCCATGTATGGTTTGTGGAAAAGAACACACATGCAATGACTCTGGTGGATCCATATGTGGTTTGTGAAAAGAACACACATGCAATGACTCTAGTGGATACATATGTGGTTTGTGGAAAGAACACACATGCAATGAACACTGGTGGATCCATATGTGGTTCATGACAGGAACACACATGCAATGACATTGGTTGATCCATATGTGGTTTGTGATAATAACACATGCAATGCCATTGGTTAATCCATATGTGGTTTGTGAAAAGAACACACATGCAATGACTCTAGTGGATCCATATGTGGTTTATGACAAGAACACACATGCAATGACATTGGTTGATCCATATATGGTTTATGGAAAAAACACACATGCAATGACTCTAGTGGATCCATATGTGGTTTGTGAAAAGAACACACATGCAATGAATCTAGTGGATCCATGTGTGGTTAGTGGAAAGAACACACATGCAATGACATTGGTGGATCAATATGTGGTTCATGGAAAGAACAAACATGCAATGACATTGGTGGATCCATATGTGGTTTATGAAAAGAACAAACATGCAATGACTCTAGTGGATCCTTATGTGGTTTGTGGATAGAAAACGCATGCAATGAACACTGGTGGATCCATATGTGGTTTGTGAAAAGAACACACATGCAATGACTCTAGTGGATCCATATGTGGTTTGTGGAAAGAATACACATGCAATGAACACTGGTGGATGCATATCTGGTTCATGACAGGAACACACATGCAATGACATTGGTTGATCCATATGTGGTTTGTGACAATAACACACATGCAATGCCATTGGTTGATCCATGTGTGGTTTGTGGAAAAGAACACACATGCAATGACTCTGGTGGATCCATACGTGGTTTGTGAAAAGAACACACATGCAATGACTCTAGTGGATACATATGTGGTTTGTGGAAAGAACACACAAGCAATGAACACTGGTGGATCCATATGTGGTTCATGACAGGAACACACATGCAATGACATTGGTTGATCCATATGTGGTTTGTGATAATAACACACATGCAATGCCATTGGTTAATCCATATGTGGTGTGTGGAAAGAACACACACGCAATGACATTGGTTGATCCATGTGTGGTTTGTGAAAAGAACTCGCATGCAATGCCATTGGTTGATCCATGTGGTTTGTGGAAAAGAACACACATGCAATGACATTGGTGGATCCATATGTGGTTTCTGGAAAGAACATACATGCAATGACATTGGTTGATCCATGTGTGGTTTGTGAAAAGAACACACATGCAATTACTCTAGTAGATACATATGTGGTTTGTTGAAACAACACACATGCAATGAACACTGGTTGATCCATTTGTGGTTTGTGATAGGAACGCACATGCATTGCCATTGGTTAATCCATGTGTGGTTTGTGGAAAAAACACACATGTAATGACTCAAGTGGGTCCATATGTGGTTTGTGGAAAGAACACACATGCAATGACTCTAGTGGATCCATATGTGGTTTGTAGAAAGAACACACATGCAATGACATTGGTTGATCCATATGTGGTTTATGGAAAAACACACATGCAATCACTCTAGTGGATCCATATGTGGTTTGTGAAAAGAACACACATGCAATGACTCTAGTGGATCCATATGTGGTTTGTATAAATAACACACATGCAATGACATTGGTGGATCCATATGTGGTTTGTGAAAAGAACACACATGCAATGACTCTAGTGGATTCATATGTGGTTTGTGAAAAGAACACACATGCAATGAACACTGGTGGATGCATATGTGGTTCATGACAGGAACACACATGCAATGACATTGGTTGATCCATATGTGGTTTGTGACAATAACACACATGCAATGCCATTGGTTGATCCATGTATGGTTTTTGGAAAAGAACACACATGCAATCACTTTGGTGGATCCATACGTGGTTAGTGGAAAGAACACACATGCAATGACATTGGTGGATCCATATGTGGTTCATGGAAAGAACACACATGCAATGACATTGGTGGATCCATATGTGGTTTGTGAAAAGAACACACATGCAATGACTCTAGTGGATCCATATGTGGTTTGTGGAAAGAACACACATGCAATGAACACTGGTGGATCCATATATGGTTCATGACAGGAACTCACACATGCAATGACATTGGTTGATCCATATGTGGTTTGTGACAATAACACACATGCAATGCCATTGGTGAATCCATGTGTGGTTAGTGGAAAGAACACACATGCAATGAACACTAGTGGATCCATATGTGGTTCATGACAGGAAGACACATGCAATGACACTGGTTGATCCATATGTGGTTTGTAGAAAGAACACACATGCAATGCCATTGGTTAATCCATATGTGGTTTGTGGAAAAGAACACACATACAATGACTCTGCTGGATCCATATGTGGTTTGTGAAAAGAACACACATGCAATGAATCTAGTGGATCCATGTGTGGTTAGTGGAAAGAACACACATGCAATGACTCTGGTGGATCAATATGGTTCATGGAAAGAACAAACATGCAATGACATTGGTGGATCCATATGTGGTTTATGAAAAGAACAAACATGCAATGACTCTAGTGGATCCATATGTGGTTTGTGGATAGAAAACGCATGCAATGAACACTGGTGGATCCATATGTGGTTTGTGAAAAGAACACACATGCAATGACTCTAGTGGATCCATATGTGGTTTGTGGAAAGAATACACATGCAATGAACACTGGTGGATGCATATCTGGTTCATGACAGGAACACACATGCAATGACATTGGTTGATCCATATGTGGTTTGTTTAAATAACACACATGCAATGCCATTGGTTGATCCATGTGTGGTTTGTGGAAAAGAACACACATGCAATGACTCTGGTGGATCCATACGTGGTTTGTGAAAAGAACACACATGCAATGACTCTAGTGGATACATATGTGGTTTGTGGAAAGAACACACAAGCAATGAACACTGGTGGATCCATATGTGGTTCATGACAGGAACACACATGCAATGACATTGGTTGATCCATATGTGGTTTGTGATAATAACACACATGCAATGCCATTGGTTAATCCATATGTGGTTTGTGGAAAGAACACACACGCAATGACATTGGTTGATCCATGTGTGGTTTGTGAAAAGAACTCGCATGCAATGCCATTGGTTGATCCATGTGGTTTGTGGAAAAGAACACACATGCAATGACATTGGTGGATCCATATGTGGTTTTTGGAAAGAACATACATGCAATGACATTGGTTGATCCATGTGTGGTTTGTGAAAAGAACACACATGCAATTACTCTAGTAGATACATATGTGGTTTGTTGAAACAACACACATGCAATGAACACTGGTTGATCCATTTGTGGTTTGTGATAGGAACGCACATGCATTGCCATTGGTTAATCCATGTGTGGTTTGTGGAAAAAACACACATGTAATGACTCAAGTCGGTCCATATGTGGTTTGTGGAAAGAACACACATGCAATAACTCTAGTGGATCCATATGTGGTTTGTAGAAAGAACACACATGCAATGACATTGGTTGATCCATATGTGGTTTATGGAAAAACACACATGCAATGACTCTAGTGGATCCATATGTGGTTTGTGAAAAGAACACACATGCAATGACTCTAGTGGATCCATATGTGGTTTGTATAAATAACACACATGCAATGACATTGGTGGATCCATATGTGGTTTATGAAAAGAACACACATGCAATGACTATAGTGGATTCATATGTGGTTTGTGAAAAGAACACACATGCAATGAACACTGGTGGATGCATATGTGGTTCATGACAGGAACACACATGCAATGACATTGGTTGATCCATATGTGGTTTGTGACAATAACACACATGCAATGCCATTGGTTGATCCATGTATGGTTTGTGGAAAAGAACACACATGCAATGACTCTGGTGGATCCATATGTGGTTTGTGAAAAGAACACACATGCAATGACTCTAGTGGATACATATGTGGTTTGTGGAAAGAACACACATGCAATGAACACTGGTGGATCCATATGTGGTTCATGACAGGAACACACATGCAATGACATTGGTTGATCCATATGTGGTTTGTGATAATAACACACATGCAATGCCATTGGTTAATCCATATGTGGTTTGTGAAAAGAACACACATGCAATGACTCTAGTGGATCCATATGTGGTTTATGACAAGAACACACATGCAATGACATTGGTTGATCCATATATGGTTTATGGAAAAAACACACATGCAATGACTCTAGTGGATCCATATGTGGTTTGTGAAAAGAACACACATGCAATGAATCTAGTGGATCCATGTGTGGTTAGTGGAAAGAACACACATGCAATGACATTGGTGGATCAATATGTGGTTCATGGAAAGAACAAACATGCAATGACATTGGTGGATCCATATGTGGTTTATGAAAAGAACAAACATGCAATGACTCTAGTGGATCCTTATGTGGTTTGTGGATAGAAAACGCATGCAATGAACACTGGTGGATCCATATGTGGTTTGTGAAAAGAACACACATGCAATGACTCTAGTGGATCCATATGTGGTTTGTGGAAAGAATACACATGCAATGAACACTGGTGGATGCATATCTGGTTCATGACAGGAACACACATGCAATGACATTGGTTGATCCATATGTGGTTTGTGACAATAACACACAGGCAATGCCATTGGTTGATCCATGTGTGGTTTGTGGAAAAGAACACACATGCAATGACTCTGGTGGATCCATACGTGGTTTGTGAAAAGAACACACATGCAATGACTCTAGTGGATACATATGTGGTTTGTGGAAAGAACACACAAGCAATGAACACTGGTGGATCCATATGTGGTTCATGACAGGAACACACATGCAATGACATTGGTTGATCCATATGTGGTTTGTGATAATAACACACATGCAATGCCATTGGTTAATCCATATGTGGTTTGTGGAAAGAACACACACGCAATGACATTGGTTGATCCATGTGTGGTTTGTGAAAAGAACTCGCATGCAATGCCATTGGTTGATCCATGTGGTTTGTGGAAAAGAACACACATGCAATGACATTGGTGGATCCATATGTGGTTTTTGGAAAGAACATACATGCAATGACATTGGTTGATCCATGTGTGGTTTGTGAAAAGAACACACATGCAATTACTCTAGTAGATACATATGTGGTTTGTTGAAACAACACACATGCAATGAACACTGGTTGATCCATTTGTGGTTTGTGATAGAACGCACATGCATTGCCATTGGTTAATCCATGTGTGGTTTGTGGAAAAACACACATGTAATGACTCAAGTCGGTCCATATGTGGTTTGTGGAAAGAACACACATGCAATAACTCTAGTGGATCCATATGTGGTTTGTAGAAAGAACACACATGCAATGACATTGGTTGATCCATATGTGGTTTATGGAAAAACACACATGCAATGACTCTAGTGGATCCATATGTGGTTTGTGAAAAGAACACACATGCAATGACTCTAGTGGATCCATATGTGGTTTGTATAAATAACACACATGCAATGACATTGGTGGATCCATATGTGGTTTGTGAAAAGAACACACATGCAATGACTATAGTGGATTCATATGTGGTTTGTGAAAAGAACACACATGCAATGAACACTGGTGGATGCATATGTGGTTCATGACAGGAACACACATGCAATGACATTGGTTGATCCATATGTGGTTTGTGACAATAACACACATGCAATGCCATTGGTTGATCCATGTATGGTTTGTGGAAAAGAACACACATGCAATGACTCTGGTGGATCCATATGTGGTTTGTGAAAAGAACACACATGCAATGACTCTAGTGGATACATATGTGGTTTGTGGAAAGAACACACATGCAATGAACACTGGTGGATCCATATGTGGTTCATGACAGGAACACACATGCAATGACATTGGTTGATCCATATGTGGTTTGTGATAATAACACACATGCAATGCCATTGGTTAATCCATATGTGGTTTGTGAAAAGAACACACATGCAATGACTCTAGTGGATCCATATGTGGTTTATGACAAGAACACACATGCAATGACATTGGTTGATCCATATATGGTTTATGGAAAAAACACACATGCAATGACTCTAGTGGATCCATATGTGGTTTGTGAAAAGAACACACATGCAATGACTCTAGTGGATCCATATGTGGTTTGTATAAATAACACACATGCAATGAACACTGGTGGATCCATATGTGGTTTGTGAAAAGAACACACATGCAATGACTCTAGTGGATCCATATGTGGTTTGTGGAAAGAAGACACATGCAATGAACACTGGTGGATGCATATCTGGTTCATGACATGAACACACATGCAATGACATTGGTTGATCCATGTGTGGTTTGTGACAATAACACACATGCAATGCCATTGGTTGATCCATGTGTGGTTTGTGGAAAAGAACACACATGCAATGACTCTGGTGGATCCATACGTGGTTTGTGAAAAGAACACACATGCAATGACTCTAGTGGATACATATGTGGTTTGTGGAAAGAACAAACATGCAATGAACACTGGTGGATCCATATGTGGTTCATGACAGGAACACACATGCAATGACATTGGTTGATCCATATGTGGTTTGTGATAATAACACACATGCAATGCCATTGGTTAATCCCTATGTGGTTTGTGGAAAGAACACACACGCAATGACATTGGTTGATCCATGTGTGGTTTGTGAAAAGAACTCGCATGCAATGCCATTGGTTGATCCATGTGGTTTGTGGAAAAGAACACACATGCAATGACATTGGTGGATCCATATGTGGTTTCTGGAAAGAACATACATGCAATGACATTGGTTGATCCATGTGTGGTTTGTGAAAAGAACACACATGCAATTACTCTAGTAGATACATATGTGGTTTGTTGAAACAACACACATGCAATGAACACTGGTTGATGCATTTGTGGTTTGTGATAGGAACGCACATGCATTGCCATTGGTTAATCCATGTGTGGTTTGTGGAAAAAACACACATGCAATGACTCAAGTGGGTCCATATGTGGCTTGTGAAAAGAACACACATGCAATGACTCTAGTGGATCCATATGTGGTTTGTAGAAAGAACACAGATGCAATGACATTGGTTGATCCATATGTGGTTTGTGGAAAAAACACACATGCAATGACTCTAGTGGATCCATATGTGGATTGTGAAAAGAACACACATGCAATGACTCTAGTGGATCCATATGTGGTTTGTATAAATAACACACATGCAATGAAATTGGTAGATCCATATGTGGTTTGTGAAAAGAACACACATGCAATGACTCTAGTGGATTCATATGTGGTTTGTGAAAAGAACACACATGTAATGAACACTGGTGGATGCATATATGGTTCATGACAGGAACACACATGCAATGACATTGGTTGATCCATATGTGGTTTGTGACAATAACACACATGCAATGCCATTGGTTGATCCATGTATGGTTTGTGGAAAAGAACACACATGCAATGACTCTGGTGGATCCATACGTGGTTTGTGAAAAGAACACACATGCAATGACTCTAGTGGATACATATGTGGTTTGTGGAAAGAACACACATGCAATGAACACTGGTGGATCCATATGTGGTTCATGACAGGAACACACATGCAATGACATTGGTTGATCCATATGTGGTTTGTGATAATAACACACATGCAATGCCACTGGTTAATCCATATGTGGTTTGTGAAAAGAACACACATGCAATGACTCTAGTGGATCCATATGTGGTTTATAACAAGAACACACATGCAATGACATTGGTTGATCCATATATGGTTTATGGAAAAAACACACATGCAATGACTCTACTGGATCCATCTGTGGTTTGTGAAAAGAACACACATGCAATGACACTAGTGGATCCATATGTGGTTTGTATAAATAACACACATGCAATGACATTGGTGGATCTATATGTGGTTTGTGAAAAGAACACACATGCAATGACTCTAGTGGATTCATATGTGGTTTGTGAAAAGAACACACATGCAATGAACACTGGTGGATGCATATCTGGTTCATGACAGGAACACACATGCAATGACATTGGTTGATCCATATGTGGTTTGTGACAATAACACACATGCAATGCCATTGGTTGATCCATGTGTGGTTTGTGGAAAAGAACACACATGCAATGACTCTGGTGGATCCATACGTGGTTTGTGAAAAGAACACACATGCAATGACTCTAGTGGATACATATGTGGTTTGTGGAAAGAACACACATGCAATGAACACTGGTGGATCTATATGTGGTTCATGATAGGAACACACATGCAATGACATTGGTTGATCCATATGTGGTTTGTGATAATAACACACATGCAATGCCATTGGTTAATCCATATGTGGTTTGTGGAAAGAACACACATGCAATGACATTGGTTGATCCATGTGTGGTTTGTGAAAAGAACTCGCATGCAATGCCATTGGTTGATCCATGTGGTTTGTGGAAAAGAACACACATGCAATGACATTGGTGGATCGATATGTGGTTTGTGGAAAGAACATACATGCAATGACATTGGTTGATCCATGTGTGGTTTGTGAAAAGAACACACATGCAATTACTCTAGTAGATACATATGTGGTTTGTTGAAACAACACACATGCAATGAACACTGGTTGATCCATTTGTGGTTTGTGATAGGAACGCACCTGCATTGCCATTGGTTAATCCATGTGTGGTTTGTGGAAAAAACACACATGCAATAACTCAAGTGGGTCCATATGTGGTTTGTGAAAAGAACACACATGCAATGACTCTAGTGGATCCATATGTGGTTTGTAGAAAGAACACAAATGCAATGACATTGGTTGATCCATATGTGGTTTGTGGAAAAAACACACATGCAATGACTCTAGTGGATCCATATGTGGTTTGTGAAAAGAACACACATGCAATGACTCTAGTGGATCCATATGTGGTTTGTAGAAATAACACACATGCAATGACATTGGTGGATCCATAGATGGTTTGTGGAAAGAACACACATGCAATGACTCAAGTGGGTCCATATGTGGTTTGTTAAAAGAACACACATGAAATGACTCTAGTGGATCCATGTGTGGTTAGTGGAAAGAACACACATGCAATGACATTGGTGGATCCATATGTGGTTTGTGAAAAGAACACACATGCAATGACTCTAGTGGATTCATATGTGGTTTGTGAAAAGAACACACATGCAATGAACACTGGTGGATCCATATGTGGTTCATGACAGGAACACACATGCAATGACATTGGTTGATCCATATGTGGTTTGTGACAATAAGACACATGCAATGCCATTGGTTAATACATATGTGGTTAGTCGAAAATAACACACATGCAATGACTCTAGTGGATGCATGTGTGGTTAGTGGAAAGAACACACATGCAATGACATTGGTGGATCCATATGTGGTTCCTGGAAAGAACACACATGCAATGGCATTGGTGGATCCATATGTGGTTTGTGAAAAGAACACACAGCAATGACTCTAGTGGATGCATATGTGGTTTGTGAAAAGAACACACATGCAATGAACACTTGTGGATGCATATGTGGTTTATGACAGGAACACACATGCAATGACATTGGTTGATCCATATGTGGTTTGTGACAATAACACACATGTGCCATTGGTTGATCCATGTGTGGTTTGTGGAAAAGAACACACATGCAATGACTCTGGTGGATCCATACGTGGTTTGTGAAAAGAACACACATGCAATGACTCTAGTGGATACATATGTGGTTTGTGGAAAGAACACACATGCAATGAACACTGGTGGATCTATATGTGGTTCATGATAGGAACACACATGCAATGACATTGGTTGATCCATATGTGGTTTGTGATAATAACACACATGCAATGCCATTGGTTAATCCATATGTGGTTTGTGGAAAGAACACACATGTAATGACATTGGTTGATCCATGTGTGGTTTGTGAAAAGAACTCGCATGCAATGCCATTGGTTGATCCATGTGGTTTGTGGAAAAGAACACACATGCAATGACATTGGTGGATCGATATGTGGTTTGTGGAAAGAACATACATGCAATGACATTGGTTGATCCATGTGTGGTTTGTGAAAAGAACACACATGCAATTACTCTAGTAGATACATATGTGGTTTGTTGAAACAACACACATGCAATGAACACTGGTTGATCCATTTGTGGTTTGTGATAGGAACGCACCTGCATTGCCATTGGTTAATCCATGTGTGGTTTGTGGAAAAAACACACATGCAATAACTGGTGGATTCGTATGTGGTTCATGACAGAACACACATGTGTGGATCCATATGTGGTTTGTAGTAAGAATATAGATGCAATGAATATTGGTGGATTCGTATGTGGTTCATGACAGAACACACATGCAATGACATTGGTTGATCCATGTGTGGTTTGTGGAAAGAATACACATGCAATGACTCTGGTGTATCCATATGTGGTTTGTGAAAAAACAGACATGCAATGACATTTGTTGATCCATATGTGGTTTGTGAAAAGAACACACATGCAATTACTCTAGTGGATCCATATGTGGTTTGTGGAAAGAACACACATGCAATGACTCTAGTGGATCCATATGTGGTTTGTAGAAAGAACACACATGCAATGACATTGGTTGATCCACATGTGGTGTGTGGAAAGAACACACATGCAATGATTTTGGTTGATCCATATGTGGTTTGTGGAAATAACACACATGCAATGGCATTGGTGGATACATATGTGGTTTGTGGAAAAGAACACACATGCAATGACACTAGTGGGTCCATTTGTGGTTTGTGAAAAGAACACACATGGAATTACTCTAGTGGATCCATGTGTGGTTAGTGGAAAGAACACACACGCAATGAACATTGGTTGATCCATATGTGTTTTGTGACAATAACCCACATGCAATGCCATTGTTTAATCCATATGTGGTTTGTGACAACAACACACATGCAATGACTCAAGTGGGTCCATATGTGGTTTGTGAAAAGAACACACATGAAAAGACTCTAGTGGATCCATATGTGGTTTGTAGAAAGAACACACATGCAATGACATTGGTTGATCCATATGTGGTTTATGGAAAGAACACACATGCAATGACTCTAGTGGATACATATGTTGTTTGTGAAATGAACACACATGCAATGACTCTAGTGGATCCATATGTGGTTGGTAGGAAGAACACACATGCAATGCCATTGGTGGATCCATATGTGGTTTATGAAAAGAACACACATGCAATGACTCTAGTGGATCCATATGTGGTTTGTGGAAAGAACACCCACGCAATCAACACTGGTGGATCCATATGTGGTTCATGATAGGAACACACATGCAATGACATTGGTTGATCCATATGTGGTTTATGACAATAACACACATGCAATGCCAATAGTTAATCCATGTGTGGTTTGTGGAAAGAACACACAAGCAATGACCCAAGTGGGTCCATATGTGGTTTGTGAAAAGAACACACATGTAATGAATCTAGTGGATCCATATGTGGTTTGTAGAAAGAACACACATGCAATGAACACTGGTGGATTCATATGTGGTTCATGACAGGAACACACATGCAATGACATTGGTTGATCCATATGTGGTTTGTGATAATAACACACATGCAATGACATTGGTTGATCCATGTGTGGTTTGTGGAAAGAACACACATGCAATGACTCAAGGGGGTCCATATGTGGTTCATGAGACGAATACACATGCAATGACACTGGTTGATCCATATGTGGTTTGTGGAAAGAACACACATGCAATGACTCTGGTGCATCCATGTGTGTTTTGTGAAAACAACACACATGCAATGCCATTGGTTGATCCATGTGTGGTTTGTGAAAAGAACACACATGCAATGACATTGGTTGATCCATGTCTGGCTTGTGAAAAGAACATACATGCAATACCATTGGTTGATCCATGTGGTTTGTGGAAAAGAACACACATGCAATGACATTGGTGGATCCATATGTGGTTTGTGGAAAGTACACACATGCAGTGAACACTGGTGGATCCATGGGTGGTTTGTAAAAAGAACACACATGCAATGACATTGGTTGATCCATGTGTGGTTTGTGAAAATAACTCGCATGCAATGGCATTGGTTGATCCATGTGGTTTGTGGAAAAGAACACACATGCAATGACATTGGTGGATCCATATGTGGTTTGTGGAAAGAACATACATGCAATGACATTGGTGGATCCATGTGTGGTTTGTGAAAAGAACACGCATGCAATTACTCTAGTGGATACATATGTGGTTTGTTGAAACAACACACATGCAATGAACACTGGTTTATCCATATGTGGTTTGTGATAGGAACGCACATGCAATGCCATTGGTTAATCCATGTGTGGTTTGTGGAAAAAACACACATGCAATGACTCAAGTGTGTCCATATGTGGTTTGTGAAAAGAACACACATGCAATGACTCTAGTGGATCCATATCTGGTTTGTAGAAAGAACACACATGCAATGACATTGGTTGATCCATATGTGGTTTGTGGAAAAAACACACATGCAATGACTCTAGTGGATCCATATGTGGTTTGTGAAAAGAACATACATGCAATGACTCTAGTGGATACATATGTGGTTTGTAGAAATAACACACATGCAATGACATTGGTGGATCCATATGTGGTTTGTGAAAATAACACACATGCAATGACTCTAGTGGATTCATATGTGGTTTGTGAAAAGAACACACATGCAATGAACACTGGTGGATCCATATGTGGTTCATGATAGGAACACACATGCAATGACATTGCTTGATCCATATGTGGTTTGTGACAATAACACACATTCAATGCCATTGTTTAATACATATGTGGTTAGTCGAAAATAACACACATGCAATGACTCTAGTGGATGCATGTGTGGTTAGTAGAAAGAACACACATGCAATGACATTGGTGGATCCATATGTGGTTCATGGAAAGAACACACATGCAATGACATTGGTGGATCCATATGTCGTTTGTGAAAAGAACACACATGCAATGACTCTAGTGGATCCAAATGTGGTTTGTGGAAAGAACACACATGCAAATGACTCTAGTGGATCTATGTGTGGTTAGTGGAAAGAACACACATGCAATGACATTGGTGGATCAATATGTGGTTCATGGAAAGAACAAACATGCAATGCCATTGGTGGATCCATATGTGGTTTATGAAAAGAACACACATGCAATGACTCTAGTGGATCCATATGTGGTTTGTGGATAGAAAACACATGCAATGAACACTGGTGGATCTATATGTGGTTTGTGAAAAGAACACACATGCAATGACTCTAGTGGATCCATATGTGGTTTGTGGAAAGAAGACACATGCAATGAACACTGGTGGATGCATATGTGGTTCATGACAGGAACACACATGCAATGACATTGGTTGATCCATATGTGGTTTGTGGAAAAGAACACACATGCAATGACTCTGGTGGATCCATACGTGGTTTGTGAAAAGAACACACATGCAATGACTCCAGTGGATCCATGTGTGGTAAGTGGAAAGAACACACATGCAATGACATTGGTGGATCCATATGTGGTTCATGGAAAGAACACACATGCAATGACATTGCTGGATCCATATGTGGTTTGTGAAAAGAACACACATGCAATGACTCTAGTGGATCCATGTGTGGTTTGTGAAAAGAACACACATGTAATACCATTGGTTGATCCATGTGTGGTTTGTGAAAAGAACACGCATGCAATGACTCAAGTGGATCCATATGTGGTTTGTGGAAAGAACACACATACAATGAACACTAGTGGATCCATATGGGTTCATGATAGGAACACACATGCAATGACTCTAGTGGATACATATTTGGTTTGTGGAAAAGAACACACATGCAATGAAATTGGTGGATCCAAATGTGGTTTGTGGAAAGAACACAAAGGCAATGACATTGGTTGATCCATGTGTGGTTTATGAAAAGCACACACATGCAATGACATTGGTGGATCCTTGTGGAAAGAACACACATGCAATGGCTCTAGTGGATCCATGTGTGGTTTGTGGAAAGAACACACATGCAATGACTCTGGTGGATCCATGTGTGGTTTGTGGAAAGAACACACATGCAATGACTCTGGTGGATCCATGTGTGGTCTATGGAAAGAACACACATGCACTGACTCTAGTGGATACATATCTGGTTAGTGGAAAAGAACACACATGAAATGACTCTAGTGGATCCATGTGTGGTTAGTGGAAAGAACACACATGCAATGACAATGGTGGATCCATATGTGCTTCATGGAAAGAACACACATGCAATGACATTGGTGGATCCATATGTGGTTTGTGAAAAGAACACACATGCAATGACTCTGGTGGATCCATATGTGGTTTGTGGAAAGAACACACATGCAATGAACACTGGTGGATCCATATGTGGTCCATGAGAGGAACATACATGTAATGACATTGGTTGATCCATATGTGGGTTGTTAAAAGAACACACATGCAATGCCATTGGTTAATCCATGTGTGGTTTGTGAAAAGAACACACATGCAATGAGTCTGATGTATCCATATGTGGTTTGGGAAAAGAACACACATGCAATGACATTTGTGGATCCATGTGTGGTTTGTGAAAAGAACACACATCTAATGACTCAAGTGGGTCCATATGTGGTTTGTGAAAAGAACACACATGCAATGAACTCTGGTGGATCCATATGTGGTTTGTGGAAAGAACACGCATGCAATGAACACAGGTGGATTTATATGTGGTTCATGATAGGAACACACATGCAATGACTCTAGTGGATCCATACATGGTTTGTGAAAAGAACACACATGCAATGACTCTAGTCGATCCATGTGTGGTTAGTGGAAAGAACACACATGCAATGAACACTGGTGGATCCATATGAGGTTCATGACAGGAACACACATGCAATGACTCTACTGGATACATATCTGGTTTGTGGAAAAGAACACACATGCAATGACATTGTTGGATCCATAGGTGGTTTGTGGAAAGAACAGACATGCAACGACCACTAGTTGATCCATATGTGGTTTGTCAATAAACACACATGCAATGAACCCTGGTGGATCCATATGTGGTTCATGACAGGAACACACATGCAATGACATTGGTTGATCCATATGTGGTTTGTGACAATAACACACATACAATGACCTTGGTTAATTTTTGTGTGGTTTGTGGAAAGAACACACATGCAATGACTCAAGTGGGTCCATATGTGGTTTGTGAAAAGAACACGCACATGCAATGACTCTAGTGGATCCATATGTGGTTTGTAGAAAGAACACACATGCAATGAACACTTTGGATACATATGTGGTTTGTGGAAAAGAACACACATGCAATGACTCTAGTGGATCCATATGTGGTTTGTGAAAATAACACACATGCAATGAATCTAGTGGATCCATGTGTGGTTAGTGGAAAGAAGACACATGCAATGACATTGGTGGATCCATATGTGGTTCATGGAAAGAACACACATGCAATGACATTGGTCGATCCATATGTGGTTTGTGAAAAGAACACACATGCAATGAGTCTAGTGGATCCATATGTGGTTTGCGGACAGAACACACATGAAATGACCACTGGTGCATCCATATGTGGTTCATGAGAGGAACATACATGCAATGACACTAGTTGATCCATATGTGGGTTCTTAAAAGAACACACATGTAATGCCATTGGTTAATCTATGTGTGGTTTGTGAAAAGAACACACATGCAATGACATTTGTGGATCCATGTGTGGTTTGTGAAAAGAACACACATACAATTAATCTAGTGGATCCATGTGTGGTTTGTGGAAAGAACACACATGCAATGACTCTGGTGGATCCATGTATGGTTTTTGAAAACAACACACAGGCAATGACTCTAGTGATGGTTTTAGTATAAGAACACACATGCAATTACTCAAGTGGGTCCATATGTGGTTAGTGAAAAGAACACACATGCAATGAACTCTGGTTGATCCATATGTGGTTTGTGGAAAGAACACACATGCAATGAACACTGGTGGATTCATATGTGGTTCATGAGCGGAACACACATGTAATGACTCTAGTGGATCCATACGTGGTTCGTGAAAATAACACACATACAATGACTCTAGTAGATCCATGTGTGGTTAGTGGAAAGAACACATATGCAATGAACACTGGTGGATCCATATGTGGTTCATGACAGGAACACACATGCAATGACTCTAGTGGATACATATGTGGTTTGTGGAAAAGAACAGACATGCAATGACATTGGTGGTTCCATATGTTGTTTGTGGAAAGAACACACATGCAATGACCACTGGTTGATCCATATGTGGTTTGTGAAAAGAACTGACATGCAATGCCATTGGTTGATCCATATGTGTTTGTGGAAAGAACACACATGTAATGACATTGGTTGATCCATGTGTGGTTTGTGGAAAAGAACACACATGAAATGATTCTAGTGGATTGTGGAACACACATGCAATGACTCTTGGGGATTCATATGTGGTTTGTGGAAAAGAACAGACATGCAATGAACACTGGTGGATCCAAATGTAGTTCATGATAGGAACACACATGCAATGGCACTAGTTGATCCATATGTGGGTTGTTTAAAGAACACACATGCAATGACTGTAGTGGATCCATGTGTGGTTACTGGAAAGAACACACATGCAATGACATTGTGGATCCATATGTGGTTCATGGAAAGAACACACATGCAATGATATTGGTGAATCCATATGTGGTTTGTGAAAAGGAGACACATGCAATGGCTCTAGTGGATCCATATGTGGTTTGTGGAAAGAACACACATGAAATGAACACTGGTGGATCCATATGTGGTTCATGACAGGAACACACATGCAATGACTCTAGTGGATACATATGTGGTTTGTGGAAAAGAACACACATGCAATGACATTGGTGGATCCATATGTGGTTTGTGGAAAGAACACACATGCAATGCAATTGGTTGATCCATGTGTGGTTTGTGGAAAGAACACATATGCAATGACATTGGTGGATCCATATGTGGTTTGTGGAAAGAACACACATGCAATGAACACTGGTGGATCCATATCTGGTTCATGACAGGAACACACATGTAATGACATTGGTTGATCCATATGTGGTTTGTGACAATAACACACATGGAATGCCACTGGTTAATCCATGTGTGGTTTGTGGAAAGAACACACATGCAATGACTCAAGTGGGCCCATATATGGATTTTGAAAACAAAAACACGTGCAATGACTCTAGTGGATCCATATGTGGTTTGTAGAAAGAACACACATGCAATGAACACTGGTGCATTCATATGTGGTTCATGACAGGAACACACATGCAATGACATTGGTTGATCCATGTGTGGTTTGTGATAATAACACACACGCAATGACATTGGTTGATCCATGGGTGGTTTGTGGAAAGAACACACATGCAATGACTCAAGTGGGCCCATATGTGGTTTGTGAAAAGAACACACATGCACTGACTGTAGTGGATCCATATGTCGTTTGTAGAAAGAACACACATGCAATGACATTGGTGGATCCAGATGTGGTTTGTGCGAAGAACACACATGCAATGACATTGGTTGATCCATGTGTGGTTCGTAAAAAGAACACACATGCAATGACTCTTGTGGATACATATGTGGTTAGTGGAAAGAACACATATGCAATGAACATTGGTGGATCCATATGAGGTTCATGGCAGGAACACACATGCAATGACACTGGTTGATCCATATGTGGGTTGTTAAAAGAACACACATCCAATGCCATTGGTTAATCCATATGTGGTTTGTGGAAAAGAAGACACATGCAATGACTCTAGTGGATCCATACGTGGTTTGTGAAAAGAACACACATGAAATGACTCTAGTGGATCCATGTGTGGTTAGTGGAAAGAACACACATGCAATGACATTGGTGGATCCATATGTGGTTCATGGAAAGAACACACATGCAATTACATTGGTGGATCCATATGTGGTTTGTGGAAAGAACACACATGCATTGACTCTAGTGGATCCATATGTGGTTTGTGGAAAGAACACACATGCAATGAACACTAGTGGATCCATATGTGGTTCATGATAGGAACACACATGCAATGACTCTAGTGGATACATATGTGGTTTGTGGAAAAGAAGACACATGCAATGACTCTGGTGGATCCATACGTGGTTTGTGAAAAGAACACACATGCAATGACTCTAGTTGATCCATGTCTGGTTAGTGGAAAGAACACACATGCAATGACATTGGTGGATCCATATGTGGTTCATGGAAAGAACACACATGCAATTACATGGTGGATCCATATGTGGTTTGTGTTAAGAAGACAGATGCATTGACTCTAGTGGATCCATATGTGGTTTGTGGAAAGAACACACATGCAATGAACACTAGTGGATCCATATGTGGTTCATGATAGGAACACACATGCAATGACTCTAGTGGATCCATGTGTGGTTAGTGGAAAGAACACACATGCAATGACATTGGTGGATCCATATGTGGTTTGTGGAAAGAACACACATGCAATGACATTGGTTGATCCATGTGTGGTTTGTGGAAAAGAAGACACATGCAATGACATTGGTGCACCCATATGTGCTTTGTGGAAAGAACACACATGCAATGACTCTAGTGGATACATATGTGGTTAGTGGAAAGAACACACATGCAATGAACACTGGTGGATCCATATGTGGTTCATGAAAGGAATACACATGCAATGGCACTAGTTGATCCATATGTGGGTTTTTAAAAGAACACACATGCAATGCCATTGGTTAATCCATGTGGGGCTACCCGGATTATTCATCCGAGAAATCCTTGTGATGCGTACATCCACGTTCCCATGATCAGTGAGCCGTGGAACATAACCGACGGGTATCATTACAACATCCGAAACATAACGAATTTACAAGACTTACATAAATGCCATTATGGATACATCATCATTAGCAGCGGAAATTCGCCAAGCGCAAAGCCCAACCGTGCCTCAACCTACAGGCAGCTGACTGGGAAGACGGCCTATCTCACATGGACGTCACCTTAAGATTCCTGAAAGTCTGGCCAAGTAAATAGCCAGGGACAAAGCCGTGAGTACTTTTGAATGTACTTGCAAACCACCTTGATAGGTAAACAAAGGAAATGCAAATGTGGCTGTGGCGAGATAGCTCTATCTGGCGTTGCTTTTGAAAAAGCCTAGACTAACTTTTGAAGTTATGGCATCTCCATATCTTTGTTGAAAAGAGCTTTGAAAACCATGCTTCTGTTTTATAAATCCCGACATCTCCATGTCTTTGTTGAAAAAGTGTTCAGAAAACCGTTTTTGTAGTAAAAACCCTTTTTAAACATCTTCGACCCCTTCGGGTCAAAATAAAACCTTCGAACTCGGGTTCTCCCGGAACCGTCGTCCTCAGAGTACTTGTTTCCCAAAGAAGCACAGTTTGGGTACTCCTAACCAACACCTTTACAACCGTCCTTGATCGTGGACACGGCTATTCGAAAAGGTTATACTCTGCAGAGTTTGCACACTTTACCCACAAGAATCAATACATCCGCCGGTATTCAACCACGACCCACTACCACTGTAGATGGGGGTCCGAATAATCAAACCTAACTTTTCGCTTATCTACACTAGCAAAGGCATGCTTTTCCTCTTGGGTTTGTTCTCCCCGACAACGAGTATGTGGCTCCCATCCATAGTCCTTCCTTTCGTACACGCGCATACCCAAGCCTCAACTTGGCGTATACCTTAAATCTGGAGACTCCACTTCCTTCCGTACAACCTAAGTCATACCATTCGCGGGAGACCCAATTGTTGCACCGGCCTCCTGCCAGGTCAGGCTCACTCTTGCCGAAGCAAGTGATAGGCTTCAGATCTTGGATCTAGGACGCCTTCCCGGTCTTCTAGGGATTTCTCCCTATAAGCATGGTAGAAGTGCCTCGGCTAATGCGGACAAACTACGGGTTAAGCCCTAGCAACCTGGGGTAATGTGGTTGCGCGGTAAAAATTGTTCCAGTAAAGGCGTAGAACATCCCATTCACATTTCCACTTCTTCTCATCACCATTTCTTTTGTTAAAACTTCCACTGGGAATGATGCCTCTTACCAGGGTTTTACAAGGCCGTTTTTGAAACATTTGGAGTGGGGAAAATCCCAAAACAGTTTATTTTCTCAAAACCAGGGTTTTCAAGGAGGTAGGATGCTAACCATCGTACTCTCTGTCTAAAGGGGTAAAATGGTAGGTACATCGGGGTGGTGCCTCGAAGGGCACGAAATCATAACTTGGAGGAGCCAAGTTATTACCGTAGGGTTTGTAAAACAAGACATGCAGGTAGAGTGTGCAATTTATAAAGAGGATATAAAACAAGTAAAGGAGAATAGGACATATAATAGAGTTTGGGAAGTGGTGGCTTGCCTATGATCAACAATAGTCCCTGTACTTCTTTAGATGACCAAGAATACCCAAATAATAATAATAATAAATCCCTTCTTGTCGTCAGACACTCAAACTATCGTCATCATCGGGTACACATGCAAGCATACAAGTCCACAGTCAATACAAGGCATGCAAGCATCAAACCATACAGAAAGCAAACATGAGAAATACTACTGGACTTGGGAGGTTTTGGAGGAGTAGGATTCAAATGGTGGAATTTACAAGATTGCCATTCGGGTGTTTTCTCTTGGAAGAAGTTGTCTAGGATATCTACAAAGAGCTTTTGATAAGGGATCTGTGGTCAGTAGGATATCAAGGTGCATAAGTGATATCCTCAGATGGGTCTTGACAAGACAAAACCAACACCAGTGGTTTCACTTGATTATCCATTTTCTAGAATTAGATATGCTTCTTATAGTGGATTTAACTCTAGTTTGAGGAAATAATTCACCAGAAAAGTTCTAGAGCTCCAAACATTATTTCCTTGGATGGTTAGTTAGTACTTGGTGTACTGAACTACCTAGATTTGGAATTAATTCAAAAGAATTACCAGAATGCCCTCGGGAAAATCCCAAAGATAGTTCTGTATGATTCTTCTTCTTTTTACCAGATTAAAACTACAGGATATTGAGTTGTTTCCAAGGGCATATGCTAGGTATTTAAAATACCTTTCCGTAGGATTTGGATTCACCCTTTTTGGAGTTGCCAAACTCCTGGAGTGATGTAATTAGTGAAAATACTCATCACAGAAGTTTTTAATTCACTAAAATTCATGCAGAGCTCAATAAATTATGAGTTGCTGGGGTTTGGTAGATATGGCTACTGGTGTGTACTGGGAAGTGGAATCAGGTCAATACCACATTTGGTTAGACCTAGGGAGTTTATCTAAGGCAGACAGGGGCTGGTTTGGCTATTTTTGTTAAAGGCAAAATACAGTTCACCTTGGTATAGGACCAGTGCTGGATGATAGGTATTTCAAATACCTTCCAGTAGGTCTTTGGTTCATCTCAAATGGAAATGGCTAGCTCACAGAGGAATTTAATTAGTGCAAAGTATACTCTGCAGCAAATTAAATACCAGGAATTAGAGGAAATTATTTTGGACATGGGGTTGCATCTGCATGTTTGAGAAAACATCAGAGAATCACCATAAATTTAGATCTAGGCATTTGGGTGTGATTTACAAATTTTAATTAGATTTAAACCTAGTAGAAACATTTCTGGAATAAATGGATCTGTTAAAAGAAAAAGAAAAAGGGTGCATCAACAGATTTTTGGGAATGGGTCATAGGGAAGATTCAGCCCACGGAGGGGCAGCCGACGCTGGGAGTCGGCGCTCTGCAAAGTGCGGCCGTGCCACAAGAGGAGGGGGCCGAAGGGGTATCGTCCAGAACTGGCCGTTGGATCAAGTCGCGATGGACGGCCTAGGGTCATCGTCTACGCGAATCAGGGCGCCGGTGGCGAACCCTAAGCAGCAACGGAGGGAGGAGGCGGGAGCTCACCAGAGGGCTCGGGGAAGGTTGGGGATGGTGCAGGGCGATGTGGTCGACGACGGCGAGCAGATCGGTGGGCGGCATAGCGGCGGAGGACCACTGGAAGCAGCTCGGGCAACGGCGACCGAGATCGACCTCGTCGGAGCTCAACACCAACAACGGAGGGGAGGGTCCTAGGCAAAAAGAAGAGCACCGTTAGATGCAGGAGAGCAAGGGGATCTTGTGGTCTGACATGCAGAGAGGATGGAGCAGAGGGGGAGGTGCCTTGCTCGATTTCTGAGAGGAGGCCGAGAGCTCCTCTCCTTCTTCCTTCGGACAACACTGAGCAGGGGAGGGGATGTGGTGCTCGGGGGAGGTAAGTGAGGTGGAGAGGGGGAAAATGAGGGCAGAGGGCTAGCTGGGGGAGGAATTCTAGCTTTATACCAAGGTAGGGTGCTAGGTGGCGTGAATTACCAAATTGGACATGGTGGGGAGGGAGTGCTAGCCATGGATTGGTCTAGGGGGAGGTGGAGAGGGGTAGGATGGTAATTTAGTCGAGCTAGATCAGAGAGGGAGGCTATGGTGATTAGTGGATAAGATCCTTGTAAGACTTGGGGTTAAATCTCCTCTTACCACTAGTACAAGGGTACAATGGGGATTTGTTGGGGTGTAGCTACAGTACTAGTCGACCAGTGGTGTGTCTTGATGTTGAGGGTAAGCTTGAATCAAGAATTGATGGACAATGGAATTGCTTGGAGTGGTGATTGGCTTAATTGGCAAATATTGGTCAAATGGAGGGTTGTGAAGGAAGTCCACAAACTTGCATTGGACTAGAGGAGAAAATGGTACTGGTAGCTTTATAAGGTCAAGGTAGACTCCTAGGATTTAATTGGGATTTTTAGGTGGAGTTTAAGTCCACTTAAATCCAATTACTCAAAAAGGACAGAAATGATTTCTAGAAGATCATTTGATAAATTTGCATTGGACAAGGTTGGTTTTTGATGTGGGAGGGTCCCAATTGTGAATACACACTTAGAGGAATTTTCCCAAGATTTATTGGGACATAAAAGTATTTAAAACAATTATTATTCCAATTCAGCCATTTAAGAAAATGGACAAAAAGAAATAATAAGGCTTCTCAAAAATATTTATTTTTGAGGTGGGAAGTTGCGGTATGATATATGTAACTCACAAGTGCCAAAAGTTGGGGAAGTGGTTTGGTAAAGACCAAACTTTCCTTTGTGGAGGGAGTTTTGGAGATTTTGACTATTTAAGAAATTAAATAGTATTGGGACCATAATAATTATGGATAAATATTGATAAACATGGAGGATCAAAGTAGATGAGATATACAAGGGGTATCAAGCAGTTTCAACCTTGTGGAAAGGAATTCCAACTTGAAAAGGATGGAAAAGAAAAGGGTTGATGATCTAGGGTGGTGTTATTTTTATACCACCAAAACATGCTTGCATCTTGGAGCTCAGAGCTCACCTTGGTGCAAGGGATAGATGGATAGGTATACCAAGTCATATAGATGAACATGGCAGGAGGAGTTTGAAATAATTGCATTAGAGGTGATCTAGAAGTGATGGCAAATTTTGTTGAAAATAAGGCTGCCATGCAGAAAGTGTCATGAAACCTTCTAAGCCAGGTGGGTTTAAGAAGCTCAGAGGTCCACTTGGAACAAGTGAAGTATGTTCTGATAGACAAAAATGAGTAGAACACAACCATGCAGAGAGTTGGTCCATAGGAGTTTGGATGGTGGTGTGAGCTTCTAGCAAAGTAGGCATGATGACTAGTTTTGCAGGAAATGTTATTTTCTTGTCTGCAAAACCATCATGGACAAGTGGGTTGGAGGAGGATTTAACCAGGGGAAAATGTGGGCCTTGGTAGTACTTAGGATGGTTAACAAGATGGTTCAAGTGCATTTCCAAAAATGCACATGGTTTGATAAAAAGAGGCATTCAAAAAGGTGATGCTAGAACTGTTTCCAGACGTAGTCAAATTTGGCAGTTTGGAGGATTTTGACTAGAGTATGAGAGGGAATGTTCTCGGAGGAGTTGCAAGGTATCAGAGCTTTACAAAAGGGGTGATATGGAAGTTTAGACTGAGTAGAAGAGATCCTTTCTTGATAATGGTCTTCAAGGTCATGGAACATCTAGAAAGGGGATCCTCAAAATATGGTTGAGGGTTTTGGATGATCACCTAGTGGCTAGGGATCATAACAAGGTCTGCTTTCTTGCTTAGGGATTGATAACTTGGAAACTTCTTGAGCCTAGGGATGATCTCCTAGGGTATCTCATACTACTTCCTAACAAACAAGTCAAACAGCAGATCAAGGCAACTCATCAAACAGCAGATCAAGGCAACTCATCAAACAGCAGATCAAGGCAACTCATCTTATGAACAAAACAACTACTCTAGGGTTACCATCAAGCTTAGCTTGAGGTAGGGTTGGGGGCATTTTGAAGAGGTTGAGTTTTGAATAAGATGAGGGTTCTTGGTATCTCTACCAAGAGTAGAATTTAAATGCTTGGAACAAGAGTTTTAGGAAAACTAGAGGTAAGATTAGTTGAGTGTTCAGTCTTGAAAACATAAGGAGATTGTATTATATATCTCTCCATAGTTTTGTCAATGGAAGCTACCAAAATAGTTTTGGTTACATAGGCATCTTGGCTCAAGTTTTGAAATGCCAGTACGTTTGAGAATATGTAAAGTAAGCCAAGATAGTTTTTGATAAATAGCTTTTGTCAACTGAGGTTGGGGTAAGGAGTATCCTAAGATACACATAAAGCACAAGTGCAAACAAACAACAAGCAAGCACTGCACTAAAGCACAAGGAATTTTTTTTGTTCCCCCTGATTTTTGCATTTTGGACAACTAATCAGGGTTGCTGAAATTGGGATGTTACAATCCATGTGTGGTTTGTGAAAAGAACACACGTGCAATGACTCTGATGTACCCATATGTGGTTTGTGAAAAGAACACACATGCAATGATATTTGTGGATCCATTTGTGGTTTGTGAAAAGAACACACATGCAATTACTCTAGTGGATCCATGTGTGGTTTGTCGAAAGAACACACATGCAATGACATTGGTCGATCCATATGTGGTTTGTGAAAAGAAGACACATGCAATGAATCTAGTGGATCCATATGTGGTTTGTGGAAAGAACACACATGCAATGAACACTAGTGGATCCGTTTGTGGTTCATGACAAGAACACACATACAATGACTCTAGTGGATACATATGTGGTTTGTGGAAAAGAACACACATCCAATGACATTGGTGGATCCAAATGTTGTTTGTGGAAAGAACACACATGCAATGACATTGGTTGATCCATGTGTGGTTTGTGGAAATAACACACATGCAATGAACACTGGTGGATCCATATGTGGTTCATGACAGGAACACACATGCAATGACTCTAGTGGATACATATGTGGTTTGTGGAAAAGAACACACATGCAGTGACATTGGTGGATCCATATGTGGTTTGTGGAAAGAACACACATGCAATGACATTGTTTGATCCATGTGTGGTATGTGGAAAGAACACACATGCAATGACATTGGCGGATCCATATGTGGTTTGTGGAAAGAACACACATGCAATGACTCTGGTGGATCCATGTGTGGTTTGTGGAAACTTCACACATTGAATGACTCTGGTGGATTCATGTGTGGTTTGTGGAAAGAACACACATGCAATGACTCTAGTGGATACATATGTGGTTAGTGGAAAAGAACACACATGCAATGACTCTAGTGGATCCATGTGTGGTTAGTGGAAATAACACACATGCAATGACATTGGTGGATCCATATGTGGTTCATGGAAAGAACACACATGTAATGGAATTGGTGGATCCATATGTGGTTTGTGGAAAGAACACACATGCAATGACTCTAGTGGATCCATATGTGGTTTGTGGAAAGAATACACATGCAATGAACACTAGTGTATCCATATGTGGTTCATGACAGGAACACACATGCAATGACATTGGTTGATCCATATGTGGTATGTGACAATAAAACACATGCAATGCCATTGGTTAATCCATGTATGGTTTGTGGAAAGAACACACATCAAATGACTCAAGTGGGTCCATATGTGGTTTGTGAAAAGAAAACACATGCAATGACTCTAGTGGATCCATATGTGGTTTGTAGAAAGAACACACATGCAATGAACACTAGTGCATTCATATGTGGTTCATGATAGGAACACACATGCAATAACATTGGTTGATCCATGTGTGGTTTGTGACAAATAACACACATGCAATGACATTGGTTGATCCATGTGTGGTTTATGGAAAGAACACACATCAATGACTCAAGTGGGTCCATATGTGGTTTGTGAAAAGAACACACATCCACTAACTCTAGTGGATCCATATGTCGTTTGTAAAAAGAACACACATGCAATGGCACTTGTGGATACATATGTGGTTACTGGAAAGAACACATATTCAATGAACACTGGTGGATCCATATGAGGTTCATGACAGGAACACACATGCAATGACACTGGTTGATCCATATATAGGTTGTTAAAAGAACACACATGCAATGCCATTGGTTAATCCATATGTGGTTTGTGGAAAAGAACACACATGCAGTGACATTAGTGGATCCATATGTGGTTTGTGGAAAGAACACACATGCAATGACTCTGGTGGATCCATGTGTGGTTTGTGGAAAGAACACACATGCAATGACTCTGGTGGATCCATGTGTGGTGTCTAGAAAGAACACACATGCAATGACTCTAGTGTATACATATGTGGTTAGTGGAAAAGAACACACATGCAATGACTCTAGTGGATCCATGTGTGGTTAGTGGAAAGAACACACATGCAATGACATCGGTGGATCCATATGTGGTTCATGGAAAGAAGACACATGCAATGAAATTGGTGGATCCATATGTGGTTTGTGAAAAGAACACACATGCATTGACTCTAGTGGATCCATATGTGGTTTGTGGAAATAACACACATGCAATGAACACTAGTGGATCCATATGTGGTTCATGACAGCAACACACATGCAATGAATCTCGTGGATACATATGTGGTTTCTGGAAAAGAACACACATGCAATGACATTGGTGGATCCATAAGTGTTTTGTGGAAAGAACACACATGCAATGACATTGGTTGATCCATGTGTGCTTTGTGGAAAAGAACACACATGCAATGACATTGGTGGACCCATACGTGGTTTGTGGAAAGAACACACATGCAATGACATTGGTTGATCCATGTGTGGTTTGTGAAAAGAACACACATGCAATGACTCTAGTGGATACATATGTGGTTAGTGGAAAGAACATACATGCAATGAACACTCGAGGATCCATATGTGGTTCATGACAGGAACACACACGCAATGACACTGTTTGATCTATATGTGGGTTGTTAAAACAACACACATGCAATGCCATTGGTTAATCCATGTGTGGTTTGTGAAAAGAACACCTACGCAATTCCTCTGATGTAGCCATACATGGTTAGTGGAAAAGAACACACATGCAATGACTCTAGTGGATCCATGTGTGGTTAGTGGAAAGAACACACATGCAATGACATTGGTGGATCCATATGTGGTTCATAGAAAGAACACACATGCAATGACATTGGTGGATCTATATGTGGTTTGTGGAAAGAACACACATGCAATAAATCTAGTGGATCCATATGTGGTTTGTGGAAAGAACACACATGCAATGAACACTGGTGGATCCATATGTGGTTCATGAAAGGAACACACATGCAAAGACTCTAGTTGATACATATGTGGTTTGTGGAAAAGAACACACATGCAATGACATTGGTGGATCCATATGTGGTTTGTGGAAAGAACACACATGCAATGACATTGGTTAATCCATGTGTGGTTTGTGGAAAGAACACACATGCAATGACATTGGTGGATCCATATGTGGTTTGTGAAAAGAACACACATGCAATGACTCTAGTGGATCGATATGTGGTTTGTGGAAAGAACACACATGCAATGAACACTGGTGGATCCATATGTGGTTCATGACAGGAACACTCATTCAATGACATTGGTTGATCCATATGTGGTTTGTGACAATAACACACATCGAATGCCATTGGTTAATCCATGTGTGGTTTGTGGAAAGAACACACATGCAATGACTCTAGTGGATACATATGTGGTTAGTGGAAAAGAACACACATGCAATGACTCTAGTGGATCCATGTGTGGTTAGTGGAAAGAACACACATGCAATGACATTGGTGGATCCATATGTGGTTCATGGAAAGAACACGCATGCAATGACATTGGTGGATCCATATGTTGTTTGTGAAAAGAACACACATGAAATGACTCTAGTGGGTCCATATGTGGTTTGTGGATAGTACACACATGCAATGAACACTGGTGGATCCATATGTGGTTCATGAGAGGAACATACATGCAATGACACTGGTTGATCCATATGTGGGTTGTTAAAAGAACTCACATGCAATGCCATTGGTTAATCCATGTGTGGTTTGTGAAAAGGACACATATGTAATGACATTGGTTGATCCATGTGTGGTTTGTGAAAATAACACATATGCAATGACTCTAGTGGATACATATGTGGTTTGTGGAAAAGAACACACATGGAATGAACACTGGTGGATCCATATGTAGTTCATGATAGGAACACACATGCAATGAGACTGGTTGATCCATTCTGGGTTGTTAAAAGAACACACCACTACTAGGAAAACGGCTATAGGTAATCAGCACATCCGTGGCTCACATGGTTGAAGTGCCCCATGGCTAAAACAGGCGTGGCTCACCTGTGGGCAGTGCCCTACTAATAACTAGAACAACTGTGGCGCACATGGCTATAGTGCGCCACAGATGCGTGTGGGCCAGGGCCCTGTTGGCCGCACGCCAAACATCTGTAGCGCACTATAGTCATGTGCGCCACGGTTGTTAGGGTCATCTGTGGCGCACATGGGGCTAGTGCGCTACGCCTAAGCGCATGCCCCCCTCTGCTCTGAAACAACCACAAACTTCTATGGCGCACTCGGCCTAGTGCGCCACAGGGAGTAGGAGCATCTGTGGCGCACATGGCATAGTGCACCACAGATGTTTGTACTCCCTGTGGCGCACTAGGGCCGTGTGCGCCACGGATGTGTCGATTTCTTTATGACAGCACTTTATGTGCACATGTGTGACCACATCCACCACCCCACACTTCACTTTCTCCTTCTTCTTCCTCCTTAGATCTAGTCGGGATCTTCTCCTTCCCACCTCAATTTCTCCACACATTCACCATTTTTAGCATGTAAAACTTGCTTTGGATGTTACATATATAAGTAATAGAGGAGGTCTCCGGTCTCTCATCTATCCTTCTCCGGTCGACGCGCGCACCTCTCCTTTCCATCTTTCTCGCGATCGGTCTCTCATCTCGGTAAGTTGTCCATGTAAGGATGTGTTCATGTGTATATGGATGATGTGCTCATATGTATGTAGATGATCGATGCTCATGATGTGTGTATGTGGAGAGGATCGATGGTCATATGTGTGTGTATATGGAGAGTATTGATGATGCTCATTCATGTGTGTATGGAGAGGATAATGATATGTTCATGTGTGTATGGATCGGTCTCTCTCTCTCTCTCTTGTGTTTGTATGTGAACAAGTTGCCATTTGTTTTGCCAAAATGTTGATTCATTTCCATTTTGGCATTTCGCAAAGGTCCTAATTTTAGGATAGGTCATGCCGAAATTTTCTATCGACCATTGCATGCATGCATTCATTATGTGGTTCTAATAGACTTCAAAATTGTACCGTGTACACCGTGCAGGCAAAAATGGTCCGCATAATGAGCGAAGGCATTGTGGCTAGATTTTTGAAATGTGTGACGGCCGACATGATACGAAATAACAAGACGGATATAAGATGTTCGTGCAGAAGATGCAAACTCAACTAGGTGATCGACCCAGATTCCGGGAACTGCGCAGCGCCCGCCATGGTTTCATGGATGGATACACTCGTTGGATAAGCGATGACGTAGATGATGGAGATGGTGAAGGTGGCCAACATGACGATGATCATCATCACGGCGAGAACGGGCGAGATGATGAAGAGTCTCCTGGAGATGGTGAAGGTGCGGAAGCAGACCGGGATGATGATGATCTAGATGCCGGAGGAGCGGCATAACGATGGAACAACGTCGCCGGGTGCAGGACCCTTATGTGCAAGAGCTGCTTCTCATTTAGTAACGCCAGTAGCTGCCGCTAGAGAGAAAGCCAAGCTTGCGCAACTTGAGAAAGACGGTTACTCCATTGTATGAAGGATGCAGGCCCGATGATACCCGGTTGAATGTAACGCTCAAGGCTATGGAGATGAAGGCAAAGCACAAATTGAGCGACGCAAGCTTGACGATATGATAGCATTACGCACGATCGTCTCCGGAGAACACATGTCCAACTAGTATCGAGGATGCCAAGAAAATCGCATCCTCTCGATCTACCGCACGTTAGATATCACGTATGCATTGACGATTGCATCATTTATCGGGCGAGGACGCGAGAAAACCACATGTCCGGTAGTGTATGCGTGAGTCGATACAAGAAAGGGAACAAAGCACCTCGAAAAGTGGTATGGTACTTTCCTATCACTCCTCGTCTGCGCTATTTCGCGGACCCTAAGGAAGCGAAGCTCATGCGATGGCATGCGGAAAGGATGAAGCCAGAGATGATGATGACCCGAAAAGGATGAGCTGCACGCACCCTTCGGATGCTAGCTGCTGGAAAGCATTGGACCTTGAATTCCAGTCGGTGGAGATTCGAGGAACATCGGGCTTGGTGCAAGCACCGATGGACTCAATCCGCTCGGTAGCCGTGAGCAAGACGCCAAAGACTTGGCCCGTGTTTGTATGGATGTACAACCTCCCTCCATGGTTGTGCATGAAGAATAAGTACATACAAATGAGTATGCTAATTCAAGGGCCAAAACAACCTGGTACCGACATCAATCTGTATCTCGGACTGTTGAAAGAGGAGCTAGCCACGTTATGGGAATCTGGAGCCAATACTTATGACGCCGTCGCACAAGATTATTTCACTATGAGAGCCGCGTTGGTCACTACGGTGCAAGACTATCCAGGTTGCGGGTATATCTCGGGGCAGGTTATCCAAGGATTCTGCGCATGCGTTAGGTGCATGGATAACACAAGCTATCTCCAACTAGAGAAAGATCCAGGGTCATCGAAAACCGTGTTCATGGCGCACCGGAGGTGGCTCGGCAAGAATGATCCATGGAGAAAACGTGGAGACCTGTTCGATGGAAAATCAGAGACCCGAGGAATCCCAGAGCGTAGGAGCAGCGAAGAAGTGGAAGAGTTGCTGAAAAACTGGAAAGATTGTCCTAAGCCTGGAAAGAAGCGAAAGAGGCAGCAACAAGACAAGCCACTGATGAAGGTATGGAAAACAAGGTCTGTTTTCTGGGAGTTGCCATCTTGGAAGTTTCTCCGCGCCTCATAGCCTCGACATCATGCATATCACGAAAAACGTGTGCGAGTCTGGTCGCCACCATAATCAACATGCGAGATAGGGACGAAGATGGTCCAAAAGCAAGGCACGACCTGATATGCTTGGGTATCCGGAAGGAGCTTCACGGAGGACGCCTTTCCTCGATGATCAGAAGATGACGATGATCATGAGTCGGAGACGACACAAGGTCCTCGGAAGGGTAAAAAGTTCAAGAAGAACGAATATTACTGCCCTCCTTCTTGCTTCACTCTAAGCCAGGATGAGATCAAACAGTTTTTCAAGTGCCTTCTAGGAGTCAAATTTCCTTACGGCCTGCTGGCAAGATAAGAAGATACCTAGACGAGGCGGCGCAGAGGTTCATGGCATGAAGTCTCATGACTGCTGCGTGCTAATGACGCAGGTACTTCCGGTCGCACTAAGAGGGATAATGGACAAGCACGTCCGTGAAACGTTATTTGGCCTATGCAAGTTTTTCGACGTCATCTCTAGGAAGTCGATTGGCTTGAATCAGCTCGGAAGGCTACAGGAGGAGATCGTGGTGATACTATGTGAGCTTGAGGTCTACTTCCCACCCGCATTCTTCGACATTATGGTGCATCTGCTGGTCCATGTCATGGAGGATATCGTACAACTCGGGCCGATGTTCCTCCGCAGCATGATGGCGTTCGAAAGGATGAACGGACACATCACAGGATGAACGGACACATCAAAGCATAGCCAAGGGCTTTCTGGCCGAAGAGTGCATCTCTTTCTGTACGAATTATCTAGACATCGAGAACCCTGTCGGTCTTCCCGTCAACAGACACCTTGGCAAGCTCGACGGATCTAGTCACCGAGAGGGTCGTCGCATACTGCATGCAGACTTTGATTTTCGACGCGCAGACTTTGATCGAGCAAACCTCGTCGCGCTACAACATTTAGAACTGGTCGATCCTTGGGTACAGAAGCACAAAAGGTTAATCGAGAAGAAATAGTGGACTGGGCATACAGAGGACGCAGGAGAAATAATCAAAGAGCACAACTCAGATTTCACGCGTTGGTTTAGGCAGGCGGCTCCTTGATAATCCCCCGCGCTCGCATTCTTCTGACACGGAAAAGATCATATTCACCTTGTCGCAGGGACCGATGCAAAACCTGATGACCTATCAGGCGTATGATATCAACGGCTACACATTCTACACGGAGGAAAAGGACAACAAGTGTGATTATCAGAACTCAGGCGTAACGTCGGAATTCTACACCGATGACAACATGAAGGAAAGATTATATGGAAGAATCGAGGAGATCTGGGAGCTCGACTACTGTGGAGAAAAGGTGCCGATGTTCCGTGTCAGATGGGCAAAGAGCGTCGAAAGAGAAGACCGGTATTTCACAACCATGGTTATACCCGGCAGCCAAATCCAAGGCCGCCGGTGCAAACGTGGCCGCGAAAAATGAACCGTGGGTACTGGCTACCAAAGTGGACCAATGTTTTTTCATTACCGACCCGACAAAGCCTAGCCGTGTTGTCGTGAGGAGAGGAAAAAGAAACATCATCGGAATGGATGGAGTCGCCAACGAGCAAGACTTCGACCATTACGGCGATCCAAAGATTGAAGATGACGACGACTACGATGCAGCAACATACATCACAAGAAGAAAAAGGACAACCCTACCCAACAAAGGTAGCCCGTTCGTTAGAAGAACCATTAAAGTGCCGGGGCTAAATTATTCAACCGCGACAAAGAAGGGAAAAAAGATTGTAAAACGCTAGCTCAAAAAATATTGTAAAACGCGTGGTCGAAAAAGATTGTAAAGTGCGGGTGGTCGAGTAGGGTCGTGCCCGATTCATATTATTATGGACAAATTATTATAAAATTTAGTTATACTTTAAATCATATTATTTGTACCACTTTTATGACATATATTATCACTTTTGGGAATTTTTGGAACATTTAAAAGTATTTATAAAATAAAAACAAAACAAATATGACATATATTACCACTTTTGGGCATTTTGGAACATTTAAAAATATTTTTAAAATAAAAACAAAAAAAGGGGGCACCAGGATTCAACCAGGTGCTCAAGTTTAGAATAGAGCAAAGGCGTAACCAAAGGGATAGGATAGTGATTCTGTTCCGTAGCACACTATGCCGTGAGTGCGCCACGCCAGATCTGCCTTATCCACTTTCACGCAGCACACGCCGGCCTCATCCCCATTCTCAACCGCCATGTCGATCCCGATCCCGAGCCCCGCCTGCTCTCTCCATCCACCGTCTCGCCACCGGCCGTTGCTCGAGGAGGAGGCCGTGGAGCAGGAGGCTGTGGAGCAGGCCTGCACACGCTAATCCGCCGCAACCGCATCCCAGGAGGAGGAGGTCGCAGTCGCCACGCCAAGAGGAGGGGGTCGCGCTCGTTTCGTGGAGGAGGAGGTCGCAGTCGCCGCGCAGTCCGTGAAGGAGAAGGCCCTCATCGTCCCGCTGCTCGCCGTCAGTCCTTGTCTCGAGGTGAGAATCACCTCTCCCTCTCCCTCTCTCCCTCTCGTTGCATCCATTCACTTAGGGGATTCGAGTAGGATTGAGTAAGGGTTCAAAGTTAGGGTTCAAAGCCCATCATGTAATCGATAAATACATTTAGTTTGCCGCTTTAGCTTTGAAAGACTACGAACAGCTAATAGATGATTCAAAGATTAGTGATAATTGATGGCCTCATGTGCTGCTGTATAGTTAGTTGCTGAGTGAGTGAATTTAGGTTCCCTAATTTGGGAGATGTCTTCAGTTTTCCTTGCTAACTCTGAGTGTTTCAGTCTGAGAACGGTTGTAGTACTAGTTTTGTTGGAGATTGCTCAAGTTGAGCTACAAAGTGATTGGTTCAGAGCTTTGATCGCTTTCTTCAGGTTTCTTATCTGCCTACATTACATCTCGCCAGTTTAGTGACTCGCTTCCTTTTGCTGCTGCTTTGGAAATTCATTGCTGCTTTACTCGTGATATATGTTCCCTCGCCTCCTGTGTGTTAGATATTGCACAAGTAACTGCTTTCATAAGGCTACTGTATGTATCCTGTTAAACGATCATGGGAAGAGGCTTTTTTTTCATATTTGCAGCTGAATAATTATGGTGAGCTGGTTTGTGTGGAAATGCTGATGCATATTCTGTCCTTGAGTTTATAGAAGGAATGGGATGGGATGGTACTTATCACCCCTTTGTCTCGATGTTCCTGAAGGAAAATTTGCAGCTAGTGATCTCTGCTCCTGAGTGTTGCACAGATGAACACGAGAGATCCTGTGCAGTCAAAGGGGAGCATATGCTAGGGATGCAGCTTATTGAACCTTGAGCACAAGTAGATGAAAACTCTATTAAGTGTGGTCTTTTTTAATTTGCTGCATCATTCTGTTCTAATGACTTGGAATTATTCTGCTGCTAATAAAACCCATCATTCTGTTAAATTTCATGGATCAACATTGCTGTAAGATCCTTCTTTCAAGTAGATGTCCATTTCTGGCTTAGATATTACAAAAGTTTGCAATGATTGTTTATATAAATGATTAGACAAGATAAAATCATCTCATGGACAGTCTATGTACAAGAAGCTAGCTAGGGTTAGCAAATTTAGCTTGGTAAAAAGCATCTGGTTTTGCACTCCTAGGTGGACACTCCTGGGTGCACCCCCTAGCTTCGGGTTTATCCAAATTTACCTTGTATCAGAGGTGCACCCCCTAGCATCTTGTTTTGCACTCCTGGGTGCACCCCCTAGTTTGTGGTTGATCCAGCAACTACAAACAATGTGTATATACTGATGAACTTGTTATTTTCTATCATATTTGTTGTCATATAATGATCCATACTGTCATATAATGACAGGTGCTAGATGGTTAGGGTTTGACAGTGAGCAAATTATGTTCTTGTGAATTATGGTTAGGGTTTGGGAGTGAGCAATGTACTAGATGGCCATACTGTTATCTTTATTGTGACTTATCTGCAGATGTCATACTGTTATCTTTCACAAGAAGTCAGTGCTACTTGTTTATATAAATGATTAGACAATATAAAATCATCTCATGGATAGTCTATGTACAAGAAGATAGCTAGGTTCACCCCTAGCATCTGGTTTTGCACTCGGTGCACCCTAGCTTCCCCCTGCCTAGCAGCCACAACAAGTTCTATAGTGGCTGATACAAGTTCTTCCTAGCATCTGGTTTCCTAGCATCAAGTTCTCCTGGATTTGTTTAGCTTGATTCATTTTAGTGGATGTAGTAGCTTGCAGTTAGCTTGTAGTTGCTGTAGTAGGTTAGTGTTAGCAAATTTTATTGTAGTTGCTGTAGTAGTTGCCTAGCATATGGTTTTGCACTCATGGATTTTAGTGTTGTTTGTGGCTAGGAGATATATGATCCTAGTTATGCTGATGATGATCCTAGTTTGTGGCTGATCTAAAATGCTCCTGGTGATGGTCTAGTAGTGCTGAAATGGTGACCATATAATCTGACCATATTTGCTAGTGCTGATCTAAAATGCTCCTGGTTTAAAATGCTCCTGGTTTTAAAATACATGGTGAAAACTTGTTGTCATATAATCTGACCATATTTGCTGTCATATTTGATGTCATATAAGTTATTTGTTGTCATATAAGTTACTTGTTGTCATATAAACTTGTATTTGCTTGCTGTCATATAATGACAGGTGCTATAATCTGCATGTATTTGCTTGCTATCATCAATGACAGGTGATATAATCTGTGGTGATATAATTGTAGCACTTGAAATGGTGATTGTGCTTGTATGAGGCACTTTATTATGTCGTGTATGCAGGTTCTTGTATGAAATGAGTCCCGATTTTTTCCGGAATGTTGATTAACTTCCGTTTCGGCAGAAATCGGGCACTCCTAGTTTAAGAAAATTAGCAAAGGTCATGCCAGATTTTTCCATGCATTTAACCAATTATTTGTTTTTTATTAGTGCAAAGATGTGTGACAACGACGAGGCTGGATGTTCTAAGCGATCGGCTGAAGGAGAACTCAGACCTCCGAATAAACAATTGACATTCTGGGAGGCGGCCCAGCGGCTAGAAGACGATGAAGAATACCATCCTTCGGAGAGCGAGGATGATGAGATGGAAGACATGGAGGAAGAAGCCGAAGGAACGGCAGGCGATGAAACCACTGATGGCAGCGAGGGCACAGGGAGTGGTAGCAACCCTCCTAAGAAGAAGAAGAAGCTGAAGGACCGACGCCCGAACACGGTCGGCACGGTCAGGGAGGAAATTACCGAAGTGAGCCCATCAGGGGTTCCTTTGGAGCCCGCCCTTGTCGTCAAAGGGTACGGTGGGCAAGTGGCGGCGATCACCCGGACAACCATCTCGATCAACACCGAGAATCTCCGGCATAAAGATAATGGCCACTTGCGCACACTCCTCTTGAGAAGCTGCCGCCGATACAAGTTCCCGCAAGACGTAACACAAATTATCATGGGAAGCAAGTAAACAAATCCGCCCTCACAAAGATGAGCACCGCCCGCCACCGGAGAACCGAATAAAGAAGAAGATCTATAAAGAAGGCAAAAGTCTCGAGGAGATCCAGAAGATTGACCCAGCAGATCACCAAGATCGCTTCATGGAGTTCAAGGAGAGGTGTGAATCAAAGAGCCCTGGCCAATAGTAATCGGGGAAAAGGCTGCAGGCGATGAATATAGGTCATCACCATCTCGGATCTGGTGGATCTGAACGCGGAGGCCAAATGGAATAAGGAGGACGAAGAGTATAGATCCAAGGGATAGAAAACCCTTTGCTAAATTCGAACCGGGCAGGTTCAAACTTCATCGAGGCCGCTACCATGTGGACCCAAAAACCAAACAACTCACCGCGGATCCTGCGGAGAAGGACTTCGAGGAAATTGTGGTACGTATAATCTAATTACCACGGATCAACACGATTGCAATCTAATCGATGATCTAAATGATTCATTACTTCTTCCGCAGGAGGAGGAAATTGTTGCTAGTCATGGATCCTGGGTTCCTCATCCCGAAGTCGACGGCCACACCGGTGGGATAACCCTTTTAACAGGGCGATGAACCGGGCCAAGAAAATAGAGCCGGTTACGAAGAAGCCGTCGTCGGCTGGCCGTCTGGCCGGCCTCGGGGGTAAGAATTGGGTGGATCATTTTGGTCCACCGCCGAGGACACATGTGGCGCCGTCGGGAAGGAGCGAGGAGGAAAACCGAGAGGTTCAAGAACTTAAGGCACAAGTGGCGCGGATCCCGCAGATCGTCCAAGACAACGTGGCAATCACCCTCACGTCCTTCCTGCCTACCTTGGTGGAGTCAATAGCGAACTGGAGTGCGGGTGGTCGAGTAGGGCTGTGCCCGATTCCAAGCATGGTCAGCAGCCACTCGAACAACACGGCGCCGATGAATCAGGCGAACTACGTGTTCGTGACTCCGCCCGCTAGCACCGCGGCGCCGCAAGTGTTGGTGACTCCCCCTGCCATCACCGTGGCGCCGGAGTACATGTTGGTGCCCCCCTGCCATCGTTGCAGCGGCACCGGAGCTCCAAGCACCCGTCGGTAGGGAGAATACACCGACGGCCAGCACCGCGCCATCAAGCAGCCCTTCCGTCTCTTGCACGCCCGTCGCCGTATGCGGTGCATCGACATTAGCCGATCTCGACGCCATCACGGTAAACAAATTGCTTTAATTACCGCCTTTCATGCCATCTATTACTCTTATGGCATCTCGCTCTGACGACGCCGTACATGTTTTCCGCAGACGGATGTTCCTTGCACTCTCTTATGCTACGTGAACAACGAGCTGAGGAATGTTGCCAAGGGTACCATCGTTCAACCCTTGCAGCGCATGTTCCAGTCAAAGCCGATGCGGATAAGCGTGCAGGTTAAAATTAGTCGGTGCTAAGGGGCTGCGACGACCTGAACCTCCCATTCAACCCCGAGCGGATGAAGAAGAGCCGTCGTCCTCGAAGTTGCTTCGCTTATTCTTGCTATGGCCAAAGAGCATGATCCGTTTGGGGCCGGGGCCATCACGCCACAAACATGACACCGCTGTCGTGCCGGCGACAAGCGGTGGCAAGGCCTCGCCGTCACCTCCACGCGGTGGGTCGGATGATCATGTTGATGATATGCACATGGCGCAGGATCCGCCGAGGACGGCGAAGACCGGAATGATCACTTCTTCAGCACTCGGTTTGGCAACAAAGAAGACCTAGCTGGTGGCCCCCACAGAAAGCCACTATCACCAAGCGCCTGTTTGGTTCTCGGAGACGCCTCAGCTTGCGCTTCTGAGCCAGCTGATACAACCAAGCCCTTTATTCTAAGCCCGACACACTACATAGGGCGGCCAGTGCTCAGATTGCGGTGCCTGCCCGCTCTCCAAAAGGAAAAAAGGGCAGGAAAAGAAAATCTAGCAGCTCGAGCCAGCCAGTGGCGTCAACAACTGCGAATCCGATCAGGTTTCGGGACGGGCCACCAAGACCCGAGGGTATTATGTGGAGGATTCATGTGGCGGGTGAGCCCATGCTACCTAAGAATTTGCGGAAGCTCGCCAGTTTGGAACTGCAGAGTGTGCATGACAGCGTGCTGACGATAGAGAGACGCCTTCTATCGGAGAAAGATCCCTCGCACCCGGTATTCGTGGTTAAGGTGCCACCAGGCTTGGGCTTCGTCGACACTGCCGCGGATCTGTTCTTCCTGCGGTTCGAGGACATCTTCAATATGTTCCACCTATACCCGCTGCACTATACCATGGTCCGTCTGTTTTCTCTCAGCAGATCATTAGAGAGAACACACCGGGCATCGCTATAGTGGACCCCTACTACATGCGTGGCTGCTTGGGTTCCCCACGAAGCGACGTATCGTGGCCTCGCATCTAAAAAGAATCCTCGTGGCGAACAAGACAAAGGAATACATTCGCGCCTTACTTTCCGAGTAAGTCGTTATTCACTCGCCACCGTCGATTGGCTTTATTAGATCATCATCATTTTTTCCAACACATTCCATTTGAATTTTTGCACGTAGATGAACACGCACGCTCATCTCCTTATCGCCAAGCATTCTATCGCCACGTATTTCGACTCGGGGAGTCTAGAAAATAAGAAAAACTACGACAAGATCAAGGAAGTTCTGGATGATGCTCTCACTGGCTTTGCCTCGACGGAAGGCACCAGCTTCGTGCGTAAGAAGGTCAAGTTCGGCAGGCACGTCTTCAACCACGTAACGGAGTTCCCCTGCGTGAAGCAGCCGGAAAACAGTAAGAAGGAAGCCTACTACGCACTCCATCACATGAGGGCGTCCCTACTTGACCAGCAGAATTCTACGCTGCCAGATCATCTCAAACAGTGGGCCGAAGCAAAGGCCAAGATCAATGATTCGGATATTAGACAAGAGATGTATCGCATCCAGCAGCAGTTTGGGGTAATCATCTTTCGTGATGTCATGACTTCGGGGAGATCTTCTACGGAGGAAATATCCCGAATAACCGTGACATAGAAGATCGCCTAGAGATGCAGGGTGACTATAGGAAGTTCATGACGAGACAGGGCGTCCTCCCGTTCCCTAAGCCGAGCCAGAAGGCTTGATGTTGGCCTAGTTGTAGTTACAAACTATAGATGACCTTTGTGTGTGTGTGTGGACGACAAGTGAACTTATTTTGCTTATTATTATTATATATAAATCAATGCTTGGTTTTTTTGCTTACTCTTTGGTCCTTTGCTCAATTTGGTCCTACTTTTTTTCCTTACTCTTTTTTCGAGAATAATGCCGATGATTGAAATGTCGTGGCACACTATATATGTGAATGTGCTACGATGGGATCGTACGCCTTGTGCTATGCACAAGTCCAGGTGTTGTGCATCCTACTTGGCGTACGGTTCCATCGTAGCATATTCCTGTGTCGAACGACCTATGTATATATATGAGGCATGCTTTTTGAGTTACTTTGGTCTTTTTCGAGAATAATGCCGATGATTGAAATGTCGTGGCACACTATATATGTGAATGTGCTACGATGGGATTGTACGCCTTGTGCTATGCACAAGTCCAGGTGTTGTGCATCCTACTTGGTGTACCGTTCCGTCGTAGCATATTCCTCTGTCGACGACCTATGTATATATATGAGGCATGCCTTTTGAGTTACTTTGGTCTTTTTCGAGAATAATGCCGATGATTGAAATGTCGTGGCACACTATATGTGAATGTGCTGCGATGGGATTGTCCGCCTTGTGCTATGCATAGGTCCAGGTGTTGTGCATCCTACTTGGCGGACAGTTCCATCGTAACATATTCCTGTGTCGAACAACCTAGTTATATATGAGGCATGCTTTTTGAGTTTGGTCTTTTTGATTTAGGAGTACTTTCTATAAGTGTATCTTCATATGCGACTTTAATTATATATGTTTTTTTAAATAGTCGGTTAATTATTATTGTCAACTTATAGATGACGTGGTACGTCGTGTACAAGGGACGGGTTCCCGGAGTCTACGATGATTGGGAAGACTGCCGGAGACAGGTGCACCGTTTCAGCGGCAATAGCTACAAAGGGTACAACACTATGGCGGAGGCGGAAGCTAGATACACGCGCTATCTAGCGGGAGTTAGGACAAGGAACCGGATGAAGACCTACACCTTCGTCGCGGCGGTGATCATGCTTATCTTCTTTGGTTATTTATCCCGCATTTGTGTCTAGCTAGCTAGTTTAGATGTCTAGGCGAGCTTCCGAGCTCTAACTTGTTCGATCGACACATGTATTCGCATGTCACCAACTACTACTTTGTAACATGATCGAAACAATGTAATTAACTTAGACTATGTATTCATGTATGAGACTTATCTATATGTATTTGTTTCAATCTTGTTTTTCATATTGAGTATTTATATATATAATTGTATATCTTGTATCTGTGTGTGTATATCTGCTATAATATTGTATATAATCTGTATTGCATATAATCTGGCTCGGAAATTAAAAAAAAAACAAAAAATACATCTGTGGCGCACATGGTCTACCTTCTGTGGCGCACTACACCTAAAGCGCACTATGGAAGTTTAGTGGCGCACTAGGTAGTGCGCCACAGAAGATCCCCGGGGTAGCGCACCATCCCAACCTTCTGGGGCGCACTCGGCGGGGCGCTACGCCTATCTCTCCCCACCCGTGGCGCACTAGGCAGTGCGCCACGGCTGAGAGATAGTCGTAGCGCAAGGCCGTGGCGCACTGCTAGTGCGCCACGGATGGGCATTCCTGGTGCGCCACTAACAGCCTATTTCCTAGTAGTGCACGTGCAATGACTCTAGTGGATCCATGTGTGGTTAGTGGAAAGAACACACATGCAATGACATTGGTGGATCCATATTTGGTTCACGGAAATAACACACATGCAATGACATTGGTGGATCCATATGTGGTTTGTGAAAAGAACACACATGCAATGACTCTAGTGGATCCATATGAGGTTTGTGGAAAGAACACACATGCAATGAACACTGGTGGATCCATATGTGGTTCATGACAAGAACACACATGCAATGACTCTAGTGGATACATATGTGGTTTGTGGAAAAGAACACAGATGCAATGACATTGGTGGATCCATATGTGGTTTGTGGAAAGAACACACATGCAATGACATTGGTTGATCCATGTGTGGTTTGTGGAAAGAACACACATGCAATGACATTGGTGGATCCATATGTGGTTTGTGGAACGAACACACATGTAGTGACTCTGGTGGATCCATGTGTGGTTTGTGGAAAGAACACACATGCAATGACTCTGGTGGATCCATGTGTCGTTTGTAGAAAGAACACACATGTAATGACTCTAGTGGATACATATGTGGTTACTGAAAAAGAACACACATGCAATGACTCTAGTGGATCCATGTGTGGTTAGTGGAAAGAACACACATGCAATGACATTGGTGGATCCATATGTGGTTCATGGAAGAACACACACGCAATGACATTGGTGGATCCATATGTGGTTGGTGAAAAGAACACACATGCAATGGCATTGGTGGATCCATATGTGGTTCATGGAAAGAACACGCATGCAATGACATTGGTGGATCCATATGTTGTTTGTGAAAAGAACACACATGCAATGACTCTAGTGGATCCATATGTGGTTTGTGGAAAGAACACACATGCAATGAACACTAGTGGATCCATATGTGGTTCATGAAAGGAACACACATGCAATGACATTGGTTGATCCATATGTGGTTTGTGACAATAACACACATGCAATGCCATTGGTTAATCCATGTGTGGTTTTTGGAAAGAACACACATGCAATGACTCTATTGGATATATATGTGGTTAGTGGACAAGAACACACATGCAATGACTCTAGTGGATCCATGTGTGGTTAGTGGAAAGAACACACATGCAATAACATTGGTGGATCCATATGTGGTTCATGGAAACAACACACATGCAATGGACACTGGTGGATCCATATGTGGTTCATGACAGGAACACACATGCAATGACTCTAGTGGATACATATGTGGTTTGTGGAAAAGAACACACATGCAGTGACATTGGTGGATCCATATGTGGTTTGTGGAAAGAACACACATGCAATGACATTGGTTGATCCATGTGTGGTTTGTGGAAAGAACAGACATTCAATGACATTGGTGGATCCATATGTGGTTTGTGGAACGAACACACATGCAATGACTCTGGTGGATCCATGTGTGGTTTGTGGAAAGAACACACATGCAATGACTCTGGTGGATCCATGTGTGGTTTGTATAATGAACACACATGCAATGACTCTAGTGGATACATATGTGGTTAGTGGAAAAGAACACACATGCAATGACTCTATTGGATACATATGTGGTTAGTGGACAAGAACACACATGCAATGACTCTAGTGGATCCATGTGTGGTTAGTGTAAAGAACACACATGCAATAACACTGGTGGATCCATATGTGGTTCATGGAAAGAACACACATGCAATGACATTGGTGGATCCATATGTGGTTTGTGAAAAGAACACACATGCAATGAATCTAGTGGATCCATATGTGGTTTGTGGAAAGAACACACATGCAATGAACACTGGTGGATCCATATGTGGTTCCTGACAGGAACACACATGCAATGACATTTGTTGATCCATATGTAGTTTGTGACAATAACACACATACAATGCCATAGGTTAATCCATGTGTGGTTTGTGGAAAGAACACACATGCGATGACTCTAGTGGATACATATGTGGTTAGTGGAAAAGAACACACATGCCATGACTCTAGTGGATCCATGTGTGGTTAGTGGAAAGAACACACATGCAATGACATTAGTGGATCCATATGTGGTTGATGGAAAGAACACGCATGCAATGACATTGGTGGATCCATATGTTGTTTGTGAAAAGAACACACATGCAATGACTCTAGTGGATCCATATGTGGTTTGTGGACAGAACACACATGCAATGAACACTGGTGGATCCATATGTGGTTCATGAGAAGAACATACATGCAATGACACTGGTTGATCCATATGTGGGTTGTTAAAAGAACTCACATGCAATGCCATTGGTTAATCCATGTGTAGTTTGTGAAAAGAACACACATGCAATGACTCTAGTGGATCCATATGTGGTTTGTGGAAAGAACACACAGGCAATGGGCACTGGTGGATCCATATGTGGTTCGTGACAGGAACACACATGCAATGACTCTAGTGGATCGATATGTGGTTTGTGGAAAGAACACACATGCAATGAACACTGGTGGATCCATATGTGGTTCATGACAGGAACACTCATGCAATGACATTGGTTGATCCATATGTGGTTTGTGACAATAACACACATCCAATGCCATTGGTTAATCCATGTGTGGTTTGTGGAAAGAACACACATGCAATTACTCTAGTGGATACATATGTGGTTAGTGGAAAAGAACACACATGCAATGACTCTAGTGGATCCATGTGTGGTTAGTGGAAAGAACACACATGCAATGACATTGGTGGTTCCATATCTGGTTCATGGAAACAACACGCATGCAATGACATTGGTGGATCCATATGTTGTTTGTGAAAAGAACACACATGCAATGACTCTAGTGGATCCATATGTGGTTTGTGGATAGTACACACATGCAATGAACACTGGTGGATCCATATGTGGTTCATGAGAGGAACATACATGCAATGACACTGGTTGATCCATATGTGGGTTGTTAAAAGAACTCACATGCAATGCCATTGGTTAATCCATGTGTGGTTTGTGAAAAGGACACATATGTAATGACATTGGTTGATCCATGTGTGGTTTGTGAAAAGAACACATATGCAATGACTCTAGTGGATACATATGTGGTTTTGGAAAAGAACACACATGGAATGAACACTGGTGGATCCATATGTAGTTCATGACAGGAACACACATGCAATGAGACTGGTTGATCCATATGTGGGTTGTTAAAAGAACACACGTGCAATGACTCTAGTGGATCCATGTGTGGTTAGTGGAAAGAACACACATGCAATGACATTGGTGGATCCATATTTGGTTCAAGGAAATAACACACATGCAATGACATTGGTGGATCCATATGTGGTTTGTGAAAAGAACACACATGCAATGACTCTAGTGGATCCATATGTGGTTTGTGGAAAGAACACACATGCAATGAACACTAGTGGATCAATATGTGGTTCATGACAAGAACACACATGCAATGACTCTAGTGGATACATATGTGGTTTGTGGAAAAGAACAGAGATGCAATGACATTGGTGGATCCATATGTGGTTTGTGGAAAGAACACACATGCAATGACATTGGTTGATCCATGTGTGGTTTGGGGAAAGAACAGACATGCAATGACATTGGTGGATCCATATGTGGTTTGTGGAACGAACACATATGTAGTGACTCTGGTGGATCCATGTGTGGTTTGTGGAAAGAACACACATGCAATGACTCTGGTGGATCCATGTGTCGTTTGTAGAAAGAACACACATGTAATGACTCTAGTGGATACATATGTGGTTAGTGACAAAGACCACACATGCAATGACTCTAGTGGATCCATGTGTGGTTAGTGGAAAGAACACACATGCAATGACATTGGTGGATCCATATGTGGTTCATGGAAGAACACACATGCAATGACATTGGTGGATCCATATGTGGTTGGTGAAAAGAACACACATGCAATGACATTGGTGGATCCATATGTGGTTCCTGGAAAGAACACGGATGCAATGACATTGGTGGATCCATATGTTGTTTGTGAAAAGAACACACATGAAATGACTCTAGTGGATCCATATGTGGTTTGTGGAAAGAACACACATGCAATGAACACTAGTGGATCCATATGTGGTTCATGAAAGGAACACACATGCAATGACATTGGTTGATCCATATGTGGTTTGTGACAATAACACACATGCAATGCCATTGGTTAATCCATGTGTGGTTTGTGGAAAGAACACACATGCAATGACTCTATTGGATATATATGTGGTTAGTGGACAAGAACACACATGCAATGACTCTAGTGGATCCATGTGTGGTTAGTGGAAAGAACACACATGCAATAACATTGGTGGATCCATCTGTGGTTCATGGAAACAACACACATGCAATGACATTGGTGGATCCATATGTGGTTTGTGAAAAGAACACACATGCAATGGCTCGAGTGGATCCATATGTGGTTTGTGGAAAGAACACACATGCAATGAACACTGGTGGATCCATATTTGGTTCATGACAGGAACACACATGCAGTGACATTGGTTGATCCATATGTGATTTGTGACAATAACACACATGCAATGCCATAGGTTAATCTATGTGTGGTTTGTGGAAAGAACACACATGCAATGACTCTAATGGATACATATGTGGTTAGTGGAAAAGAACACACATGCATTGACTCTAGTGGATCCATGTGTGGTTAGTGGAAAGAACAGACATGCAATAACATTGGTGGATCCATATGTGGTTCATGGAAAGAACATGCATGCAATGACATTGGTGGATCCATATGTTGTTTGTGAAAAGAACACACATGCAATGACTCTAGTGGATCCATATGTGGTTTGTAGGCAGAACACACATGCAATGAACACTGGTGGATCCATATGTGGTTCATGAGAGGAACATACATGCAATGACACTGGTTGATCCATATGTGGGTTGTTAAAAGAACTCACATGCAATGTCATTGGTTAATCCATATGTGGTTCATGACAGGAACACACATGCAATGACTCTAGTGGATACATATGTGGTTTGTGGAAAAGAACACACATGCAATGACATTGGTGGAACCATATGTGGTTTGTGGAAAGAACACACATGCAATGACATTGGTTGATCCATGTGTGGTTTGTGGAAAGAACAGACATTCAATGACATTGGTGGATCCATATGTGGTTTGTGGAACGAACACACATGCAATGTCTCTAGTGGATCCATGTGTGGTTTGTGGAAAGAACACACATGCAATGACTCTGGTGGATCCATGTGTGGTTTGTATAATGAACACACATGCAATGACTCTAGTGGATACATATGTGGTTAGTGGAAAAGAACACACATGCAATGACTCTATTGGATACATATGTGGTTAGTGGACAAGAACACACATGCAATGACTCTAGTGGATCCATGTGTGGTTAGTGGAAAGAACACACATGCAATAACACTGGTGGATCCATATGTGGTTCATGGAAAGAACACACATGCAATGACATTGGTGGATCCATAAGTGGTTTGTGAAAAGAACACACATGCAATGAATCTAGTGGATCCATAGGTGGTTTGTGGAAAGAACACACATGCAATGAACACTGGTGGATCCATATGTGGTTCCTGACAGGAACACACATGCAATGACATTTGTTGATCCAAATGTAGTTTGTGACAATAACACACATGCAATGCCATAGGTTAATCCATGTGTGGTTTGTGGAAAGAACACATTTGCGATGACTCTAGTGGATACATATGTGGTTAGTGGAAAAGAACACACATGCAATGACTCTAGTGGATCCATGTGTGGTTAGTGGAAAGAACACACATGCAATGACATTGGTGGATCCATATGTGGTTGATGGAAAGAACACGCATGCAATGAAATTGGTGGATCCATATGTTGTTTGTGAAAAGAACACACATGCAATGACTCTAGTGGATCCATATGTGGTTTGTGGACAGAACACACATGCAATGAGCACTGGTGGATCCATATGTGGTTCATGAGAAGAACATACATGCAATGACATTTGTTGATCCATATGTAGTTTGTTACAATAACACACATGCAATGCCATAGGTTAGTCCATGTGTGGTTTGTGGAAAGAACACACATGCGATGACTCTAGTGGATACATATGTGGTTAGTGGAAAAGAACACACATGCAATGACTCTAGTGGATCCATGTGTGGTTAGTGGAAAGAACACACATGCAATAACATTGGTGGATCCATATGTGGTTCATGGAAAGAACACACATGCAATGACATTGGTGGATCCAGATGTGGTTTGTGAAAAGAACACACATGCAATGACTCTAGTGGATCCATATGTGGTTTGTGGAAAGAACACACATGCAATGAACACTGGTGGATCCATATGTGGTTCATGACAGGAACACACATGCAATGACATTGGTTGATCCATATGTGGTTTGTGACAATACCACACATGCAATGCCATAGGTTAATCCATGTGTGGTTTGTGGAAAGAACACACATGCAATGACTCTAGTGGATACATATGTGGTTAGTGGAAAAGAACACACATGCAATGACTCTATTGGATACATATGTGGTTAGTGGAAAAGAACACACATGCAATGACTCTAGTGGATCCATGTGTGGTTAGTGGAAAGAACACACATGCAATAACACTGGTGGATCCATATGTGGTTCATGGAAAGAACACACATGCAATGACATTGGTGGATCCATATGTGGTTTGTGAAAAGAACACACATGCAATGAATCTAGTGGATCCATATGTGGTTTGTGGAAAGAACACACATGCAATGAACACTGGTGGATCCATATGTGGTTCCTGACAGGAACACACATGCAATGACATTTGTTGATCCATATGTAGTTTGTGACAATAACACACATGCAATGCCATAGGTTAATCCATGTGTGGTTTGTGGAAAGAACACACATGCGATGACTCTAGTGGATACATATGTGGTTAGAGGAAAAGAACACACATGCAATGACTCTAGTGGATCCATGTGTGGTTAGTGGAAAGAACACACATGCAATGACATTGGTGGATCCATATGTGGTTGATGGAAAGAACACGCATGCAATGACATTGGTGGATCCATATGTTGTTTGTGAAAAGAACACACATGCAATGATTCTAGTGGATCCATATGTGGTTTGTGGACAGAACACACATGCAATGAGCACTGGTGGATCCATATGTGGTTCATGAGAAGAACATACATGCAATGACATTTGTTGATCCATATGTAGTTTGTTACAATAACACACATGCAATGCCATAGGTTAATCCATGTGTGGTTTGTGGAAAGAACACACATGCGATGACTCTAGTGGATACATATGTGGTTAGTGGAAAAGAACACACATGCAATGACTCTAGTGTATCCATGTGTGGTTAGTGGAAAGAACACACATGCAATAACATTGGTGGATCCATATGTGGTTCATGGAAAGAACACACATGCAATGACATTGGTGGATCCAGATGTGATTTGTGAAAAGAACACACATGCAATGACTCTAGTGGATCCATATGTGGGTTGTGGAAAGAACACACATGCAATGAACACTGGTGGATCCATATGTGGTTCATGACAGGAACACACATGCAATGACATTGGTTGATCCATATGTGGTTTGTGACAATAACACACATGCAATGCCATAGGTTAATCCATGTGTGGTTTGTGGAAAGAACACACATGCAATGACTCTAGTGGATACATATGTGGTTAGTGGAAAAGAACACACATGCAATGACTCTAGTGGATCCATGTGTGGTTATTGGAAAGAACACACATGCAATGACATTGGTGGATCCATATGTGGTTCATGGAAGAACACGCATGCAATGACATTGGTGGATCCATATGTGGTTTCTGAAACGAACACACATGCAATGACTCTAGTGGATCGATATGTGGTTTGTGCAAAGAACACACATGTAATCAACACTGGTGGATCCATATGTGGTTCATGAAAGGAACACACATGCAATGACATTGGTTGATCCATATGTGGTTTGTGACAATAACACATATGCAATGCCATTGGTTAATCCATGTGTGGTTTGTGGAAAGAACACACATGCAATGACTCTATTGGATACATATGTGGTTAGTGGAAAGGAACACACATGCAATGACTCTAGTGGATCCATGTGTGGTTAGTGGAAAGAACACACATGCAATAAAATTGGTGGATCCATATGTGGTTCATGGAAAGAACACACATGCAATGACATTGGTGGATCCATATGTGGTTTGTGAAAAGAACACACATGCAATGACTCTATTGGATCCATATATGGTTTGTGGAAAGAACACACATGCAATGAACACTGGTGGATCCATATGTGGTTCATGAAAGGAACACACATGCAATGACATTGGTTTATCCATATGTGGTTTGTGACAATAACACACATGCAATGCCATAGGTTAATCCATGTGTGGTTTGTGCAAAGAACACACATGCAATGAACACTGGTGGATCCATATGTGGTTCATGACAGGAACACACATGCAATGACATTGGTTGATCCATATGTGGTTTGTGACAATAACACACATGTAATGCCATAGGTTAATCCATGTGTGGTTTGTGCAAAGAACGCACATGCAATGACTCTAGTGGATACATATGTGGTTAGTGGAAAAGAACACACATGCAATGAATCTAGTGGATCCATGTGTGGTTAGTGGAAACAACACACATGCAATAACATTGGTGGATCCATATGTGGTTCATGGAAACAACACGCATGCAATGACATTGGTGGATCCATATGTTGTTTGTGAAAAGAACACACATGCAATGACTCTAGTGGATCCATGTGTGGTTTGTGCAAAGAACACACATTCAATGACATTGGTGGATCCATATGTGGTTTGTGGAACGAACACACATGCAATGACTCTAGTGGATCCATGTGTGGTTTGTGGAAAGAACACACATGTAATGACTCTGGTGGATCCATGTGTGGTTTGTATAAATAACACACATGCAATGACTCTAGTGGATACATATGTGGTTAGTGGAAAAGAACACACATGCAATGACTCTATTGGATACATATGTGGTTAGTGGACAAGAACACACATGCAATGACTCTAGTGGATCCACGTGTGGTTAGTGGAAAGAACACACATACAATAACATTGGTGGATCCATATGTGGTTCATGGAAAGAACAAACATGCAATGACATTGGTGGATCCATATGTGGTTTGTGAAAAGAACACACATGCAATGACTCTAGTGGTTCCATATGTGGTTTGTGGAAAGAACACACATGCAATGAACACTGGTGGATCCATATGTGGTTCATGACAGGAACACACGTGCAATGGCATTGGTTGATCCATATGTGGTTTGTGACAATAACACACATGCAATGCCATAGGTTAATCCATGTGTGGTTTGTGGAAAGAACACACATGCAATGACTCTAGTGGATACATATTTGGTTAGTGGAAAAGAACTCACATGCAATGACTCTAGTGGATCCATGTGTGGTTAGTGGAAAGAACACACATGTAATGACATTGGTGGATCCATATGTGGTTCATGGAAAGAACACGCATGCAATGACATTGGTGGATCCATATGATGTTTGTGAAAAGAACACATATGCAATGACTCTAGTGGATCCATATGTGGTTTGTGGACAGAACACACATGCAATGAACACTGGTGGATCCATATGTGGTTCATGAGAGGAACATACATGCAATGACGCTGGTTGATCCATATGTGGGTTGTTAAAAGAACTCACATGCAATGCCATTGATTAATCCATGTGTGGTTTGTGAAAAGAACACACATGCAATGAACACTGGTGGATCCATATGTGGTTCATGACAGGAACACACATGCAATGACATTGGTTGATCCATATGTGGTTTGTGACAATAACACACATGTAATGCCATAGGTTAATCCATGTGTGGTTTGTGCAAAGAACGCACATGCAATGACTCTAGTGGATACATATGTGGTTAGTGGAAAAGAACACACATGCAATGACTCTAGTGGATCCATGTGTGGTTAGTGGAAACAACACACATGCAATAACATTGGTGGATCCATATGTGGTTCATGGAAACAACACGCATGCAATGACATTGGTGGATCCATATGTTGTTTGTGAAAAGAACACACATGCAATGACTCTAGTGGATCCATGTGTGGTTTGTGCAAAGAACACACATTCAATGACATTGGTGGATCCATATGTGGTTTGTGGAACGAACACACATGCAATGACTCTGGTGGATCCATGTGTGGTTTGTGGAAAGAACACACATGTAATGACTCTGGTGGATCCATGTGTGGTTTGTATAAAGAACACACATGCAATGACTCTAGTGGATACATATGTGGTTAGTGGAAAAGAACATACATGCAATGACTCTATTGGATACATATGTGGTTAGTGGACAAGAACACACATGCAATGACTCTAGTGGATCCACGTGTGGTTAGTGGAAAGAACACACATACAATAACATTGGTGGATCCATATGTGGTTCATGGAAAGAACACACATGCAATGACATTGGTGGATCCATATGTGGTTTGTGAAAAGAACACACATGCAATGACTCTAGTGGATCCATATGTGGTTTGTGGAAAGAACAAACATGCAATGAACACTGGTGGATCCATATGTGGTTCATGACAGGAACACACATGCAATGACATTGGTTGATCCATATGTGGTTTGTGACAATAACACACATGAAATGCCATAGGTTAATCCATGTGTGGTTTGTGGAAAGAACACACGTGCTCTAGTGGATACATATTTGGTTAGTGGAAAAGAACACACATGCAATGACTCTAGTGGATCTATGTGTGGTTAGTGGAAAGAACACACATGCAATGACATTGGTGGATCCATATTTGGTTCATGGAAAGAACACGCATGCAATGACATTGGTGTATCCATATGTTGTTTGTGAAAAGAACACACATGCAATGACTCTAGTGGATCCATATGTGGTTTGTGGACAGAACACACATGCAATGAACACTGGTGGATCCATATGTGGTTCATGAGAGGAACATACATGCAATGACGCTGGTTGATCCATATGTGGGTTGTTAAAAGAACTCACATGCAATGCCATTGGTTAATCCATGTGTGGTTTGTGAAAAGTACAAAAATGCAATGACTCTAGTGGATCCATATGTGGTTTGTGGAAAGAACACACATGCAATAAACACTGGTGGATCCATATGTGGTTCATGACAGGAACACACATGCAATGACTCTAGTGGATACATATGTCGTTTGTGTAAAAGAACACACATGCAATGACATTGGTGGATCCATATGTGGTTTGTGGAAAGAAAACACATGCAATGACTCTAGTGGATCCATGTGTGGTTAGTGGAAAGAACACACATGTAATGACTCTGGTGGATCCATGTGTGGTTTGTATAAATAACACACATGCAATGACTCTAGTGGATACATATGTGGTTAGTGGAAAAGAACACACATGCAATGACTCTATTGGATACATATGTGGTTAGTGGACAAGAACACACATGCAATGACTCTAGTGGATCCATGTGTGGTTAGTGGAAAGAACACACATACAATAACATTGGTGGATCCATATGTGGTTCATGGAAAGAACAAACAGGCAATGACATTGGTGGATCCATATGTGGTTTGTGAAAAGAACACACATGCAATAACTCTAGTGGATCCATATGTGGTTTGTGGAAAGAACACACATGCAATGAAGACTGGTGGATCCATATGTGGTTCATGACAGGAACACACGTGCAATGACATTGGTTGATCCATATGTGGTTTGTGACAATAACACACATGCAATGCCATAGGTTAATCCATGTGTGGTTTGTGGAAAGAACACACATGCAATGACTCTAGTGGATACATATTTGGTTAGTGGAAAAGAACACACATGCAATGACTCTAGTGGATCCATGTGTGGTTAGTGGAAAGAACACACATGTAATGACATTGGTGGATCCATATGCGGTTCATGGAAATAACACGCATGCAATGACATTGGTGGATCCATATGATGTTTGTGAAAAGAACACACATGCAATGACTCTAGTGGATCCATATGTGGTTTGTGGACAGAACACACATGCAATGAACACTGGTGGATCCATATGTGGTTCATGAGAGGAACATACATGCAATGACGCTGGTTGATCCATATGTGGGTTGTTAAAAGAACTCACATGCAATGCCATTGTTTAATCCATGTGTGGTTTGTGAAAAGAACACACATGCAATGACTCTAGTGGATCCATATGTGGTTTGTGGAAAGAACACCCATGCAATGAACACTGGTGGATCCATATGTGGTTCATGACAGGAACACACATGCAGTGACACTAGTGGATACATATGTGGTTTGTGTAAAAGAACACAAATGCAATGACATTGGTGGATCCATATGTGGTTTATGGAAAGAAAACACATGCAATGACATTGGTTGATCCATCTGTGGTTTGTGGAAAGAACACACATTCAATGACATTGGTGGATCCATATGTGGTTTGTCGAACGAACACACATGCAATGACTCTGGTGGATCCATGTGTGGTTTGTGGAATGAACACACATGTAATGACTCTGGTGGATCCATGTGTGGTTTGTATAAAGAACACACATGCAATGACTCTAGTGGATAAATATGTGGTTAGTGGAAAAGAACACACATGCAATGACTCTATTGGATACATATGTGGTTAGTGGACAAGAACACACATGAAATGACTCTAGTGGATCCATGTGTGGTTAGTGGAAAGAACACACATACAATAACATTGGTGGATCCATATGTGGTTCATGGAAAGAACACACATGCAATGACATTGGTGGATCCATATGTGGTTTGTGAAACGAACACACATGCAATGACTCTAGTGGATCCATATGTGGTTTGTGGAAAGAACACACATGCAATGAACACTGGTGGATCCATATGTGGTTCATGACAGGAACACACATGCAATGCCATTGGTTGATCCATATGTGGCTTGTGACAATAACACACATGCAATGCCATAGGTTAATCCATGTGTGGTTTGTGGAAAGAACACACATGCAATGACTCTAGTGGATACATATTTGGTTAGTGGAAAAGAACACACATGCAATGACTCTAGTGGATCCATGTGTGGTTATTGGAAAGAACACACATGCAATGACATTGGTGTATACATATGTGGTTCATGGAAATAACACACATGCAATGACATTGGTAGATCCATATGTTGTTTGTGAAAAGAACACACATGCAATGACTCTAGTGGATCCATATGTGGTTTGTGGAAAGAACACACATGCAATGAACACTGGTGGATCCATATGTGGTTCATGACAGGAACATACATGCAATGACATTGGTTGATCCATATGTGATTTGTGACAATAACATACATGCAATGCCATAGGTTAATCCATGTGTGGTTTGTGGAAAGAACACACATGCAATGACTCTAGTGGATACATATGTGGTTAGTGGAAAAGAACACACATGCAATGACTCTAGTGGATCCATGTGTGGTTAGTGGGAAGAACACACATGCAATGACATTGGTGGATCCATATGTGGTTCATGGAAAGAACACGCATGCAATGACATTGGTGGATCCATATGTTGTTTGTGAAAAGAACACACATGCAATGACTCTAGTGGATCCATATGTGGTTTGTGGACAGAACACACATGCAATGAACACTGGTGGATCCATATGTGGTTCATGAGAGGAACATACATGCAATGACGCTGGTTGATCCATATGTGGTTTTTGGACAGAACACACATGCAATGAACACTGGTGGATCCATATGTGGTTCATGACAGGAACACACATGCTATGACTCTAGTGGATACATATGTGGTTTGTGGAAAAGAACACACATGCAATGACATTGGTGGATCCATATGTGGTTTGTGGAAAGAAAACACATGCAATGACATTGGTTGATCCATGTGTGGTTTGTGGAAAGAACACACATTCAATGACATTGGTGGATCCATATGTGGTTTGTGGAACGAACACACATGCAATGACTCTGGTGGATCCATGTGTGGTTTGTGGAAAGAACACACATGTAATGACTCTGGTGGATCCATGTGTGGTTTGTATAAAGAACACACATGCAATGACTCTAGTGGATACATATGTGGTTAGTGGAAATGAACACACATGCAATGACTCTATTGGATACATATGTGGTTAGTGGACAAGAACACACATGCAATGACTCTAGTGGATCCATGTGTGGTTAGTGCAAAGAACACACATGCAATAACATTGGTGGATCCATATGTGGTTCATGGAAAGAACACACATGCAATGACATTGGTGGATCCATATGTGGTTTGTGAAAAGAACACACATGCAATGACTCTAGTGGATCCATATGTGGTTTGTGGAAAGAACACACATGCAATGAACACTGGTGGATCCATATGTGGTTCATGACAGGAACACACATGCAATGACATTGGTTGATGCATATGTGGTTTGTGACAATAACACACATGCAATGCCATAGGTTAATCCATGTGTGGTTTGTGGAAAGAACACACATGCAATGACTCTAGTGTATACCTATTTGGTTAGTGGAAAAGAACACACATGCAATGACTCTAGTGGATCCATGTGTGGTTAGTGGAAAGAACACACATGCAATGACATTGGTGGATCCATATGTGGTTCATGGAAAGAACACGCATGCAATGACATTGGTGGATCCATATGTAGTTTGTGAAAAGAACACACATGCAATGACTCTAGTGGATCCATATGTGGTTTGTGGAAAGAACACACATGCAATGAACACTGGTGGATCCATATGTGGTTCATGAGAGGAACATACATGCAATGACACTGGTTGATCCATATGTGGGTTGTTAAAAGAACTCACATGCAATGCCATTGGTTAATCCATGTGTGGTTTGTGAAAAGAACACACATGCAATGACTCTAGTGGATCCATATGTGGTTTGTGGAAAGAACACACATGCAATGAACACTGGTGGGTCCATATGTGGTTCATGACAGGAGCACACATGCAATGACTCTAGTGGATACATATGTGGTTTGTGGAAAAGAACACACATGCAATGACATTGGTGGATCCATATGTGGTTTGTGGAAAGAAAACACATGCAATGACATTGGTTGATCCATGTGTGGTTTGTGGAAAGAACACACATTCAATGACATTGGTGGATCCATATGTGGTTTGTGGAACGAACACACATGCAATGACTCTGGTGGATCCATGTGTGGTTTGTGGAAAGAACACACATGTAATGACTCTGGTGGATCCATGTGTGGTTTGTATAAAGAACACACATGCAATGACTCTAGTGGATACATATGTGGTTAGTGGAAAAGAACACACATGCAATGACTCTATTGGATACATATGTGGTTAGTGGACAAGAACACACATGCAATGACTCTAGTGGATCCATGTGTGGTTAGTGGAAAGAAGACACATACAATAACATTGGTGGATCCATATGTGGTTCATGGAAAGAACACACATGCAATGACATTGGTGGATCCATATGTGGTTAGTGAAAAGAACACACATGCAATGACTCTAGTGGATCCATATGTGGTTTGTGGAAAGAACACACATGCAATGAACACTGGTGGATCCATATGTGGTTCATGACAGGAACACACATGCAATGACATTGGTTGATCCATATGTGGTTTGTCACAATAACACACATGCAATGCCATAGGTTAATCCATGTGTGGTTTGTGGAAAGAACACACATGCAATGACTCTAGTGGATACATATTTGGTTAGTGGAAAAGAACACACATGCAATGACTCTAGTGGATCCATGTGTGGTTAGTGGAAAGAACACACATGTAATGACATTGGTGGATCCATATGTGGTTCATGGAAATAACACGCATGCAATGACATTGGTGGATCCATATGTTGTTTGTGAAAAGAATACACATGCAATGACTCTAGTGGATCCATATGTGGTTTGTGGACAGAACACACATGCAATGAACACTGGTGGATCCATATGTGGTTCATGAGAGGAACATACATGCAATGACGCTGGTTGATCCATATGTGGTTTGTGGAAAGAACACACATGCAATGAACACTGGTGGATCCATATGTGGTTCATGACAGGAACACACATGCAATGACTCTAGTGGATACATATGTGGTTTGTGGAAAAGAACACACATGCAATGACATTGGTGGATCCATATGTGGTTTGTGGAAAGAAAACACATGCAATGACATTGGTTGATCCATGTGTGGTTTGTGGAAAGAACACACATTCAATGACATTGGTGGATCCATATGTGGTTTGTGGAACGAACACACATGCAATGACTCTGGTGGATCCATGTGTGGTTTGTGGAAAGAACACACATGTAATGACTCTGGTGGATCCATGTGTGGTTTGTATAAAGAACACACATGCAATGACTCTAGTGGATACATATGTGGTTAGTGGAAATGAACACACATGCAATGACTCTATTGGATACATATGTGGTTAGTGGACAAGAACACACATGCAATGACTCTAGTGGATCCATGTGTGGTTAGTGCAAAGAACACACATGGAATAACAATGGTGGATCCATATGTGGTTCATGGAAAGAACACACATGCAATGACATTGGTTGATCCATATGTGGTTTGTGAAAAGAATATACATGCAATGAACACTGGTGGATCCATATGTGGTTCATGACAGGAACACACATGCAATGACATTGGTTGATGCATATGTGGTTTGTGACAATAACACACATGCAATGCCATAGGTTAATCCATGTGTGGTTTGTGGAAAGAACACACATGCAATGACTCTAGTGTATACCTATTTGGTTAGTGGAAAAGAACACACATGCAATGACTCTAGTGGATCCATGTGTGGTTAGTGGAAAGAACACACATGCAATGACATTGGTGGATCCATATGTGGTTCATGGAAAGAACACACATGCAATGACATTGGTGGATCCATATGTAGTTTGTGAAAAGAACACACATGCAATGACTCTAGTGGATCCATATGTGGTTTGTGGAAAGAACACACATGCAATGAACACTGGTGGATCCATATGTGGTTCATGACAGGAACACACATGCAATGACATTGGTTGATGCATATGTGGTTTGTGACAATAACACACATGCAATGCCATAGGTTAATCCATGTGTGGTTTGTGGAAAGAACACACATGCAATGACTCTAGTGGATCCATGTGTGGTTAGTGGAAAGAACACACATGCAATGACATTGGTGGATCCATATGTGGTTCATGGAAAGAACACACATGCAATGACATTGGTGGATCCATATGCAGTTTGTGAAAATAACACACATGCAATAACTCTAGTGGATCCATATGTGGTTTGTGGAAAGAACACACATGCAATGAACACTGGTGGATCCACATGTGGTTCATGAGAGGAACACACATGCAATGACACTGGTTGATCCATATGTGGGTTGTTAAAAGAACACACATGCAATGCCATTGGTTTATCCATTTGTGGTTTGTGGAAAAGAACACACATGCAATGACTCTAGTGGATCCATATGTGGTTTGTGGAAAGAACACACATGCAATGACACTAGTGTATCCATATGTGGTTTGTGGAAGAACACACATGCAATGACATTCTTGATACATATGTGGTTTGTGGAAAGAACACACATGCAATGACATTGGTGGATACATATGTGGTTTGTGAAAAGAACACACATGCAATGACTCTAGTGGATTCATATGTGGTTTGTGGAAAGAACACACATGCAATGAACACTGGTGGATCCATATGTGGTTCATGAGAGGAACATACATGCAATGACGCTGGTTGATCCATATGTGGGTTGTTAAAAGAACTCACATGCAATGCCATTGGTTAATCCATGTGTGGTTTGTGAAAAGAACACACATGCAATGACTCTAGTGGATACATATGTGGTTTGTGGAAAAGAACACACATACAATGACATTGGTGGATCCATATGTGGTTTGTGGAAAGAAAACACATGCAATGGCATTTGTTGATCCATGTCTGGTTTGTGGAAAGAACACACATGCAGTGACATTGGTGGATCCATATGTGATTTGTGGAAAGAACACACATGCAATGACTCTAGTGGATCCATGTGTGGTTTGTGGAAAGAACACACATGCAATGACTCTGGTGGATCCATGTGTGGTTTGTGGAAAGAACACACATGCAATGACTCTAGTGGATCCATATGTGGTTTGTGGAAAGAAGACACATGCAATGACATGAGTTGATCCATGTGTTGTTTGTGGAAAGAACACACATGCAATGACATTGGTGGATCCATATGTGGTTCATGGAAAGAACACACATGCAATGACATTGGTGGATCCATATGTGGTTTGTGAAAAGAACACACATGCAATGACTCTAGTGGATCCTTACGTGGTTTGTGAACAGAACACACATGCAATGACTCTAGTGGATCCATGTGTGGTTCATGAAAGAACACACATACAATGACATTGGTGGATCCATATGTGGTTTGTGGAAAGAAAACACATGCAATGACATTGGTTGATCCATGTGTGGTTTGTGGAAAGAACACAATACAATAACATTGGTGGATCCATATGTGGTTCATGGAAAGAACACACATGCAATGACATTGGTGGATCCATATGTGGTTTGTGAAAAGAACACACATTCAATGACTCTAGTGGATCCATATGTTTTTTGTGGAAAGAACACACATGCCATGAACACTGGTGGATCCATATGTGCTTCATGACTGTAACACACATTCAATGACATTGGTTGATCCATATGTGGTTTGTGACAATAACACACATGCAATGCCATAGGTTAATCCATGTGTGGTTTGTGGAAAGAACACACATGCAATGACTCTAGTGGATACATATTTCGTTAGTGGAAAAAAACACACATGCAATGACTCTAGTGGATCCATGTGTGGTTAGTGGAAAGAACACACATGCAATGACATTGGTGGATCCATATGTGGTTCATGGAAAGAACACGCATGCAATGACATTGGTGGATCCATATGTTGTTTGTGAAAAGAACACACATGCAATGACTCTAGTGGATCCATATGTTGTTTGTGGACAGAACACACATACAATGAACACTGGTGGATCCATATGTGGTTCATGAGAGGAACATACATGCAATGACGCTGGTTGATCCATATGTGGGTTGTTAAAAGAACTCACATGCAATGCCATTGGTTAATCAATGTGTGGTTTGTGAAAAGAACACACATGCAATGACTCTAGTGGATCCATATGTGGTTTGTGGAAAGAACACACATGCAATGAACACTGGTGGATGCATATGTGGTTCATGACAGGAACACACATGCAATGACTCTAGTGGATACATATGTGGTTTGTGGAAAAGAACACACATGCAATGACATTGGTGGATCCATATGTGGTTTGTGGAAAGAAAACACCTGCAATGACATTCGTTGATCCATGTGTGGTTTGTGGAAAGAACACACATTCAATGACATTGGTGGATCCATATGTGGTTTGTGGAACGAACACACATGCAATGACTCTGGTGGATCCATGTGTGGTTTGTGGAAAGAACACACATGTAATGACTCTGGTGGATCCATGTGTGGTTTGTATAAAGAACACACCTGCAATGACTCTAGTGGATACATATGTGGTTAGTGGAAATGAACACACATGCAATGACTCTATTGGATACATATGTGGTTAGTGGACAAGAACACACATGCACTGACTCTAGTGGATCCATGTGTGGTTAGTGCAAAGAACACACATGCAATAACATTGGTGGATCCATATGTGGTTCATGGAAAGAACACACATGCAATGACATTGGTGGATCCATATGTGGTTTGTGAAAAGGACACACATGCAATGACTCTAGTGGATCCATATGTGGTTTGTGGAAAGAACACACATGCAATGAACACTGGTGAATCCATATGTGGTTCATGACAGGAACACACATGCAATGACATTGGTTGATGCATATGTGGTTTGTGACAATAACACACATGCAATGCCATAGGTTAATCCATGTGTGGTTTTTGGAAATAACACACATGCAATGACTCTAGTGGATACATATTTGGTTAGTGGAAAAGAACACACATGCAATGACTCTAGTGGATCCATGTGTGGTTAGTGGAAAGAACACACATGCAATTTCATTCTTGGAGCCATATGTGGTTCATGGAAAGAACACACATGCAATGACATTGGTGGATCCACATGTTGTTTGTGAAAATAACACACATGCAATGACTCTAGTGGATCCATATGTGGTTTGTGGACAGAACACACATGCAATGAACACTGGTGGATCCATATGTGGTTCATGAGAGGAACATACATGCAATGACGCTGGTTGATCCATATGTGGGTTGTTAAAAGAACTCACATGCAATGCCATTGGTTAATCCATGTGTGGTTTGTGAAAAGAACACACATGCAATGACTCTAGTGGATCTATATGTGGTTTGTGGAAAGAACACACATGCAATGGACACTGGTGGATCTATGTGTGGTTTGTGGAAAGAACACACATTCAATGACATTGGTGGATCCATATGTGGTTTGTGGAACGAACACACATCCAATGACTCTGGTGGATCCATGCGTGGTTTGTGGAAAGAACACACATGCAATGACTCTGGTGGATCCATGTGTGGTTTGTAGAAAGAACACACATGCAATGACTCTAGTGGATACATATGTGGTTAGTGGAAAAGAACACACATGCAATGACTCTAGTGGATCCATGTGTGGTTAGTGGAAAGAACACACATGCAATGACATTGGTGGATCCATACGTGGTTCATGGAAAAACACACATGCAATGACATTGGTGGATCCATATGTGGTTTGTGAAAAGAACACACATGCAATGACTCTAGTGGATCCATATGTGGTTTGTGGAAAGAACACACATGCAATGAACACTGGTGGATCCATATGATGTTCATGAAAGGAACACACATGCAATGACATTGGTTGATCCATATGTGGTTTGCGACAATAACACGCATGCAATGCCATTGGTTAATCCATGTGTGGTTAGTGGAAAGAAAACACATGCAATAACATTGGTGGATCCATATGTGGTTCATGGAAAGAACACACATGCAATGACATTGGTGGATCCATATGTGGTTTGTGAAAACAACACACATGCAATGACTCTAGTGGATCCATATGTGGTTTGTGGAAAGAACACACATGCAATGAACACTGGTGGATCCATATGTGGTTCATGACAGGAACACACATGCAATGACATTGGTTGATCCATATGTGGTTTGTGACAATAACACACATGCAATGCCATAGGTTATCCATGTGTGGTTTGTGGAAAGAACACACATGCAATGACTCTAGTGGATACATATGTGGTTAGTGGAAAAGAACACACATGTAATGACTCTAGTGGATCCATGTGTGGTTAGTGGAAAGAACACACATGCAATAACATTAGTGGATCCATATGTGGTACATGGAAAGAACACACATGCAATGACATTGGTGGATCCATATGTGGTTCATGGAAAGAACACGCATGCAATGACATTGGCGGATCCATATGTTGTTTGTGAAAAGAACACACATGCAATGACTCTAGTGGATCCATATGTGGTTTGTGGACAGAACACACATGCAATGAACACTGGTGGATCCATATGTGGTTCATGAGAGGAACATACATGCAATGACACTAGTTGATCCATATGTGGGTTGTTAACATAACTCACATGCAATCGCATTGGTTAATCCATGTGTGGTTTGTGAAAAGAACACACATGCTATGACTCTAGTGGATCCATCTGTGGTTTGTGGAAAGAACACACATGCAATGGACACTGGTGGATCCATATGTGGTTCATGACAGGAACACACATGCAATGACTCTAGTGGATACATATGTGGTTTGTGGAAAAGAACACACATGCAATGACATTGGTGGATCCATATGTGGTTTGTGGAAAGAACACACATGCAATGACATTGGTTGATCCATGTGTGGTTTGTGGAAATAACACACATTAAATGACATTGGTGGATCCATATGTGCTTTGTGGAACGAACGCACATGCAATGACTCTGGTGGATCCATGTGTGGTTTGTGGAAAGATCACACATGCAATGACTCTGGTGGATCTATGTGTGGTTTGTATAAAGAACACACATGCAATGACTCTAGTGGAAACATATGTGGTTAGTGGAAAAGAACACACATTCAATGACTCTATTGGATACATATGTGGTTAGTGGACAAGAACACACATGCAATGACTCTAGTGGATCCATGTGTGGTTAGTGGAAAGAACACACATGCAATAACATTGGTGGATCCATATGTGGTTCATGGAACGAACTGACATGCAATGACATTGGTGGATCCATATGTGGTTTGTGAAAAGAACACACATGCAATGACTCTAGTGGATCCATATGTGGTTTGTGGAAAGAACACACATGCAATGAACACTGGTGGATCCATATGTGGTTCATGACAGGAACACACATGCAATGACATTGGTTGATCCATATGTGGTTTGTGACAATAACACACATGCAATGCCATAGGTTAATCAATGTGTGGTTTGTGGAAAGAACACACATGCAATGACTCTAGTGGATACATATGTGGTTAGTGGAAAAGAACACGCATGCAATGACTCTAGTGGATCCATGTGTGGTTAGTGGAAAGAACACACATGCAATGAAATTGTGGATCATTATGTGGTTCATTGAAAGAACTGTCATGCAATGACATTGGTGGATCCATATGTTGTTTGTGAAAAGAACACACATGCAATGACTCTAGTGGATCCATATGTGGTTTGTGGATAGAACACACATGCAATGAACACTGGTGGATCCATATGTGGTTCATGAGAGGAACATACATGCAATGACGTTGGTTGATCCCTATGTGGGTTGTTAAAAGAACTCACATGCAATGCCATTGGTTAATCCATGTGTGGGTTGTGAAAAGAACACACATGCAATGACTCTAGTGGATCCATATGTGGTTTGTGGAAAGAACACACATGCAATGGACACTGGTGGATCCATGTGTGGTTTGTGGAAAGAACACACATTTAATGACATTGGTGGATCCATATGTGGTTTGTGGAACGAACACACATGCAATGACTCTGGTGGATCCATGCGTGGTTTGTGGAATGAACACACGTGCAAGGACTCTGGTGGATCCATGTGTGGATTGTAGAAAGAACACACATGCAATGACTCTAGTGGATACATATGTGGTTAGTGGAAAAGAACACACATGCAATGACTCTAGTGGATCCATGTGTGGTTAGTGGAAAGAACACACATGCAATGACATTGGTGGATCCATACGTGGTTCATAGAAGAACACACATGCAATGACATTGGTGGATCCATATGTGGTTTGTGAAAAGAACACACATGCAATGAGTCTAGTTGATCCATATGTGGTTTGTGGAAACAACACACATGCAATGAACACTGGTGGATCCATATCTGGTTCATGAAAGGAACACACATGCAATGACCTTGGTTGATCCATATGTGGTTTGTGACAATAACACACATGCAATGCCATTGGTTAATCCATGTGTGGTTTGTGGAAAGAACACACATGCAATGACTCTATTGGATACATATGTGGTTAGTGGACAAGAACACACATGCAATGACTCTAGTGGATCCAAGTGTGGTTAGTGGAAAGAACACACATGCAATAACATTGGTGGATCCATATGTGGTTCATGGAAATAACACACATGCAATGACATTGGTGGATCCATATGTGGTTTGTGAAAAGAACACACATGCAATGACTCTAGTGGATCCATATGTGGTTTGTGGAAAGAACACACATGCAATGAACACTGGTGGATCCATATGTGGTTCATGACAGGAACACACATGCAATGACATTGGTTGATCCATATGTGGGTGTTAAAAGAACACACATGCAATGCCATTGGTTAATCCATGTGTGGTTTGTTGAAAGAACACACATGCAATGACTCTAGTGGATACATATGTGGTTAGTGGAAAAGAACACACATGCAATGACTCTAGTGGATCCATGTGTGGTTAGTGGAAAGAACACACATGCAATGACATTGGTGGATCCATATGTGGTTCATGGAAAGAACACACATGCAATGACATTGGTGGATCCATATGTGGTTTGTGAAAAGAACACACATGCAATGACTCTAGTGGATCCATATGTTGTTTGTGGAAAGAACACACATGCAATGAACACTGGTGGATCCATATGTGGTTCATGACAGGAACACACATGCAATGACTCTAGTGGATACATATGTGGTTTGTGGAAAAGAACACACATGCAATGACATTGGTGGATCCATATGTGGTTTGTGGAAAGAACACACATGCAATGACATTGGTTGATCCATGTGTGGTTTGTGGAAAAAACACACATTCAATGACTCTGGTGGATCTATGTGTGGTTTGTATAAAGAACACACATGCAATGACTCTAGTGGAAACATATGTGGTTAGTGGAAAAGAACACACATTCAATGACTCTATTGGATACATATGTGGTTAGTGGACAAGAACACACATGCAATGACTCTAGTGGATCCATGTGTGGTTAGTGGAAAGAACACACATGCAATAACATTGGTGGATCCATATGTGGTTCATGGAACGAACTGACATGCAATGACATTGGTGGATCCATATGTGGTTTGTGAAAAGAACACACATGCAATGACTCTAGTGGATCCATATGTGGTTTGTGGAAAGAACACACATGCAATGCACACTGGTGGATCCATATGTGGTTCATGACAGGAACACACATACAATGACATTGGTTGATCCATATGTGGTTTGTGACAATAACACACATGCAATGCCATAGGTTAATCAATGTGTGGTTTGTGGAAAGAACACACATGCAATGACTCTAGTGGATACATATGTGGTTAGTGGAAAAGAACACGCATGCAATGACTCTAGTGGATCCATGTGTGGTTAGTGGAAAGAACACACATGCAATGAAATTGGTGGATCCATATGTGGTTCATGGAAAGAACACGCATGCAATGACATTGGTGGATCCATATGTTGTTTGTGAAAAGAACACACATGCAATGACTCTAGTGGATCCATATGTGATTTGTGGACAGAACACACATGCAATGAACACTGGTGGATCCATATGTGGTTCATGAGAGGAACATACATGCAATGACGCAGGTTGATCCATATGTGGGTTGTTAAAAGAACTCACATGCAATGCCATTGGTTAATCCATGTGTGGGTTGTGAAAAGAACACACATGCAATGACTCTAGTGGATCCATATGTGGTTTGTGGAAAGAACACACATGCAATGGACACTGGCGGATCCATGTGTGGTTTGTGGAAAGAACACACATTTAATGACATTGGTGGATCCATATGTGGTTTGTGGAACGAACACACATGCAATGACTCTGGTGGATCCATGTGTGGTTTGTGGAAAGAACACACATGCAATGACTCTGGTGGATCCATGTGTGGTTTGTCGAAAGAACACACATGCAATGACTCTAGTGGATACATATGTGGTTAGTGGAAAGAACACACATGCAATGACTCTAGTGGATCCATGTGTGGTTAGTGGAAAGAACACACATGCAATGACATTGGTGGATCCATACGTGGTTCATAGAAGAACACACATGCAATGACATTGGTGGATCCATATGTGGTTTGTGAAAAGAACACACATGCAATGAGTCTAGTGGATCCATATGTGGTTTGTGGAAAGAACACACATGCAATGAACACTGGTGGATCCATATCTGGTTCATGAAAGGAACACACATGCAATGACCTTGGTTGATCCATATGTGGTTTGTGAAAATAACACACATGCAATGCCATTGGTTAATCCATGTGTGGTTTGTGGAAAGAACACACATGAAATGACTCTATTGGATACATATGTGGTTAGTGGACAAGAACACACATGCAATGACTCTAGTGGATCCAAGTGTGGTTAGTGGAAAGAACACACATGCAATAACAATGGTGGATCCATATGTGGTTCATGGAAATAACACACATGCAATGACATTGGTGGATCCATATGTGGTTTGTGAAAAGAACACACATGCAATGACTCTAGTGGATCCATATGTGGTTTGTGGAAAGAACACACATGCAATGAACACTGGTGGATCCATATGTGGTTCATGACAGGAACACACATGCAATGACATTGGTTGATCCATATGTGGTTTGTGACAATAACACACATGCAATGCCATAGGTTAATCCATGTGTGGTTTGTGGAAAGAACACACATGCAATGACTCTAGTGGACACATATGTGGTTAGTGGAAAAGAACACACATGCAATGACTCTAGTGGATCCATGTGTGGTTAGTGGAAAGAACACACATGCAATGACATTGGTGGATCCATATGTGGTTCATGGAAAGAACATACATGCAATGACAGTGGTGGATCCATATGTAGTTTGTGAAAAGAACACACATGCAATGACTCTAGTGGATCCATATGTTGTTTGTGGAAAGAACACACATGCAATGAACACTGGTGGATCCATATGTGGTTCATGACAGGAACACACATGCAATGACTCTAGTGGATACATATGTGGTTTGTGGAAAAGAACACACATGCAATGACATTGGTGGATCCATATGTGGTTTGTGGAAAGAACACACATGCAATGACATTGGTTGATCCATGTGTGGTTTGTGGAAAAAACACACATTCAATGACTCTGGTGGATCTATGTGTGGTTTGTATAAAGAACACACATGCAATGACTCTAGTGGAAACATATGTGGTTAGTGGAAAAGAACACACATTCAATGACTCTATTGGATACATATGTGGTTAGTGGACAAGAACACACATGCAATGACTCTAGTGGATCCATGTGTGGTTAGTGGAAAGAACACACATGCAATAACATTGGTGGATCCATATGTGGTTCATGGAACGAACTGACATGCAATGACATTGGTGGATCCATATGTGGTTTGTGAAAAGAACACACATGCAATGACTCTAGTGGATCCATATGTGGTTTGTGGAAAGAACACACATGCAATGCACACTGGTGGATCCATATGTGGTTCATGACAGGAACACACATACAATGACATTGGTTGATCCATATGTGGTTTGTGACAATAACACACATGCAATGCCATAGGTTAATCAATGTGTGGTTTGTGGAAAGAACACACATGCAATGACTCTAGTGGATACATATGTGGTTAGTGGAAAAGAACACGCATGCAATGACTCTAGTGGATCCATGTGTGGTTAGTGGAAAGAACACACATGCAATGACATTGCTGGATCCATATGTGGTTCATGGAAAGAACACGCATGCAAAGACATTGGTGGATCCATATGTTGTTTGTGAAAAGAACACACATGCAATGACTCTAGTGGATCCATATGTGATTTGTGGACAGAACACACATGCAATGAACACTGGTGGATCCATATGTGGTTCATGAGAGGAACATACATGCAATGACGCAGGTTGATCCATATGTGGGTTGTTAAAAGAACTCACATGCAATGCCATTGGTTAATCCATGTGTGGGTTCTGAAAAGAACACACATGCAATGACTCTAGTGGATCCATATGTGGTTTGTGGAAAGAACACGCATGCAATGGACACTGGTGGATCCATGTGTGGTTTGTGGAAACAACACACATTCAATGACATTGCTGGATCCATATGTGGTTTGTGGAACGAACACACATGCAATGACTCTGGTGGATCCATGCGTGGTTTGTGGAAAGAACACACATGCTAGGACTCTGGTGGATCCATGTGTGGTTTGTAGAAAGAACACACATGCAATGACTCTAGTGGATACATATGTGGTTAGTGGAAAAGAACACACATGCAATGACTCTAGTGGATCCATGTGTGGTTAGTGGAAAGAACACACATGCAATGACATTGGTGGATCCATACGTGGTTCATGGAAGAACACACGTGCAATCACATTGGTGGATCCATATGTGGTTTGTGAAAAGAACACACATGCAATGAGTCTAGTGGATCCATATGTGGTTTGTGGAAAGAACACACATGCAATGAACACTGGTGGATCCATATCTGGTTCATGAAAGGAACACACATGCAATGACCTTGGTTGATCCATATGTGGTTTGTGAAAATAACACACATGCAATGCCATTGGTTAATCCATGTGTGGTTTGTGGAAAGAACACACATGCAATGACTCTATTGGATACATATGTGGTTAGTGGACAAGAACACACATGCAATGACTCTAGTGGATCCAAGTGTGGTTAGTGGAAAGAACACACATGCAATAACAATGGTGGATCCATATGTGGTTCATGGAAATAACACACATGCAATGACATTGGTGGATCCATATGTGGTTTGTGAAAAGAACACACATGCAATGACTCTAGTGGATCCATATGTGGTTTGTGGAAAGAACACACATGCAATGAACACTGGTGGATCCATATGTGGTTCATGACAGGAACACACATGCAATGACATTGGTTGATCCATATGTGGTTTGTGACAATAACACACATGCAATGCCATAGGTTAATCCATGTGTGGTTTGTGGAAAGAACACACATGCAATGACTCTAGTGGACACATATGTGGTTAGTGGAAAAGAACACACATGCAATGACTCTAGTGGATCCATGTGTGGTTAGTGGAAAGAACACACATGCAATGACATTGGTGGATCCATATGTGGTTCATGGAAAGAACATACATGCAATGACAGTGGTGGATCCATATGTAGTTTGTGAAAAGAACACACATGCAATGACTCTAGTGGATCCATATGTTGTTTGTGGAAAGAACACACATGCAATGAACACTGGTGGATCCATATGTGGTTCATGACAGGAACACACATGCAATGACTCTAGTGGATACATATGTGGTTTGTGGAAAAGAACACACATGCAATGACATTGGTGGATCCATATGTGGTTTGTGGAAAGAACACACATGCAATGACATTGGTTGATCCATGTGTGGTTTGTGGAAAAAACACACATTCAATGACATTGGTGGAACCATATGTGGTTTGTGGAACGAACACACATGGAATGACTCTGGTGGATCCATGTGTGGTTTGTGGAAAGAACACACATGCAATGACTCTGGTGGATCCATGTGTGGTTTGTAGAAATCACACACATGCCATGAATCTAGTGGATACATATGTGGTTAGTGGAAAAGAACACACATGCAATGACTCTAGTGGATCCATGTGTGGTTAGTGGAAAGAACACACATGCAATGACATTGGTGGATCCATATGTGGTTCCTGGAAAGAACACACATGCAATGACATTGGTGGATCCATATGTAGTTTGTGAAAAGAACACACATGCAATAACTCTAGTGGATCCATATGTGGTTTGTGGAAAAAAACACATGCAATGAACACTGGTGGATCCATATGTGGTTCATGACAGGAACACACATGCAATGCCATTGGTTGATCCATAATAGGTTTGTGCCAATAACACACATGCAATGCCATTGGTTAATCCATGTGTGGTTTGTGGAAAGAACACGCATGCAATGACTCTAGTGGATACATATGTGGTTTGTGAAAAAGAACACACATGCAATGAACACCGGTGGATCCATATGTAGTTCATGACAGGAACACACATGCAATGACACTGGTTGATCCATATGTGGGTTGTTGAAAGAACACATGTGCAATGACTCTAGTGGATCCATGTGTGGTTAGTGGAAAGAACACACATGCAATGACATTGGTGGATCCATATGTGATTCATAGAAAGAACACACATGCAATGACATTGGTGGATCCATATGTGGTTTGTGGAAAGAACACACATGCAATGACTCTAGTGGATCCATATATGGTTTGTGGAAAGAACACACATGCAATGAACACTGGTGGATCCATATGTGGTTCATGACAGGAACACACATGCAATGACTCTAGTGGATCCATATGTGGTTTGTGGAAAAGAACACACATGCAATGACATTGGTGGATCCATATGTGGTTTGTGGAAAGAACACACATGCAATGACATTGGTTGATCCATGTGTGGTTTGTGGAAAGAACACACATGCAATGACATTGGTGGATCCATATGTGGTTTGTGGAAAGAACACACATGCAATGACTCTGGTGGATCCATGTGTTGTTTGTGGAAAGAACACAAATGCAATGACTCTGGTGGATCCATGTGTCGTTTGTAGAAAGAGCACACATGCAATGACTCTAGTGGATACATATGTGGTTAGTGGAAAAGAACACACATGCAATGACTCTAGTGGATCCATGTGTGGTTAGTGGAAAGAACACACATGCAATGACATTGGTGGATCCATATGTGGTTCATGGAAGGAACACACATGCAATGACATTGGTGGATCCATATGTGGTTTGTGAAAACAACACACATGCAATGACTCTATTGGATCCATATGTGGTTTGTGGAAAAAACACACATGCAATGAACACTGGTGGATCCATATGTGGTTCATGACAGGAACACACATGCAATGGCATTGGTTACCATATGTGGTTTGTGCCAATAACACACATGCAATGCCATTGGTTAATCCATGTGTGGTTTGTGGAAAGAACACACATGCAATGACTCTAGTGGATACATATGTGGTTTGTGGAAAAGAACACACATGCAATGAACACTGGTGGATCCATATGTAGTTCATGACATGAACACACATGCAATGGCATTGGTTGATCCATATGTGGGTTGTTAAAATAACACATGTGCAATGACTCTAGTGGATCCATGTGTGGTTAGTGGAAAGAACACACATGCAATGACATTGGTGGATCCATATGTGGTTCATAGAAAGAACACACATGCAATGACATTGGTGGATCCATATGTGGTTTATGGAAAGAACACACATGCAATGACTCTAGTGGATCCATATGTGGTTTGTGGAAAGAACACACAGGCAATGAACACTGGTGGATCCATATGTGGTTCATGACAGAAACACACATGCAATGACTCTAGTGGATACATATGTGGTTTGTGGAAAAGGACACACATGCAATGACATTGGTGGATCCATATGTGGTTTGTGGAAAGGACACACATGCAATGACATTGGTTGATCCATGTGTGGTTTGTGGAAAAAACACACATGCAATGACATTGGTGGATCCATATGTGGTTTGTGGAAAGAACACACATGCAATGACTGTGGTGGATCCATGTGTTGTTTGTGGAAAGAACACACGTGCAATGACTCTGGTGGATCCATGTGTGGTTTGTAGAAAGAACACACATGCAATGACTCTGGTGGATCCATATGTGGTTTGTGGAAAGAACACACATGCAATGGACACTGGTGGATCCATATGTGGTTCATGACAGGAACACACATGCAATGACTCTAGTGGATACATATGTGGTTTGTGGAAAAGAACACACATGCAATGACATTGGTGGATCCATATGTGGTTTGTGGAAAGAACACACACGCAATGACATTGGTTGATCCATGTGTGGTTTGTGGAAAGAACACAGATGCAATGACATTGGTGGATCCATATGTGGTTTGTGGAAAGAACACACATGCAATGACTCTGGTGGATCCATGTGTGGTTTGTGGAAAGAACACACATGCAATGACTCTGGTGGATCCATGTGTGGTTTGTAGAAAGAACACACATGCAATGACTTGTAACTACCTCTCGTGAATTACGCTCTTAGTTACATGCCTGGATGAGCGAAAATGGTTAAAATAGTACGGTGGGGCCAAGGGCCACTCACAGGTAGACCTTTTGGCCGTCCTAACCATTTTCAGAACATCGGGACAAGAACGAGCGGCGTAATCGGCAGGCGAAGGGATCAACTACATACACAAATGAGTATGTATGCAAGCCACATAGAACAGTCCTCAGAGCCATTCCATCTAAAAAGAAATAGAAATATAGCAACGCCATACGGCAAGATCCAAACATCCTAGATAGAGATAATAATTTAGGATAGCTCCTCATACATCAAACATCAGAGTATCAAAGTGAAGCGGAAGACAAGATCCGAGTAACGGATAAGAAGCAAATCGGCATAAGATGCCACATAAATAAACACATCCCGCCTACAGATCTCATGGATCCCCATTCTAATCTCTACCCCGAGTGATCGTTGCCAACATCATCCGTCTCCTCCACCCAGTATCCATCTTGCGAGTATACCTGTTCATCTGAATCAAACAATTTATCGTGTGAGACCCTAGGGGTACTCAACAAGTCTTTATGCCTCTAAAGGGGACACAACCTGGGGTGACGCAATTGCGGCAAAAGATAATAACTAACAATTCTAAATATACTCGCTAACCATCCGCCTAACCAATGATAGACGGATGTCCGTGAATTAATAACAACAGTTATAACAGTAATATTAACAGATCCATCCTCCTCCTCGCTTACCAACGAGAAAGCGGACGAACAACCCCCATCCGTTGGCAGTTTTATTAACCATTCCATGAGTGTTTCACTATTTACTAGTCATGTACTTAGTCAAATTAAAAGCGGTACTTTAGTTATACTTGTCTATGATCGAGAAACTGTGCTCCAAGTCGTCCATAACCGTGGACACGGCTTTCAGAAAGATTTACCCTGCAGGGGTGCACAAATAGCAACACACACTCGATCAACCTCGGAAAAACCAAATCAAAACCCAACGAGGCATTCACGACAAAGCGATCATAGGATTTAGAAATGTTTCAAGGGGGCCACCCCATTAAGCTACCCGCAACGAAGTTGGCCGGCTCCGAGATGGACCCAAGGTTTGCGTCAATGGCTGTAAACGACGGGGAACCCGAAAGTGTGACTGGGCTTGTCGATACCACGAAAACACTCCGCATCCAAAACAGTACAGGTGCTCCTCGCACAATCTTAAATAAAGAAGTAAAACATGGCATAAGTACAGGATAGTAATAAAGCCCAAAACTACTTTGTGGCCCCAAGAAATAAGAATGAATCAAGCTCTGGCTCAGGTGGGTCCATTAGGCCTCCCGGATGTGGATAGTGCGAATAGTCAAGGAATAGGAATCAAGTACTCGGGGTCCTACGGGACACAAGTGAGCATGCAGAACCAAATAGCAGATATTTCCCACTAGTGCCACTTTCATTACTTATCCCATTACTACCCAGGTTAAGTTGTTTAGGTACCTCGTTATCCATCAGACACTCACATACCCTACAAATGCTGTTCTACGACCCGCATGGCTCAAACAACTCCTGTAGTAATGGCTCATGGGATGGAGGAACAAGCTTCGGTGGGGCTTAAAAGTAAAGGCTATGCAGTACTTGGGATTCAATTTAATGCAATCGCGACTCAATGATGCAAGAATAAGATAGAGGCAATAGGTACTATATGTATGCAAGCATGTGGTAGTGCTTTCCTGGCAGCTCAGTTGAAGCGAGGAACGGATCTGGGTAGTGCTCCTGGGATTCCTGATATATCCCCTGCTCAGCATCTATTCGAAGAAGAACCAAACAAACAAGGGCCACATAAATAGAGTGCACAAGCATATGATGTAAAGTGCGACAAGCAAACAATCATGCCATGATGAATGATGCACAATTTGCTTGGCAATAATGTAGCATGGCATGGGTGAGGTGTGGGGTACAAGATTAAAGCATTTTATTAAGTTTTTAGCCCGGTTTGCTCTCATAACACTTGCTGTATACGGATTATTTATATGATGCATGCTGCAATTCAGAACATGGAATGCATAGATAGAACAGGCTCGTCGCGCTGATCGATTTAGACATATTATTTGTCAAATTTGGAGTTATAAAACTAAAGTTATTAATTAATTAAGAAAAGGGCATTTTATTTGTAATTTAAATCATCTCGAAAATTTAAAGTGCTCAAACATTATTGTGAATAGCATATTTGAATCCTCACATTTTTCTGATTTAAAAACATATATCATATGTAATATTTGGAATTATATTTTAAAAGTTATTTAAAAACAGATTTGAATTTGAATTTAAATAATTTCTGAAAAAGTTAAATCAAAACAGAAAACAGAAAATGCTTTTTACACCCACCCAGACTTAGCCTCAGTCAGTGACAAGTGGGGCCGGACGGACTGGGTGAAACGGCGCAGCGAAAAAGATTTTGCACCGGCACAGAAGCTAGCCCAGGAGGCTGACGTGCGGACCCGACGGGAAGAGGGGCCCACGTGACAGTGGCAGCGGTGGGCTGACCACGTGGCGCGGCAGGGGGAGTGCGGGTTGAGGGGCTGGAGAGCTGGGGGGCTTATCTGCAAAAAGCGCACAGAGGCTGGCTGGTGGGCTCGCGCGTACCGCGGGTTGAGGCGGCAAAAGAAGCAGGGGGTACTTGCAAAAAGGGGGCCACGGTACTGTGGATCTCCTTTCTCTGAACCGGTCGATCGGTGCTTCGACGCGGGCACGCCGCTGAGGCTCGAATCGGGACCTAAACGCTGCCGAGGCGGCAGCCATTGCGGTAGGCGGGGGACGTTGTTAGGAGGGGGGTGGCGGCTAGATACGGTTCTGCGCGACGCGGGAGCGAGCCAACGCGGTGGCCGACGGCGCGCGCGGCATGTTCGACGAAACGAACGACGGAACTAGACGGTGACAGTGAGCGTGAGGGTGTCAGCTAGGAAGAGGGGCTCATTGAGGAGTGGTCGGTGTCAACGGATCGGTGCGGGCAACGACGGAGCGGCGAGGAAGCAGAGGCCGAGGTTTTAGGGTTTCACGTCGGCGTCGCTGCACTGCGTCAGGCGTGGGCTTCTCCTCCTCGCTGGCGCGGTCCAGGGTGAAGCAGGGGGTACTCCTCGGTCTCCTCGATCACCTCCGCATCGCCCACGCCGACTGAAACGAGGAAGCGGCGGTGGTACTGGCGGTGACCGGCGGAAGGAGCTGGCGGCGGTGGAGCAGACGTAGGGGAGAGGGCAGGGTCCTGGGGTGGATCTGGCGAAGCAGAGGCATGGGGTGGTGGATAAAGCGAGGGAGAGAGGGGAAGATTCCGTGGGGGAGCGGCTAGGGATAAAGGTGGCTTCGGCCACCTTTTTCCTCCTCCTTGTTCACGTGCTCGAGCTGGGATCGGCTTGTGCAGGGCATGGCAGGTGGGCCAGGAAGAGGTCAAGGCGGGGCAGGTGCGGGCTGGGACTAGCATGGCAGCGAGAGAGAGAGAGAGAGAAGGAAAAGAGGGGCTCGGGTAGAGCTAGGTTAGGAGGGAGTATATGTCTCGGGTTAGAGAGAGAGGGGCTGGTGGGGGCCTGCTGGCAGGGAGAGGGAGAGAAACCAGCCTTGGTATGGTGAGAGGAGGGAGGTGAGGTGAGGGTTAGGGCAAGAAGTTAGGGTTTAGGCTAAAACTAGGGTTAGAGAGAGAAAAAGGTTATAGAGGGGTTAGGGTTTACTCTAAGATGCTCCTAAGATCCCACAAGTATGGGTGATGGCATGGAGATGGTGAGAGGAAGAAAGAACAAACTCACAAGGAAATATTCACTCAAAAACCAAGAACAATCCAAAAGAGAAGAAGTGATGATGGTGGTTGCATGGCCCATGCAAAGTATTAATTGCCATGTTTTATTTTGTGAATACAATAATAATTAATCATGGCATTTATACATATGCAATCCAAAATATGGGGTAAAGCCAAGCAAAAAGAATTAAAGGGATGCTCCATGTGGAGTAGAAGGGGATGACCATATTTGAATAAAAATGGGGCATGCTAGTGTGTATGTGCCACTAGGTATTTAGTAAGCCCAAAAATATCCCAACATGAGCATAAACCCCAAACAACCCATATGGAAGCTAGAAAAGGGTTCCACTCACAAGGCATGCAAAAGTGGCCATGTGGCTCTCATAAACCAATAATGTGGGAACAATATGGTGCATATATGAGAGCAGGTGGAGTTAGAAGTAGATCCATCCCAACCTATATGATCCAGAGATGAAAACAAAATAAAATTCAAAGCTCACATGTAGTAGGGTGGTGGAATTATGGGGTGGTGACAAGAAAGGTGGTGGAATTAAATAAAAGATATGCCCCAACTCAATTTGGGCACCAAGCATATATCAAGATTCAAATACAATATATCAAGAGCCAAATACAATTAGTAATGCATATGAGAGAAGAACCAAATCAAAAGGGTTTTATATGATGCTCAAATGCAAGGTGGCATGATGACATGAGCATGATATAATTATGATGCAACAATTATATGTAGGAAGTAGCCATTATATTATTAAACCAAGTAGCATTATAATTGTTAGACAATTGGGATGCTACATGACTCTAGTGGATACATATGTGGTTAGTGGAAAAGAACACACATGCAATGACTCTAGTGGATCCATGTGTGGTTAGTTGAAAGAACACACATGCAATGACATTGGTGGATCCATAAGTGGTTCATAGAAAGAACTCACATGCAATGACATTGGTGGATCCATATGTGGTTTGTGAAAAGAAGACACATGCAATGACTCTAGTGGATCCATATGTGGTTTGTGGAAAAAACACACATGTAATGAACACTGGTGGATCCATATGTGCTTCATGACAGGAAGACACATGCAATGACATTGGTTGATACATATGTGGTTTGTGCCAATAACACACATGCAATGCCATTGGTTAATACATGTGTGGTTTGTGGAAATAACACACATGCAATGACTCTAGTGGATACATATGTGGTTAGTGGAAAAGAACACACATGCAATGACTCTAGTGGATCCATGTGGGGTTAGTGGAAAGAACATACATGCAATGACATTGGTGGATCCATATGTGGTTCATGAAAAGAACACACATGCAATGACATTGGTGGATCCATGTGTGGTTTGTGAAAAGAACACACATGCACTACTAGAATTTGTAAAAAGCCCTAGGGCTAAAATGGCTCCCTAGAGCTGAAAATGAACGACCTAGGGATAGAAAATATCCCTAGGGTGAGTTTTCGTGACCCAAGGGAATATATTGTTTCCCTAGTGTTTACTACCAACCCAAGGGATGCATCTGTGGGTGGGACCATCTCTGATCCACGTAGGCATGGTTCCCTAGAGCTTATGCTATGAACCCTTAGGAAAGATATATACCTAGGGTAGTGCAACCAAACTCTAGGGACCATATGACGTGAGAAGACGGTTGTTCCATAACACCGTAATATCACCCCAGGGTTAGGATATTTACCCTAGGGGATCATTGGATTGAAGTTTTTAGTTAAACATATTTTACCGCTACATTTAACAATATCTAAGGTAAAGTTGAGTATATATGAAATAATAAATAAAATTAAGAATGATTAAATATATCAAATATAGATTAACGTAAATTGGTGAAACTTAGTGAATACATAAATTAGTGTGTGCGGTTTGTATCTAATTTGACGCTGGCTTGCCAAAAAAATTGGTATTGGCGGGTAGCCACCCGCGCGAAGCCGCGAAGTGACACGCGCGCGCGAACTAACGGAAATTTTCCTTCTGGAACGCTCCAAACCCACCCCACCTGTGTCAAGCGCGCCACCAAAAGAAAGATCCCCAATCTCGCGCCGCTTCCAAGGCTTCCTTGCCGCCGCTGCAGCTTCAAGCCCTCGTCTTTGTGGTCGGTTCCGCCGTCATCGCCATCGCCATCATGCTTTCCAGATTATGCCTAATGCTGATAGGTTTGGTGTAAAGTGCCCATGCACAAAGTGTCGTAGTGGAATCATGAGGAAGAAACAACTAGTCCGTGCCCACCTTTGTCAATATGGTTTCATGCCAAATTATACCAGATGGACATCACATGGTGAGCTCCATATAGTTAATGCAACTAGAGTGGAAGAGAAAACTTGCACAAGTACTGAGCCACTAGCTGATATGTTGACTGACATAATTGGGAGTGGAACACATTTTGATGATATGGAGACTGAACCAACAGCATATGCTAAGGAGTTTTACAAGGTGATGTCTACTGCTGAGGAAGTTATTCATGATCACACTCAAGTTTCTCGTCTAGAAGCTATGACACGTCTAATGGGAATAAAAGCACAACATAATTTACCAGCAGATTGTGTCAACAACATCTTAGGCCTCTACAATTTCACACCGACGCCATCGTGGATCATCCTCTACAAGCAGTGCTCCACATGCGGAGGAGACTGCTACATGTTCAGACATGTCCGTTGCTACCAATGATGGCATGGAGGCGCCACGTGCAAAATCTTTCTTAAGAGGTTCCTCTGAGCTTCCTCCACCTATTGTGAACGAGTCTGAACGCCCATTGATTAGACCCGATAGGGACACGTAAGTTATTCATAATCCATACACTTGCATCAAAATTGCAACTTGACACAGCTTGATGTGTTTGACATATATCTATTTCTTGTTGCTAGGCACTGGTTAGAATTGCCTAAACTGAGAAATGATGTGAGGAAGCCAAATGGTGTGCTAACAATTCTTCTAAAGACACATCATCCTGGTGTGGTCATGTATAAAGGAAAGTCTGTTTTTGCATCAACATGGGCACACTATAATCTAAAGCCTAGTGATGGTGGTTGTTCAAAAGCTGAGGATGTCGAAGAAGAATTTTGGGTAACACAACTTGGTCCTTCATCTAAAATCATGTTTCTGCAATACATATGTTCGCATGATCATTACCACTATAATAACTATAAATGATTGTAGTTTTTCAAGATTTGTGAGCTCACATGACATCTACGACTGCAATTAAATTTTGTGCTTTTGTTTGCAGTTGCAGTTTAGGCATGAGCCTGAGTATGAAGCAACAGCGAAGCTCCATGTTGGCAAATGTTGCAACCATCTCTTGGTAAGTGTCCTGTACTATGCTCGCATCCAGGCCATACAGGACCATGCATACAAAACTGAGAATCATAGAATGAAAGACAAACTTGCTGGACGACGTTATCTTGAAAAAAATGAGTACATGGCACAAAGACCATGGTGGTGCACTGAAGTTTCATGGGAGGTATTAGTTGATGAATGGTGTTCTAGTAAATGGATCGAGCAGTCTATGAAGAATCGTGGTAATCGCCTCACCTCCAAATACAAGGTCCATAGAGGTGGATCCAATTCCTCGACAACAATTTGCCAAAAACTGGTAAACTCCTAACTTTTGAACAAATTAAGTTTGTTTGTTAGGAAATTACTTAGTTTCTTCTTTTCCTAGTCTGAGAAAGAAGGAAGAGAGGTATCTAAGATCGAGGCATGGATGCACACACATAGAGGAGCTGATACAAATAAACCCGATGTGTTAAATAGTGTCGAAGCCTCCAAATGCTTGGTATAATATCCACCGTACTTGATTCTGAGTTTTACTTAATTTTTTGACACATTATTATTGAACCATATGTACATTTTGTGTGTAGGATCTGTACAAGCAAAAGGTAGCAAACGTGCATGGTAAGGACTATGATTGGTTGCATTCCCCAATTGTACCGCAAGCACTTTATGAAGCCGGTAAGGGGAAGCCGCATGGTAAGTGGTCACTATTTAATGGCGTTGTGGACGATAGAGAGACTCTTAGGGAGGTGCAAATTAGTCGCTCTTCATCTTCCTCAAAGCGCCAGCGGCAAGAAAATGATAGAAGGATTGCTGAACAACAAGAATTAATAAAGAGACATGCACTTAGTATGACTGAATGGGGGAAATTTGTCCAGGCTACAGTGGAGAATAGCCTTGGTGGTCTACACAAGTTTCTTATGGTGTGTATATATTTATGCAGTCATCTTGTTGCTATTTAAGCCACTGGCTATAACTGCCCAATTAATATGAATCATTTCAGACTGTTGCAGCATTACAAGGAATTCCAGGACCTGCGATTCCACAAATTGTTATACCCCCACCTCCAGCTTTTCCAACATCAACCACTTCATCTCCGTCTCCATCTCCATCTCCAGTCTTTTCTCTAGAACTGGTATGTAAAGTTCCCAAGTAATATTCCTATGTGTATGTGGATTAGTGTGAATACGCCCTTTACGTCCTTAAAAAAAGAACATTGCCTTTACATGCATAGTCTGAATAGGCACCTGTAACTAGTGTTATATTATTTGTACATGTGTATTGTTTCTCAAATATCTAATATTGGCACTTGTGCAGCGCTCTGCCGGTGAATTGGTAAATGGTGCAGAAAATGACAATGCATTGCACATGGCGGGAGAGGGTATGTTTGGTGGCTTCTTCGACGCAAATGGTAATGATGCCAATGGTGTTTCTGTTGGAAATTTATCCCCACCCGGTGTTGATCTACCTACATTTTGAGATATCTATGTTGGGGCAAAAGAAGCGTGGTCTCCTTTTTGTGTTGATCAAGTAGCTCTTTCTACAAAATGAATATGGAAGTGTCGACTTGCATTTCGCTTCTTTGGTCACTTTCCTGAGCCTAGACAATGTTAGATGCTATTTTGTAGCGGGGATCCATTTTTTGCGAAGGCTAATATGCATGGTTTGTGTTCCATGCTACTAGCCTAACTGGATAATCTTAACCAAGAGTGTGGCTGAATGCCTTTATTTGTAAACGACTTGTATTAAGCAACTAGAATGGTATTATATGAATCATGTCTTGACATTAAGCAATCAGATTCAAACGTATGATTTACGTGCTTTGTGCAATGTTCATGTATAATCGTTACTACTAATTAATTATATATGCACAAATCAGATACTAATATGTGATACTTATAAAACTATTATATATCACTATTCCTTAGGGTTTCTAAGCCCAAGGGGATGTATGTAACGGTGACTTCCATTACACGTATTTACCTAGGGTCTACAACAAACCCAAAGGAAACCTACTTTACATGTCAGCAGGTGTGGTCGCAGGCTATTTGGTTCCCTAGGGCTCATAACAAAAGGGAAACATACTGTTACCTAGGGTACTAATTTGGGAACCCAAGGGAAAACGCGATTCCCCCACCAATGGGACCCTAGGGTTCATTCCTTAGGTGTACCCTACGGAAACCTTTTCCCCTAGAGTTTTAGCCCCTTTGCTTAGGGTATCCGTCCCTAGGGCTATTTGCAAATTCTAGTAGTGGTGCAATGACTGTAGTGGATCCATATGTGGTTTGTGGAAAGAACACACATGCAATGAACACTGGTGGATCCATATGTGGTTCATGACAGGAACACACATGTAATGACTCTAGTGGATACATATGTGGTTTGTGGAAAAGAATACACATGCAATGACATTGGTGGATCCATATGTGGTTTGTGGAAAGAACACACATGCAATGACATTGGTTGATCCATGTGTGGTTTGTGAAAAGAACACACATGCAATGACATTGGTGGATCCATATGTGGTTTGTGGAAAGAACACACATGCAATGACTGTGGTTGATCCATGTGTTGTTTGTGGAAAGAACACACATGCAATGACTCTGGTGGATCCATATGTGGTTTGTGGAAAGAACACACATGCAATGAACACTGGTGGATCCATATGTGGTTCATGACAGGAACACACATGCAATGACTCTAGTGGATATATACGTGGTTTGTGGAAAATAACACACATGCAATGACATTGTTGGATCCATATGTGGTTTTTGGAAAGAACACACATGCAATGACTCTAGTGGATCCATATGTGGTTTGTGGAAAAGAACACACATGCAATGACATTGGTGGATCCATATGTGGTTTGTGGAAAGAACACACATGCAATGACTCTAGTGGATCCATATGCGGTTTGTGGAAAGAACACATATGCAATGACTCTAGTGGATACATATGTGGTTAGTGGAAAAGAACACACATGCAATGACTCTAGTGGATCCATGTGTGGTTAGTGGAAAGAACACACATGCAATGACATTGGTGGATCCATATGTGGTTCATGGAAAGAACACACATGCAATGACATTGGTGGATCCATATGTGGTTTGTGAAAAGAACACACATGCAATGACTCTAGTGGATCCATATGTGGTTTGGAAAAAACACACATGCAATGAACACTGGTGGATCCATATGTGCTTCATGACAGGAACACACATGCAATGACATAGGTTGAGACATATGTGGTTTGTGCCAATAACACACATGCAATGACTCTGATGGATCCATGCGTGGTTTGTGGAAAGAACACACATGCAAGGACTCTGGTGGATCCATGCGTGGTTTGTAGAAAGAACACACATGCAATGACTCTAGTTGATACATATGTGGTTAGTGGAAAAGAACACACATGCAATGACTCTAGTGGATCCATGTGTGGTTAGTGGAAAGAACACACATGCAATGACATTGGTGGATCCATACGTGGTTCATGGAAGAACACACATGCAATGAAATTGGTGGATCCATATGTGGTTTGTGAAAAGAACACACATGCAATGAGTCTAGTGGATCCATATGTGGTTTGTGGAAAGAACACACATGCAATGAACACTGGTGGATCCATATCTGGTTCATGAAAGGAACACACATGCAATGACCTTGGTTGATCCATATGTGGTTTGTGACAATAACACACATGCAATGCCATTGGTTAATCCATGTGTGGTTTGTGGAAAGAACACACATGCAATTACATTGGTGGATCCATATGTGGTTCATGGAAGGAACACACATGCAATGACATTGGTGGATCCATATGTGGTTTGTGAAAACAACACACATGCAATGACTCTAGTGGATCCATATGTGGTTTGTGGAAAAAACACACATGCAATGAACACTGGTGGATCCATATGTGGTTCATGACAGGAACACACATGCAATGCCATTGGTTAATCCATGTGTGGTTTGTGGAAAGAACACGCATGCAATGACTCTAGTGGATACATATGTGGTTTGTGGAAAAGAACACACATGCAATAAACACCGGTGGATCCATATGTAGTTCATGACAGGAACACACATGCAATGACACTGGTAGATCCATATGTGGGTTGTTAAAAGAACACACGTGCAATGACTCTAGTGGATCCATGTGTGGTTAGTGGAAAGAACACACATGCAATGACATTGGTGGATCCATATGTGGTTCATGGAAAGAACACACATGCAATGACATTGGTGGATCCATATGTGGTTTGTGGAACGAACGCACATGCAATGACTCTGGTGGATCCATGTGTGGTTTGTGGAAAGAACACACATGCAATGACATTGGTTGATCCATATGTGGTTTGTGACAATAACACACATGCAATGCCATAGGTTAATCAATGTGTGGTTTGTGGAAAGAACACACATGCAATGACTCTAGTGGATACATATGTGGTTAGTGGAAAAGAACACGCATGCAATGACTCTAGTGAATCCATGTGTGGTTAGTGGAAAGAACACACATGCAATGACATTGGTGGATCCATATGTGTTCATGGAAAGAACACGCATGCAATGACACTGGTGGATCCATATGTTGTTTGTGAAAAGAACACACATGCAATGACTCTAGTGGATCCATATGTGGTTTATGGACAGAACACACATGCAATGAACACTGGTGGATCCATATGTGGTTCATGAGAGGAACATACATGCAATGACGCTGGTTGATCCATATGTGGGTTGTTAAAAGAACTCACATGCAATGCCATTGGTTAATCCATGTGTGGGTTGTGAAAAGAACACACATGCAATGACTCTAGTGGATCCATATGTGGTTTGTGGAAAGAACACACATGCAATGGACACTGGTGGATCGATGTGTGGTTTGTGGAAAGAACACACATTTAATGACATAGGTGGATCCATATGTGGTTTGTGGAACGAACACACATGCAATGACTCTGGTGGATCCATGCGTGGTTTGTGGAAAGAACACACGTGCAAGGACTCTGGTGGATACATGTGTGGATTGTAGAAAGAACACACATGCAATGACTCTAGTGGATACATATGTGGTTAGTGGAAAAGAACACACATGCAATGACTCTAGTGGATCCATGTGTGGTTAGTGGAAAGAACACACATGCAATGACATTGGTGGATCCATACGTGGTTCATGGAAGAACACACATGCAATGACATTGGTGGATCCATATGTGGTTTGTGAAAAGAACACACATGCAATGAGTCTAGTGGATCCATATGTGGTTTGTGGAAAGAACACACATGCAATGAACACTGGTGGATCCATATCTGGTTCATGAAAGGAACACACATGCAATGATCTTTGTTGATCCATATGTGGTTTGTGACAATAACACACATGCAATGCCATTGGTTAATCCATGTGTGGTTTGTGGAAAGAACACACATGCAATGACTCTATTGGATACATATGTGGTTAGTGGACAAGAACACACATGCAATGATTCTAGTGGATCCAAGTGTGGTTAGTGGAAAGAACACACATGCAATAACATTGGTGGATCCATATGTGGTTCATGGAAATAATACACATGCAATGACATTGGTGGATCCATATGTGGTTTGTGAAAAGAACACACATGCAATGACTCTAGTGGATCCATATGTGGTTTGTGGAAAGAACACATATGCAATGAACACTGGTGGATCCATATGTGGTTCATGACAGGAACACACATCCAATGACATTGGTTGATCCATATGTGGTTTGTGACAATAACACACATGCAATGCCATAGGTTAATCCATGTGTGGTTTGTTGAAAGAACACACATGCAATGACTCTAGTGGATACATATGTGGTTAGTGGAAAAGAACACACATGCAATGACTCTAGTGGATCCATGTGTGGTTAGTGGAAAGAACACACATGCAATGACATTGGTGGATCCATATGTGGTTTATGGAAAGAACATACATGCAATGACATTGGTGGATCCATATGTGGTTTGTGGAAAGAACACACATGCAATGAACACTGGTGGATCCATATGTGGTTCATGACAGGAACACACATGCAATGACTCTAGTGGATACATATGTGGTTTGTGGAAAAGAACACACATGCAATGACATGTGGTTTGTGGAAAAGAACACACATGCAATGACATTGGTGGATCCATATGTGGTTTGTGGAAAGAACACACATGCAATGACATTGGTTGATCCATGTGTGGTTTGTGGAAAAAACACACATGCAATGACATTGGTGGATCCATATGTGGTTCATGTGAGAACACACATGCAATGACTCTGGTGGATCCATGTGTGGTTTGTGGAAAGAACACACATGCAATGACTCTGGTGGATCCATGTGTGGTTTGTAGAAAGAACACACATGCAATGACTCTAGTGGATACATATGTGGTTAGTGGAAAAGAACACACATGCAATGACTCTAGTGGATCCATGTGTGGTTAGTGGAAAGAACACACATGCAATGACATTGGTGGATCCATATGTGGTTCATGGAAAGAACACACATGCAATGACATTGGTGGATCCATATGTGGTTTGTGAAAAGAACACACATGCAATGACTCTAGTGGATCCATATGTGGTTTGTGGAAAAAAACACATGCAATGAACACTGGTGGATCCATATGTGGTTCATGACAGGAACACACATGCAATGCCATTGGTTAATCCATGTGTGGTTTGTGGAAAGAACACGCATGCAATGACTCTAGTGGATACATATGTGGTTTGTGGAAAAGAACAAACATGCAATGAACACCGGTGGATCCATATGTAGTTCATGACAGGAACACACATGCAATGACACTGGTTGATCCATATGTGGGTTGTTGAAAGAACACATGTGCAATGACTCTAGTGGATACATGTGTGGTTAGTGGAAAGAACAGACATGCAATGACATTGGTGGATCCATATGTGGTTCATATAAACACACATGCAATGACATTGGTGGATCCATATGTGGTTTGTGGAAAGAACACACATGCAATGACTCTAGTGGATCCATATGTGGTTTGTGGAAAGAACACACATCCAATGAACACTGGTGGATCCATATGTGGTTCATGACAGGAACACACATGCAATGACTCTAGTGGATCCATATGTGGTTTGTGGAAAGAACACACATGCAATGACATTGGTGGATCCATATGTGGTTTGTGGAAAGAACACACATGCAATGACATTGGTTGATCCATGTGTGGTTTGTGGAAAGAACACACATGCAATGACATTGGTGGATCCATATGTGGTTTGTGGAAAGAACACACATGCAATGACTCTGGTGGATCCATGTGTTGTTTGTGGAAAGAACACACATGCAATGACTCTGGTGGATCCATGTGTGGTTTGTAGAAAGAGCACACATGCAATGACTCTAGTGGATACATATGTGGTTAGTGGAAAAGAACTTACATGCAATGACTCTAGTGGATCCATGTGTGGTTAGTGGAAAGAACACACATGCAATGACATTGGTGGATCCATATGTGGTTCATGGAAGGAACACACATGCAATGACATTGGTGGATCCATATGTGGTTTGTGAAAACAACACACATGCAATGACTCTAGTGGATCGATATGTGGTTTGTGGAAAAAACACACATGCAATGAACACTGGTGGATCCATATGTGGTTCATGATAGGAACACACATGCAATGCCATTGGTTAATCCATGTGTGGTTTGTGGAAAGAACACGCATGCAATGACTCTAGTGGATCCATGTGTGGTTAGTGGAAAGAACACACATGCAATGACATTGGTGGATCCATATGTCGTTCATGGAAAGAACACACATGCAATGACATTGGTGGATCCATATGTGGTTTGTGAAAAGAACACACATGCAATGACTCTAGTGGATCCATATGTGGTTTGTGGAAAAAAACACATGCAATGAACACTGGTGGATCCATATGTGGTTCATGACAGGAACACACATGCAATGCCATTGGTTAATCCATGTGTGGTTTGTGGAAAGAACACGCATGCAATGACTCTAGTGGATACATATGTGGTTTGTGGAAAAGAACAAACATGCAATGAACACCGGTGGATCCATATGTAGTTCATGACAGGAACACACATGCAATGACACTGGTTGATCCATATGTGGGTTGTTGAAAGAACACATGTGCAATGACTCTAGTGGATACATGTGTGGTTAGTGGAAAGAACAGACATGCAATGACATTGGTGGATCCATATGTGGTTCATATAAAGAACACACATGCAATGACATTGGTGGATCCATATGTGGTTTGTGGAAAGAACACACATGCAATGACTCTAGTGGATCCATATGTGGTTTGTGGAAAGAACACACATCCAATGAACACTGGTGGATCCATATGTGGTTCATGACAGGAACACACATGCAATGACTCTAGTGGATCCATATGTGGTTTGTGGAAAAGAACACACATGCAATGACATTGGTGGATCCATATGTGGTTTGTGGAAAGAACACACATGCAATGACATTGGTTGATCCATGTGTGGTTTGTGGAAAGAACACACATGCAATGACATTGGTGGATCCATATGTGGTTTGTGGAAAGAACACACATGCAATGACTCTGGTGGATCCATGTGTTGTTTGTGGAAAGAACACACATGCAATGACTCTGGTGGATCCATGTGTGGTTTGTAGAAAGAGCACACATGCAATGACTCTAGTGGATACATATGTGGTTAGTGGAAAAGAACTTACATGCAATGACTCTAGTGGATCCATGTGTGGTTAGTGGAAAGAACACACATGCAATGACATTGGTGGATCCATATGTGGTTCATGGAAGGAACACACATGCAATGACATTGGTGGATCCATATGTGGTTTGTGAAAACAACACACATGCAATGACTCTAGTGGATCGATATGTGGTTTGTGGAAAAAACACACATGCAATGAACACTGGTGGATCCATATGTGGTTCATGATAGGAACACACATGCAATGCCATTGGTTAATCCATGTGTGGTTTGTGGAAAGAACACGCATGCAATGACTCTAGTGGATACATATGTGGTTTGTGGAAAAGAACACACATGCAATGAACACCGGTGGATCCATATGTAGTTCATGACAGGAACACACATGCAATGACACTGGTAGATCCATATGTGGGTTGTTAAAAGAACACACATGCAATAACATTGGTGGATCCATATGTGGTTCATGGAACGAACAGACATGCAATGACATTGGTGGATCCATATGTGGTTTGTGAAAAGAACACACATGCAATGACTCTAGTGGATACATATGTGGTTAGTGGAAAAGAACACACATGCAATGACTCTAGTGGATCCATGTGTGGTTAGTGGAAAGAACACACATGCAATGACATTGGTGGATCCATATGTGGTTCATGGAAAGAACATACATGCAATGACATTGGTGGATCCATATGTGGTTTGTGGAAAGAACACACATGCAATGAACACTGGTGGATCCATATGTGGTTCATGACAGGAACACACATGCAATGACTCTAGTGGATACATATGTGGTTTGTGGAAAAGAACACACATGCAATGACATTGGTGGATCCATATGTGGTTTGTGGAAAGAACACACATGCAATGACATTGGTTGATCCATGTGTGGTTTGTGGAAAAAACACACATTCAATGACATTGGTGGAACCATATGTGGTTTGTGGAACGAACACACATGCAATGACTCTGGTGGATCCATGTGTGGTTTGTGGAAAGAACACACATGCAATGACTCTGGTGGATCCATGTGTGGGTTGTAGAAAGAACACACATGCAATGACTCTAGTGGATACATATGTGGTTAGTGGAAAAGAACACACATGCAATGACTCTAGTGGATCCATGTGTGGTTAGTGGAAAGAACACACATGCAATGACATTGGTGGATCCATATGTGGTTCATGGAAAGAACACACATGCAATGACATTGGTGGATCCATATGTGGTTTGTGAAAAGAACACACATGCAATGACTCTAGTGGATCCATATGTGGTTTGTGGAAAAAAACACATGCAATGAACACTGGTGGATCCATATGTGGTTCATGACAGGAACACACATGCAATGCCATTGGTTAATCCATGTGTGGTTTGTGGAAAGAACACGCATGCAATGACTCTAGTGGATACATATGTGGTTTGTGGAAAAGAACAAACATGCAATGAACACCGGTGGATCCATATGTAGTTCATGACAGGAACACACATGCAATGACACTGGTTGATCCATATGTGGGTTGTTGAAAGAACACATGTGCAATGACTCTAGTGGATACATGTGTGGTTAGTGGAAAGAACAGACATGCAATGACATTGGTGGATCCATATGTGGTTCATATAAAGAACACACATGCAATGACATTGGTGGATCCATATGTGGTTTGTGGAAAGAACACACATGCAATGACTCTAGTGGATCCATATGTGGTTTGTGGAAAGAACACACATCCAATGAACACTGGTGGATCCATATGTGGTTCATGACAGGAACACACATGCAATGACTCTAGTGGATCCATATGTGGTTTGTGGAAAAGAACACACATGCAATGACATTGGTGGATCCATATGTGGTTTGTGGAAAGAACACACATGCAATGACATTGGTTGATCCATGTGTGGTTTGTGGAAAGAACACACATGCAATGACATTGGTGGATCCATATGTGGTTTGTGGAAAGAACACACATGCAATGACTCTGGTGGATCCATGTGTTGTTTGTGGAAAGAACACACATGCAATGACTCTGGTGGATCCATGTGTGGTTTGTAGAAAGAGCACACATGCAATGACTCTAGTGGATACATATGTGGTTAGTGGAAAAGAACTTACATGCAATGACTCTAGTGGATCCATGTGTGGTTAGTGGAAAGAACACACATGCAATGACATTGGTGGATCCATATGTGGTTCATGGAAGGAACACACATGCAATGACATTGGTGGATCCATATGTGGTTTGTGAAAACAACACACATGCAATGACTCTAGTGGATCCATATGTGGTTTGTGGAAAAACACACATGCAATGAACACTGGTGGATCCATATGTGGTTCATGATAGGAACACACATGCAATGCCATTGGTTAATCCATGTGTGGTTTGTGGAAAGAACACGCATGCAATGACTCTAGTGGATACATATGTGGTTTGTGGAAAAGAACACACATGCAATGAACACCGGTGGATCCATATGTAGTTCATGACAGGAACACACATGCAATGACACTGGTAGATCCATATGTGGGTTGTTAAAAGAACACACATGCAATAACATTGGTGGATCCATATGTGGTTCATGGAACGAACAGACATGCAATGACATTGGTGGATCCATATGTGGTTTGTGAAAAGAACACATGCAATGACTCTAGTGGATCCATATGTGGTTTGTGGAAAGAACACACATGCAATGACATTGGTTGATCCATATGTGGTTCATGACAGGAACACACATGCAATGACATTGGTTGATCCATATGTGGTTTGTGACAATAACACACATGCAATGCCATAGGTTAATCAATGTGTGGTTTGTGGAAAGAACACACATGCAATGACTCTAGTGGATACATATGTGGTTAGTGGACAGAACACATGCAATGACTCTAGTGGATCCATGTGTGGTTAGTGGAAAGAACACACATGCAATGACATTGGTGGATCCATATGTGGTTCATGGAAAGAACACACATGCAATGACATTGGTGGATCCATATGTGGTTTGTGAAAAGAACACACATGCAATGACTCTAGTGGATCCATATGTGGTTTGTGGAAAGAACACACATGCAATGAACACTGGTGGATCCATATGTGGTTCATGACAGGAACACACATGCAATGACATTGGTTGATCCATATGTGGGTTGTTAAAAGAACACACATGCAATGCCATTGGTTAATCCATATGTGGTTTGTGGAAAGAACACACATGCAATGACTCTAGTGGATACATATGTGGTTACTGGAAAGAACACACATGCAATGGACACTGGCGGATCCATGTGTGGTTTGTGGAAAGAACACACATGCAATGACATTGGTGGATCCATATGTGGTTTGTGAAAAGAACACACATGCAGTGACATTGTTGGATCCATATGTGGTTTGTGGAATGAACACACATGCAATTACTCTGGTGGATCCATGTGTGGTTTGCAGAAAGAACACACATGCAATGACTCTAGTGGATACATATGTGGTTAGTGGAAAAGAACACACATGCAATGACTCTAGTGGATCCATGTGTGGTTAGTGGAAAGAACACACATGCAATGACATTGGTGGATACATATGTGGTTTTTGGATAAGAACACACATGCAATGACATTGGTGGATCCATATGTGGTTTGTGGAAAGAACACACATGCAATGAGATTGGTTGATCCATATGTGGATTCTGGAAAGAACACACATGCAATGAACACTCGTAGATCCATATGTGGTTTGTGAAAAGAACACACATGCAATGACCTTGGTGGATCCATATGTGGTTTGTGGAAAGAACACACATGCAATGACATTGGTTGATCCATATGTGGTTTGTGGAAAGAACACACATGCAATGACTCTCGTGGATCCATATGTGGTTTGTGGAAAAGAACACACATGCAATGACTCTTGTGGATCCATGTGTGGTTTGTGGAAAGAACACACATGCAATGACATTGGTGGATCCATATGTGGTTTGTGGAAAGAACACACATGCAATGACTTAAGTGGGTCCATATGTGGTTTGTGAAAAGAAGACACATGCAATGACTCTAGTGGATCCATATGTGGTTTGTAGAAAGAACACACATGCAATGACATTGGTGGATTCATATATGGTTCATGTAAAGAACACACCTGCAATGATATTGGTTGATGCATGTGTGGTTTTTAAAAAGAACACACATGCAATGACTCTAGTGGATACATATGTGGTTAGTGGAAAGAACACACATGCAATGACTCTAGTGGATCCATGTGTGGTTAGTGGAAAGAACACACATGCAATGACATTGGTGGATCCATATGTGGTTCATGACAGGAACACACATGCAATGACTCTGCTGGATCCATGTGTGGTGTGTGGAAAGAACACACATGCAATGACTCTAGTAGATCCATGTGTGGTTAGTGGAAAGAACACACATGCAATGACATTGGTGGATCCATATGTGGTTCATGGAAAGAACACACATGCAATGACATTGGTGGATCCATATGTTGTTTGTGAAAAGAACACACATGCAATGACTCTAGTGGATCCATATGTGGTTTGTGGAAAAAACACACATGCAATGAACACTGCTGGATCCATATGTGCTTCATGACAGGAACACACATGCAATGACATTGGTTGATACATATGTGGTTTGTGCCAATAACACACATGCAATGCCATTGGTTAATCCATGTGTGGTTTGTGGAAATAAGACACATGCAATGACTCTAGTGGATACATATGTGGTTAGTGGAAAAGAACACACATGCAATGACTCTAGTGGATCCATGTGGGGTTATTGGAAAGAACATACATGCAATGACATTGGTGGATCCATATGTGGTTCATGGAAAGAACAAACATGCAATGACATTGGTGGATCCATGTGTGGTTTGTGAAAAGAACTCACGTGCAATGACTCTAGTGGATCCATATGTGGTTTGTGGAAAGAACACACATGCAATGAACACTGGTGGATTCATATGTGGTTCATGACAGGAACACACATGCAATGACTCTAGTGGATACATATGTGGTTTGTGGAAAAGATCACACATGCAATGACATTGGTGGATCCATATGTGGTTTGCGGAAAGAACACACATGCAATGACCACTGGTTGATCCATATGTGGTTTGTGAAAAGAACACAGATGCAATGCCATTGGTTGATCCATATGTGGTTTGTGGAAAGAACACACATGTAATGACATTGGTTGATCCATGTGTGGTTTGTGAAAAGAACACACATGCAATGTCTCTAGTGGATACATATGTGGTTTGTGGAAAAGAACACACATGCAATGAACACTAGTGGATCCATATGTATTTCATGACATGAACACACATGCAATGACACTGGTAGATCCATATGTGGGTTGTTAAAAGAACACACGTGCAATGACTCTAGTGGATCCATGTGTGGTTAGTGGAAAGAACACACATGCAATGACATTGGTGGATCCATATGTGGTTCATGGAAAGAACACACATGCAATGACATTGGTGGATCCATATGTGGTTTGCGAAAAGAACACACATGCAATGACTCTAGTGGATCCATATGTGGTTTGTGGAAATAACACACATGCAATGAACACTGGTGGATCCATATGTGGTACATGATAGGAACACACATGCAATTACTCTAGTGGATACATATGTGGTTTGTGGAAAAGAACACACATGCAATGCCATTGGTGGATCCATATGTGGTTTGCGAAAAGAACACACATGCAATGACTCTAGTGGATCCATATGTGGTTTGTGAAAATAACACACATGCAATGAACACTGGTGGATCCATATGTGGTACATGATAGGAACACACATGCAATGACTCTAGTGGATCCATATGTGGTTTGTGGAAAGAACACACATGCAATGACAATGGTTGATCCATGTGTGCTTTATGGAAAGAACACACATGCAATGACTCTGGTGGATTCATGTGTGGTTTGTGGAAAGAACACACATGCAATGACTCTGGTGGATCCATGTGTGGTTTGTGGAAAGAACACACATGCAAGGACTCTAGTGGATACATATGTGGTTAGTGGAAAAGAACACACATGCAATGACTCTAGTGAATCCATGTGTGGTTAATGGAAAGAACACACATGCAATGACATTGGTGGATCCATATGTGGTTCATGGAAAGAACACACATGCAATGACATTGGTGGATCCATATGTGGTTCATGGAAAGAACACACATGTAATGACATTGGTGGATCCATATGTGGTTTGTGAAAAGAACACACATGCAATGACTCTAGTGGATCCATATGTGGTTTGTGGAAAGAACACACATGCAATGCACACTGGTGGATCCATATGTGGTTCATGACAGGAACACACATGCAATGACATTGGTTGATCCATATGTGGTTTGTGACAATAACACACATGCAATGCCATTGGTTAACATCGTCGGATTGATGACAAGTACATCATGAGGGGGTCCTCGAGGCGTGCGGAAGAGAGGGGTGTGAGATGTATGGTGTTCCGGGACGGTGAGCACACAAGTTTACCCAGGTTCGAATCCGCCCTCTTTGGATGGATCCTACTCCTGCTAGCAATCTAGTAATACGGTAGAGCCGAAATATGGGTTACAAGGGTTTCGCCTGTGTGAGTTGAGGGTCTAAAGTATTGGTGTGCCCTAAAGGATCTCCCTAGGAAGTCTTATATAGATATCCAGCCTAGGGTTTGCAGGAGAGATCTATCCGGCTACGACTAAGAGTCGGTTACAGAGTACATCTTGAACTACAAGTAACATTATGGGCCTAAGTCGGTAAGTCTTCTGGGCCTTCCCCTAGCCGGATTGGACTCCGTGTTTCTCCCTGACTGGCCCGCCCGTGAAGCAATGCTCTAACCCGAAGTTGGCCACCCTGGTAAGTGAGGAACTATGAGGATACCCGGAAAGTATATCCCCAACAGCAGCCCTCGGAGGCCTCCAAGATCCAAAGTCGGATTTATCATTGTCTAGCTTAATCTTCGGCTTGCGAATCTTGAAGGGTTCCTGAAACTTCACAACAAAAAATACAATCCGGGTCTCAAAAATAAGTCGGACCTATCAACAGGTTACTCAGATTTTCTAGCTTGATTTCAAACTAAGCCGGAATTTGGTCTCTAACGCCACCTGACACAAGTCATGGTCAAGTCATGTCATCTGACAGGCATTCCGTCAGCACGACCGTTGGTGGGTACGTGGTTCGCGGAACCGAGGTGCCGTTTCAATGCGTGCGCGTAGATCGAGGCGACGTAATCATCGCGTGGGTCCTTCACAGTTCCTCCCACGACACGTGGCGGTTACACTGTAGTGTTTGCACGAATCTTGGCGCAGTTAGGTGGATATAAGGGGTTAGGATTTTCTCCTTCTCCTCTCACCTATCCTTTTCCTTTTCCTCTCCTTCCAATCTCTCTGCGCGCATAGAGCTCCCCCGTTCCTCCCCCAAAAACTCCCAGCGCCGCCCCTTTTAGGTCAACTGCTTGCCAGAGAAATGGCTTCATCTTCCTCTTCCGGCTTAGCGGCAGTGGCCGCGGCGGCGACGACGGAAGCGGTGGCAGAGAAATAGAGCTTCCGTGGGCTCTGGATCCCCTGCACGCTCAACGACGAGGGTCTCAAGAACGTGGAGAAAGAAGGGCTCCTCTATGCCGGCGACTGGCGGAGCGGCTTCGAGGAGACCGTCCCCAACCCGCGCGCCGGCGAGCGAGTCCATTTCGGCATCCACCTCGACAGAGGTTTGTCGTTTCCTCCCTCGGAGTTCTTCTCCAAGGTCATCGATCATTACGGAGTTCAACTCTATCATCTTCCTCCCAACTCTCTCTTAGAGATGAGTGCGTATGCTTCATTGTGCGAGGGCTTTCTCGGCATTAGACCGAGTTTGACTCTATTCCGGTACTATTTTCATGTCCAGAGAAACTCCATTACCATCGGTGTTCCTTACATCACCGACACTATTAGTTTTTCGCTTAGATGCAAGCGTGCGTATCCCAAAATTTTAGCTAGTGTCTCGGTCAAACAGTGGCCAGCCACGTTCTTCTATCATAGGGATATTCTGGCTCCCGGCAAAGCCACTGCTTTGCCGGCTTTCATCGACGGAGCTGCCATGGCCCAACCATCCTGGGACGAGGCTGCTCCGGCTCTCACCGACGATCTGATCCTTGCTAAGAGGCGGATCGAATACTTAATCAAACACAAAGGACTGAAGGTATCCGACTTAGTCCAATGCTGGGTCTCACGTTGGATCCAGCCCCTTCAGTACCACGGGGACCGACTAATGCACTCCATCACGTCATCTAAGAAAGACTCCCTCCACATCAGCCCCAAAGCCTACACCACACAGGGCTACATAAGCCAATTCAAGTGGCTGATTAGGGAGTGGATCGAGAGGAGAATCCCGGAGGTTTCTCTGGATATGCACACAGCGGATAACCCCGTAGTGCTGGTAAGCTTCCATAAGTACACCTTTTTATGTGTTTCAATATTTGAGTTACACTGCAATGCTGATATGTTTTCTTCTTTTCAGCTTGCTGACCTTCCCGAGTCGGAACTTGCTCCGCTCGAAGGATATCCTCCGGAGTTCTCTCAGGAGATAGAAGTGGTCCCATTGCTGGATCTTGCACTCAAGAAGCGCAAAGCTCCGACAGTGGCTGTCGGCACAAAGGAGGTGCCTGTCGTAAAGAGGTAACTTTCAATCACAATTTCCGCCTTTGTACCTCACTCGAATTTCTTTCCGAGATGTAATGTTTCTGACTTTACTACATTCTCAGAGCAAAACCGCTCATCAAGGGCAAGGGGAAGGGGATTTCTCCGAAGCCCCTGCGACAGACGAAGCTCACCATAGCTTCTCCTGCCGTGGCTCCTCTGACTCCTGCCCCTCAACCTTCTGCAACGCCGGTGACCATTCCTTCTCCGGTCATCGCAGAAGATCTGACTCCTTCGACAGAGCCTGCGATCCTTGAATCGCGAACTGTCGTCACCATGGGTAAGTCAGATCTAGATAAGGGTGAACCCTCTTTGGGTAATGATCCCTCGGCAGAAACCTTCGCCGAAAACCTCATGAGCAATCCGGGACTTGCCAAGTTTGGCTTGTCCCGGAAATCTGCCGAAGAAATCCAGTGGCTCGCCAGGCAATGCTTGGAGAAAAGAACCTTATCTGCCGAGGAAGAAGCGCAAGAAGCAGAGGACGTCAAGTTCTTCGACCTTCTCGCCCAGGTGCACCTTCGTGACGAGAGGATTAGGACTGGTGAGTTTCCAATGGCCCTAGTGATTCCTCTGACTCTCACCGAGAAGGTGGCCGTTGAAGTGAACGCGAGTTTGGATAAACTCACTCACGAACAATATGTAAGTCAGAATTCTAGCTCCTGTTTTTCCTTTATTTCATATCATATCCTCTAGCCCCCAAGCATGAAGTTGGATATATAATCCCGGTTTATGCTTCATTAGGATGCCAAAGAATGAACTAGTGTAGCCCCCAAGGCTCATGCTGATATTAGCAAAAATATTAGCCCGAGTCTTTAGTAGCTTTCCGACTCTGGGTATTCTGACTTACAGTAAGTATGTTCCTATAATTAGGATTTATTAAAGAATGTCTACGATAAGCGGAGAGAGATCAAGGCTCTCCGACGTAAAAATGCTGAACTTAGAGTTGCCAAGGATGAGGCCGAAGGTAAACATTCCGAGACTAAAACCTTGTATTTGTATTTTCAATGTCAAATTTGTTCTTGAACTGTTGTTCTTTTTGACTTTCAGCGCTGGTGAAACAATCCTGCGCCATGATTGAAGAGGGCGAGAACCTCAAGACCTTGGTGGTGGAGAACAAGGAGCTTCGCCAAGAGCTGGATCAGCTCAAGGCAAATCATGAAAAAAGCATTGCTTAAGTCCTTGAGTCCTCCTCCATGGCTACTGAAGTGCATGATCACAAGATCGCTGCTCAAGATAAAACAATCTCGGACCTCAAGAATGAACTTAGCAGAGAGAGGGACCTGTCCTAGGCGCTCCGGGAGGAGAATACCAAAATTGACGACGTCATTTTCGGTATGTTCCATCTGTCTGAATTGTCTTTTTCTTCGACTTCTATCAATGTCGGATTTTTCTTAAATTGTTTTGTGTATAGGTCCTCTGAACTTGACGGACTCTTCCTCCACCGAGCCCCGCGCCCACCGGCTTACCCAAGTCGGTGACCTGCTTCATGACTTCCGCCAGTCCCTTGAGGACATCGGCGAAGCTCTCAAGATTCCGGACATGCACAACATGTCGGATTTTCAGGTGCAGGACAAGGCAAAGGAGATGCCGCAACTTGTTCAGGATTGGAACATGTCCTACGTGCGGAATGCGGCACAGAACGCTCTCACCATGGTCATGAGCCACCATGGAAACATGGAAATATGGCAAGTGACCAGAGGGTACTGCAAAGTAGATGAAGACGGCTAGGAGAAGGACCTTCAAGCCATTATGCACTCCTGCACTGGATATGGGTGTCGCGTGGCTGACCTGACCATCTACGAGATCCCTTTCTTCACCCGCGTGGACACTTCGCCTCCTCCTCTAGAAGAATCAGCAGAAGTTTCCGATGATGAACGCACCACCTCGGATGCGGACATCTCGGAACGATATCAAGGCGGCGCATCCAGCGAGCCGGCAACTCCTTCATCTCCTCCTGCATCATAATTTGCCAGAAATATTTGTATTATCCTAAAAAAACATGATGCGTCTGTAAATGTAAAGTACTATGATTTTGCTAGTGCTAAGCTTTTGATCTATTCAGCACTTTTGGCTTTAACTTTTTGTGTGCCTGAAATGTTTACATAAGCACTTGTACTTTTTCGTCTATACTTTATCGTTTATCTGGCTTTCCGCCTCATCCCTTTCGCAAGCCAGCTAAACCTTATGCCGGAAACTTTGCCGAGCAACGGAGCTCAATTGCTAAACCAGTTTAAACTCGGAAACAAAGCCGGTTTCCAGTACCAACAATTCACTACTCGAAAAATGCCCGCATCCAGCAATCAGACAAATAACCAAAGTAAAGACTAGAAACTTTAGAGCTATACCCGAGGGTAGCAATTTTAGAATCGGAAATCTAAACCAGAACGAGCATGAGCATAAAGTACTTTCAAGCTTTCTGGGATTTTCGACTATGACATGATCATTCAGAAATAAGATGGTAAAAACTTCTCAGAAAAGATTAAGGCAACCAAATTTTTTATTTCTCGCAGAACATGTACATATATATGTTTACAAAGAAGGATAAATTAAGAATAAAAGGGACGTAGCTGAGCAATATTCCATGGTCTGTCTAACTCATCCGGATTTGTACTGCCTCCAGCTCTCTTTCTCTTCTTAGTAGCAGGTCTTTCTTTGACTGGCCTCATGTCAGTTAAGTAGTACGATCCATTGTGCAATACTCGACTAACTAAAAAGGGCCCTTCCCATACCGGGGAAAGTTTGTTCTTTCTTTGTTGCACAAGCCGAAGAACCAAATCACCTTTATTGAAAGATCTATTTCGGACTCTCTGGCTATGATACTTGCGTAACTTCTGCTGATAGGTTGTAGATCTCATTTCAGCAAAGACGCGAACTTCTTCGACTAAGTCGAGATCATTTTGTCGAGAAACCTCGGCATCCTCTTTAATATACGCGGCCACTCTAGGAGAAGTGTGAGTCAAATCACTATGAAGAACTGCTTCTGCACCATAGACCAAGAAGAAAGGGGTGTATCCGGTTGACCTGTTCAGAGTCGTTCGTAAACTCCATATTACAAAGGGTAATTCCTCTGCCCAAGCCCCCGCAGCATGTCGTAGTGGTGCTTCGAGTCACGGTTTCAGGCCTTGTAGGATTAAACCATTTGCTCTTTCTACTTGTCCGTTAGCTTGTGGATGTGCGACTGACGCAATGTCAAGCCGGATATTTTGCTCGTTGCAGAATTTAGCTAATTCTCCCATAGAGAAGTTACTCCCGTTGTCCGTGATAATGCTATGTGGATAACCATACCGGATTATAACATCCTCGACAAATCTTTTGGCTATTGCTCCATCACAACTAGTGACAGGTTTAGCCTCAATCCATTTGGTGAATTTATCCACCATCACTAAGAGGTGAGTAAATCCACTTGGAGCTCGTTTAAATGGTCCTACCATATCAAGCCCCCAGACCACAAAAGGCCATGTTATATGTATTGTTTGCAGCTGATCAGCCGGAACATGAGCTTGTTTGGCGTACTTTTGGCAGCCTTTGCACGTCTTGACTAATTGTTCGGCATCTGCCTAAGCTGTAAGCCAGAAAAATTCGTGTCTAAAAGCTTTAGCCACTAAAGATTTGGCTACAGCGTGGTGACCACACTCGCCTTCATGGATTTCCCTTAAGATTTCCACTCCTTCTTCCGGAGATACACATCGCTGAAAACCCCCAGAAACACTCCGTTTATGGAGCTCACCTTTAACAATAGTATAGGCTTTTGCTCGTCGGATAATCTGCCAGCTCAGCACCTCGTCTTTGGGTAATTTGCCATCTACCAAGTAATCAAGGTAGGGTTGAGTCCAGCTAGGAATTACAGCCAGAACTGCTACCAGAGTTGAGTCGGATTTGGTCAGATATTCCTCATCTACTCCCTTTATTGAGGGAACTTTGAGGTGCTCTAAAAAGCGCCATCCGGGACCTCTTTCCATGCAGAACATATCCAAGATAGTGCGTCTGCTTCCTCATTTTCTGCTCGAGGGATGTGTTGAACTTCAAACCCTTCGACCGATTTAGATAGATCATCCACGACAGCTTTATACGCCGCCATGTGTTTATTTGCATTACAAATATCCGACACTTGTTGAGCAACAAGATCCGAATCTCCGTAACACATCAAACGTCGGATGCCAATATCCTTAGCGATCCGGATTCCATGTAGTAGTGCTTCATACTCGGCAATATTGTTTGTCGCTGTGAAGTGGATCTGCAACACGTATAAAAGTTTATCTCCTTGGGGTGATTTGAGCACCACGCTAGCCCCCGAGCCCCCTCGAGCCTTAGACCCATCGAAGAAAAGGGTCCAATATTCTGACTCAGGGAGGATCATGTTCTCCTTCGTCTCTGTCCAATCAGCGACAAAGTTGGCAAGGATCTGGGATTTGATTGCTGTCCGAGGTTTATACTCAATATCAAAAGCTGAAAGCTCTATGCCCCATTTGGCAACGCGTCCTGTGGCGTCACTGTTGTTGATTATCTCTCTCATGGGAGCTGTGCTCACCACGGTAATTGGATGCTCCTGAAAGTACTGTCGTAACTTACGAGATGCTAGAAAAACACCATAAGACAATTTTTGATAGTGCGAATACCGCTGTTTTGACTCTGTTAGGACTTCATTGACAAAGTAAGTCGGACGCTGTACTAGGTGCTCCTGATTTTCCTCCGGTCTCTCCACTACCATGACGATACTAACGACCTTATTTGTCGCAGCAAGATAAAGCAACATCGGTTCCTAAGGTTCCGGCGCTGCAAGGATAGGAGCAGATGATAGTACTTTCTTCAGGTCTTGTAGTGCAACTTCAGCTTCATCAGTCCAAACAAAGTCCTTGGTCTTTTTCTGGAGTTTGTCTAATGGTGCAGATCTTTCACCAAGCCGGCTTACGAATCGACTGACTGCAGCGATGCAACCAGTTAATCTTTATACGTCCTTCAGGCGAGTTGGCCTAGAAATATTGAGTATAGCCTTGATTTTGTCCCTGTTCACCTCTATGCCTCTTTGAGACACGATGAAACCTAACAATTTTCCGGCTGGTATTCCAAAGAAGCACTTCTTCGGGTTAAGCATGATGTTGTATTTTCGTAAGTTGGCAAATGTTTCCTCCAAGTCGGAAATCAGTGTTTCCTTCTTTTTGGACATTACTGCAATATCATCCACGTATGCATGTACATTGCGCCCAAGTTGGTCATGGAGGCAACGCTGCATCGTGCGCTGGTACGTAGCTCCTGCGTTCTTCAGCCCAAAGGGTATCATAACAAAATAGAAGGTTCTGAAGGGGGTTATGAATGAAGTTTTGACTTTTTCAGATTCGTTTATCCGAATTTGGTGATAACCAGAATATGCGTCGAGAAAACAGAGGAGTTCCGAGCCTGCCGTAGAATCGATGACTTGATCAATTCTAGGTAGAGCGAACGGATATTTTGGACAAGCCTTGTTCAAGGAAGTATAATCAACACACATCCTTAAATCAGTGGTGTCCTTTTTAGGGACCATTACAGGATTGGCCGACCACTTAGTGTGGATGACCTCTTCTATGAATCCGGCTAACTCGAGCCGTGCTAGTTCCTTAGCTATTGCCTTACGCTTTTTTTCGCCAAATCGTCGTAGGGACTATTTGACGGGTTTAGCGTTCGGGTTTACATTTAGAGAGTGCTCGGCAAGTTCCCTAGGTACTCCGGTCATGTCAGATGGCTGTCATGCAAAGATATCTTGATTTGCTTGGAGGAACTTGATGAGCATGCTTTCCTATGCGCTACCTAGGCCTACGCCTATCTGAGTCACCTTGGAGGGGTCATCATCCTTCAACAGCATCTTCTTCATCTCTTTTGATGCCTTGAACTCCAGATTTGGCTTTGTCACCTCCTTCTTTGTTGTAGGCATCTCGGACGGATCTATGCTCTTCTTGATCTCCTGGTACTCCTGGCCGTGCAACACGGCTTCAGCAAAGGCGGCATTTCCATCCTCGCACTCTCGCACTTTCTTCAGGTCTCCCCTGATGGTGATCATGCCGTTGGGACCTAGAATTTTCATCATATTGTAAATGTAACACGGACGAGCCATAAAAGCCTAGTAAGCCGGACGTACGAATATAGCATGGTACGCGCTCTTGAACGGGACCACTTCGAAGGAAAGTGCTCTGTCCGATAGTTCTTTGGAGTTCCAAAGGTAACATCCAAAGTGATCTCTCCTAGGGAATTTGCTTGTCTTCCTGGTACGACTCTGTGAAAGATCATAGAGCTATGGTTCAGCTGAGTTTCCGAGATCCTCATCCGGCGTAGTGTTTCGACATAGAGAATATTGATACTACTACCACCGTCCATGAGGGTCTTGGAGAAACCATAACCGTCAATTAATGGATTGACAATTAAGGCGTATTTTCCTCGCCTATGCAACTTAGGCGGATGATCAGCGCGGTCAAATGTGATTGCCACTTCCGACCAGTCCAGATATTGGGGGACAGCCGGAACTATTGCATTGAGTTCGTGCAGAACTGCTTTCTTGACCTTTGCTGGTTGAGATCCGAGGAAAGTGACATAAGTGTCCTTCTTGGTGGGAAAAGTTTTCTTCCCTTCCGGCTTGGGATTTGAAGCATCATCTTCCTCCATGTCAGAATCTTCCTTGGTCTCTTTTTCTTTTTTGGGAGTCTTCTTTCCCTTCTTCCGCTTGGCTTTGTAGCCCGCGGTGTCATCTCTTTTGATGTCGTCATTGAAACGGCATTCGGCGTTGGTGTGGGACGAGCCCCCATTGGCGTCTAGGTGATGCACACATGGGTTGTTGGCAATGTCGGCCCAAGAGTAGGTTTTGCCTGGTTGCTGTTCTCCTCTACCTTGCACCCTTGAAGTCCCACGGCCACGCTTGCAGCCTCCGCCGCGTCCTCCTCGTCCTCCAGACCCGAAAGTAGCAGTGACCACTGCTGTTTCCGCGTTGGGTTTCTCCTCCGAGGTATTTTTCGCTTCTGAGCTTGTTGCTTTGGTTGTTTTGCCGACTGAGGTACAACTAGGGTATTGAGCAATCCCTCTACATCGTCGTCAGCATCTGCATACTTGCTCGCTGTTTCTATCATCTCCCCCAAGTCAGTAACCTTGTCACACTTCAAGCAGTGACGTAGTAAACCGATTGGGAGTCCTACGATGAAAGCTTCAATCGCAATTTTATCGTTACTCCCTCAAAGGAGTTTTTGTTGTCGATCCATCGTCCGAGGTAATCTCAGCAAGTTTCTCCAGCCTTCTAGGTGCAGCTCTTTAGGTCTCCGACCGTACAGGGCCTCCGATATGTGCCTTCGAAATTCCGAAAGAACGCACTTTGCATGTCATACCAGTTATGGATGGTGTTCTCCGGAAGTTCATTGAGCCATGATCGTGCGTCTTCGCATAACATAAGTGGGAGATATCGGGTTGCGACCAGGCTGTTTCCGCCTTTGGCGATGCAGCAAGCTTGGAAGAAATCCTGTAGCCAGGTATCTGGCCGAGCAATGCCGTCGTAGGCTTGGATATGTCTTGAAATAGCGAATCCTTCCGGGAATCTTGTAGCTCTGATGCGTGGTCCGAAGCACTTTGGGCCCATGTAGATATCATCGTTTTCATAGCGCTGTGCCTCTATGTTGGAGTTGATCCTGTGCCTTGCATCGTTAGGGGATAGTGATCGTCCCGAATGTCGGCTGTGGCTGCGGTGCCTTGGAGCCGGACTTCGGCTTCTACCACCACGTCGTCCTCCTTGTCCTCCTTGGGAGCCGTTATGGTGACTGCTTGGTGGAGAGGGTGGGGCAGCTGGATAATTTCCAGCTGATCGCTGGCCTCCGTCTGGAGCATTCCGGTTCCGGGGAGGGTCTTAACTATGACGAGCCCCCTGCCGGCTTGTCCCGGCATGGTTTCCGTCGTTCCTTCGTCCGTTGTTCCCACTACGGTGAGGCTCAGCCGGACGGCTTGTATGTCTAGGAGGTGGCATTTTTTGACGATCCTCCTCCTGACATTTCTCTTTATCTTCTCCCCTTCGATTGTTAGACTCTCGTCGGGGAGGATTCCTCGGATTCAGAGCAGCGATGGCCTCTTTCTCGGCCGCTGGGGTGACGTTGCTCTAGCCACGCGTAGTCCTGCAGTGCTGTCCTGACGATCCGGTTCTTGAGTAATTTTCTTCCGAGCATTCCGGGCGGTAGTGCTGCTCCGGGACGCGCTGGGGTCTTACGTCAGCCCATGCCAGATCTGTGCGACATTGGTCGGAATCTGAGACCAGTTTTTGACTTCCGGACATGGCGACCTTTTGCTGCTCCAGTCCCTTGTTGAGTAGTTTGATTCCCAACTGGATTTCCTCCGGTCCTGGATTAGCCGATAGAATTTCTCGGGCCGCCACGGTATTCTGTACTAGGGTTGGGTATACCCAATCTCCTTTGCTGTCTTTCCGTGGCTTCCCCATCTCATCTCTGAAGAGGACGGCACAGATATGTGGGAATTGGTCGTCATTGATGTGACGCTTCCGTGTCTTTTGATGCAACCGAGACATGTAATCCTTGGTTGCCATGCGTTTCTTCTCCTCCTCGATGTTTTTGGCTTCATCCAGGAGTTGTTGACAACGCGCTTCTAGGGCTTGGGCCCTTTCGTCCAGCTCTTCAGCAGTAAGTTCTGCAGCTGTAGGGATAGGTGTGGTTAATGCAGCATCGATGAGTTTACGCGCACCTTCGGTGATCACATGTCCATCCAACGATTCTTCTTTTTTCGGCTCTTCTGGGATAAGTTCTCCATCCGAGTCTTCTTCGTAGTCCTCGACAATCACCTCCTCAGCCAGAGGGTCTTTTGCCGGGGTCTTGTTCTTCTTGTTCTTCTTCTTTGCCTTCTTGGCAGCGCCGGTAGCAAAGACGGCTTTGGGTCCGTTTCCCGGAGTCAAGCTCTGATCGTTACTTTCGGACATCTGGACTTCGGGATTATCTCCGACGTCCATGTCATCCTATGCTTTGGGAGAGTGTTCCCCGGATCCTTCATCCATGGCTTCTCCTTCTTCTACAGCTTTGGAGTTATACTCCTCTTCATACTCTGCGGAGAACTTTCGGAAATCTGCCGACGTCATCGATTCATCCGAGGATGCGGGTACGTCGGCGTTTGTTCCAATTGCCTCTAGCACAGAGTCGGTGTTTTCTCCACCATCGGCAGAGCCGGATCCGGATCCTACGTATCCGACAAATTGCGACGCGTGCTTCCTGAGGTACATGTGGCTTTCACGGCCAGCCATGTCGAAACTTTTGATGGTCTCGAGGATTGCATCTGCGCTTGCATCTTGCAGTATCATACATCGCAGTGTGTGCCTGAGGAAAGGCCTATCTGTCCCGGCGTCATCAGAGCCGGAATCAGTGTCGTTGACTAGCTCCTCCTGAATTTCGACTTCCATGGGTGGGTCGATCTGGGATCCGGCTCCTCCAGGGAGATCCACTCCAGATTCGACTTAGACCGCTAGGTCTTCTTCAGGCTCGGATTTCTCCACTATCTCCGCAACTGGTGTAGGATGGGTGGGTTTAGGGTTTTTTGAGATCCGGAACTCTGCCGCTTCCACGGACAAAGGGGACCCGGAAGATTCTTCTGCCTCTATCATCACCGCTGGGGTGGGTGGGGAAGGTTTAGCGAAACCGATGTAAACATCGATCTCGCCAAAAGACATGATTGTGTAGGTAGTCACAGCCTCCCTAGGCAGAATCCAAGTCTCGTCGAGAACGATGAGAAGGACGTCGCTGGCGTAGAGGATGCGACCGATGGCGATAGTCTTGCCGATTCCGATTCTTGCAGATTCCGCTCGGAACGCAGATCCGAAGCTCACTTGCCCCACGGTGGGCGCCAAATGCCGTCGGATTGATGACAAGTACGCCATGAGGGGGTCCTCGAGGCGTGCGGAAGAGAGGGTGTGAGATGTACGGTGTTTCGGGACGGTGAGCACACAATTTTACCCAGGTTCGAATCCGCCGGCTTTGGACGGATCCTACTCCTACTAGCAATCCAGTAATACGGCAGAGCCAGAATATGGGTTACAAGGGTTTCGCCTGTGTGAGTTGAGGGTCTAAAGTATTGGTGTGCCCTAAAGGCTCTATCTAGGACGGCTTATATAGATATCTGGCCTAGGGTTTACAGGAGAGATCTATCCGGCTACGACTAAGAGTCGGTTACAGAGTACATCTTGAACTACAAGTAACATTATGGGCCTAAGACGGTAAGTCTTCTGGGCCTACCCATATCCGGATAGGACTCCGTCTTTCTCCCTGACTGGGACGCCCGTGAAGTAATGCTCTAACCTGAATTGGGCCACACTGGTCAGTGAGGAACTGTGAGGATACCCACGAAATCCATGTGTGGTTTGTGGAAAGAACACACATGCAATGACTCAAGAGGGTCCATATGTGGTTTGTGAAAAGAAAACACTTGCAATGACTCTAGTGGATCCATATGTGGTTTGTAGAAAGAACACACATGCAATGAACACTGGTGCATTCATATGTGGTTCATGACAGGAACACACATGCAATGACATTGGTTGATCCATGTGTGGTATGTGACGATACTACACACGCAATGCCATTGGTTGTTCCATGTGTGGTTTGTGGAAACAACACACATATGATGACTCAAGTGGGTCCATATGTGGTTTGTGAAAAGAACACACATGCACTGACTAGTGGATCCATATGTCGTTTGTAGAAAGAACACACATGCAATGACATTTCTGGATCCATATGTGGTTTGCGGAAAGAACACACATGCAAAGACATTGGTTGATCCATGTGTGTTTTGTAAAAAGAACACACATTCAATGACTCTTGTGGATACATATGTGGTTAGTGGAAAGAACACATATGCAATGAACACTGCTGGATCCATATGAGGTTCATGATAGGAACACACATGCAATGACTCTAGTGCTTGTTTTAGTATAAGAACACACATGCAATGACTCTAGTGGGTCCATATGTGGTTTGTGAAAAGAACACACATGCAATGACTCTAGTGGATCCATATGTGGTTTGTGGAAAGAACACACATGCAATGACATTGGTTGGTCCATATGTGGTTTGTGGAAAGAACACACATGCAATGACACTGGTTGATCCATATGTGGTCTGTGGAAAGAACACACATGCAATGACACTGGTTGATCCATATGTGGTTTGTGGAAAGAACACACATTCAATGACTCTGGTGGATCCATGTGTGGTTTGTGGAAAGAACACACATGCAATGCCATTGGTTGATCCATGTGTGGTTTGTAAAAAGAACACACATGCAATGCCATTGGTTGATCCTTGTGTGGTTTGTGAATAGAACACACATGTAATGCCATTGGTTGATCCATGTGGTTTGTGGAAAAGAACACACATGCAATGACATTGGTGGATCCATTAGTGGTTTGTGGAAAGAACACACATGCAGTGAACACAGGTGGATCCATGTGTGGTTTGTGAAAAGAACACACATGCAATGCCATTTGTTGATCCATGTGTGGTTTGTGAAAAGAATACACATGCAATGCCATTGGTTGATCCATGTGGTTTGTGGAAAAGAACACACATGCAATGACATTGGTGGATCCATATGTGGTTTGTGGAAAGAACACACATGCAATGACATTGGTTGATCCATGTGTGGTTTGTGAAAAGAACACACATGCAATGACTCTAGTGGATACATATGTGGTTAGTGGAAAATAACACACATGCAATGACTCTAGTGAATCCATGTGGTTAGTGGAAATAACACACATGCAATGACTCTGGTGGATCCATATGTGGTTCATGGAAAGAATACACATGCAATGACATTGGTGGATCCATATGTAGTTCATGGAAATAACACACATGCAATGACATTGGTGGATCCATATGTGGTTTGTGAAAAGAACACACATGCAATGACTCTAGTGGATCCATATGTGGTTTGTGGAAAGAACACAAATGCAATGAACACTGGTGGATCCATATGTGGTTCATGACAGGAACACACATGCAATGACATTGGTTGATCCATATGTGGTTTGTGATAATAACACACATACAATGCAATTGGTTAATCCATGTGTGGTTTGTGGAAAGAACACACATGCAATGACTCAAGTGGGTCCATATGTGGTTTGTGAAAAGAAAACACATGCAATGACTCTAGTGGATCCATATGTGGTTTGTAGAAAGAACACACATGTAATGAACACTGGTGCATTCATATGTGGTTCATGACAAGAACACACATGCAATGACATTGGTTGATCCATGTGTGGTTTGTGACAATTACACACACGCAATGAAATTGGTTGTTCCATGTCTGGTTTGTGGAAAGAACACACATGCAATGACTCAACTAGGTCCATATGTGGTTTGTGAAAAGAACACACATGCACTAACTCTAGTGGATCCATATGCCGTTTATAGAAAGAACACACATGCAATGACATTGGTGGATCCATATGTGGTTTGTGGCAATAACACACATGCAATGACATTGGTTGATCCATGTGTGGTTTGTAAAAAGAACACACATGCAATGACACTTGTGGATACATATGTGGTTAGTGGAAAGAACACATATGCAATGAACACTGGTGGATCCATATGAGGTTCATGTAGGAACACACATGCAATGACACTGGTTGATCCATATGTGGGTTGTTAAAAAAAACACATGCAATGCAATTGGTTAATCCATATGTGGTTTGTCGAAAAGAACACACATGCAATGAATCTGGTGGATCCATACGTTGTTTGTGAAAAGAACACACAAGCAATGACTCTAGTGGATCCATGTGTGGTTAGTGGAAAGAACACACATGCAATGACATTGGTGGATCCATATGTGTTTCATGGAAAGAACACACATGCAATGACATTCCTTGATCCATATGTTGTTTGTGAAAAGAACACACATGCATTAACTCTAGTGGATCCATATGTGGTTTGTGGAAAGAACACACATGCAATCAACACTAGTGGATCCATATGTGGTTCATGATAGGAACACACATGCAATGACTCTAGTGGATAAATATGTGGTTTGGGGAAAAGAACACACATGCAATGACATTGGTGGATCCATAAGTGGTTTGTGCAAAGGACACACATGCAATGACATTGGTCTATCCATGTGTGATTTTTGGAAAAAAAACACACATGCACAGACATTGGTGGATCCATATGTGTTTTGTGGAAAGAACACACATGCAATGACATTGGTTGATCCATGTGTGGTTTGTGAATAGAACACACAAGCAATGACTCTAGTGGATACATATGTGGTTAGTGGAAAGAACACACATGCAATGAACACTGGTGGATCCAAATGTGGTTCATGACAGGAACACACATGCAATGACACTGGTTGATCCATATGTGGGTTGTTAAAAGAACACACATGCAATGCCATTGGTTAATCCATGTGTGGTTTGTGAAAAGAACACACGTGCAATGACTCTGATGTATCCATATGTGGTTTGTGAAAACAACACACATGCAATGACATTTGTGGATCCATGTGTGGTCTGTGAAATGAACACACATGCAATTACTCTGGTGGATCCATGTGTGGTTTGTGGAAATAACACACATGTAATGACTCTGGTGGATCCATGTGTGGTTTGTGAAAAGAACACACATGCAATGACTCTAGTGCTGGTTTGTGAAAAGAACACACATGCAATGACTCTAGTGGATCCATATGTGGTTTGTGGAAAGAACACACATCCAATGACATTGGTTGATCCATATGTGGTTTGTGGAAAGAACACACATGCAATGGCACTGGTTGATCCATATGTGGTTTGTGGAAAGAACACACATGCAATGACTCTGGTGGATCCATGTGTGATTTGTGAAAAGAAAACACATGCAATTCCATTGGTTGTTCCATGTGTGGTTTGTGAAAAGAACACACATGTAATGCCATTGGTTGATCCATGTGGTTTGTGTAAAATAACACACATGCAATGACATTGGTGGATCCATAAGTGGTTTGTGGAAAGAACACACATGCAGTGAACACTGGTGGATCCATGTGTGGTTTGTGAAAAGAACACACATGAAATTCCATTGGTTGATCCATGTGTGGTTTGTGAAAAGAACACACATGCAATGTCATTGGTTGATCCATGTGGTTTGTGGAAAAGAACACACATGCAATGACATTGGTGTATCCATATGTGGTTTGTGGAAAGAACACACATGCAATGACATTGGTTGATCCATGTGTGGTTTGCGAAAAGAACACACATGCAATTACTCTAGTGGATACATATGTGGTTTGTGGAAAGAACACACATGCAACGAACACTAGTGGATCCATATGTGGTTCATGATAGGAACACACATGCAATGACTCTAGTGGATACATATGTGGTTTGTGGAAAGAACACACATGCAATGAACTCTAGTGGATCTATCATGGTATAATTGGATGTATGACACGATGTATTTCATTGTAAAAGTCACTCACTTTCCATTTTTATACTACTCAGCTTTGCCCTTGGTTTTTTGATACTACCCAGTTTTGCCCCCTCTGTCTCTTTCGTAGAAGCCCAAACCTATGCCCACTCTGTCTGCTACGCCCTGATTGGTTGTCACAGTTGTTACGCGGATCGTGCGCACCAACCGTTGATCTAGTGTGATACAACGAGGCTCGTTGCACATGTCGTGCCCTTCACAGGACAGCACGAGACAGCACGAACGTCTCCCTCAACGAGACTTCTACAAGAAGGAACACGATGCCGTCCATGGAAAAAGTCGTTGAGTGGTCATGTCACGTTTAATCTAGTCTGCAAAGGCTATAAGTCTACTACATAGCAACTGGTCATCCACGGCCCACGGGCTATACCATTTTTACTACGCAGCACGTCTGCACTCTCACTTTCGACAGGCCCCCACCACACGAACCTTCCATGCAGCAGCCGTAGCCGGAAGAGCTGCCTACCGAGGCCCTCGAGGAGGCCTAAACATCCCCACATTAAAAACCCAGCCTATCGGGTCCTCCATTCGCACTCATCCACTACTCTCTCTTCCCTACCTAGCAAAACCCTACAATCTTGAACGTAGTTGCACGAACATTCTCCATGAAACCAGTGCATGGGGGTGAGTGTGCGGGCATCGCCGCCGGGGTGGTGCTTCACGCGGCAGATCTGGAGGAGCATCACGCATCACAAGGCAAGGAGGACGTGCAGTTCAACCCCTTGGGGGACCATGTGCTCGCCGGTGCTGTCGACTTTGGAGGCCCCAATGAGGGCGTGGAGTTCGACGAACACGCTCCGCTCGTGTACCTGGAGGTACATCTATTTCTACATGTTTCATATTTTCTGCTCGAGCTTAATCTATCCTGGCGTCATAAAAAATCTAGTCCTAATGATTAGATGCAACGTACGAACTAGTACATGGAGAGATCTAGTCTGTTCTGAATGAATCCATATTATTTATTTATTAATAAGTTATCAAGAACACAAACCACATTAATTTAGGAGCGAGCTGGGGAGACGGCCGTAATGAACTACTAAACCTGTATAGACATGTTATTGCATCGAAAGTAACTCAGAATGGTGGAAGGAATATATATTTATTATTTTTCTCATTTCGGTTTGCATTCCATACATTACAGGTGGATTCAAGTGAGATGGACTCTGACAAGGAGACCAGGGACAACAAGAGCCACCATGTCATGAAGAAGCTCAAGAGCGGGATAATCCCTTTCCACGCTCGACTTGGGGAGCTCAGGTGCCCTTTCTATAAGAAAGGAGTCAACTTGAGGATTGCCAGCTTGATTCCGCATGCGGTAGGCATCAGTAAAAGCCCGGCTAGTAAACACAAGTCGGCGACCAAGGCTAAGCACGTTGCTTATGGAAAATTCCTAAGGGAGTATGTCAAGACCGGCCTAGTGTCCCCTTACTTAGGAATCAGCAATTTCTAGCCGACCAACCTGTCACTGTGCTGGCCCGACCACTAATAATATTAAGTTATCTTATCGTATCTAGACCCTTAAACTATGGGGATTTCTATTTTTGTACCCTTCAAATTATATTCAAGTTCATCTATTTATGGAGTTAAAGTTTCGGTGGCATACTCGTTATTTTGCATGGATAGAGGGGTGCCCCGATAGATATAAGGGTTATCCTATCCGCTAGATCACAGAGGATCAACGGTTGGTGGGCACGATCCGTGTGACAACTGTCTCGACGAATCAGAGCGTAGCAGCGAAGATGAGCACACATGTGAGAGATGGATACAAAGAGAGGGGAAAACCGAGTAACACTTAAGAACCAAGGGCAAAACTAAGTTGAACTTAAAAACCAAGGGCAAAACTGATTAGAACTTAAAAACCAAGGGCAAGAGTGACAAAGGGATTCAAATAGAAAATAGAAAATGATTCAAAAATGGAACCAAACCGCCAGTGTTACGCTCGAGGGAAAAACAGAGTACAACTGAATCGCCAGGGTTAGACACGAGGGAAAAAACGTGACTCACGGTACGTGTGTGCGGTGCACGGGGCGGTAGCGGACACGTGTGGCCGTGCACGGTGCATTAGTGTACGCGGTGCACAATAGTGAAACGAAACGGCGTTTCCCTTCTCCTTTAATAGAGGCCTCCCTACTCCCACTCATCATGCACTCTCTCACTCAACCGTCTCCACTGTCCCATCACCTTCTGCAAACGCCCAACAAAACCCCAACCATGCCGGCGATGGAGAAGAACAGAGCGGTGGCCATCGGTGCCTCCAAGGCCGCTGGCAAGGATACCCCATCCCCGTCTCCGCATCCACCGTAGCTGCCGGCGAGGAGGCCCCCACCGGTCTCGAACAGATCCCGCTCAGCTGGGACCCCTACGTGGAGGTTGTCTACATAAGGCCGGAGAACCCCTACGACACCAGCATCGCGACCCATGGTCGCAGGTAACCAGGGTTTTCTCCCCTTCCCTTGTTCTTCCCCCGTTCCCATTGTTGGATGCTAGATCGTATTTTTACAGTAGCTAATCCTCTTGTGTTAGATCTCGATTTTCGATGAATCCCCCTGTTCGTAGTTGGGATCAGTATTCGATTTGGTTTGAGATTTGGGGAATAATTGGGAGATCTCAATCGGTCAATCTATGCAAATAATCAATCCCGATAATCAAAGTATCTCAACCATGTCCTTATTGCACTCTACTGTTTTTTCCAACAGGAGGATAGCAGCGACGACGAGTCCAAGGACACCAAGACTCGTCATGTGCTGAGGAGGCTAAAGTCCGGCCAGTACAACAACTTCTTCATCGGGGACGTGTACAAGTTCCCCTTCTGCCCCACCAGGAGGCTCCGCGCCACGGACTTCAACTCCCTCGTGAAGCTTGCCGAGGACATGAGGACCTGCAGCGGGTCCGTGAACGTCCACGGCTTCATAGCCAAGCACCAGGCGCTCGGTCTTCATCTCCACAACCTCTAGAAGGTGGCTATCGAGGAGGATCGCATGCCCCCGATCAAACCCAAGGCACCCAAGGTCAAGGGGCTGGGCAGCAAGAAGTGGAGGAGGCGCTAGAGGGAAGAGGCGGAGGCCCTCCTGGCAGAGGCCATGAGGGGCCACTGATTAGCTGCTGCTGTTGCTGCTATAAAGGAGCTTCTTTTGTCTTGTCTATGTTGAACCTGTCAGCTGCTGCTACTGAGCAACCTAATTGTCGAACCTCGTTAAGTACCATACTATATAACCTATATTAGCTGCTTTATCTACATTTGCTCTGTTTACTGAATTTATTGATGGTGCTGGTTAGTTTTGCTACTCTAGATTTGCTACCAGATTGGGGAAAAATGAGGGAAAAAGCAACAATGAATGAAGAGAGAAGCTGCTCTAGATTCCCTACCTTTTTAGGCAAAAAACACAACTGTTAGCGAGAGAGGGGAAAAGGCGCTCTTAAAAATGCCAAATAACAAAAAAAATCCAATTTAGGCGTCAGGGCGCACGTAACGGCCAAGCCTTTGACCAGATGGCACCCCCCTCCGAGCGCATGTGAGGGTTTCGGAATATCGGGAGGGCAAAAATGAGGACAAACGAGACACTATGTCGCTATAGCTAAATCTGACAAAAAAGCTGAATTTGGCTTTACCATGCAATTTAGCTAGAGCTCCACAATGTAGCTATTCTAAATCCCTAAACTATGTGGTGCGTTGAAACCTTATGCTTTTCCACCGACACGTGTGTTGCAAAGTTGCTTGATTGTGCATGCTTACACAAGTGGCCTACACAAAAACTTATAGAAGCATGGGCAAACGAGCTTCAATTTGGCAAATTCTAGACAAAATCACCAAATTAAAGAAAGGAAATTGCAATCTTTGCGCAATCGGCGGGCCTGATCGACTGGGCGGCTGCCCCGGGGTGCAAGGATGCTAGGTCCCTGTCTATGCTTACACTTCTTAAACTTGTTAGGAATAATAGTTGTACACTTTCTTCTGTCCGGTCACGTTACGTCGTGTCAGCACCGCGCACCTGCTGCGGATCGGCAATGGGACGGTGGTTTACGTGACCGGTATTTGCCACGCCAAAGCCACGTCGCACACCCGTCCCATCGCCTACCGGGACGGACGCCGAATTTAATCGCTAGGATTCGAAACCAACGGTGCTCGCCCAGTCAAACTTGCTTCCACATGGGTATGACTGGAATATTGGTAACGCAATTTAAGCATCGCCTTCCATCTCCTCAGCACATCACTATGCAAAAATCCCCAACTCATTCCTCCTGCCGCCACTGCAGCCAACACAAGAACCATCGACGCTGCCATAGGCACCGCCTCCACCAGGCCATACCACCGCAACAAATCACTCCACCACCATGCCCAATCCCAGTCCTAGCCACCGCTCCCGATCCTAGGCCACCACCGCTGCATTAGCTGCTGCCACGGCCGCAGAGTATGACATGTTCGACGATAGAGCGACTTCACCGACGAGTACACCATCACCGCCCATGGCACTACCAAGCTGATGGTCGTCCACACAAATGCGTCAGGTCATCGCAATGTATGAGCGGTGGCTTCAGGAGCCGATGGACAGGTACAAGATCGTCGGCCTTGACCTCAAGTATACCGGAGATAGGAAGAGGACGGCGCTTTTGCAGCTGTCCATGCACAACCATTGCCTCCTATACCACGTATGTAGGGACAAATCTGTATGCCCAGAGCTTCACGAGTTCCTACATAGGAGGGAGATCTACTTCGCCTGTGTCGACATCAAGAACGACACTCCGAAGCTAGAGCGGGATCTCCTCGTTCATGTCGTCAATCACATCGATCTCCAATGTTTGTGGAGGTACCCGGATGGCGATACGGGGAAAGCCGGCATGGCTAGACTCGCTGTCGACATCATCGACCGCGAGTATGACGGCATGAAAGTCGAGTTCCCGAAGCACCTGCACGAGCGATGGGAGTGGAGGCACCTGGATTACAATGCGATCAAGTACGCAGCCAGGGACGCATATGTCTACTACGAGATGCTCAACAGGATCTAGCGGGTGAGTGAGTGTGTTGTTTACCACTACTAGTTTCGCATTTTGTTCCTAGTTTTATCTCGCCTGTATTTTATCTCGCATGTAGTTTCTAAGCATTCTGTGTGTAAGAACCAAGCTCGTATGATCCTTGTGCTATTAGCTATTTAACCTGTATGAATTACATTCCCCCCTTTTGTATGCTCAACATTCATTCTTACAAATTCTGTCTGTGCCATTTGCATGCGGCAGAATCCAGGACTGACATGCATAAGGTGTGATACAGTCATAAGTCATAACCAAACCCAAATTATAGCGAAGGATACAGTCATAACGAAACCCAGATTATAGTTTGACAAAGGTAATACACAGCAGTTCATAATTGCTCACATAGTGTACTTCTGAAATAACATGTATTCATAAACATAACAAGGCCCGTACAAACACAATAATCATGCACTAAAAGTCTACATCCCAGCCTGTTGGAGAAGGCAACCGATCCCAGGATGCCTTCGGTCGCTCGCCCCGGCTAGTAGATTCATCTACACTCCGGCATTTGGGGCAAACAACCTGCCTTGGTGGTGGTTCAATGATGCGATGCCTGGAACGAGATTTTACAATCTGGCGGTATAGCTCATGGCTAACATGCGTGTCAATTGCAGCGTACTTCAGATTAGGTTCAGAAAGCGGCTTATCCTCCTAGTAATCGTGCCCTAAACGCCTCCACGAACATCTCGGCAATTTGCCCTTCATGTCAGCGTACCACGGGTCGATGAGTTCGGAGGAAAGAGCGGCCATACCGGTCTTGCCGCCCTTCATCCCTGGGATCCAGTAAATTTCCTGGATGTCCACTCTGCACTCCTTTGGGATTCTAATGTTGATAGTCGGGCCTTCAAGCAGTTTAGTGTCATTCATGATTTCAACACTAGTAAATGTTATGTGCTGGTTCACGAGAAAGTCATCAAACAGATCCCTAATGCTTTCGCCCCACCTGAATGAAAATGAATTCAGACAAATAATATAGCAATAACTTTTGGAAACAGATGGTTCAGGAACAAAAAGACAGCAAAGTCTACTAGATCCCGTCAGTCCCCTTCTCGCAAAAAGGCTGGTATACGAGGATGTGCCCCTTCATGGAGAGTCGCACCACGGCGATCCTACGGTGATCGCGGTTGTACTCGAGGTCGAGACCTACAAACCTATTTTCTTCGAACCGTAGCCAACTCGTGTAATTACTCAGAGTCTTCCTCACTGTCACAAGATAGGTGGTGTAGACGACATTGATCTTCTTCCCGCCATGTACTTCTATGTCGAAGTGCGCAGTTGCTTGCCTGCCGTCGTTTCGAACGTCCGAAAAGTCCATGACTACAGGTAAGAGGGAAAGGATACGGAGGAAGAGGGTGATGCCGTGGCGGAGGAAATGGATGAGGCCGTGGAGGAGAAAGACAATGAGGCCGTGGAAGAGGAAATGAGACGGAGAAGTGAAAGATTGGAACCGCCCTTACCAATATCTGGAATGGTGCATGACCGTTCGTAGTAGGGTGAAGGTGGAGAAAAACGGCGGTTTTACACGTCGACGCTAGCGCTGCCTAAAATTTGTTCTGTGCCACTTGCATGCGGTGGAATCAAGGTCTGCCATGCATGATCCAAGTCAAACATAGTCACGTTTCCGCGTGCCGACCTTCACTCACTAACAGGCGGGCCGCACATTTCTCTCTCTTACGATTTATTTTTTCACTTCCTCTAGATGGTTCTGGTGTGCGCCCTCTATAATTATGCCCCCTTCCTTTGTCTTCCACGAGGACGAGAACCGGGGGCGGCGGCGGTTCCTCACCGGGTCACTCCCTACTCGAACAACTGCCCCCATCCCTGATTCCATCCCCTCTCAAATCCATCCACCTCCTTATCATAATGCCTCCATTAATCTACCGGATTCCAGACTCCATTTGCCGCTATGGGTAGAGCTTGGGGTAGCAGCAGGCTGAAGCAAAAGGCATGTGACAACGACACGGATGGCCAGGACGACCGCCACCGCGAGGATTGGGGATGGCCGAACCTTAGCACCGTGAACATGCACATGATCGCCATGGGGTTGGACATCATCTCTGCCGACCGCCTCACTCGCTGCATCCCTTGCTTCCACTTCACGATGCAGGACATGGATGAACAACCGTTCGGCACGCCAGGCCTTCTTTACCCCGATACCAGCAAATGGCCAAATGACCGTGATGGCCAGGCAAGTTCCAGTATCTTGCTTATTGGTTCAGTCATATCATTGATTCATATGTGCTGAACTCTCATCGGAATCCTATGGTCCTTTCATCGAACGTGTTGTGTGCAAGCGCGGTTTGAACAAATTGAACCATTTAAGACTATTCTGTATAGTGGAAGCTCTGCTCGTACCTGATATTCTGGTATTTTCGTAGTGACATGGTCTTACTTTAGGTGATAGAAAAGTTGTCAATTTCGATTTGCAATGGAATGCCTGCTAGGTGATATTCTGTTTCCTAAAATAAAAACAAACAGATTAGACGATTTAAGGCTGTTATGCCCCGAGCTGTTTATGATCATCGTTAGGAGTTTGTTCTAGGGGGCTCTGCTCCTACTCCATATATTTGGTATCTTCGTAGTGACACAGGCACAATTTAGGCGATATCTAAGGAGACACTCGTATTTAGGCGATATTTTGTGTACTTTAATCTGAAGGTCCAGTTGTCAAATTGTATTTGCAATGGAATCCATGCTAGGCGACTGTACCAACAACAAACTCTGCAGAATATTCATGCCAAACTGATGTTGCTGGATAAGTGGTCGAAATCAGTAGTGGTGAATATCAAGGAAGAAGAAGATACGGAAATGGGAGATGACCAGAACTGGGTGGGTGGCAATAGCGAGTGGCTGGTCCTTTTATCCTAGGATGGGAGTACTTGGACTCTAAAAATGGCTACAAATTGTTGAGACTTACATTGCCATCTTTGGAGGGTGTCGGCATTACTACGCTCAACAACGGGTGGCTACCGCCCATTTCCGAATTCGCTTACAGTTTCAACATGGCAGAACTTGAGCTCATGAAGGTATAGCTCCCACATAGACCGCGGGAGGTGTGGAATACCTAGGAGTACGACCACTTAACGGTGTTCGACAAGGCAATCACATTCATTAGATTCCCAGAAGACAAGGAATGGACAGTCTTGCATGACGACTTCCTGCAGCCGGAGAAGTATGTCGACACCGTCTTCACCTCCAGCTACTATTCGTACAAACCGCAATGCATTTATGCGGTCACTGAACCTAGCGGTGACATGTGTGTTTGGGAGCCGTCCATTTGGGGTGAGTCATGGTGTCATATAGCATGTAAAATCCCATTCAAAATTCTGCTTACTGACTGTAAGTAACACGCAGGTACCCACTCAGCCCCGCGCATCATTCTAGCTCCGGTCATCGAAGATGCAGTAGCAGATGCTGAACTTGGGACACGGCGCTGGTTCCTGGCACCTCTCAGAGGCGACACGAAACAAGATGTTGAACTCATGTGGATGCATATCAGGGGAGCACTAAACAGCGTTGGTGATACAATAGAACATATGGGGACACAACTTTCTTCATACCCATCGCTGCGGTGTCACGTTTTCTCGAGGTTCGCATGCCCATCCAAAGACCCAGTAGAGCAAGTATGGAGCAGAGTCAACAATCTGAAGGGACAATCTGTGTTTCTTGGGATCAACTACCCTTTCTTTGTCGGAGCCCCTGAAGCTATTGAACCTGTAATTGCTCAGGCAGCCCTGTGTAACATCCCAAAACTTCAATCCAAGAGTATCAAAGATCAAATCATCCAAATTTAGGATTAACAAAAACTTTTCCATATTTAAAATGAAAGCATTCTTATATGTGTGCATTTAAAATAGGAGTTGTTTGGAATTGCCATGATTGGGTGACCCTTTGCTTCTAAAATGTTGCTTAGGTGATTTAAACATCATCTACATCATTCCCAAACTTTTCCTAAAAGAAATCAAATCAAAAAGAATTAAAATGAAGGAATGGTCATTTGGACAAATTTAACTCTCATGTCTACTTTGGCTATTCCTAATACTCAATTCTTAACAGAAACAATTCTTGATCTTTGCACCCCTTGCTAGTACACATAATGAGGTACCAAGGCCCACCTTTTGATCTTCTAAAAACATACTGGAAACTATTTTAAATGGCAGTTCAAAATTGAATCTAATGCATATACATAGATCACCCCTATTTCAAAAACCATGTATTTGAGCTCCATTTTCAAAACCCTTGTAACCAGAGACTACCTAGCAATAGTGGAGATCACCCAAAATTTTTGAAACCAAAATTCAAAACTTTTTATCTTTCGGCCATTTTATCAAACAGCTTGTGTGCACAAATCTGGCCCAATTTAAAACACTGTTTTGAGCAGTGATCTTGGTCACCATTTGTGCCTAACCTTGTCCCCTTGTTCCCTCAGTACCAGCCCTTCCTTTTGCTAGCCCGGCCACACCCTGTGCACATGACCAAATGGTCATGGCCATTAAGGCCGAGCACCTTGAGCACCCCCACCAGCGACATCGCGCCACAGTAGCCGCCAACTTCCCTCTCTGTCCCTTGCCCGAGCCAAGAGCAGCCATGGACCACCGAGGAGAAACCGCGCCCAGTGCCACCACACCATGCCGACGCCACCCGCAGAGCGCGCCCTGTCCCCGCATGCACAAGCCGCCGCTCGACACCAGCCCGCGCCCACCGCTCCGCCTTGACCTAGAGAACACCCCAGACACCTCCGTTCGCCGCCCAAAGCCCCATAGCCACCGCTCGCCGTGGACACAGCCGCTTCCGCCGCGCAGAGCGCCACCTCACCCCTACGACCGCATTGAAGCACTAGAGCACCGCCAGGGGACCGCCATCGATCGCCATCCCCAGCCAGGCCGCTAGCTCGCCGTAGCCATGTCGCCACCGTCGACCGCCCATCCCGCTCGGTCTCACCGTCGAGCCTATAAAAGGAGCCCTCCCCAGCACCAAAGACTCACACCATTCCACTCTCCTCACCTCTCTGAACCTCACCCACCCCTCGCCGGAGCAAGTGGAGCAGCAGCTCGCCGGAATTGGAGCCGGAGCCGCTGCCTCTGGAGAAGAAGGGTGCCGTTGATTCCGGCCACCCCAAGCTCCGCCACGACCATGCCTCGCCTCGCCGTCGTCTTCCACTTTGTTTGCCCGCATTGCCGACCCCGCTGGAGCCCTGGTACGCCCCCAGTAGACCCCCATCGAGCCGCTAGGGTTCGAGCTCACCGGCGACACGTCCGTCGTCGACGACGACCCTCAGCCGTCGATCTGCCCTCTAATCGCACGACCCACAAGGTAGACGCTCAAGGCGTTTTAAGTACCGCTGACCAGTGGGACCCCCCTGTCAGCTGAGCCCTGTGCCGCACAGCGCCACTGGGCCATCCCATGTCCTTTCCCGCGCAAGCCCGTAGATTCAAATTAGGATTTTTCCTTTTAGCTAGAATATAGTTTCTGTCCAGTGTTTCAAAATTCAATTCTGTGAGTTTGACAAATCCAAATTGCATGAAACTAATTTTGTCTAGAAGGTATTGAAATGCTCTATCCAAGCCCGTTGGATTTAATTCATTTAGAGTTATAGATTTCTCCTAATAAAAATAAGAAGACATAAGCTTTTGCAACTTGAAACATTTTTATAAAATCAACCAAGTTAGCTTTTGAGTTGATTCCAACTCTCAAAAATCACATTTCATCATATCTATCCAAATATGTAATAATATTAAGGTTTACAGGCATTGACTTTGGACTAGTACCAAAATAATGCTATATAGGCATTTCTAGTCACTTTAAATCATTAAATAATAAACTTAAACCAAAGTAATATTGATCCACCCTTTAAATCTCATTCCCACATGTTAGAATATGTGGTGAAGACACGTGTCCACATGATCCCATATTTTGGTGGTGAATACTAAATCTTAGTTATTATTTCAATGAGTAGAAATTACTTTTCCAAAATAAAAAGGTTGAAACTATTGAATTAAACTTATGATGCTTGTGATGATAATAGATCATCAATTGTGTGGATTAGAATACTACTTAGCCTAAATTAAGTATTGTTTGGTGATTGTGCACTCCCTATGTATTTCTAGACGCTAGTACCGACGAAGCCTTCGAGGAGGAGGAGTTCTACCAAGAAGAAGAAGAAGAAAACTTCAACCACTGCACCAACCAAGGCAAGCTATTAGTGGCAAGCTAACCCTTGCAAACATGCTTTAGTAAGCTATTGTAGCAAGCTAGAATAAAACTAGATAGTTTAGTAAAGATGCCTTAAGCATACTTTGATCACACCCCTTAGATTACACAAAGTTCTTTAATTAATTTTGAAGGTAGCATAAAGAGTATAAAACTTGGCCTACTTAGAAACCTTTAGATGTCATTCTATGGCATGAGATTGATTCCACCTTTCCACCTTAGTGAACACTCTTAACCTAGTGTTTTAGAATAGATCAAACTTGAGTCACTTTAGATGGGAACACTTGGTGAAAATGAGTTGTGAAATCCTTGGAATGATGAGTCATTCTATTGAGATGTTTTGACATGTGTTGAGAAACACAATTGATTTATGATGATGAAAATGATGAGGCATGAGCCTTAACTTTTTTATAAAACTGATGGTTGGCTTCGGATGCGATACCATTCCAAATTTGTCGTACAACTACATTACCTGAATTGGGTAAGGCTTAGCTGGAAATTTATATGCATTAGTATTAGTTCCCTCACGGGAGAGGTTTGAGCTGAGGCTACCTCTCAATGTTGTCCACCTATGCAGTGCCCAAGATGACTGATGGTCATGGTTGGGAGGCCATGCTCATAGGAGAGGTGCTTGTACTAGGGTGTGTAAAGGGAAGGTTATGTTTGATTATCTGCATACTAAGTATGATGATTCAGGGTTATCCCTGATAGATGTATCGAATCTTGTGGTGAAAGTGTACCACCTCTGCAGAGTGTCAAACTATTCGAATAGCCGCGTCCACGATTATGGATAGTTGGAATGGCCATACTGTTTCGTTGTCAGATGTTTTCTAAATAACTTGACCTGAATGATGAACCTTGACTTGACCACAACATGGTTGTGTAGATGAAAATGGCTTCCCAACTTAGGTGATTCTAGACTTTTATTTTATCTTTTATTGTTTCAGAACTCAGCTTAGGTTTCAAACTTAACTTGGTAGTTATTCTTTCAATTCAGTACTTTAACTTAGAATCATAACCCTTGCTAGTAGTAGTTTGCGAGTACTTAAAGAGTACTCATGGCTTTTGTCTCTGGCTATTATCATGGCCAGACTGTGAAGGAGATTATCAAGATGATGGTCAGCAGGATGGCTATGATAACTAGGACTATCTGCCTTCGTTAGCATTGCATGTGCCCCTGAAGATGGACCCCACCGCTACGCTATCGTTTATTTCCGCTGCTTGTTGTATTAAAGACTGGATCATGAGATCCTTATTTGTGTAAAACCTTATGTATGGTTTGTAATGGATGATGTACTGTGATATCCAATCCGTTATATCTCGCAAAAATGGTAATCCTGGGATTGCGAGGTATGGCATAACGGGCATCTGGGATTAAAAATCCGGGTGTTGACACCCTGGCTCCTGATGCTGGTGGTGGTGGTGGAGCTGACGAAGAACTAGGTGCTGCTGCTCCTGGTGAAGCCGACGAAATACTTGGTGATGCTGCTTTTGGTGAAGCTGACGAAATACTTGCTAATGCTGCTGCTGGTACCTGTTGAGGCTGCTGATGGTGAAGTTGACGAAATACCTGCTGAGGCTGTTGCCGGAGTCCAGGAAGAACATGCTGGTGTTGTTGCTGAGGTGCCATCACTTCCAGTGTTTATAGCAGACTGTGTGTTTGCTACACACTCACACGCCTATCATGTTGACACTCTAGATCCGACCTAGAGCTGAATCCACGTCTGGGGGAGGGGGCCTATAATTGGCTCATCAGTGGGGTCGTACGATTTGATGGAGAGTGACGGATGGCCAAACAGAGCATTCTGGTTCGTTTCGATGATACCACTAGCTCTAGGGACCTATTGCTCATACTGGTAGATCTGATGAACCATTTTCTTTATCTTTATCATTAGTTATGCTTATTTGTATAAAGACTAAGCTATGCTTATTTGTGTAAGACTAAGTTAGGCCTAACTGCGTAATATTCAGAGAAGCCCATCTTTTCTTTCCACGCCCATAACAACAGAATTGCAGCATAGAACATACAAAGGTAATGTGCATACTAGGCATTTTTTCTCAGGATAACAACTACTTCAAGTAAATGATACATGGTGTACGCATTTGAACACATCACTAGAATGTTCCACCTATTGATGATTGATGACATGGATCTAGCTTTTCTGCACATATTTGCATTGAGTTTCTCATTGATTTGTTCACATATTTTTTGGCAATGGCTGATGAACTCCACTCTCTTGGTAACATCCTTCGTGAGCGATCACTTGTTGATGTAATGCAAAGTACAGAACATGGTCGTCATCATCATTCCATTTAGGTTCTCTATGTTTCTTCATCACGGAGCTACTAATTTCACATGAAAATCCAGTAAACAACATATGTGTACATTGTTAGAGTATGCTACGGCCATGGTACATACATGTTTTTCTACAATCACAAGAAGAAAACTTGATGCATTTTCACCTTGTTGGCATTGTGTCGAACTGGGTGGATGTGCTCTTTGGGGTTCGGAGAGGAAGGCTCCATGGCTGGTGCGTGTGCAACCACAGTGATGGAAAGCTCGGATTCTGGAGGAGGCCAACAGGACCGAGCATGGTCGGCATGGTGACAGATCTCACCCGAGAATGAATTCCCGTCCCCGCGCCGTGCCATGGGTGTGGCCATGGTGAGGGCGAGCTCCGATTCAGGATGGGGAGGAGAGCCGGGCCGAGCAAGTTCGTCCAAGTCCTAGCTCCGCGTCATGGCCGCGACCATAGATTGCCACCCCGAAGGAAGAAGAAGACGCCTAAAGAATGCATGCGCCAACGCTGCAAGCCTACATGGCAGCCACGACGGCAACGACATAACGTAAAAAGCTGACGGGGGGCCAACTTGACGGCCGTTAGCCTGATATTTTGTATTGAAACATAAAGTTGAATTCGTGTCCAAAAAGACCCTCTGAGTATTTGGCACGCCAACTTTGGGCAACACAGTTGATTATAAGCAACTTGGGTACTGTGTTGCCTGGGCGACCCAACTCTCGGGCTGCAAAATGATATTCTCACAAAAGAGGGGGCTACAATATCATGTCTCCTCCAATGTAGTTGTCACACTCAAAGGGAGATGCAGGTTATCTATGGAGAAAGCAAATTGAGGACTCTTCTATCAACTCGATTGTCAACTGAAATGCCAAATTTTCTTTCCCTTGAGTTCATAATATGCAATAATTTTAAGAAGTTTGCAGCTGATGTAATATCTAGATAACTCGCATAGGCCATGTAGGCATTTAGTTGACACCGTCCACACATGACAGTAGTCGTTATCGTAACTACGCTGGCTAGGTCGATTAGGGAACAATATCGTGCTTTGTTATTGGTTTGTCTTTTATTCGGCCGATGATGAAAAGTAAAAATGCTCGCTAATTATACACCTTTAATGATATTGGTGTGGGCTTCAGAAAGGCCGAAACTACAAAAGACTGTAAACATAATGGGCCGACCCACATGTGGGACCTAGTAACAGTTGCATGCCGTAATAGTAAGAGTCCATAAAAGTAGCAGGTCCGAACAAAAATAGGTCATAATAGTAACATGCCTCAACAGTAAATGGCAACACAGTAAAATTCCAAAATAGTAACAGGACAGAGGATTAACGGGCCAGAACAGTAGTAGGCCACAACAGTAAAGGGACAAAGCAATTAAAGGGCCAGAACAGTAACGAACCATGAAATTTCCAGATGAGAACAGTACAGGATGACAGAATTACCAGGCCACAACAGTAATAGGCCGCTTGTGGGCCTGAACAGTACACGCCCGGAATAGTAAAAGGCCAAAATAGTAATAGACCATCTCAAAGAAGGGTCGTTAGTACGCGGCCCACTATGGGATGCATGAACAGTGATTGGCCATCAACAGGCTTACTTGGCACATGCTGCTAATGGGCCGCACAATGTTGGACCAAGGTGGGCCTCCTATAGGCCGAAACATTATCAGGCTAGAAAGTTTGCGAGCCGAAGCTGGCTGCATTAATGGGCCCACTTCAAGTAGTGCAGGATGAAACCGTAACGGGTCGTGTACTTATTGGGCTCTCCTCATGGGACGACCCAATTAATAATTAGCACGCCTTAGTTAGCCCTGGCTTCTACCACGGGTTCTCTGACCGTTAACGGAGGTAACCGACCATTAATGGCGGCTGCCACATGGCTGTTTGCATGACATCAACAGTCAACAATCTACAATGGAACAAGTTTCCGTGGCCGAAGGGTGTGATCCTCCACGGTCGAAAAAACTGTGGTTGATTCATTTGTGACGGTGCTTTTACCACGAAGGCCATCCATCACGGAAGACTTTTTAGCCACGAAAAAGGGCCTTCAACCACGAAAATCATCCGTTGTAAAAGGAAACTTTTCTTGTAGTGTCTATCCTTCTAATTTAAATTATTTCGAAATGATTTCCTCTACTTCTCATCCAAATTTCAAACATACGGATTTCAAACAAGTAGGAACTAGAACCATGTGAAGGCAATGTTAATGGGATGAAGAGAAGCAACTACCAGCAAACACTTGGATACTACAAGATCGCCCTACTAGCAGAATCCTCGCGACTAGAAGAATCAAGTGCTACACTACCAAGAAGCATCCAATGATACGACAAAAGCTTCATATGCAAGATAGTGACCCAGACCACCATAACGTGATATCTAGGTTCAATAGTCCTAAGATAGGATTCCCTTATATCGCGAGTAATTAACTCCTTGGTCCCTATAGTAGGTCGTGTTTTCTTGCCTAAGTGCATAAGGTGTTGCTTGATGAGTGTTGTTTGTGTTTCTAGGTTAGGAAGAACATTGCGACCCTATCGCTCTGTTCACCTTGTATATGTGTTCTGGTTGGATGGACCAAGGTCAAATGTGTTTTGAGGATCTATACACCACCTAGAAACTCAAGAACCTCTATTAGTCATCAATATAGAGACTCATACTAACCAAAGGTATAGGACACGAAGTAGACGAGAAAGGAGTATCCTAAACCCCCTGAGGTTCAACATCGTCAAGTAGAACAACTCCAAGATGAAAGATCTGAATCATCCTCAGAAAATCTTAGTGAAGCTGTAAGTGTAATACTGTGTCTTTCCATTCAATTCCAGGAAACCGCTTACCAGCAGATACTTCAGGAAGAACTTCCCTCCAATGTCCTTCTCCAAGAATCAACTCGAGAGTGCTTAGATGGGAGAATAACAGAACATAGACCTCAACAACAACATCAAAAGTCTACTCAACCTCTCCAGTACCAAAGAAGCTCAGAATCAAGACGATAAGAATACTTCAAGCCGACAAGACTACACTCAAACAAGTAAGAAGTAACCTAATGAGACAACACTTACTAAGATTTTACGAAGCTCTCTGCTATTTCAGCTGAAGACCCACCTAAAGGACCTTCGATCCACTAACCCCCCAAGTTTTGAAACATTTAGAAAATCTGAGAAATCAACTGCTCTGATAGGCTAAGTATGGATGATAATAGTATATGAGCCTCGTAGGACCTAGTTTGCGGATGCCCTCAGAAGATTTCAATCCTAGATGGAAGGTTGGAAATAATGTTCAAATATCACCCCACTACTCCAAGAAGGAAGGACTGCATCATCTCTCTAAGCTACCTTAGTTTAATCCTAAGGGGGAAAGACTCCTCCACCAGAAACAACCTCAGGAGATTTAACCCTAAATCGTTGAATAGGATATGATAAGACTCTAAGGAAACGTTGTGGATCCTTATTGAAAGGACATCAAGCTAGAGATTCTATCCCCAGAAGAGTACTTTGTGAAGATCCAACTAGAGGTAGTTCACCTAGCCTAAGTCCTCGAGATATCAAATCTGAGTGGAAAAGAAGAGCGTCCATCGCAACTAGGTCTGAAGCTTTCTCAACTCTCCATGTATCCAAGAAGATTGAAGCTTAGCTCTACCAACACATTAAACATGTTCAAAGACAAAGTCCATAAGTTAGTGCCCTTACAAGCCATAACACTACCATCGACTCAAAATCCCCTAACCTCACTCTCCCAAATCTCAGGACAAGATTATTTTAGGGGGGATTAATATTACGAGAATCCTTGTTATGCATATCACCACGATCCTATGATCAGTTTTTCATGGCACATAACCAACAAGTATCAAAGTAAACATCCATTACTTAAGCGGATACAACTCATACCTCAATTGCCATTATGGCTACATCGAACATCATCAGCGGAACTTTATCAAGCGTCGAGCCCGATCCATGCCTTAACCTACAGGCAACTGACTGGGAGAACTTCCTAGATTGCATAGTCATCAACGGAATCTTCATATGCATCTTACTTCTCAAATCTGACCAGGTTAATAGGCAGGGACAATGCCAGTGAGTACTTTGAATGTACTTGCAAACCACCTTAAGGTAATAACAATACAAGGATATGCAATATGGTTGTGGTAGTAGGAGGGCTCCATGAGAGGTTATTTTCTAAAATAGTTTCACTTGTAGATATAGCATGTCTATATCTTTGTTGGAAACTTCTGTAAACCATTTTGAAAACATTTGAAAAGTTTGGAAAACACTAGGATTAGGTCACCCATTTTTCCTTTCTTTCGGTCAATCCCCGAACAAACTCCTTTCCTTCCTTTCCGACCATTCCATGGTCAAAACATTTCCAAATTCTTTGCTTTTCTGAAATCCTTTTTGAAATCAAAACCAACACCGCTCTATAGTAGTTTGTCCAACCATCCATAACCGTGGGGATGGGTATTCAAATAGATTTACACTCTGCATAGGTTGTACACTTTACCCACACCATCCAGGTACCCTGCCATGATCCTGCATGGATTGTGGATCGAGTAACCGATCAAGACCGTCAGGATGCCCACTCCAGTATAAGCGCCTACCCTATGAGCCGTTCATAGTAAACGCATGGATGCCCGTAGGCAGTTTATCTCTTCTCCTGGTCGATGATTCACATGGTTCCTCATTGGAGAAGACCTAACCTCCAGGGATAGTAATCCCATGTAGTAGTTGTGAGGCAACCTATACTAGATTAAAAAAACTTTGAGTCTAGCCCCTTCCCATATAGGAGTAATGTGGTTACACGGGTTAAGTTGTTATAGCTAAAGCTGCAAAGAACCGGCTGCGTTTTCGAAAACATTTTTCCTCCTTCTCCCTTTTAGCATCATTTGTAAAAAAACCCTTTCCTTTCTCAAACTCCTCTTGGTAGGTCAACCCTCACCAAGGTTTTACCATAAAACATTTTGTAAACTTTTCTGGGGTCTTCCCATCCTATAGTTTTGCTTTGGCTAAAACGGGGTCTCTAAGGAGGTAGGGTGTTATACACCAGTTCAAATACTAGGGACAAGTAGGTGTCATCAAGGGGGTTTGTACTTAGTAGTAAAAAGGTGGTAATGGTTTGGAGGAGCCAAGCCACTACTATATATAGATCAACATACAGTAAAACAATGCAGTTTTTGCATAAACCAGTAGATAAAACATACATAAGTAAAGTAGTAGGACAAGGCTTATGAGCAAGTAGGTGGCTTTCCTGTGACTAGCAATCTGGCAATATTTCCCTAGGTTTTTTCCTAGAAATCCATAATAACCATCTTCTTTAGGTCTTCGATATACACGCAACTATCGTCGTCAGAGATCATACATGGAAGCAAACAAGGCCACAATCAACACAAGGCACACAAGCCCCAATACAATACATAAAACAAACATACAACACATTACTAACTTTAGTAGGTTTTGATAGATTTAGTTCATAGCACTTGTAATTACTTTAATTACATTGGTGGAATTTCTTTTATGATTTAATTGTCAAATACCACTTAAAGAAGGCGTTTAAAGCAAAGGCTTGGTTCTATATGATACCAATGTAAAAAAATGATATCAATAGGTGGGTAATGAAATAACAAAGCCACCAAAAGTGGTTTCATTATTTTATCACTTTTATTTATTTACTTATAAATTTCTAGTGGAAATAGTCCTTGTTTTGGTAGTTAAATCACCATAAAAGACCTGTATTCCAAATAAATTTGTCCTTAGAGGTAATTGTAGATATTTGAGTTTATGATTTTTGAGAGTTATAATAACTTCAAAATAGTTATCAGAATGCCCTTGGTAAAATCCCAAAGTCAATTATGTGGGAAGATTGCCTTTTTCACTAGATTTATTCTACAAGTCCTTTTTACATGAATCCAAGGACGCATGGTAGGTATTCCCAATACCTTTCTGTAGCAATTGCGTTTATTATTTTTGGAATTGTTGAACTATAGAGGTGATTTCTCTAGTGAAATACACCCATGTAGAAGGTTTTAAATCACTAAAATTTAAAAGAGATTAAATAAATTTTGATCTCCTCAGTTTTTGTAGGTCTTAGTGTACCTCATCATTGAGAGTTAGAATTTGGACAAAAACTTGTATAGTTTGGCCTAGATAATTTTCTAAAGACATAAAATAATTTATTTTGTCATTTTTACTATTGGTAAACCATAGTTCCAGTTGGTAGGGGACTAATTCCACTTGATAGGTATTTCCAATATATTCCATAGGAAGTTGGATTTATTCCATTTGGATCTGTGGAAATCCTTGAGGGATTTATTAACTGAAAGTGACACTAGTTGGTATAATTAAAACCAGAAAATAGTAAGAATTATTTTGGTCACGAGGCTTGCTCTACATGTTGGAGAAGACACGAAGCTATTAAAGGAAAACTTGATCTAGACACTAGGGGTTATTTTCCAAGTTCAAAATGAATTAAAGCTAGCAGCTATTTTTCTAGATATGGAAAATTTATAAAGAAAAACAAAAGGAAACTGGAGTCGGTCGGATCACAGAGGAGACTGGGCCACACAGGGGGAATATGGCCCACCCGGGGTTATCTATGCATGGGAGTGACGATTTGAAACCCCGGCACGGGGCCTGTTAGCCAGAGAGCATGCAGGCAAACCGGTATCTAGCGATGACCACCGTGCAATTTACGCAAGATGGATGGACGGGAGTCGACATCCTCGCGGTGTTGCACGTGGCAGCGAGGAAACCCTAGGGCATACTGGCGGGGCTCGAGTCTCACCTATGAGGCTTCCTAGTGACCGAGGAGGCGAGAAGGAGACGCAGTGCATGACGACGATTCTAGGGAGGGACAGCATGGTGGTATTTGGATTCGGGACATCCAAATGCACGAGGGTGTCAGTGGAGGCATAAGGAAGCTCGCCGAAGTGTGACCAGGGCGACATGCATGATTACAACAAGGATTCCGTTTAGATACGGTGGTCCTAGGGAGTGCAGGAGTGCTGCATTTGGAGGAGATGGGGCTTGGGAGCGTATGGTTCGCAGGAGGAGATCCGCTTGGCCGCGAGCTTTGGCAGCGGCCTCCGGTGACCCTGCGACCAAAAGGGATGACACGGAGATGTAGATTAGAGGGAGGGAACAGAACAGAGAGAAGAGAAGGGGCTGGGAAGGTTGAGGTCGAGACCAGGCTTGCCTTCTTCAAGCAAAACTGGGAGAAAAGCTTCCTCCATTTTCATGGAATGGGAGTGCAAAGGAGGTGACCGGAGCTCGTGGTGTGAGGCTCTAGTGACCAGGGAGAGAAATGAGAGACTAAGAGAAAATTGGAAGGCCTCTAGCCTTTTTTTAAATGGAGGGTATGATGTATGGTGAACTTGGCTCACTCATGGCTTAGGGCTTGGTCCAAGGGCTCCTCATTGGTGACTAGGGGCGGTGGGAGAGAGGGTGTGGGCTATGGTGTCGTGCACAGGGGCAGTGAGGTAGGGTGCAGCAGCTAAAGATTTTTAAATGGCGAGATTTCGTTTTTTATTTTGTCTCCCCTAGTTCCAAGCATAAGATATAATAGGGGGAGGGGTGCTACAGTGGAAGGATATAGTGTAGCTCGACCAGAGAGTGATGGGGTGCTGGAGAGAAGTAATTGACAAGCTTTGATGAGGGTTGGAGGGGTTTTAGGACTGGTTTTTGTATTATGTTCAAATCTGCTTCAATTGATTATCATGGGTTATTTCTTGATCTTTGATCTTGACTAGGTGAGATAAGAGTGTTGGGAGATGGGTAGGGTCAATATGTGCTAGATATGATTGTTTGGGATTTTCCTAAGAGGTTTGGATCCCTTTTATATCAATTATTCAAATGGTGTTGAATCTGTGTTATTGAATTCAATTGAAAATTTTGAATTATATGAGGATGGTTTTTGTGTTGAGATGATCCCAAATATGAATTCACACTTCGGAGAATTTTCCCAAGTTTTATTGATGTAGAAAAGTATTTAAAACAATTATTTTCTATTTCTTCGATTTAAGAAAAAGTGCAAAAATAAATAATAAAACTCTTCAGAAATATTTATTTTTGGAGTGTGAGGATAGGGTATGACAAATAGGCCTCCAATATTCCTAAGTTTGGACAAGTGTTTTGGATAAAAACAAACTTCCTTTTATAGAGGGAGTTTTGAGTTTTTTGTGAAAGAAAAGAGATAAGTAGTTTTGGGGCCAAATTAATTATGGAAAACATTTGATAAATTTTTATTTCCAAGGTAGATGGTGTCCACAAAGTGTATATATAATTTTAAACCTTGGGTTTTGAAAATCATACTTGATTTATAAGGAAAGCAAGAGATAAAGGATCTTAGGCATTATTATTTTTATACCTTCAAAACCTTGTTGGATTAAGGAGATCAAGGCTCCCCTTGGGTCATGGGCTATATGTATATATAGACCAAGTTATGTATATTACCATGGTACAAGTTTTTGAGGTTTATAATGGTTGACTCTCCTAGGATTGATTCCAAAGTTGGCTAAAAATAAGGGTGTCATAGAAGAATATTATTTAGCCTCCAAAACCATGTGGGTTTTAAAAGCACCAATCTCCAACTAAAAAACGTGAATTGTGTATGTATAGACCTTAATGATTAGACCACAACCATGCCAAGAGTTGGTAAAAATAAGATATTAGGAAGATGTGAGCTTCTACCAAAGTAGGCATGTTGATAAGATTTGCATAAAATATTATTTTCTTCCCTACAAAACCATCAAGAACAAGTGGGTTAAAGGATGATCTAGCCAATGGAAATAGTGGGACTTGTAAGTACTTAGGATGGTTTACAAGATGTAAAAGTTCATTCCCAAAAATTCATAAGGGTTGAGAAAGAGAGAGGCTCAAAGATGTGATGTTGATAATGGTTTCAGACTTTGCCATTTTGGCAGATTTGGGGTTTGTGACTAGGGTATAATAGAGAATGATTTTGAGGGGATGATGGGTTCCAAACTCATCATCAAGTGGATGAGGTTGAAGTGTATATTTAGTAGAAAAGATCCATTCTTGGAGTTGGTCTTCATTGACTTGGAAGCTTCTAGAAGGGATTAACTCTAAGTTGATTTAGTTAAGGAAATAGATGGTCTTAGTGACTAGAGGTCAGATCAAGATTGGGAAACTTGATTAAGGTTTGTAAATTTGAATTGGTTTGATACTATAGGGTGAGATCCTATGGTAGCTCATACTACTTCCTAAATAAACAAGTCAAGCAGTAGATCAAGGCAATTCATCAAATAGAAGATCAAGGCAATTCACCTTCCAAGCACTTCAATCTACTACTAGGGTTACCATCAATCCTAGCTTGAGGTAAGGAGAGTTATTTTAAAGAGGTTGGAGTTTTTGAATAAGGTAAGGGTCCTTGGTACTTCTACCAGGAATACAATTTAAAGCTTTATAAAAGGTTTTGAAAGACCTAGAGGTAAGAGTAGTTGAAAGTTCTTTCTTGAAAACATAAGGAGATTATATCATATAGATCTCCATAGTTTTGTCAATAAAAGCTACTAAAATGGTTAGGGTTGCAAAGGCATCTTGGCTCATGTTTGAAATGCCATAACATTTGAGAATATGTATAACAAGCCAAGATATTTTTTTAAGTAGCTTTTCTAAACTAGGGGAAGGTAGAGGAGTATATCTTCTACTACACATTCAGTTGCATAGAAACAAGCAAACAATCAAGTAAACACTACATCACTAAACAATAAAAAGTTTTTGTTCCCCCTGGTTTTTGCATTCTTGACAACTAATCAGGGTTGCTAAAAGTGGGATGTTACATTTCCCATAATGCACAGTTTGCATCTGTCAAGAGATTCAAAATCTAGTGACTCCAAAACTCCATCAGAATGGAATTTCTTCATGTGCTTAACACCAATATGACCCATATGGTAATGCCACATGTACATGGTATTATCATCACTAAGTTTACATCTTTTGGCATCATTTCTATGGATGTGAGAACCACTACTATCGAGATTTAATAAGAATAAACCATTACTCTCTGGTACATGAGAATAGAAGACAACATTCATATAAATAGAATAACCATTTGTCTCTGACTTAAATGAATAATAGTCTCACAACAAGCATGACCTAGTTACAATATACATACTCAATGTGTGTACAAAGTAACATTTATTCAAAACTAATCAATCCTGAAGGTAGACGAAGAGTGGGAATGCTAACAGCCACCACGTCTACTTTGTAGCCGTTTCTAGTATGCATGGTCACCTTGTCCTTCGCCAAGCATCGCTTACTTTGCAACTCCTGCTGTGAGTTACAAATGTGAGCAATAGAACTAGTATCAAATAACCAGGTGTTTCTCCGAGCACTTGTGAGGAAAACATCAATAACATGTATATCACATATACCTTTGTCATTCCCGACAATCTTGTTCGCCTTCTTATCTTCAAGGTACTTAGGGAAGTTACATTTCCAGTGACCGTCCCCCTTGTAGTAGAAGCATGTGACGCCAGGCTTGGGTCCATGTTTGAGCGCCATGGGAGGAGTGACAACATGATTGCCACCCTTCTTAGGTTTACCCTTCTTGCCACACATCAACTATGTTATTAGCAACATAACTACACTATACTAAGTTGGTCCCATTAGATTTAAGTTTGTGTTTCTCAAGGAATGATCTGAGGTTGAAGGTGGGGCAAGCCATCTACAATGGTATTTGCAAATACATCAAGACTATGTTCATAAAACGAGTTCATGTTTAAATTAAAACTAATACTACAAGAACTCCCACTTAAACGAACATGCCTCATCATTGTTTAGTGATTGCATGATCCTAATTCACTATACCACCCTCGATCATTACGACCGGTGGCATAGCTTCAAATGTAGACATCAAAATGTCAATCACATCAACTATGTGACTCATGATTAACCTTTTGTCCACTTGTGTGATGAGGTCATGTATTTACATGCTAGGCTCGCCAATGTAACCTTCAGTGTTTTTGCTATGCAACATGGCTTATACCCACTATATGTGAATGCCGAGATGTATAACATCTGATCGTCACAACATGTTTCATAACGGAGAACTTTCTTGGTGGTGCACACTAAGGGAGAACATGTTTATTGGAATTAAATAGAGAGATCATCTTATAGTGCTACTATCATATTTCTAATACAAACAAAATAAGATGCATAAATAATTTAACATCATATGTAATTAAATATGTGACATGATAAGGTCCTTGTGCCTTGATCTCCATCGAGCACTCCTAGCACAGCACTAGGTTCACAATGCCTCCATGCTGATGGCTGAACATTTCATAAATACTTAATGAACATATCACATCACATGCCCTGTAAAATAAAGTTAGGGCTTTCGCAAAAGAACCGTTTCTTACCTAAGAATTTCAACCACAACATGGATTGACTACATGTCGCTTTACATCCCTTATTTAGGACCATCCATTGTAAATGCCATAAGAGATACAGACACCCGCCAAGCACATATATGGTACAAGCTATATGTTAGGTGTGGAACCAGTCTCACGTAAGGTCAGTTCAGGCCGTTTCATCAAACAATACCGCGATATGAACAAGTACAAGTGGGAGGGTAACACCTATAAAATCAATTCCCACCTATCACTATGTGTTCTAAATGTATGAACACATCTACGCTGATACCACTGTAGGGTTCCGTAGAAGAAAACAAAATTTCCTAAGAATGAGAATGATATAGCCAAGATCTATACTATGCAGACATAAGGTAATGGAGGGATTCGGTGTTCATACCCTTGAAGACCGAAAAGCTTTTACGTTCCAATGAATGTTGATCATGTAGTCATACGATGACACTAGCCTTAAGGTCGTGCATACATACAAGCTATGTGTCTGGTGTAGACGACGTCCCCCGGGCTCCGGTCTAGCGAAGCAGCGGAAGAAGAAAGATCCGAACCGAGGATGTAGGAGTGTGGCAGTGTGCGTATGGTGGAGAACTCAAACCCCATATGCACGTTCCAATATTCTAGAACCACACGCGAGGGAGAGAAGGAAAAAGCCAAGGGTATGAATGAGGAGAATATAATTTTGCAGCCTTAAACTTGAGGCGCCAATGTATAGCGATACCCAAGTTGCTTGTAATAATACGGGTTGCCCACAGTTGGCGTGCCAATTGCCCAGAGGGTATTTTTCGGCATGAATTCAACATACCATTTGAATACAAAATATCAGGCTAACGCCCATCAAGTTGGGCCCCCAATCAGTTTGGGTTGTTAAGTCGATGCCGCCATGGCTACCATGTAGGCTTGCAGCGCTGGCGCCAGCATCCATTCGTCATTACGCGGCTTCTTCTTCCCCGAAGCAGTGGTTTGTGGTCACGACCATGGCGTAGAGCTAGGTCACCATTTTGTTCGGTGGTAGAAGAACATGTACCAATATGTTGTTTACTAGATTTTCATTTGAAATTAGTAGCTGCATGCTGAAGAAACAAAGAGAACCTAAATGGAATGATGATGAAGACAATGGTATGTAGTTCGCATTGCACCAACAAGGGCTCCTTGATGAAGCATGTTACCAAGAGAGTGGAGTTCATCAGCCATTACCAAAAAATATGGGAACAAATACATGAGCGATTCAATGCAAATATGCGAAGAGAACCTAGCTCCATGTCATCAATCATCAATAGGTGGCACATTCTAGTGACGCGTTCAAATTCGTACACCATGTATCATTCATAATAGTAACACTATCGACAATGATGCTAGTTGTTTGTATGATATATCCATTTTATATGATCATGGCACCTTACTTTCCTAGATAGTTTATCAGTCCAAAATTGATGCATATTTAAGTATAAAAATTATTCATATTTTCACTCATCACATGCTACATCTTTCTACAAAAATGCCTATTATGTATTGGTTCCTAGTTCTCATTCATTTCCACATGGACTTTGCACATTAGTAGTTTTATTAGGATTTTAGTACCTTTTTATTGTCTTTGATTTGTGTGTAGGTGTTATGGAGAATCATGGATAAAAGGAGTGAAGAGGATTCAATATGGAGGAGTTGCAGGCACCAGACTTAGCCATTTGAGGGGAGGAAAAAGTGGATTTTTCCATCAACTATAAATTAAGATCCAAGTCCATGGTGTTGCATCCCTCGTCCATACGAATCCAACGATCCAAAGAACACCTCAATCGGAGTCCGTATGAAGAAATGGCGGCCAAAACACTTTGGAGTATTGCGCGTGTAACGACCAACGGTACAGGCGGAGCCCGCCCGTACCGTACGGCTATACCACACTCTGACGGCTTCGTTTCGCCAAACAAAACAACATTTGTTAAGTCCCAATGGGCATATTTGGCCCCCAGGTCCGCCGGTTCGTGAAACCGACCTCTAGATGCCTATTTAAAGAGGGGAAAACCCTAGATGAAGGAGAGAGAGTCCACACACGCCATAGGGGCGGAGCCCTGCGACCTCCATAGCCGCCACCCACAAGATCTACATCACCATAGCCCTCAAGGGAGAGAGTACACTTTCATCTTGAAGGGTATGCATCGATCTTCATCAACATCATCTTCACATCAATCCCCTTTGTTTACTTTGTTGTAGTCCAATCTCTATTGTGGATTTGCACTTGTATTCAATTGTACCTTCATATTGCATCCATACAATTTCCATGATGTTGATCCCCTTCATGTATGAGTAGTTTCCTTGTTCTTTGGGAGAGATGGTGAAACCCTGGTATTATTGTGCATTTAAATAAAAATGATCTTGTACAAAGAACCATTGATCTATGATTTGTGTTTGATCTCTCATTTTAGATGGTATGTGTAGTAAGACACATATCATTTGCCCTTGGGACTAAAGGGAGGGAGAAATCCTTTGGACGTGTCTTGGAAGCTAACCTAGAATGCCTCGTGACAGATTAGCATCAACTCATAACCTACAGGGTCAAAGAAGGATTAAAAGAGGGACTCCCTAAGATAATTATGATATCCACGGGGAAACCCTTAATTGCGATGGTTTGTATGGGTGACTGCTCTCAAACATTGTAGTGGTTATTTAGAGGTGACCTCACTCTTGGCTCAATAAAGTGGCTTCCTATGAGCCTAGTAGTGAACATCTTATTATGGAGCTCTCTCTACACATATCATGACATAAGGAATAGGTTATCCTAATCATTCATAATTATTCCATGCTAGTGGTGAATCCTACACTCCTTGAGAACCCCTCAATCATATTACACAACACTTCATAGATACTCTCTTGCTTTAGTTTACTTGTGTTATTTACTTTGTTCTTGTTTACTTTAGCACTTATTCAAACACACTCTTTACACACCCTTTACTTGGAACTAAAGATAACTTACAAGTACTCTCTAGTGAATAGTAACGAGGGGCATAAAGACCTTTACCAATAGCTCTCTGTAGGTTCGATAGATTTACTTTGAAACTAGCTACAATTGATCTGTGCACTTGTAGTCATCAAGCTATTTTCTAGCGTTGTTGCCGAGGAGCTAGGCTCTTTTGGTCTTTGTTCTTAGTTGCTAATTTATTGTTGGTGTACTAAAAGTTGTTTACGAGTTTCAAGTTATTCCTGTTTATTACTTTTTACTGCTTTTACTTATTTTAAAAGAAAAAAAAAATTATAAAACCAAAAAGCCATAAAAATTTATAAAACAATAACTATAAAAACATTTTCTACTAATCATGTATTCCGTGATTGCTATGGTTGAACAGATGAAGCTCCAATTGAGGAGAATAAAGTTGGAACTTTTGGATATTATATGACGAGGGAAAGGTATTAGAAGAATTGGTGAGTTAGTTTATAGGCTATTCATCCACATTATACTGCATATCTGAAGATTATTTTAATTATCAATGTAATAATAATATCGATGATATCAAATTAGCACTTTATTATGGGAACTAAGAATTCTCTGCTAACATGGAGGTTTATGAGAGAGTACTTCTTACCGGTTGTTGTGAGTTGCTAGCTCGCATGAGTGATATAAAAAGAGAAGATGAAGTACTTGAGAAGATCTACAGGATAGTATACCTTATATACTCTTATTGTATTCATAACTTTCATGATGATGCATTAGTGATCGCTCATAAGTGGATAGCCGCGGAAGAGACTACCCTTTTGCAGGACTCACAGAAGAAAGAAGATGAGGATATACACCACAATGAAGATACTACTGCCGCTGGTATGGATGTGTTTAACTTGTATGATCTACTAGATGGTTGTGCAAAATCTGTTTGTAATTCATTCCATGAGCCTTGTGATAAATGTATGGCAGTTGGGCACTTTAGTTTTCAATGTTCCATTACTCTTGAAGAGTCCCTAGTGTCTCACACTAGAGTGGAAGTCATAGAGTACTTGGTTTATAAATGTGTCCATGATCTACTCTCAAAAGATTCAATCATCATAAGAAAGAATAGTGATAGTATGCTTCATATGAAACTTACCAACTTGTTACCAATGTTACAATCTTATTTCCAAGAACATCTTAGTGATAATCCACTTGTGGTAGAGAGTAAGGCACGGTCTAAAACCGTAGTGCCTGAAGATAACCATTTGTAGGAACCACAAGATAAACAGGTGGAACAACAAAAAGGTGAGGTTGACAAAGATTGGCACACAACAAATACTACATTTGTTTATGATTCCTCTCTCTCTAGTAATGGTTCTTATAATGCTAAAACTGATTGTAATTTATCTGCGGAGGACTTGTGCCTAGACATTCATGAGGAGAGCATTACTATTGATGAACTAAATATGGAACCTCGTTATGAATCTTTCGATGCTAATATGTAGGGACCTGATTTACTCCCTGTTGCAAAGGAAAAATATTATGAAGTGCTCCCCTACAATGGTAACCAAGGTAAAAATTTCATAATTATATTTCAACCTCTAATCCTCTTGCTGCAGCTACATAAGGAGGCATGCTCACCACACTTGGTGCATCCACGCTCACTTGTAAGAGAGAACTTATTTATCTATAAGATGATGATGCACCGCAAGAGGGTACGACTTCGACGGTACTCTACTATGAGATGCTCCAATCCTTTGCTGGAGGTAAGTACAATCACACCTCGAATTGATATCCCCTGGGATCCAGGTGGCTGATTTAAGGGAGCATCTAAGCATGGCTTTATGGATTATAAAGAAAGCGCTTCCCCGGAGGCAACCCGGAAGTTCTTAGTTGTCTTTCTTAATTTTGTGTCTTGAGTTTAGTTACATTCATGTTGCATTGGCACTTGTATAAATGCATGATTTCCTATTAGAGTTTGCTTGGGACTATTCTTTATAAGTAGAATTATTGTTGCTCTAATCATGTGTTGTATATCTTGGTTAAATCTTCTCAACCAAAATATATGTTTGCTTTGTTTGGATGCTGGACTAATGTTTCAGGTCCTTAGTATAATTTTTGGAAAAAATAACTTGTTTTGGAGCTCATAGTGAGCTTAACGAGCAGCCGTACAGGAAGACCTATCCGTACCGCGTGCCCGTACCGCTCATGTGACAATTCGGAAGAAGTAGAAAATTCCCCAGGAAGGTGACAACACGCTTAATGAGCACTGGTACGGTCGGACGCATCCGTACCGTCCGCCCGTACCGACCTCATTATCAGGCAAAGAAAACATGAAGAGGACCCAAAAGTTCTAATGACCACCCATACGGGCGCATCCCGTCCGTACCACCCGGTCGTATCAACTTCATTAGGAGGCTTCAAACAAAAGAAGACAAGGTGCAATACGGACGGAGCCCGTCCGTACCACGCGCCCATACCCAACGAGCAGCACCACGTAGTAAGGGCAGGGACGGATATAAGAAGGGTATAACCCCTCCGATCCTTTTATTTTTACAATCTCAGGTCAGTGGGTTACCTTCTATATGTTCCATTGTAGTTCATCTTCTTTACCTACCTTCGAAACTCCCTAGACTTTAATTCTCTTTAGTGTTTCATGTTTATTTTATTTTCACTGTTGGGTGAACAAACTCCATCCGTACACCAAATCGTTTGCTTTTATTTCGTTTGTTATTTTTGCAGGGACTTGAACCTTATGTGATGACATGCATGGTTTGTGCCAACCGTGCAAATACTTGCATAAGACACTTGGTTGTTTCAACTCAACACTTCAACAAGGAAGTATTCATTGAAGCAAAGGTCCATGTCCATCAAAAGTGAGGTTATTCGTACCTCAATGACAAAGTGTGTCACCCTTGCTTTATTCAAGCTTGGGGTGGTAACCACTTCTCACACTCTCTTTTGATAACTGCATTTTCTCTTTTACTTTTGGGAATCTATTCAAGTTTGGTTCTTACAAAAGGTCTAGCTTGGGGAAGTTACTTTTGCAAGTGTAGAGTCTTGTGCAATGTTCTTGTTGGATGAAAAATTCTTGTGCAATCGTGTATCCGGCTATTTTTGAATGCTTGCTTGGGTAAGTTATGTTTCATGTTTATATAATGAATGCACTTGCTTTTGTTGTGATTCATAGGAGTTGAGTTAGAGCTTGATGCATGTTGTTAATATCTTTATCCAGCTTGAGAAGAACATTGTGATCCTCTAAAAATACATTGCCATGATTTCTACACTTAAAACATATGTCTCCCACTTTTGAAGTTTAAATTGTTTATCTTAGTTAGTTGATTTGTGAAGATGCCATGCTAGTTGGAGTAATTCAAAATAGTTAGAGTAAAGCTTTTTATTCGTATGATGATTAGTTATGGAAACTTTCACTCTAGTTGTTTTAGCTAACCGAGTCTTGCCTTGGAAATAATATTGCCAAACAAGTACAACAAGAAAAAGTCTGAAATTTATGACTTGTTTGATGAATGACTGTCTTGAGAGTATACCCTTGAAGATACTTAACCCCATAGATGTTTTGATAGACTTGATGGCTCTATTGAAAGGAGTTGTTTGATTGAAATGAAGTCTAGCGGTAATTGTGATTGCATGCCAAAGCTAACCTCATGGATCAAACAGTGATACTATTTAAAGAGTTCTATGTTTTTGATGCACACCTTGGGATGCCAACAACTCCGCTAGCCTACGAATGATCTATGGTACAACCCCTGATTTTGGCTATGAGTTGACGACATAGGTGGCATAAGTGTCACTGTATGGGCAAAAGTATTGGTACTCTTGAAGGTTGTGCAAACCATTGTTTAAAAAGAATCACTCAACGATCCTTGTTGAGAATCATCCTTCAAAGAAGGAAGAAAAAGTATGAAGATCCACATAACAAGTCCTTGGCATGGTCTCATTACTACATTATGAATTTTCTTGAAATACAATGATTGGATTAGAAGTGTTTTGATAGCCTTGGCTTACTAATGTGGGTTTCAATAAGACACTTCACTATTATGCTACTTAGGACATGAACTGTCTTACTCAATTTTGCTATTAAAACATCCTAATGTTCCTTGGCAAGCTGAGTGTTAACTAGAAGAATTGGATTGATTGTTACATTTCTAGTTATTTATACTTATATTAAACTCTTCTCGATTTACCTAAGCTTGTATAGTATTCTTGACATCTCTCTAACTTTGATGAGATTTACAAATGGATGAAATGCTGAACGCATATGACTGCCAACCGTAAGTGAATTCATATTCCCGTTGAAGCCCTTACTTTACAAATGTAAGGAGATACAAAACTTATTATAAGGCTCAATAATAGGATCACAAGTTTGTTTTCAAGCTAGATTCACTTTTTGACATGGAGCATTGAAGTTTTAATTGATCTTTTATGGATTGACATAACTAAGCTTGTGTTGCCTTGTATGAATATGTTCTTTCTTACTTTGAGCTTGCAGGGAAAATAAGGATACAAGGCATTAATCTTCTACATCTAGTATTATACTTTTGTTTCAATTTTGCCTCATTTATGTTATCGACTCATGCCTCATGAACAGGATGACCTTGTCCATAAGCCACTTTATTTCTCCGTACAAGCAAGAGTCTAGCTTGGGGAAGTTTATCAGTCCAAAATTGATGCATTTTTAAGTATAAAAAGTATTCATATTTTCACTCATCATATGCTATATCATTCTACAATAATGCCTATTATGTATTGATTCTTAGTCTCATTCATATCCACATGGACTTTGCACATCAGTAGTTTTATTAGGATTTTATTACCTTTTTCTTGTCTTTGATTTGTGTGTAGGTGTTATGGAGAATGAGGGATAAAAGGAGTGAAGAGGATTCAATATGGACGAGTTGCAGGCACCAGACTTAGCCATTTGAGGGGAGGAAAAAGTGGATTTTTCCATCAACTATAAATTACTATCCAAGGCCATGGCGTTGTATCCCTCGTCCATACGAATCCAACGAGCCAAAGAACACCTCAATCGGAGGCCATATGAAGAAATGGCGGCCAAAACACTATGGAGTACTGCGCGCGAAACGACCAACGGTACGGGCGAAGCCCGCCCATACCATACGGCCGTACCGCACTCAGACGTCTTCGTTTCATCAAACGGAACAACATTTGTGAAGTCCCAATGGGCATATTCAGCCCCCATCTCCGTCAGTTCGTGAAACCGACCTCTAAATGCCTATTTAAAGAGGGGAAACCCCTAGATGAAGGAGACAGAGTCCACACACGCCATAGGGGCGGAGCCCTGCCAATCCACCGCCTCCATAGCCACCGCCCACAAGATCTACATCACCATAGCCCTCAAGGGAAAGAAGACACTTTCATCTTGAAGGGCTACACATCGATCTTCATCAACATCTTCTTCACATCAATCCCCTTCGTTTACTTTGTTGTAGTCCAATCTCTATTGTGGATTTTGAATTGTATTCAATTATACCTTCATATTGCATCCATAAAATTTCCATGATGTTGATCCCCTTCATGTATGAGTAGTTTCCTTGTTCTTTTGGGGAGATGGTGAAACCCTATTATTATTATTCATTGAAATAAAGATGATCTATTACTTGTGTACAAAGAACCATTGATCTCTGATTTGTGTTTGATCTCTCTCTTTAGATGGTATGTGTAGTAAGACATATATCATTTGCCCTTGGGACTAAAGGGAAGGAGAAATCCTTTGGACGTGTCTTGGAAGCGTACCCGGAATGCCCCATGACATATTCGCACCAACTCGTAACCTACACGGTCAAAGGAGGATTAAAAGAGGGACTCCCTAAGATAATTATGATATCCACGGGGAAACCCTTAATTGAAGTGGTTTGTATGGGTGACTGGTCTCAAACATCGCAATGGTTATTTAGAGGTGACCTCACTCTTGGCCCAACAAAGTGGCTTCCTACGATCTTTGTAGTGAACATCTTATTATGGAGCTCTCTTCACACATATCATGACATAAGGAATAGGTTATCCTAATCATTCATAATTATTCCATGCTAGTGGTGAATCCTATACTCCTTGAGAACCCCTAAATCATATTACACAACACTTTATAGATACTCTCTTGCATTAGTTTACTTGTGTTATTTACTTTGTTCTTGTTTACTTTACCACTTATTCAAACACACTCTTTACACACCCTTTACTTGGAATTAAATATAACTTACAAGTACTCTCTAGTGAATAGTAACGAGGGTCATAAAGACCTTTACCAATAGCTCTCTGTAGGTTCGATAGATTTACTTCGAAACTAGCTACAATTGATCTGTGCACTTGCAGTCATCAAGCTATTTTCTAGCGCCATTGCTGGGGAGCTAAGCGCTTTTGGTCTATGTTCTTAGTTGCTAATTTATTGTTGGTGTACTAAAAGTTGTTTACGAGTTTCAAGTTATTTGTGTTTATTACTTTTTACTAATTTTACTTATTTTAAAAGAACAAAAAAATTGTAAAACCAAAAACCCATAAAAATTTATAAAACAAAAACTATAAAAACATTTGCTACTAATCATGTCTTCCGTGATTGCTATGTTTGAACAGATGAAGCTCGCAATTGAGGAGAAGAAAATTGGATCTTTTGGATATTATATGACAAGGGAAAGGTATTATAAGAATGGGTGAGTTGGTTGAAAGGCTATTCATCCACATTATGTACTTCGTACAATTTTACTTGTGAATATTGCGGATCCGAAGATCATTTTCATTATCAATGTAAGAATAATACCGATGATATCAAATTAGCACTTTATAATGGGAACTATGAATTCTCTACTAACATGGAGGTTTATGAGAGAGTACTTTTTACCGGTTGTTGTGAGTTGCTAGCTCGCATGAGTGATATAAAAAGAGAAGATGAAGTACTCGATAAGATCTATGGGAGTTTACCTTATATACTCTTATTGAATTGATAACTTTCATGATGATGCATTAGTGATCGCTCATTAGCAGATAGCCGCGGAAGATACTACCCTTTTGTAGGACTGACATAAGAAAGAAGATGAGGATATACGCCACAGTGAAGATACTACTACCGCTGGTATCAATTTGTTTAACTTGTATGATCTACTAGATGGTTTTGCAAAAAAAATTGTAATTCATTCCATGAGCCTTGTAATAAATGTATGGCAGTTGGGCACTTTAGTTTTCAATGTTCCATTACTCTTGAAGAGTCCCTAGTGTCTCACACTAGAGAGGAAGTCATAGAGTATTTGGTTTATAAATGTGTCCATGATCTACTCTCAAAAGATTCAATCATCATAAGAAAGAGTAGTGATAGTATGCTTCATATGAAACTTACCAACTTGTTACCAATGCTATAATCTTATTGCCAAGAACATCTTAGTGATAATCCACTTGTGGTAGAGAGTAAGGCACGATCTAAAACCGTAGTGCCTGAAGATAACCATTTGTAGGAACCACAAGATAAAGAGGTGGAACAACAAAAAGGTGAGGTTGAAAAAGATTGGCACAGAACAAATACTACATTTGTTTATGAACGATCCTACTACGAATGATCATGCACCATTCCAGATATTATGAAGGGCGGTTGCAATCTTGCAGTAGTTTCACTTCTCCGTCTCCTTTCCTCCTCCATGGCATCATCGTCTTTCTCCTCCACGGCCTCATCCATTTCCTCCGCCATGGCATCACCCTCTTCCCTTGTGTCCTTTCTCTCTTGCATGTAGTCATGGACTGGCTAGGTGTTCGAAACAATGACATGATAGAGACTACGTACTTCGACATAGAAGTCCATTGTGGGAAGAAGATCAATGTCATCTACACCACCGACCCTCAGACGGTGAAGTGCACTCTGACCAATTACAAGAATTGGCTGCGGTTCGAATAAAGCAGGTTCATCGGTCTCGACCTTGAGTACAACCGTGACTAGCGCTGGATTGTCGTGGTGCATCTCTCCACGAGGAGGCACGTCCTCGTATACCATCCTTGTTGGGAGAAGGAGGCTGATGGGAACAGTTGTTGTCTTTTTGTTCCTGAACCGTCTATTTACAAAAGTTCTTGCTATATTATTTGTCTGAATTCATTTTCATGCAGGTGGGGCGAAAGGATTAGGTCGCTCTTTCATGACTTTCTCATGAACCACCAGATAACATTTACTAGTGTTGACACCAGGAATGACACTCGCCTGCTTGAAAGCCCGACTGTCGGAATTAGCATCCCAATAGAGCATAAAGTGGACATTTAGGATATTTACTGGATCCTAGGGACGAAGGGCAGCAGGACTGGGATGTCCACTCTTGCCGTCAAACTCATCGACCCGTGGTACGCTGACATGAAGGAAAAATTACCGAACTGTTGGTGGAGGCGTTTAGGTCATGATTTCTAGGAGGATAAGCCGCTTTCTGAACCTAACATGAAGTACGCTGCAATTGACGGGTATGTCAGGCACAAGCTTTACCACCAGATCATATTGTTTTGTTCCAAGCATCGCACCATTGAACCACCACCAAGGGAAGTGTTTTGCCCCAGATGCCAGAGTGTAGAGGAATCTACAAGTCGGGGCAAGCGATCGAAGACATCCTGGGGTCGGTCGCCTTCTCCGCCAATCATTCCATCAGGCTGGGATGTCTCGTTTTAGTGCATGATTGTTGTGTTTGTATGGGGCTTGTTATGTTTATGAAAACATGTTATTTCACAAGTACTATGTGTGATATCTATGTTTGAGCAATTCCGAACTGTTGTGTATTACCTTTTCGAACTATAATCTGGGTTTGTTTATGACTTTATCCTTCACTATAACGGAAATTATGTCTGTACCACTATAGCCAAGCACGATGTGTCGAGTTTGCTACCATCTTATGTTATGATTGTGTCCTTAGATTGTGCTCTTTTGTGTATAACCGCGTCTGATCTTGAGGATCCCACCGTAATATCAGGTAGCTATATTCAGTAAACCCAGGCGCTGCATGGCAGTTGTGGATTCTACTGCATGCAAAGGGCATAGACATAATTTGTCAGTATGAATGTTGAGCATACAAAAAGGAGAAATGTAATTCATACAGGTTAACTACCTAATAGCACAGGGATCATACGAGCTCCCTTCTGACACACATAATGCTTAGAAAATATAGGCGAGATAAACTAGGAATAGAATGCAAAACTGGTAGTGGTAAACAGCACACTCGCTCATCCGCCAGATCCAGTTGAGCATCTCGTAGCAGACATACACGTCCCTGGCTGCATATTAGATCGCATCGTAATTCAGGTACATCCACTCCCATGGCTCGTGTAGGTCCTTCGGGAACTCGACCTTCATGTCGGCGTACTCGCGGTCGATGATATCGACAACAAGTCTAGCCATGCCGGCTTTCCCTGTATCATCATCCGGGTACCTCCACACACGTTGGAGATTGACGTGATTGACGACTGGAACGAGGAGATCCCGCTCTAGCTTCAGAGTGTCATTCTTGATGTTGACGCTGGCAAAGTAAATCTCCCTCCTACGTAGGAACTCGCGAAGCTCCGGGCATACCCATTTGGCCCTACATACGTGGTATAGGAGGCAGTAGTTGCGCATGGATAGCCGCAAAAGCGCTGCCCTCTTTCTATCACCGGTATACTCCAGGTCTAGGCTGACGATCTTGTACTTGTCCATCAGCTCCTGTAGCCACCGCTCGTACATTGCGATGACCTTGAACACCTCCGCGGATGCATTGGTGTGGACGACCATCATCTTGGTGGTGCCATGGGTGATAATTTTGTACTCGCCGGTGAAGTCGCTCCTGTCACCAAACGCGTCGTAATTTGTGTCCATGGAAGGAGCTAATGTGGCGGCGGTGGCCTAGCTTCGATAACGGTGGCTGGGACTGGGCGTGGCGGTGGAGAGATTTGTTGTGGTGGTATGGCATGGCGGTGGTGGTGGCTGCGGCCGCGTCGATGGTTCTTGCGGTGGCTGCGGCGGTGGCGGAAGGAGTTGGGGATTTTTGCACAATGTTGTGTTGCGGGCACGGTAGGCAATTCGTAAAAAGGGAGTGTGTCGTAAATTGCAGTTACCATTATTCCGGTCATACCCACTCGGACGCACATTTGACCGGGCGAGCACCGTTGGTTTCGAATCCTAGCGCTTAAATTGGACGGCCATGCTCGGTAAGCAATGGGACGGGTGAGCGATGTGGCTATGGCGTGGCACAGACAGGTCACGGAGACCACAGTCCCATTGCCGCTCTGTAGCGGGTGCGCGGTGCTAACACAATGTAACGTGACAGGACAAAAGGAAGTGGACAGCTATTTGTGATCATTATGCCCAAAAAATTTAAGGGACGTGTAAGCATAGACGGACCTAGCATCCCTACACCCCGGGCAGCCACCCAGGCCTGCCGATTGCGCAAAGCTTGCAATTTATTTTTCTTTTTTGGTGATTTTGTCCAGAATTTGGCAACTTAAAATCATTTTCCCAGGATTCTAGAAGTTTCTGGGTCCGCCACTGGTGTAAGCATGCACGGTAAAGCAACTTTGCAACACACGTGTCGGTAGCATAGCATCAGGTTTCAACATACCACATAGTTTCAGGGTCTAGAAATAGTAAGAGAATTAAACATTATTAGTGGCCCGGGCAGCACAGTCATGGGTTCATTGGCTAGAGGTTGCCGATTCCTAGGTAAGGGGGCACAAGGCTGGTCTTGACATACTCCCATGGGAATTTGCCATAAGTAGCATACTTAGCCTTGGTTGCTGGCTTGTGTTTACTCGCCGGGCTTTTACTGATGCCAACTGCATGCGGGATCAAGCTATCAATCCTCGGGTTGACTCCTTTATTATAGAAAGGGCACCTGAGTTCCCCAAGTCGAGTGTGGAAAGGGATTCTCCCGCTCTTGAGCTTCTTCATGACATGGAGGCTCTTGTTGTCCCTGTCCTCCTTGTCAGAGTCCATCTCACTAGAATCTACCTGTAATGTATAAAATGCAAACATAAATTAGCAAAATGATGAATAGAAATTTGAACAACCATTCCAAGCTACTTTGAAAACAATAACACATATATATATATAGGTTCAGCATTTCATTACGGCTGCCTACCTAGCTCGCTTCTAAATTAAGATTGTTTGTATTCTTGATAACTTAATAATAAATATATAATATGATTTAATCAGAACAGACTAAATCTCTGCATCCACCGGTTTGTACGGTGCATCTAAACCTTAGAACTATATTAAGTAGCACATGAACAGATTAAGTAGTTCTTCTATAGATTAAAAGGTACATCTACAAACCTAAGCAAAAAATTTGAAACATGGAGAAATAGATGTACCTCCGGGTACACGAGTGCAGCATGTTCGTCGAACTCCACATCCTCATCGGGGCCTCTGAAGTCGTCTGCACCGGCGAGCACATAGTCCCCATAGGGGTCGAATTGTACGTCCTCCTCGCCTTGAGCTGCATGATGCTCCTCCAGGTCTACCACATGAAGCACCACATCGCACATAGTAGGAGCAACCACCCTGGCAGCGATGCCCGCAGACTCACCCCCACACACTAGTTTCATGGAGAAGGTTGGTGGTTGTGCGATGGGGATTGTGGGGTTTTTTTAGATCGGGAAGAGGGAGGAGTGGATGAGTGCAAATGGAGGACCCGATGAAGACGGCTGGGTTTTTAATGCGGGGACGTTTACGTCTCCTCGAAGGGCCCCGGTAGGCATCTCTTCGGGCTCCGGCTGACGAGTGGAAGGTTCATGCGGTGAGGGCCTGTTGGAAGTGAGATTGCAAGCGTGCTGCGTAAAAATGGGATAGCCCGTGGATGACTCGTTGCCATGTAGTGGACTAGTAGCCTTTGTAGACTAGATTAAACGTGACATGAACACTCGTGGAATTATTTAGTGTACGGCTCAGTGTTCCTTCTTGTAGAAGTTTTGCTGAGAGAGACGCGACCCTAAAAGATCCAACGGATAAAACAGGGGCCAGATGGCAAGAAGAGTTCCATGTGTTCTCACGATGTAGTGTGAGGGGCACGACATTGTGCAGCGATCCATGTTGGATCAGAGAGGATCAACAGTAGGTGTGAACGATCCGCGTGAGAACTTGGTCAACCAATCAGCGCACAGCAGGAAAAGTGAGCACATGTTTGGGCTTCTGAGAGAGTTTGTGACTACGAGAGCGGGAAAAACTAAGTAGAATCAAAAACCAAGGGCAAAACAGACTAAGGGGTTCAAATAGAAAATAGAAGCAGTTTTAAAGATAGAAAATTCATGTTTTTTCACAATGGAATACATACTGGCCTACGTCAAATTATTTGAAATAGAAAAACCTATAAAGAACTATGATATTATATTGATATCATGTGAAAATATGAATCATGGCATATCACGGGGAATATATATTTCATAAAAAATTATGATGTTATATAGATATCATTGCATTTGGTTCAGGAAAAGAACACAAGCAATGACACTAGTGGATCAGTGTGTCAAACCATGGTGACAGAGACCAAAAACACATAGGAAAATAGCTTCCACATTGCATGTTTCACCAATGTGGCAGAAGTTGCATCACAGAATCCACTGGAGTGTGTGTTGTCATGTGGATCCATGTGGTTTTGGGAAAGAACACATGCAATGGCTCTAGGTGATCAGTGTGGTTTATGAAAAGAACACATACAATGCCACTAGTAGATCATTGTGGTTTAGGAAAAAACACATGCAATGGATCTAGGTGATCATTCTGGTTTATGAAAAGAACACATGCAATGACACTAGTGGATCAGTGTGTAAAACATTGGTGGCAGAGACCAAAAACACATAGGAAAGTTGCTTCCACATTGCATGTTGCACCAGTGTGGCAGAAGTTGCATCATAGAATCCACTGGAGTGTGGGTTGTCATGTGGATCAGTGTGATTTAGGAAAAACGCATGCAATGGCTCTAGGTGATTTGTGTGGTTTATGAAAAGAACACATGCAATGACACTAGTGGATTAGTGTGACAAACCATGGTGACAGAGACCAAAAACACATAGGAAAGCAGCTTCCACATTGCATGTTGCACCAGTGTGGCAGAAGTTGCATCACAGAATCCACTGGAGTGTGTGTTGTCATATGGATCAGTGTGTTTTAGGAAAATAACACGTGTAATGGCCCTAGGTGTTCAGTGTGGTTTATGAAAAGAACACATGCAATGACACTAGTGGATCAGTGGGTCAAACCATGGTGATAGAGACTAAAAAACACATAGGGAAGAAGCTTCCACATTGCATGTTGCACCACTATGGCAGAAGTTGTATCACAGAATCCACTTGAGTGTGTGTTGTCATGCGGATCAGTGTGGTTTAGGAAAAGAACATATGCAATAGTTCTAAGTGATCATTGTGGTTTATGAAAAGAACACATGCAATGACACTAATGGTTTAGTGTGTCAAACCATGGTGACAGAGACCAAAAACACATAGGAAAGCAGCTTCCACATTGCATGTTCCACCAGTGTGGCAGAAGTTGCATCACAGAATCCATTGAAGTGTGTGTTGTCATGTGAATCAGTGTGGTTTAGGAAAGAACACATGCAATGGCTCTAGGTGATCATTGTGGTTTATGAAAAGAACACATGCAATGACACTAGTGGATCAGTGTGTCAAACCATGGTGATAGAGACCAAAAACTCGTCGGAAAGCAGCTTCCACATTGCATGTTGCACAAGTGTGGCAGAAGTTGCATAACAGAATCCACTAGAGTGTGTGTTTTCATGTGGATCAACGTGGTTTAGGAAAATAACACATGTAATGGCTCGAGGTGATTGTTGGGGGATACCCTCGGGTAGGGTAACGCCGGGGTATAAAGGCCAAGTTAGCCGAGGTACGACGCGGTCAAAGCAAGCGCTGGCCGGGTCACCTCAAGACAGGCCGACCTATGGAGTAGCCCGGCATGTGGAGCATCTCTTTAGCCTTATCCTAGCCGGCATGAAACATATGTCAGCCATGTTTGTCTATCTATTATGCGGGTACCCTCATAGCCGGGTTAGCCACGTGCAAGCCGAACTATCATATGCCTTCCAAGAGAAGGAAGGAATCTCCCGCTGGTCAAAAGGTGGCTTTGTTAGCTATAGCGTGAGCAAAGCAAAGCAGAGAGGAGGACCAGCAGGTCAAGGGTGACCAAGATGACGCCAGCAATGTCGGCTGATGTAGCCCGTGTTTGGTGACGCTTAAAGGCAAGGATTACGTCGCGGGTTACGTCCAAAGCCCGGATGAGCCGTTAAAGGGAATAAAGAAGCATCTAGCTTTAACCAAGGGGCATATTCAGAGAATATGCCGCCATGTGTGACCTAACTTTGTAACCCGGGCTCCCCTATATAAGGAGCACCGGGGCCTCCATAGAGAGGGATCGATCATTTTCTCTATCTAAGTTAGAACTCCAGAGCTAGGTTGTAGGGAGTAAGAGACATAGTCTCCTTCTCACGAATAGCTCGAGGAGCACTTGTGTCCATCATTGATAGAGAAACTAAAAGAACATTTGTGCGTGGAATCACCACGTTTTCCCTTCCTAGATTCCCCTAGCACTCATTGGCCCCATCTTTAGCCTTTCCATGGCATTTGCCGTGCCACCACCATGACAGTTGGCGCCCACCATGGGGCTAGCGGTGCTAGCAGGGGTGAAAACCCGGACGGGAAGCATCTCCAACACCGGCGAGCACGTCGTCTCCGGCCTGGTTTAGCGCTTTGGTGCGCTGGACTACGTCAGCGACAACGCATGGAGCTTCGGCAGGCATCCCCCTCCGTGCAACGGCATCTTCATCAAACTTGGCGCGCATAAGATCTACGTCGGCGTGGATGAGTCCTGTGTTCATTCACGGCACATAGTCAAGGGGGGCGAACCATCTCTCGGCGCAGTTCGTGGTGTGCATATCATTCATCCCACTAGCAGCGTTGAGGTCCTGATGACTGCACCAGACGCAGGAGCAAGCAAGGGCCCGGCGCCAGAGCCGGAAGTCACGCCGAAGCAGGAAAGATCTAGGTTTCCCCACTAGAGAGGCTAGAGAATGTGCTCCAACAAGCAATAGATAGCCTAGCAACACCAATAGCACCTGTGGTAGATCCGGCTCAGGCGCAAGCTGAGTTAGAAGAAACTAGGCAGAAAATATTAGCTGGGGCAAAGAAAGTAGCAGAGTTACAGCAGTCCTTGAACATTACTTTCAGGGAATATGCAAAGGCAAACCACATAGATGTAGTGAAAATCCGAGGTAGAAACCTAATTACTGAGATTGACAAGGAATACGAGCCTAGGACGGGTCAGACAGCCACGATTGTGACAGGAGGGATGGAGAGGTACAGTACCCCGGCAAAGAACCTCAAGGCAGCAAACGCAGCCACGTCCGAATTAGAAGGTCTAATTGGAGAGGCCCAGAAAAGGCAACAAGAGAGGGTGAACCACTTGCTGACGGTCGCTTGCCAGCAAAATGAAGAAATGAACAAAGCAAACCAGGCGCCACCAGGAGCATCGCATGTGGTTCATTCGGCCAGAAATAACCAGGCAAGATCCGGCAGAGCTGCATCATCTCCGGGTCACGATCCCAGGAGAGAAGAGGTGGTAAACTCCAGGAGAAGAGACAAGCAGATGGTCCCCTATGACCCGGTGAGAGCTGGAAAAGGCAAAGCAGTGCAAGTAGATGAAGATCGTCACAGCACTAGCCGAGGTGAAGCTCGCCGAGGTATCCACGACCAAGGCAATGCTGGTCAAAGAAATGCTTCCAATGACAATGCCGGATAGCGTGATCTGGTGGGAACAGAACAAAATGTACCTCGGTAGCAGCAGTAGTAGCACACACCTCGGCAGGAGAGAAGTGCAGGTCAAGCAGCACAATAGCAGAATGCTTGTCCGGATCAGGAAAGATACAATGATGGTTATTCAGCTATGATCAACGAAGGATACCCCAGACCAGAGCACCATATAATTGGGTCAAGGCTGGGAAGCAGAAACTTGCAGCCAGATGATGCGAGGTTGAAACTGGATAGAATTTACAGGTCGGAGGTAATCGAGGTACAAGGTCCTCCTGGTCCGGCATGCTTTGGGCCCCGGATCATGAAGGAGCCGCCAGTGCTGAACTTTTAGTTGGCCAGAGGAACAAGGACTTACGATGGTAGTACCAGACCAGAGGATTGGCTTATTGATTACGCAACGGCGGTCAAGATTGCAACTGGAAATTTGAGATGGGCAGTGAGGTATGTGCCACAAATGTTGGAAGGACCAGCAAGAGTTTGGCTGAACAACTTGCCACTAGGAAGTGTTAACTGCTGGCTGGATTTTGAGGAGTTATTCGTTAGCAACTTCTCAAGCACTTATAAGAGGCCCAACAGGCCACAGACTTTGGCGTTATGCCGGCAGAGACCGAATGAGCCTGACCGAGATTTCTTGACTCGATGGTGCAACGTGTGAAACTCATGCGAGGGGGTAATTGAATCACAAGCAATTGCGTGGTTTGCCAAGGGTTGCAGATATGGAAGTATGTTGTGGCAAAGACTGCAATGAGATATGCCAACCACGTTGGCTGAGACGATCCAGATCACAGATTCGTACGCTTTGGGAGATCCAACCCAACCCCGGCTAATGTCAAGCGAGGCAAACGAGGAATATTACAACCGAGATGGCTCCGGGTCGTCGAGGAGAAATGATTTCCGAGGAAAGAGAAGGGGCGAGCGTCTGGAATACATATATAACTGGTGAAGTGGGGCGTAGAGTGTGGCAGAGAGTGTGGCGGTGGGATCAACCTAATGCCGCACCAGCCGCCGGCACAAAGCTTAGAAAACTGGAGGGAAAAACTGGCAACAAAAAAATGAAGGGAAGAAGCCTTGGACTCCGGAGCAGAAAAAGCAATGGCAAGAGCGAAAAGATCGACCAAGGTATACGTTTGAGTCTATGCGAGATCAACCTTGCAAGTTCCATACGCCAAGTCCAAATAGTCTAGCGAATCATACGACCCGGCAGTGTGAGTGAATGAGGAAATTAGAACAGGGCAGTTCGGGGAATGCTCAGGCACCTCGGAACGAAGCACCTCGGAGTGAGGCCCCACGGCAGCCATTACTAACGGGGGGAAATGGACAGCAACTAATGTTGCCTCCACCCCCGCCGAGGTATGAAAACCAGGAAAGGAGGGATGATGTGCATCAAGTGAATAACAATCAACAGCAAGATCAAGGTTACCATGCGAATGAGGTACGAAACGAATACAAGGAGCATCATCAAAGCTACTGTGTTTTTACCACGGAAGAAACTGACCAGAAAAGCTTGCAGCACCGGCATATGGAGGTAAATGCAGTAATGCCAGCGGTGGTAAGATATATGCCTTGGTCAGACCAGGAGATCACGTGGAGTATCAAGGATCACCCAAAGATCATGCCTTGTCCAGGGACCTACGCACTGGTCCTAGATCCGACGTTCATCAGGCCGAGTCTCAATGTGAGGTTTTCTAAGGTGCTGATTGACAATGGCAGTAGCATCAACATCATGTACAAGGATACCATGCACAAGTTGGGAATATCAGAGAACATGCTGCAAGCAACAAGGACCACCTTTCACGGCATTATAACGGGTATTTCCTGTGAGCCAATTGGTAAGGTCCGGGTAGCTGTGTTATTCGGTACGAGGGATAATTGCCGGACTAAAAATTTGGAGTTCGAAGTAGTAAATCTGGAGAGCGCTTATCACGGGTTACTCGACAGACCCGCGCTGAACAAGTTCATGGCAAGTACTCACATCAGCTACTTAAAGATGAAAATGCCCGAACTTAGGGGAGTGATAACCGTATCAGAGGACTTCAGGCATTCGATCGAGTGCGCTTCAGCCGGATCTAACTTAGCTGAGTCACTCATGATAGCTCAGGAAAAAAGGAGGATACAGGAAGTAGCGGCATTGGCTCAATCCGCGCAGCAACATATGCCGGCTCTGACCAACCCGCATGGAAGTGTGTCATTCCAAACCACAAAGGATATGAAGAAAGTGCCTATCGATGATCAGTTTCCAGAGTTCACGTAACTATTGGTGCCAAGTTAAGCAGCAAATAGGAAAGCGAGCTCATCAACTTCCTCCGTGAGAATCGGGATATGTTTGTTTGGTCCATACAGGATCTGCAAGGTGTGCCGGGGGAGTTGGCCGAGCACTCTTTAAACGTAAGACCCGATGCTAAGCCGGTGAAGCAGCCTCTCCGGTGTTTTGCCAAAGTCAGAAGAAAAGTCATTGGAGATGGGATAGCTAGGCTCCTTGCAGCCGGGTTTATCATGGAAGTACTCTATCCAGATTGGCTCTCTAATCCGGTGCTTGTGGAAAAGAAGAAGGATGATCCGAACATGGCCGTGGTATGGCGCATGTGCATTGATTACACGAACCTGAATAAGGCGTGTCCTAAAGATCCATTCCCACTCCCTAGAATAGATCAAGTCATAGACTCAACTGCCGGATGTGAACTGTTATAAATTCATTGATGCGTATTCTGGTTTCCACCAGATACCCCTAAACCCGGATGATCAAATAAAGACTGCGTTTATTACCCCGTACGGGGCTTATTGCTCTCGCACTATGCCTTTTGGATTACGTAATGCTGGAGCAACGTACCAGTGATGCAAGCAAAAATGTTTACATGATCAAATAGGTCGAAACGTGCAAGTTTATGTGGATGATGTGATGATAAAAACTAAGGAAAGCAATACGCTCCTTGATGACATCCGACAGACATTCGCGAACTTAAGACGGTTCCGAATGAAGCTTAACCCATAAAAATGCACCTTTGGTGTGCCTGCAGGAAAGTTACTCGGTTTTCTAGTGTCTAGCCGAGGTATCGAAGCTAACCCGACGAAAATCCGGGCCATAGAGAGAATGGAACTGCCAAAATGTCTTAACAATGTGCAGATGTCGCATTTCGAGAGTTGAAAACAATGTTTTCTACTGCACCAATCCTAGCCGCACCACTACCCAAGGAGCCTATGTTGCTCTATGTAGCCGCGACCAACCGAGTCGTAAGTGCAGTAATTGTAGTGGAGAACGAAGAAGAAGGAAAGTCAGTGCAAAGGCTAGTGTATTATCTGAGTGAGGTATTATCTGCTTCAAAACATATTTACCCACTCTATCAAAAGATGGCGTATGGTGTGTATATGTCGGCCAAGAAACTCAAACACTATTTTGAGGAACACCCCATCAAAGTGATATGTGAGGCTCCCATATCAGAGATTATGAGTAACAAAGATGCAAGTGGCCGGATAGCAAAATGGGCACTTGAGATAGCCCCATATGCACCACAATTTTATAGAAGAGATGCAATCAAATCACAAGCTGTGGCGGATTTCTTTGTGGACTGGGCCGAGATGCAATACAAGCCACCTTTGCCGGACTCCAATTATTGGCGAATGCACTTCAATGGATCAAAACTGAAAGAAGGGCTGGGCGCCGGAGTAGTGCTTACCTCGCCCAAGAAAGATCAATTGAAATATGTCCTTCAAATCCATTTCAGTGCCTCAAATAATGTCACGGAATATGAAGCACTGGTAGATGGTCTCAAAGTAGCAAAGGAAGTGGGGATACGTCGGATACAATGCTTTGGAGACTCGGATTTGGTGGTGCAGCAAGTATTTGGCAACTGGGACGCCTTGGATGCAAATATGGCCCTTTACAGATTTCATGTGCAAAAGATAACTAGATTCTTCGAGGGATGTGAATTCCACCACATACCTCGGATTGAAAACGAGGCAGCCGACACACTGTCCAAGTTGGGCTCATCCCGGTAACCAATCCCGCCAAATGATGCCTTGGAACACTTAAAAAAACCATCTATTACTCCATCGCCCGAATCTGAATCAATTTATTTCTCGGCATTCTACGGATCAGAAGCTACACCAACGGAAATAGATTGGAGAGGTACCTCAGCAAACCCGGGGACTGCTTCGGCAAACCCAGGGACTGCCTCAACAAACCTAGGGACTGGTCAGCCAACCCCGCTGGCAGTTATGTCAGTGGATGCAATGGAAATTGACGAGGAACCTTTCTCAATCCGAGCTATACCCACTTGGGCCAAGCCAATATTTGACTTCCTGAAAGAGGGAATCTTGCCAGATGATGAAATACTCTCAAGGCAGATCCAGAGAAGGGCAAAGGCCTATACCATTATCAATGTCGAACTATACAAGAGAAGTGTAACCACAGTACTACAGTGATGGGTTAACCCAGAGGAAGGACTTGACATACTTCGGGATATCCACCAAGGAGAATGTGGTCACCACGCATCTTCAAGATCATTAGTGGCAAAAGCTTTCCGACATGGATTTTATTGGCCAAGTGCTTTGGAGCAAGCAGAAGATTTGGTGAGAAAATGCAATGGTTGTCAGAGATACGCCACAAAAACTCATCTGCCAATGTCGGAACTCAAAACTATCCCCATTACTTGGCCGTTTGTTGTATGGTGCCTAGACATGGTAGGGCCATTTAAGCCGACTAAAGGAGGAATGACCCATATCCTAGTTATGGTCGACAAGTTCACCAAATGGATCGAACTGAAGCCAATCAGGAAATGTGATGGGGCAACAACGGTGAAATTTCTCAAGGATGTAATCCTGAGATATGGCTACCCCCACAGTATCATAACTGATAATGGCACAAATTTTGCTGAAGGAGCATTTGCAAGGTTCTACCGAGAAAAGAAAATCCGGCTAGATCTAGCCTTAGTGGCCCACCCCGCATCGAACGGGCAAGTGGAAAGATCCAACAGACTGGTATTGTCCGGGATAAAACCCCGGCTCATAGAGCCGCTGCAAAGATTAGCAGGGTGCTAGATAGAAGAACTACCAGCAGTATTGTGGAGTTTAAGGACAACTCCGAATCAATCAACAGGCTATACACCATTTTTTCTAGTATATGGGGCAGAAGCTGTATTACCAGCTGACATAGAGCATGATTCGCCAAGAGTCACCCAATACACAGAAGCCGAAGTGCACGAAACCCAGCAAAATGATGTTGATATGCTGGAAGAAGCGAGAGAACTGGTCTTGTCCAGATCCGCCATATATCAGCAAAATCTCTGACGCTACCATAGCCGGAAAGTAAACCCCCGAGTCTTCCGGGAAGGTGATCTGGTACTCCGTTTGGTGCAGCGCACTATTGGCATGCATAAGTTATCCCCTCCATGGGAAGGACCTTTCGTTGTAAGAAAAGCTTTGTACAATGATTCCTACTATCTTATTGATACACAGCCACAGGAAAAGAACAAGGCGGACAGGTCCGAAGAGGAATCTAAGTGACCGTGGAATGTAGCACTACTTCGTCCTTTTTACACCTGACAAAGAGGTGAATGTATCTGAGCTACTCATATGTCGGTATGTATGTCGGCAATGAGGTTATTAATGAAACTTTGGCACCCCCAGCAGAAACTCAGGGACTGCCATAATAATTGTTCTTGGTTTCATATTTTTATATGTCGACTGGGTTAAGTCGCTTATATCTTAGCCGGATTAGTAATGTGTGAGCACCAAAAACCCAACTCTTCGACTTTGCTGTTGTCCAACAAGAATTGGCTTCATGGCAAGTAAGAGAACAAGTTTGGAATGGCAAAGCACATGAAAAACGACTAAGGAGAGGAACTTAAGCGAGCCGACATTTGTTATCCGGACTAACCCTGTGTTTACCTTATTTATCTAACGCTGGATTATTTTGAGCTAATCTCAAAGTTTCAAGTATTGTTCAGTCAATTTTTTGAACCTCGGACTCGTAAGTCAAAAAACCGAATCAAGGTAGACGCGGGCCGAGTCAAAAATTGGGAGAACAAGAAAATGAAACTCGGGGACTTCGCCCATGATAATCCAACATTAAAAACTTAGTTGAAAATAGCACAAATTGTAGCAAAATCAAACCAAGGTACCTAGATACATTTTCACCCGACATTCCGGGGATCTGACGAATACGGTTAAGTGTTTTTCAAGGAGCAGGGGCAGCAGCCGAATCATCGGCCGAAGGAGGAGGTACTTCAGAACTTGTGGGTGGGGCGCTAGCCTAGGCCTCATCCTCGGGGTTGGCCTCACCATCCTTCGGGTCTTTAGCCTTGTCGCCAAGTTTGGAGGCCTCACCCTCACTTCCCTCATCTTCTTCAACTTCAGAAGCAACATCATCATCAAAAACATCAAGATAGCTCGGCCCCTCGTTCCAGGAATGGCAGAAGGAGTACTGGATAAGCTTGTTGGCACAGGCTTTGCGACGCGCAACCCACTCCGGATTTTCGGACCACTTAGATCTGGTGTGCATACGGGTGAGCAGTCCCAAGTCATTTCGTTCATACCATGATAGGACGAACTGCAGCGCGATGTCACCCCCGGCTTGTGCGGCAGATTCTCGCCACAGGTGCACCTGAGTATCGCACTCCATCAATTTGGCTATGAAAGCCGCATTTCCTTTGGGAGTGGGCTTAGTGGGCCAGAGGGAGTTGAACATCCGCATTGCCGCCAGCATAATGTCTATGCCATAGTTCTTCACTAGCTCCATGCGAGTGAAGAGGCTCGCCAGCAGATCCTCTGTATCATACGGGATTGGCTCGGCATCAGGGCCTGTGGGGATACCATGTTGCTCGCGGGACCGGGCTACGGCAGCAGCAGCTAGAGTATCACCTTCTAGAAATTTTCCTGAGGACAGAACAGAGGAAACAGTGAGCAGAAGCACTAAGTCCGGAGAAAGGAATGTTGAGCAAGGGAAAAGAACTCACGGGCAATCTGGAAGAGGAGTCGTTGAAGCTCGGCATGGACATTGGCGTTGTGGGCCTAGAGTTTCTCGTATTCAGAGGTCACCGACGTAAGTTTGGCATCGGCTTCCTGCAATAAGCTCTGGTCCTTGGAAAGTTGGGTGGTTAAATGCTCTTTTTCCTCGGCAAACTCCTGCTCAGCTTTCTCTAGTTCAGACTTATGGAGGTCCTTAAGCCTCTATATTTCGCTAATCAGCCGAGTAATTTCCGAGTCCTGGAGGTGCAGCCGAGCTATCTCATCATCCTTCTTCATTTCAGCCTCATGTTTCCCTGTTTGTTTGAGAAAATGGGTCATCATATCAGGCATAGGAGCGATGTCTTCTAGAGCAACTGCAACAATGGGTTAATCCGGCGGAGCCGGAGTATAAATATCCACAGGGTAAAGAAAAGAGTGCAAAATGTGGTGTGAACAAGATAAGTTACCTTTGATTTTAGCCAAATTTTTCTGTATGATGATATTATCAGCTTCAACCTCGGTTGCATGGTTCGGATAACAAGTTAATACAGATCACAGATAACTCGAATGAACGAAAGTGGAAGAAGGAAAAGTCTGAAGTAAGAAAAATTACCCTTCTTCTGGTGCTCCTCCAGGAGTTTGCCATAACGCGGGCAAACATCTTTGTAGGAGTCCAGCAGGCGCTGGAACTCAGCAGATCGGTGGTTAGTGGTAATCTGAAAAAAGCAAGACAATGTCAAGTTCAAAGGCAAAGTGAAAATAATTTGAAGTCTACAAGATCCGGGCCAAGTGGAACTTAACCCGGCTCTGGGTGTGTGGATATTCGAAGTCTACAAGATCCGGGCCAAGTGGAACTTAACCCGGCTCTAGGTGTGTGGATATTCGAAGTCTACAAGATCCGGGCCAAGTGGAACTTAACCCGGCTTTAGGTGTGTGGATATTCGAAGTCTACAAGATCCGGGCCAAGTGGAACTTAACCTGGCTCTACGTGTGTGGATATTCGAAGTCTACAAGATCCGGGCCAAGTGGAACTTAACCCGGCTCTGGGTGTGTGAATATTTGAAGTGTACAAGATCCGGGCCAAGGGAACTTAACCAGGCTCTAACTTCGTCACTATTTGAAATTTCTAAGGACGAAAACTAAATTCTCTAGGAGCATCTGACCGAGTAACAAGTTACTCCCTCGGAGGCTCGGGGACTAGGTGATATATCTACAAGTGCTCATGCATACAAAGTACCGTAGCAGAGGAAAAGAGTTACCTCCATCATCCGGCTAGCCAAAGAGATGGCCTTGGTGGCGGAGTTCATCTGGGCGCTAAACTCGGCTGGGCCGAACTTCTCCGGTAGATCATCCTTGGGGTCGATGAATTCAGCGTTGTTCCAGTTATGCACATACTCCAGGAGCAGTGGACTGTAACTTTCACCGCTCGGAGAGTAACTCGCCACCAAGACTTTGACGTGGGCTTATCGCCTTGCAGATTGAGCTGCAGCCGGGCTGGTATGCAGGACCAGCAGCCAACTACCCTCTGATCCGGCAGCAGGAGACCCAAAGGTGATGCCCTTGGCTGATCCGGCAGCTTTCTTGAGCTTGCCGGATGACGGAGGACAAGGCGGAAGATCTGAGGTCGCTGATCCAGACGGAGCTTGGGAAGCTGGCGGGAAAATGTCCGCAATAGACGATGTTGATCCGGAGGTGGCCATCGGAGGCTTCCTTTTTGGGGCCTTGGTGGAGGCTGTTGGTGTTGCTGCTACTGGTGCCGCTGCTGGTGCTGATGTTGGTACTGATGCTGGTGCTGGTGGTGCTGCTGCTGATGCTAGTGGTGCTAATGTTGATGTTGTTGGTGCTGCTAGGGCTGGTGCTGGTGGAGCTGGTGTTGTTGGTGCTATTGGTGCTGGAGACGCTGGTGCTACTGGTTCTGAAGAAACTTGAACTGGAAAAGAACTTGATTGGGGCGGTGCCGAAGAAACTAGAACCTCAGAGCTGGGCGCTGGTGCTGGAGAAGAGGAGCTTGGACAATCCGGCATAGCCGTATCCGGAGCTGACCCACCAACCCCCGCTTTGACATTGCCCTCCTCATGATGAGAGGGGCTCTGGTCAGGCACAACCACGGAGCCCTCTTGGATAGGGCTGGGCGGGCGAGCGTCGTCATCGCGGGGGGGGGGGGGGGAGAGGGACTGCTCCGGATGGGAGAGGCAATGCCAGAGCCACTCTGGGGAAAGACCCTAGGGGCTCTAGAAAATGAAAAGCACCATGTCAAGAAGAGAAAGATAAGATAGACAAGAAGCAAAGGTGAAAACAAAAAGGAAAAAACCCAAGAGCAAATGCAAAAGACTTACTCATCCGAGGTTGGGGGTGCCCGAGGTTTGCCCTCCCCCCATGGCTGCCTGGCTGGCTTGATCAGAGTATTTAACCTGGGATTTCTTCTCTCTCTTTCTGGTGTGGTGACCTGAAGCCGCGCTTTTGGTGGGGAGCAGGGACCGGACCACGTGTGGCGAGGGGGGGAACCTCGTGGACCTGACCGGTCGGGTTAGCTGAAGATTCGAACATAACCAGATATGCATAAGAGATGGGAACCGGGTCAAGTACCTCCAAAACCTCAACATCCGAGTCATCGTCATCCGGCCAATCCCTTAAAGAAGAGGCCTTACCAGAGCTGCGTTTGATGACGTCCGGAGTGGGCAGGAAGATCTCCGGGTCAGGCTCCACCTCGTCCTCCTTGGTGTGGTCTGGCACCCACTTGCTCGCCCGCTCCCGGCCATCTTCCAGTGGCTGCTGGAGAAATTGCTGAGAATAGAACAACAGAGGTTAAGTTAAGAAAATTCTCCGGCATATCGAGAAGAATCGGAAAAGCTACAAGTAAGAAGTTTACCTCCGGAGGAGGATTGTCCTGGGTGAAGGGCGCAAGCCCCCCACTCCCAAGCCTCGGAGAATTCCTTCTCCATGTTGAAGATGGCCTTAACCCGGCGGTATACAGCCGAGTTATCAAGCTCGAAGGAGGAAGTACGGTGGGGGTCGAGGGGGGCGCTCAAGTAGAAAATCTTGTGGGCGCGTTTCTGCAGGGGGGAGACCTGGCTACAAATGAACGTGATCATGATATCCTCCCCATGCAGTTTCTCCTTGAGCAGCTCCTTGATCTGGCGCTCGACCTGGTTTGCCAGAGCCGTGGGGCGCTTAGAAATATTCTCCCATAGAGAGGTATCTAGGGGTCCAAGTTTGAAGGGGAGGAGCCGGATCAAATCTTCGTCCGTAGTGTTCTAGACGTAGAAGAAAGTCTAGGTCCAGCCTTTGCAAGACTCGAGCCCGGTAACCCGGGGGAACACAGAACCCTTGTGGGGAGAGATGGAGGCCCCACCGCATAATGTCAGATGCTTCTCGGCCGGGGTAAGCTCCTTAGCCGAAACAACATTCTTCTAGAGACCGAAGAACTTAATCCACATCTCCTTGGAGGGCCAGAGGCTGACATACCCCTCTATGCTGGAGGCAAAAGAGGAGAGAGAGGTGATGGTGTTGGCAGGAAGATGGTGTCGTTGCAGTTGGTATGTGGAAATGAAATCAAAAAATAAATCGGAAACGGGAAGGCCGAAGCTGCGCTGAAAATGGGAAAGAAAAACTACGTACTCCCCTGGATTAGGAGAGGGAGAAATCTCATCGGCAACGAGGCGGCAGGCGACACGTGTGGCACGGAGCCAATCCAGATTGTCCTTGCAGACGAACGCGCCGTCCCAGCAGCCGCGCTCGCGGCCCTGTACTTCCTCCTCCTGTTGAGCGACCATGGCAGCCTCCTCCTCTGTCATGGCAAAGTCAAGGTCCTCAAGGACAAAATTGGAATAGATGTAGCCGGTCGCAGGGAGCCTGGAAGCGCAGGGCCCCGTGGTGGAGACCTTGGTCGGAAGCGGTGACATAGGCGCGAGGAGTTGCTAAGTGCGGTCGCGGCGGCGCAGAAATGGCCAAGAAGCAGCGGCAGCGGTGTAGTTGTGGTGAGAGAGAAAGGAGGCTAGGGAGCGCAAGAGAAATGGGGAAATTCCCCAAAGACTGCCCTAGGCCCCCTACTTAACCGCGCGAGAGGGCGTGTAGTGGGATCCTTTGCGGTTGCCACGCCACATGCAACGGGCGTGTACACCGCCGAGTCAGCCAATCAGAGCATGGCCACAACAAGGGCCATAGGGAGCAGAAGATCCCATGACGCGACTTGGTGTTACACTTAACGAGGCACTGCAGTGAAGGGACGCGCGTAACAGTTATTCCTGACATTGCAATAGTAACTAGCGCACTAAATGCGCGTGGCCCTTAAAATGACGCAAAATGATGATTGCCCTCCATGTAGGACATGGGGAAGCGTACGAGATAAGGAAAAGGTAACCCCAGATAAGCGAGCAAAAGACCCGGCCATCGAGGAATAACTCGGAATGAGCCAAGGGATCGCAAGAGGAAAAACTCCGGGTTACGGGGTAACTCGGCTAAAGAGGCAAGGATCCGGATATGGGAACCTATTGTAGCCTTAACAACTAAAGTTCTAAGACCGCACCATCTTTGGGGACTAATGTTGGGGGGATACCCCCGGGTAGGGTAATGCCGGGGTATAAAGGCCGAGTTAGCCGAGGTACGACATGGTCAAAGCAAGTGCTAGCCGGGTCACCTCAAGGCAGGCCGACCTACGGAGTAGCCCAGCCTGTGGAGCATCTCTTTAGCCTTAGCCCGGCCAGCATTAAACATATGCCGACCATGTTTGTCTGTCTATTGCAGGTACCCTCATAGCCGGGTTAGCCACGTGCAAGCCGGACTATCATATGGCTTCCAAGAGAAGGAAGGAATCTCCTGCTGGTCAAAAGGTGGCTTTGTTAGCTGTAGTGTGAGAAAAGCAAAGCAGAGAGGAGGACCAGCGGGTCAGGGGCGACCAAGATGACGCGGGCAATGTCGGCTGACGTAGCCCGTGTCTGGTGACACTTAAAGTCAAGGATTACGTTGTGGGTTACGTCCAAAGCCCGAACAAGCTATTAAAGGGAATAAAGAAGCATCTAGCTTTAACCAAGGGGCATATTCGGAGAATATGTCGCCACGTGTACCCTAACTTTGTAACCAGGGCTCCTCTATATAAGGAGCACCGGGGACTCCATAGAGAGGGATCGATTATTTTCTCTATCTAAGTTAAAACTCTAGAGCTAGGCTGTGGGGAGTAAGAGACATAGTCTCCTCACGAACAGCTCGAGGAGCACTTGTGTCCATCATTGATAGAGAAAATACAAGAACATTTGTGCGTGGAATCACCACGTTTTCCCTCCCTGCATTCCGCTAGCACTCATTGGCCCCATCTTTAGCCTATCCATGGCATCTAACGTGCCACCACCACGACAGTGATCAGTATGGTTTATGAAAAGAACACATCCAATGACACTTGTGGATCAGTGTGTAAAACCATGGTGACAAAGACCAAAAACACATGGGAAAGTAGCTTCCACATTGCATGTTGCACTAGTGTGGTAGAAGTTGCATCACATAATCCACTGGAGTGTGTGTTGTCATGTGGATCAGTGTGGTTTAGGAAAAGAACACATGCAATGGCTCTAGGTGATCAGTGTGGTTTATGAAAAGAACACATGCAATGGCTCTAGGTGGATCGGTGTGTAAAACCATGGTGACAAAGACCAAAAACACATAGGAAAGTAGCTTCCACATTGCATGTTGCACCAGCGTGGTAGAAGTTGCATCACAGAATCCACTAGAGTGTGTGTTGTCATGTGGATCAGTGTGGTTTAGGAAAAGAACACATGCAATGGCTCTAGGTGATCAGTGTGGTTTATGACAAGAACACATGCAATGGCTCTAGGTGGATCAGTGTGTAAAACCATGGTGACAAAGACCAAAAACACATAGGAAAGTAGCTTCCACATTGCATGTTGCATCAGTGTGGTAGAAGTTGCATCACAGAATCCACTAGAGTGTGTGTTGTCATGTGGATCAGTGTGGTTTAGGAAAAGAACACATGCAATGGCTCTAGGTGATCAGTGTGGTTTATGAAAAGAACACATGCAATGGCACTAGTGGATCAGTGTGACAAACCATGGTGACAGAGACAAAAAAAATATAGGAAAGAAGCTTCCACATTGCATGTTGCACCAGTGTGGCCGAAGTTGCATAACAGAATCCACTTGAGTGTGTGTTGTAATGTGGATCCATGTGGTTTTGGGAAAGAACACATGCAATGTCTCTAGGTGATTAGTGTGGTTTATGAAAAGAACACATGCAATGACACTAGTGGATCAGTGTGTCAAACCATACTGACAGAGACCAAAAAGACATAGGAAAGTAGCTTCCACATTGCATGCTGCACCAGTGTGGCAGAAGTTGCATCACATAATCCACTGGAGTGTGTGTTGTCATGTGGATCAATATGGTTTAGTAAAAGAACACATGCAGGAACACTTGTTTTTTGTCCCGGTTGTTATAGTCCGTTTGATCGGGGCGCGTCCAATGGTGGCCGTTAGATCGCGTCTTCTAGAAGGTCCGCCCCGTGAAGAACTTGTTATCTGATCCGATTATTGCAGACCATTCAATTGGGGCGCTTGGACGATTAAGATGGTTCCTCGTAAGAGTGATCCGCGAGTAGGCTGTTATGCAACATGATTGGTCGCGCTAACTTTTCACTTATATTATTATTATTTCCACTCCCCTCTATCCTACTCATAATACCATAGATCTCGTGAGTGAGCACGTCTCCTCCGTAGCCCCCTCCTCCACCACATGTCACCTTGCCCGGATGACACCACCGGCTTTCGTCCGTCATGCCCGGACGATAGCCGCTGATTTTTGGGTCGCTACCTTCAGGTAATAAATCATTTTACAAAGCGTTTGAATTTAGCTCACATATTCCTGCTATTGGCTGAACTAACTATGGATCTTTTATCCGATTTCTCGACGAACTTCGGATGTGGGAGTTGCCAAAGGAGGAGTGCGAGATGCTGCTGCCCAAGAATTTGGAGATCATCGCGCGCAACATCGTAGTGACGTTCCTGCTCGTGTGCTCCCACCCAGGATGCTTTCACCGTTACTGCTACTATGAGCTCCTGCTCCATGAGCTGGCGTGTTAGCACAGCGTGTGCGCCTACACGGAGCCGACTGCAACTCCACCGGACCACCAATAGAGCTTGTGCTCCACCTTGCAGAGGATCACTTGATCGAAGTGATTAGGATCTCGTATGGCCACACCCAACTTCACCAAGAGCAGGTGACGTTCCCTGGCTCGGCACGCCACCGACTAATTTTCGAGGGGGGGGACGGCTCTGTTTTTGTCCTGACCATCACCGCTGGTGTTACAGGAACCAGAGTTGGGCCCACCATCGTGTGTGTCGTATGCATCAGGTCGGTCTCGAGCACCAGGCCCCTGTACACGGTGCACATGTGGGCGAATGCCCAGCCATCGTCGTCTGATAGCATGCTTGTTCTAGCCAAGGTACCGAGCTGCCCGATGCCATGGGAGGTGGAGTATGCGGCCCTAAGATTGTTCCTATGTGTGCCATCTCACTACCTTGTCGGTGCTGGACCATGCATCTAGATGCATTTCTACATTTGTATCGAGAAGACCGACAGGGAGCAATAGTACTTATGATGTCGTTAAGTGTAAGACTTAAGCGATGCTTCTCCGGTGTGGAGAGCATATGTGTTGTGAGAATGTATCCAAGTTGCAATTTTTTAGTACTCCTTAATAATTCGACGTGTTTACTTATCCGACGGATAATAATAAGTTGCATCAGCTTGTTGTTGTCATGTTGCAAAGTCTGCTTGCTCTGGACAGGCTAGAAATACCGCATGCTCCCGCCTGTCAGTGTCACGTGTTTCATGGGCCCACCTGCCAGTGTCATGTCCCCTTTAGTTTTCTTCCTTCCCGTTGAAGCTAATGTCCCCACTTCTCTCCCATCTTTCCACTACCGTCAGATGGTTGTAATCTGATTTCGTTGGTTTGTTTACATGTAATCTACATGGACCCTGCAACATGCAAATGGCACAGACACAATTTCTAAAGTGGAAGCACTTACACCCTATTATTGCACTAAGTGCAACTATCCATATTTCTCAATATAGCTTGGCAAACCCATTAAAATAATTGTACTCACACTGAACACAACTGAAATTGCAACCAGCCTAAACAACATCTAAACCCATATCACGGCACTATTGCCGGAGTCCACCTCGATTGGTGACCCCGCCATGCCCTTCCCAGCGACATCCACTCCTGCTTGTGGCTTACCCTTTGCCAAGGAGGCAACAATGGCATTCTGCATTGCTTCATCCCCGTCATCCTCCATGTCAGAATCGACAATGACGAAGGGGATGTGGGTGGCATGGACTAAGCCCCATCACGCCTGCTGGCTCCTGCTCGAGCTTGACGCCACATCAGTCCTTCTATAACTTGGCGAGGCTGAGCTCGGAGATGGAGCGCAGCCATTCGGCTCAAGAAACCATGGCCATTTGATACTGTGACAGTAGGATCTTGGGGTGGATGCACCGTGGTGAGCCAGACTACAAGCGGTGGAGTTGATGGATCTGCCGGTGTGAGCCATGACAAGTTTCGAGGGAGTAAGAGTGTGGGCCAGGCATGTCTGGTTCCTGAGCAAGGCCTACCAGTGATATGTACGCGGTCAAGGTGCCAAAAAAATTCGACCAATGCACGTGAGAGGGCCTTTGAACCACGAAGGCGTGAGGTTTGGTTGACAAATCCGCATGCTAGGTCCCCCACCCGTTAGTCGAATGTGGAATAGGATTCTGCCCGAGTTAAGTGGAGATAAATCACGCTTCGCTGTGAGCCCCTTCACCGTGCCCCTACTCTGACATACAAAGGCTCCTCTTTCCTCTGACCTCGCTCACCTCGCTCATGGCTCATAGCTCATGCAGTTCGTCTCGGGCAGAATCAGGGTCGGCTCAACACCATCAGGCGGGTGCCCCCATCAGGTACCGGAAGACTCCCTATGATTAATACCTCAAGATGTTGTGTTTCTATGGTGAGAAGATGTCGAGATGGAGATCATGGACCAACGAAAATACTACAAGAAAATTCAACAACTGCAGCATGAGAGCGGTAATTTCCTATGCTAGGTATGATGGTAACCCAGATCCAGGAAGCGTAATGTAATTCCCTTTTTTTGTTTCCTTCGATCTACTTTGTAGGAAGGGAGGGGAACTGGCTGTGACAAGTTTGTGTGGATCGAAAAGCCCTGACAGGTTTGGAGCGTTGTGTGGATCGAAAAGATCTTGTTCAGGATCTGCGTGATGTTGTGTGGGACAAGAAAGAGGAGATTCGTGCGTTGGAGCGAGAGATCCGGGAGCTTCGCCAGCTGCAGGGGAGGTAGTAGAAGGGAGGTGGTGAGATAGACGGGCTCAAGATTAGGCCAGATAGTGGAAACAGTTTCCTCATTATTTGGGCATTATCTATTACCTTTGCAGTTTATGTTGCCATGTCATTGTCTAGTAGCTGAAATAAGTTGCTACTTCGTGGAGTGTAGCAGCCAGCTTAGAACTTGTTTTTCATCTCAGAACCTTATCATAAGTGTAATTCCAAAAGCAGGGATTTATTAAGTGCCTATAAATAATTTATGTTTGTGCCACTAACATCCATCGAATTTGGAGAACCCCTCACCGCTCAGCTATCATGGTCTCGGTGGTGCGATTGTTCAGGTAGTAGTGTTACCGTCATAATTTCAGATTCAACTAGTGGCCTCGGCCGTGTCCAAACCTCAAGTTGCGATACATTTTACTCCGAGAATGGGAGGCAGATTTGTTTCACCCGACAAGTTCCTCACACACAGCTCCAAAATTTAACTGAACTACATATATAGGTTCAAGTTCAACACATTATTAGGCTTCTACATTTCTTGCCTTCTTCCTCTGCCTGGGTGCCAACTTTCATTCTCTTGCCTTCACGTCCTCTGGCTTATTCATTTCCTGCCTTCTTCCTCTTCCTGGGTGCCAATTTTCTTACCTTCATGTACTCTCCATCTCCGGGTCGAGGGAAGTCAGGACAATCAGCACTAGAATCGTGTACAACATCATCACTCAACTCGTTTTGGTTTTCTTCCTGCAGCAAAATCACTAAGTCGGCAGTCTTGTTTCTTACCTTGCGCTTCCTATAAAAAATGGTATAGGGATTACTACCTAATGTCTACATATTAAAAACAATAAAATTGAATGTACCATCTCATACCTAGGTTTGGGAGCATTAAGGGGATAGCCCACTGCTCTATGGGCTATAAGATGGAAGGTCTTGCATCTATTTTTACCCTTCTTGCTAGCAGAAAAAGGAGAACCCTTCTTATCGAGAAAATTCTTAAACCTATTCACCTGAGGTCTTCCTCTGCCACTTTTTGTAACTGGCTGGCAAAGCTCGAAACTCAGTTGGACTTGAGGCCACTGAGATGGGTCTGTACAGGGCTCGACGGATCTGGTGTACGCAGCTCTGAACTTTTCTAGAGAGTAGTAGTCGGACAAATATTGATCCAAATGTGATAGAGTTCTTTTCCTCACCAAGAAGGACAAGGCGTGGTTGCAAGGTTTCCCGGTATGCTGCCACTCTAAGAAGGTGCATTCTCGCCGCTTGATGTTCACTATTAGACATATCGGCCACCTCACAGCTGCTGTTGTTTGACGGGAGAACCCTAAGATGAGCAAGTCATTAGCTTCTCTTGTGCAGTTGTTGTACATCAGGCGGTAGAATATGTCCTCTAAGTCTCCTACCGATCTCTCTCCTTATATTTAATAGCTTCATGATCATACCACGTATGTTGTCCATCAAGATATGAACAAGACGTACTTTTATGTCCTTCACCCAATTATTCAGGCATTCTGCAAGGTTGTTGTTTATGTAATCAACTTTGATGTCAGTGTTTAATTGACTCCTCTTCCATAGCTATGAATGATGGACGGCTAAGTATTGGATAAGTTTAGGGGCTTCCGCAAAAATCTTGCTCATGAAATATTCGCTGCTCCAAGCTTTGTAAGCTCTAGTAGCAGGAAACATGTAACGAAATACGCTGCCTACGTGGTGTGATTACAAGTTGAGCATCAGATGGGCCTGGCATTCTCTACCTTCAGCTCTTTGCATGCATCCGTGGATATAGTCAATGGATCCATGTGGCATATTGATCTCCTAAGCTGCCTCATAAACCAGACCTAGTTTTCCTTTGTTTCTATTTCGAACAGCCCGAATGCCACTAGAACATCCAATTGTGACCATCAAGTGTTGTCGTAGATGCCAGGCAACCTTTCCATTTGCCAGTTAGGACAATGTTATCTACACTCAGATATGGCCTATAGCTGTCCATGAATCCCTAGATGCAAGGTTTAAGCGCCATGAAAAATCTGCTGAAATAAATTTTCCCACCTTCTAGTTCGGTGTCAATCTCCACAACACTCCCCCAAACACGTTGCTTGTACCTCAGCCTTGAAGTTGTACAGCATCCTGAAGCTATTAGTCCAATCTACATGCAAGACCCTCACAGCTTTCTCTTTACCTTTCCAAATCGTGTAATACGGTAGGACAATGTTGCATTTAGAACCGAGGCTAGTCTGAATATTCTTCACGGTCTCCTTAGGGTTATCCTTTAGTATGGACATAGCTTGTATAGCCACCCACTCCGTATCAGGCATTGAGGATTTTAGGATGGTGTCTGTCAGACACATGTGGGGAGGGCCCATTTTGTTCACCTGCAATATAGATTCATTTACAAGATAAGCGTAGTCGACTCGTTGCCAGAAAGATCTTGCACAACAATTGTAGTTATATAGAGAAAAATGTAAAGTTCGAATGGTTTGTTGCATTCATTGCCCCAATACCCTAATTGCCTTTGATGCAGGTAAGGCTCTGGCTGTGATGCTCCACGGACAATGTACCGTGACCCATCCATTCCTCCAAATTAACCTGTAAACAGCATCATACCTCTGGACAGTGTTCTTCAGTCGATGAACGTCGAACTCCCCCTTGATACAAAAATGCTGAAACGACATCCTGAACTCATGCATGCTCCTGAACTAGATGCCGACGGAAATTATAGGATACTCGTGGTCATGTTTCATTTCTTCAATGTCGACACCCAAATCATCGACTGGAATGCCAGCCTCATCGTTAAGTTTCTCGTCTATTTCATCATCACCATATTCTTGATCGTCTACAGTGCCCTCTTCTACATCTGATCCAGAATCTTGGCCACCATCTCTAATCCCTAATACTCCACACATCATATTGACTCCCAGGGGTGGGGCTGCACCATCATCTCCACCCGGATGGACCCGAACATTGGCCCAATCTACCTCACCAACAACTCTGTTTTATCCCAGACACTATGTTGGTTCTGCTGCAACCACAGGGGGTTGTCGTCAGATTGATCACAAGTACGCCATGAGGGGGTCCTCGAGGCGTGTGGAAGAGAGGGGTGTGAGACGTACGGTGTTCCGGGACGGTGAGCACACAAGTTTACCCAGGTTCGAATCCGCCGGCTTTGGACGGATCCTACTCCTGCTAGCAATCCAGTAATACGGCAGAGCCGGAATATGGGTTACAAGGGTTTCGCCTGTGCGAGTTGAGATTGTAGACTATTGTGAGGGTGTCCTAAAGGCTCTCCCTAGGAAGGCTTATATAGATATCTGACCTAGGGTTTATAGGAGAGATCTATCCGGCTACAAATAAGAGTCGGTTACAGAGTACGTCTTGAACTACAAGTAACACTACGGGCCTATGTCGGTAAGTCTTCTGGGCCTTCCCGTAGCCGGACTGGACTCTGTCTCTTCTCCCTAACTAGGTCACCCGTGAAGCAAAGCTCTAACCCGAAGTGGGCCACCCTAGTCAGTGAGGTACAGTGAGGATACCCGGAAAGTATATCCCCAACAGCAGCCCCTAGAGGCCTCCAAGATCCAAAGTCGGATTCATCATCATCTAGCTTGATATTCGGCTTGCAGAATCTTGAAGGGTTCCTGAAACTTCAAAAGAAAAGATACAATCCGGGTCTCAAAAAATGAGTCGGGCCTATGAATACGTTATTCGTGTTGACAGCTCGAAATTCAAACTAAGCCGGAACATGGTCTCTGACGTAACCTGACAACAGTCATGGTCAAGTCACGTCACTGACAGACATTTCCTGTCAGCACGATCGTTGGTGGGTCCACCTTTCACGGAACCGAGGCGCCATTTCAATGCGTGCGTGGAGATCGAGGCGGTGTAATCATCACGTGGGGGTTTCCTAGTCCTTTCCATGATGCGTGGCATGTTCACTGTAGCGTTTACACGAATCTTGACGTGGCTGGTGGATATAAGTGATGAGGTTCCTTTCCCCATCTCCTTCACCAGTTCCTTGCGTCGTTTCCTTCTCTTCTACTCCTCCCATGAACTTAGAGCTCCACTGCTCCCCAAAAAACTTCTAGCACCGCCCATCCAAGGTAACCGGCGCACCGGAAAAATGGCTTCTCGATCATCCTCCGGCACGACAGCAGCGACGGCGACAACGATGATGGAGGTGAAGAAGGAGAGCAACCGCGGGGTTTGGATCCCGTGTGTCCTTGACGATCCCAAGCTCCGTGTCATTGAAGAAGAAGGGCTCCTCCGTGCCGGCGACTGGCGGAGCGGCTTCGGCGAAACCATCCCCAACCCCCGCGACGAAGAGTGAGTGCACTTCGGCACTCACCTTGACAGAGGTCTGAGTTTTCCTCCCTCAGATTTCTTTTCCAAGGTCATAGGTCATTACGGAGTTCATCTCCATCATCTTCCCCCGAACTCCATCTTAGAGATGTGTGCGTACGCCTCTTTCTGTGAGGGGTATCTCGGCATTAGGTCAAGCCTTACTCTCTTCCGGTACTACTTTCATGTCTGGAGAAATTCCATAACTGCCGGTAATCCTTACATTACCGGTACCATTAGTTTTTCGGTTAGGCGAGAGCGTGTCTATCCTCGGATCATGGCTAGTGAGTCGGTCAAACAATGGCCGTCCACTTTTTCTATCACAAAGATATTCTTGCTCCTGGCAAAGATCATGCTTTGCCGGCTTTCGTCGACGGAGCCGCTACGCCTCAAGAATCCTAGGATGAGGTCGCTCCGGCTCTCAGTGACGATCTGCTCCTCGCCAAGAGGCGGATCGAGTATCTGATGAAACACAAGGGCCTGAGAGGGACCGACTTAGTTCAATGCTGGGTGGCACGCCGGATCCAACCTCTTCAACATCATGGAGATCAACTGATGCATTCCATCACATCCTCAAAGAAGGATTCCCTCCGCATCAGCCCCAAAACCTATGAGCCAAAAGATTATGTAAGCCAAATCAAATGGATGATAAGGGAGCGGATCGAGAGGAAGATTCTGGAGCTGTCCTTGGACATGCATACAGCAGAAGATCATGTTGTGCTGGTAAGCTTCAGCAACAACTCTTTTCATGTGCTCATCTTTATATTACTTTGCAATACTAATATACTTCTTCTTTTCAGATTGCCGACCTCCCGTTGTTGGAGCTTGCTCCAGTCGAGGGATATCCTCCTGAGTTTTCTCAGGACGAGGGTGAATTGGTTCCAATGCTAGACATCGTTCCTTGGAAATGCAAAGCTCCGACATTGGCCATTGGCACAAAGGAAGTGCCTGTTGTGAAGAGGTAATCTTTCCTCATAAGGTTTTTATATTTTGCTCGTACTTCCTTCTGAGATGTAATGTTCTTTGTTCTATTACCTTCTCAGAGCTAAACAGCTCATCAAGGGCAAGGGGAAGGGAGTAGTCTCGAAGCCCCTGCGTCAGTCAAAGTTAAAATTGGCTTCTCCTGTCATGGCTCCTCCGACTCCTGCCCCTTAGCCTTCTACAGCGCCGGAGATTACTCCATCTCCGACTGTTGTAGAAGATCCGGCTCAATCAGCAGAGCCAGCGATCCTTGAATCGCAAACTGACGTCACCATGGGTGACTCAGGTTTTGATAAGGGTGAACCCTCTTCGAGTAATGATCCCTCGGCGGAGACCTTCGCCGATAGTCTCCTGGACAATCCGGGACTTGCCAAACTTGGCTTATCTCAGAATTCTGTGGAAGAGATCCAACGGCTAGCCCGGCAATGCTTGAAAAGCCAGACTATCTCTACCGAAGAAGAAGCACAAGAAGCAGAGGGTATCAAGCACTCTGATCTTCTTGAACAAGTTCGTCTTCACGACGAGAAGCTGAGGACCGGCGAGCTTCCAACTGTGCTAGTGGTCCCCCTAACCCTCGCCGATAAGGTTGCTGTTGAAGTGAATCCGAGCTTGGACAAACTCACTCGCGAACAATATGTAAGTCGGAATTCCAACTCCCATTTTTCCTTATTTCACATCATATCCTCTAGTCCCCAAGCATGAAGCTGGACAATCAAATTCAGTTTTATGCTTCCTTAGGATGCCAAAGAATGAACTAGTGTAGCCCCCAAGGCTCATGCTGATATTAGTAAAAATATTAGCCCGAGTCTTTAGTAGACTTTTGACTCTGGGTATTCTGACTTACAAAAAGTATATTCATATAACCAGGATTTATTGAAGAATGTTTGCAACAAGCGGAAAGAAATCAGAGCTCTCCAGCTTGAAAATGCACAATTGAAAGTTTCCAGGGATGAGGCCGAAGGTAAACATTCCGAAACTCAAACCTTGTCTTGTATTGCATAGTCGAATTTTTGTTGAACTATTGTTCTTTTGACTTACAACACTGGTGAAGCAATCTTGTGCTATGATTGAAGAGGCCGAGAATCTTAAGACCCTGATGGCAGAAAACAAGGAACTTCACCAAGAGCTGGATAAGCTTAAGGCGGATCATGAGAAGAGCATTGCTCAAATTCTCGAATCCACCTCCATGGCCACCGAGGAGCGTGATCGTAAGATTATGCTCCAAGATAAGAAAATCTCGGATCTCAGCAATGATCTGTTCAGAGAAAGGGACATTTCCGAGGCACTTGGGGCTAAACTCCAGAGTCTTCGGGAAGAGAAGGCCAAAGTCGACGATATCATCTTTGGTATGTTTCCCTTTTTCTAACTTATCTACATCTTCCGACTCTTTGAAGTCCGGATTTTCTTGACTTACCCTTTGCATTCTATGCATAGGTCCTCTGAACTTGATGGACTCAGTCTCTGTCGAATCTCGCACAAGCCGGCTTACCCAAGTCGGTGATTTGCTGCATGACTTTCGCCAATCCCTTGAAGATATTGGCAAAGTTCTCAAGGTTCCGGACATGCATAGCATGTCCGGCTTTGAGGTGCGAGATAAGGTCAAGGATATGCCACAGCTTGTTCAGGACTGGAACATGTCCTACGCGTGAACCGCAGCGCAAAACGCTCTCACCATGGTTATGAGACACCATGGAAACATGGAAATCTGGCAAGTAACCAGAGGGTACTGCAAGGTGGACAAAGACGGACATGAGCAAGACATCAAGGCTATCATGGACCCCTACGCTGGATATGGGTGCCACGTAGCTGATTTGACCAGCTATGACACTCCTTTCTTCACCCGCATAGACACGCCGCCTCTGCCTTCTGAAGAAACAGCTAAAGTTTCCGACGATGATCAAACCATATCGGATTTGAACACCTCGGAACGTTATCAAAACGAGGCTGATGTGTGAGGCGGCAGATCCTACCTATCCCCCTGCATCATAGAGTATCAGAAAGAACAAGGTGTTATTCTGAAAACAATTTGTGTCTGTAAATAAGTAGTATAATACTTTTGCTAGTGCTAAGCTTTATTTTATATATTCAGCACTTTTGGCTTTGATATTATGTGCCTGAAATGTTTGCATATGCACTTGTATTTTTTGTCTGCACTCATCGTTTATCTGGCTTTCCGCCTCGTCCCTTTCGTGAGCCGGCCAACTTTTAGCACGGAAACTTTGCCGAGCAACGGAGCTCAATTGCTAAACTAGTTTAAATTCGGAAACAAAGCCGTCTTCTAGTACAAACAATTCACTACTCAGAAAATGCCTGCATCCAGCAATCAAACAAATAACCAAAGTATAGACTAGAAAATTTAGATTTATACCCGAAGGTAGCAATTTTAGAATCGGAAATCTAAACCAGAACAAACATGAGCATAAAGTACTTTCAAGTATTCTGGGATTTTCGACTGTGACATGATCATTCGGAAATAAGATGGTAAAAACTTCTCAGAAAGATTTTGAGGCAACCAAGAATTTATTTCTCATTGAACATGTACACATATATGATTACAAAGAAAAATAAACTAAGAATAAAAGGGACTTAACTGAGCAATATTCCAGGGTCTGTCTAACTCATCCGGATTTGTACTACCTCCAGCTCTCTTTCTCTTCTTAGTAGCAGGTCTTTCTTTGACTGGCCGCATATCAGATAGGTAGTATGAACCATTGTGCAATACTCGACTAACTAAAAATGGCCCTTCCCATATTGGGGAAACTTTGTGCTTTCTTTGCTGCACAAGCCGGAGAACCAAATTGCCCTTATTGAAAGACCGGTTATTGACTCTCTGGCTATGATACTTGCGTAACTTCTGCTGATAGGCTCTTGATCTCATCTCAGCAACGACGCAAACTTCTTCGACTAAGTCGAGATCATTTTGTCGAGAAATCTCGGCATCCTCTTCAATATACGCAGCCAGTCTAGGAGAAGTGTGAATCAAATCACTGGGAAGAACTGCCTTTGCGCCATAGACCAAGAAGAAAGTTGTGTATCCGGTTGACCTGTTTGGAGTTGTTCGTAAACTCCATATTACAGAAGGTAATTCCTCTGCCCAATCCCCCGCAGCACGTCGTAGTGGTGCTTTGAGTCTTGGTTTTAGGCCTTGTAGGATTAGACCGTTTGCTCTTTCGACTTGTCCATTAGCTTGTGGATGTGCGACTAACGCAATGTCAAGCCAGATATTTTGTTCATTGCAGAATTCAGCAAGTTCTCCCATAGAAAAGTTACTCCCGTTGTCCATGATAATGCTATGCGGATAACCGTATCGGATTATAACATCCTCAAAAATTCTTCTGGTTGTTGCTCCATCACAACTAGTGACGGGTTTAGCCTCAATCCATTTGGTGAACTTATCCACCGTCACTAAGAGGTGGGTAAATCCACTTGGAGCCCGTTTGAACGGTCCTACCATGTCAAGCCCCCAGACCGCAAAAGGCCATGTTATAGGTATTGTTCGTAGCTGATCAGCCGGAATGTGAGCCTGTTTGGCGTACTTTTGGTAGCCTTTGCACGTCTTGACCAGCCGTTCGGCATCTACCTTGGCTGTAAGCTAGAAAAAACCGTGTCGGAAAGCTTTTGCCACTAGAGATTTGGCTGCAGCGTGGTGACCACACTCACCTTCGTGGATCTCTTGTAAGATTTCCACTCCTTCTTCCGGAGATACTCATCGCTGAAATACCCTAGATGCACTCCGCTTATAGAGCTCACCACTAATTATAGTATAGGCTTTTGCTCGTCGGACGATCTGCTGGCTCAAAACTTCGTCTTTGGGTAATTTTCCGTCTACCAAGAAATCAAGGTAGGGTTGAGTCCAGCTGGGAATCACAGCCAGAACTGCTACTAAAGGTGAGTCGGATTTGGTCAGATATTCCTCGTCCACTCCCTTTACAGAGGGAACTTTGAGGTGCTCTAAAAAAGCGCCGTCTGGGTCCTTTTTCCGGGAAGAGCCTATTCGAGATAGTGCATCTGCTTCCTCATTTTCTTTTTGAGGGATGTGTCGAACTTCAAACGATTTAGATAGTTCATCCACAACAGCCCTATATGACGCCATGTGCTTGTTTGCCTTACAGATATCCGACACTTGTTGAGCAACAAGATCTGAATATCCATAACACATTAAACGTCGGATGTCGATGTCCTTAGCAATCCGGATTCCATGCAGTAATACCTCATACTCGGCAATGTTGTTTGTTGCCGCAAAGTGTATCTACAATACATTGAAAAGTTTATATCCTTGGGTTGACATGAGCACCACGCCAGCCCCTGAGCCCCCGAGCACTTTAGACCCGTCAAAATGCAAGGTCCAGTATTCCGACTCTGGTAGGGTCATATTCTCTGTTGTCTTTGTCCAATCAGCAACAAAGTTAGCGAGGATTTGGGATTTGATTGTTGTACGAGGTTTGTACTCAATGTCGAAAGCTGAAAGCTCTATGCCCCATTTGGCGACGTGTCCTGTGGTGTCACTATTGTTGATTATATCTCGCATGGGAGTTGTGCTCACCATGGTAATTGGATGTTCCTGAAAATAATGTCGTAACTTACGAGATGCCAAGAACACACCGTAAGCCAGCTTTTGATAATGCGGATACCGCTGTTTTGATTCAGTTAAGACCTCGCTGAGATAATAAGTCGGACGCTGCACCAGGTGTTCCTGATTTTTCTCTGGTATCTCCACCACCATGACGATACTAGCGACCTTGTTTGTCGCAGCGAGATAGAGCAACATCGGTTCCTATAGTTCCGGTGCTACGAGGATGGGAGCAGATGAGAGTACTGCTTTCTGGTCTTGTAGCACAGCTTCAGCTTTGTCGGTCCAAACGAATTTCTTGGTCTTTTTCAGGAGCTTGTATAGTGGTGCGGCTCTTTCACCGAGCCGGCTTACAAACCGACTGACTGCAGCAATGCAACCAGTTAGTCTTTGAACGTCCTTCAGGTGATTTGGCCTGGAAATATTTAGTATAGCCTTGATTTTGTCCCGGTTTACCTCTATGCCTCTTTGAGACACGATAAATCCTAACAATTTTCTAGCTGGTATTCCAAAGAAGCACTTCTTCGGGTTAAGAGTTATGTTGTATTTTTGTAGATTAGCGAACGTTTCCTCCATGTCGGAAATCAAGGTTTCCTTCTTTTTCGACATCACTACAATATCATCCACATATGCATGTACATTGCATCCGATTTGATCGTGGAGGCAATGCTGCATAGTGCACTGGTACGTAGCTCCTGTGTTTTTGAGCCCAAAGGGCATCGTAATGAAACAGAAGGTTCCGAAGGGGGTTATGAATGAGGTTTTTACTTTTTCAGATTCCTTCATCCGGATTTGGTGATAACCGGAATATATGTCGAGAAAACATAGGAGTTCCGACTCTGCCGTAGAATCGATAACTTGATCAATCCTAGGCAGAGCGAATGGATCTTTGGTACAAGCCTTGTTCAAGGCAGTATAATCAACACACATCCTAAAATCAATGGTGTCCTTTTTAGGGACCATTACAGGATTGGCCGACCACTCAGTGTGGATGACCTCTTCTATGAATCCGGCTAACTCGAGCCATGCTAATTCCTTAGCTATTGCCTTATTCTTTTCATCGCCAAAATGTCGTAGGAACTGTTTGACGGGTTTAGCATTCGGGTGTACATTTAAAGAGTGCTCGGCAAGTTCCCTAGGTACTCTGGTCATGTCATATGGATACCATGCGAAGATATCTTGATTTGCCTGGAGGAACTTGACGAGCTCGCTTTCCTATGTGCTATCTAGGCCGATGCCTATCTGGGTCACCTTGGAGGGGTCATCATCCTTCAACGGCGTCTTCTTCGTCTCTTCCGATGCCTTCAACTCCGGATTCGGCTTTGTCACCTCCTTCTTTGTCGCGGGTATCTCGGACGGATCTATGGTCTTCTTGATCTCCTGATACTTCTGGGCCTACAGCACGGCTTCAGCAAAGGCGGCGTTTCCTTCCTTGAACTCTCGCGCCTTCTTTGGGTCTCCCCTGATGGTGATCACGCTGTTGGGACCTGGAATTTTCATCATATTGTAAATGTAACACAGATGATCCATAAAAGCCCAGTAAGCCGGACGTCCAAATATAGCGTGGTACGCACTCTTGAACGGGACCACTTCGAAAGAAAGTGCTTCCATCTGATAGTTCTTTGGAGTTCCAAAGGTCACATCCAAAGTAATTTCTCCCAGGGAATTTGCTTGTCTTCCTAGGACAACTCCGTGAAAGATCACAGAGCTATAATTCAGCTGGGTCTCCGAGATCTTCATCCGGCATAGCGTTTCGACATACAGAATGTTAATGCTGCTGCCGCCGTCCATGAGAGTCTTGGAGAAACCATAGCCGTCAATAAGTGGATTAACGACTAAGGCGTATTTTCCTCGCCTGTGCAACTTAGGCAGATGATCAGCGTGGTCAAAGGTGATTGCTACCTCTGACCAGTCCAAGAATTGGGGGACAGCCGGAACAGTCGCATTGAGCTCATGAAGAACCGCTTTCTTGACCTTAGCTGGTTGAGATCCGAGGAAGGTGACGTACATGTCTTTCTTTGTCAGGAAGTTGTTCTTCCCTTCCAGCTTAGGATTTGAAGCATCGGCTTCCTCCATGTCGGAATCATCCTTGGTCTCTTTATCTTTTTCAGGATTCTTCTTTCCCTTCTTCCGCTTAGCCCTGTAGCCAGTGGTATCGTCTTTCTTGATGTCGTCATTGAAACGACACTCGGTGTTTGTGTGGGATGAGCCCCCATTGGCGTCTAAGTGATGCACACATGGGTTATTGGCAATGTCGGCCCAATAGTAGGTTTTGCCAGGATGCTGGTCTCCTCTACCCTGGACTCTTGATGTCCCACGACCGCGTCCACGGCCACCACCGCGCCCTCCTCGTCCTCCAGACCCGAAAGTAGCAGTGACTACTGTCGTTTCCGTGTTGGGCTTTTATTCTGAGGTGTTCTTGCGCTTATGAGCTTGCTGCTTTGGTTGTTTTGCCGACTATGGCACAGCTAGGGCGTTAAGTAATCCCTCTGCATTGTCGTCAGCATCTGCATACTTGCTCGCTGTTTCTATCATCTCTCTCCCAAATCAGTGACCTTGTCACACTTCAAGCGGTGACGTAGTAAACCAATTAGGAGTCCTGCAATAAAAGCTTCGATCATAGTTTGGTCATTTACTCCTTCACAAGAGTTCTTGGTGTCGATCCGTCGTTCGAGATAATCTCGGCAAGTTTCTCCGGCTTTCTTGGTGCAACGATATGTGCCTTCGAAATTCCGAAAGAACGCGCTTTGCATGTCATACCAGTTGTGGATGGTGTTCTCTGGAAGTTCATTGAGCCATGATCGTGTCGTCTTCCGCAACATGAGTTGGAGATATCGGGTCGTGACCAGGCTGTTTCCGCCTTTGGCGATACAGCAAGCCTGGAAAAAATCCTGGAGCCAAGTATCTGGCCGAGCCATACCGGCGTAGGCCTGAATGTCCCTTGAGATAGCAAATACTTTTGGGAATTTTGTGGCTCTTATGCATGGTCCGAAGCACTTTGGGCTCACGTATATATCATCATTTTCGTAGCGTCGTGGCTCTATGTTGGAGTTAATCTTGTGCCTTGCGTCACTTGGGGACAGAGATCATCCTAAATGATGGCTATGGCTACGGTGCCTTGGAACCGGACTCCGGCTTCTGCCACCACCTCCTCCGCCATGACGCCCTCCTTGGCCTTCTTAGGAGCCATTGTGATGGCTGCTTGGTGGAGAGGGTGGAGCAGATGGATTGTTTCCGGCTGATCGTCGGCCTCCGTCCAGAGCGTCATTATTCCGGTTCCGGGGAGGATCTTCATTATGACGAGCCCCCACCCGGCTTGACTCGGCACGGTGTCCGTCGTTCCTTCGTCCGTTAGCCGGACGACTTGTATGTCTAGGAGGTGGCATTCTTTGACAGTACTCCTCCCGAGGTTTCTCTTTGTCTTCTTCCCTATGATCGTTCGACTCTCGCCGGGAAGGATACTTCGGATTTAGTGCAGCAATTGCCTCTTGCTCCGTAGCTAGAGTAACATTGCGCTAGTCACGTGCAACTTTGTGATGCTGTCCTGAAGATCTGGTTCTTGAGTAGTTGTCTTTCCGACGGTCGGAACGGTGATGCTGTTCCGAAGCGTGTTGGGGTCTTACATCATTCCAGGCTGGATCCGTGCAGCATTGGTCAGATTGGGAGACCAGTTTTCCGCTTCCGGAAAGGGTGGCTTTCTGCTGCTCCAAACCCTTGTTGAGTAGCTTAATGCCCAATCGAATCTGCTCTAGGCCTGGATTACTTGCTAGGATTTCTCGAGCTGCAACAGTGTTTTGCACTGGTGTTAGATACACCCAGTCTCCCTTGTTGTCACGTCGAGGCATCCCTTGGTCTCCACCAAAGAGGACTTTGTGAATCTCCGGGAATTGGTCGTCACGAGTGTGACGTTTCCGGGTCTTCTGATGTTGCCGAGAGATGTACTTCTCCGTAGTTGCCATGTGTTTCTTTTCTTCCTCGATGTTTTTGGCCTCATCGAGGAGTACTTGGCGACGCGCTTCAGGGCCTGGGCCCTTTCATCCAGCTCTTTAGTAGTAAGTTCTGCAGCTGTAGGAATAGGTGTGGTTAGTGCAGCATCGATGAGTTTACGCGCACCTTCGGTGACCACGTGTCCATCCACCGACTCTTCTTTGGGCTCTTTTGGATAAGCGCTCCATCCGAGTCTTCCTTGTATTCCTCGGTAATCACGTCCTCAGTTGGAAGTTCCTTTGTCGGGGTCTTGTTCTTCTTGTTCTTCTTCTTTGCCTTCTTGGCAGCGCCGGTAGCAAAGACGGCTTTGGGTCCGTTTCCCAGAGTAAAGCTCTGATCGGTACTTTCGAACATCTAGAGTTTGGGATTATCTCCAATCTCCATATCGTCCTGTGCTTTGGGAGAGTTTTCCCCGGATCCTTCATCCATGGCTTCTCCTTCTTTTGCAGCTTTGGAGTTGTACTCCTCTTCATACTCTGCGAAGAACTTTCGGAAATACGCCGACGCCATCGAGTCATCCGAAGATTTGGGTAAGTCGGTGATTGTTCCAATTGCCTCAAGAACCAAGTCGGTGTTGTCTCCAGCATCGGCATTGCTGGATCCAGATCCAATGTATCCGACGAAGTGCGACGTGTCAGTCCTAAGGTAATTGCGGATTTCCTCGTGGGCTTCCTCGAAGATCCTGATGGTTTCGAGAACCTCATCCATGCTTGCATCTTGCATCATCATGCGCCTCAACATGTGCCTCAAGAATGGTTGATCTGTTTCAGCGTTGGCAGAGCCGGAACCAAGGTTGTTGCTGCGATCCTCCTGGATTTCGACTTCAGCGGGTGAATCGATCTTGGATTCAGCCTTGCTAGGGAGATCCACTCCAGATTCGACTTGAACCGCAAGGTCTGTTTCAGGCTCGGATTTCTCCACTGTCTCTGCAACGGGTGCGGGCTGGGTGGGATTAAGATTTTCTGAGATCCGGAACTTTGCCGCCTCTACGGACAAAGGGGACCCAGAAGTTTCTTCTGCGTCGATCATCATCGCTGGGGTGGGTGGGACAGGTTTAGCAAATCTGATGTACACATCGATCTCGCCGAAAGACATAACGGTGTAGAAAGTCACGGCCTCCCTAGCCGGAATCCAGGTCTCGTCGAGAACGATGAGAGGGACGTCGCTGGCGTAGAGGATGCGACCGACGGTGATAGTCTTGCCGATTCCGATTCTTGCAGATTCCGCTCGAAACGCATATCCGAATCTCACTTGCCCCACGGTGGGTGCCAACTGTCATCGGATTAATGACAAGTACACCATGAGAGGGTCCTCGAGGCATGTGGAAGAGAGGGGTGTGAGACATATGGTGTTCCGGGACGGTGAGCACACAAGTTTACCCAGGTTCAAATCCGTCGGTGATACGTCCATTTTGCATCACTATTATATATCATAATTTATTGTTATTCATTTATATATTTCATATTAAGAGATGATACTTATGCTATTTCATCTGTTTTTGCATGGTTGATGACTTTTGGAGCATGGACCGCTGCAGTCAGGATTCTGATGGAAAAGGTGCTGTTTGGAGGCAAAATTCACGAAGATCAGAAAATCCGGGAAAATATACGGAAAATCCTATTTTTCCAGAAGACGAAGGAATCCAGAAGAGGGAGTGGAGATGGGCCACAGGGGGGGCCACACCACCCCCTGGCGCGGGCCACCCTAGGCCATGCCAACCCTCATCACCATCTCCATATTGTTGTAACAATTGGGTTGAATCCTTCATAGTTCTTAGGGGAAACTTTCCCGGTGTTGATTACTCTTTGTAGTTGATGCTATTGAGTGAACCATTGAATTATCGTTTATGTTCAGATTGTTATACATCATTATTCCATCTCTGATCATGATCCATATGATGTCTTGTGAGTAGTTCGTTTTGTCCTTGAGGACATGGGAGAAGTCATGTTGTTAGTAGTGGAGTTGTGTTGAGAAAGATTCAATAGTTTGATATTTAAGTTGTGGTGTACTTCTTCTAGTGGTGTCATGTGAACGTCGACTACATGACACTTCACCTATATGGGCCTAGGGGAATGCATTGTGTATTTAGCTACTAATCGTAGGGGTTGCCGGAGTGACAGAAACCGGAACCCCCGTTAGGAAACCATTGCACAAGGGACGTAAGGGTCTTAGAGTTTAAAGTTGTGGTTAGGTTTGTACCTTAATTATTTTCTTGTACTTACGGATGTTTGCAAGGGGTATAATCACAAGTATGTATTAGTCCTAGGAAGGTCGGTACATTGGCACAGGTTCACCCACACAACACTTAGCAAGCTAAAGAAGATTAATCAACTATATGAAGCGAAAGTACTTGATAGTCTTCCCATGTGTCCTCGAGAACGTTTGGTCATCTTAAGTAATACAACCGGCTTGTCCTTTGCTGCATAAAGGATTGGGCCACTTGCTGCATTTATTCCTACTGTCTTTTATTTACTCGTACTTTATTTACTTGCTTTATCAAAACCCCCTAAAAATCTGCTTGCTAAGTATTTGCAGAGAATTCCTGATCCATACCACTAGCCAGCACCTTCTGCTCCTCGTTGGGTTCGACACTCTTACTTATCGAAAATACTTTGATACACCCCCTATACTTGGGGGTCATCAGCCAGCTTTGGACAGATCCTACTCCTGCTAGCAATCCAGTAATACGTCAGAGCCGGAATATGGGTTACAAGGGTTTCGCCTATGCGAGTTGAGATTGTAGACTATTGTGAGGGTGCCCTAAAGGCTCTCCCTAGGATGTCTTATATAGATAACTGGCCTAGGGTTTACAGGAGAGATCTATCCGGCTACGACTAAGAGTCGGTTACAGAGTACATCTTGAACTACAAGTAACACTACGGGCCTATGTCGGTAAGTCTTCTGGGCCTTCCCGTAACCGGACTGGATTCCGTCTCTTCTCCCTGACTGGGCCGCCCGTGAAGCAAAGCTCTAACCCAATGTGGGCCAACCTGGTCAGTGAGGTACAGTGAGGATACTCGGAAAGTATATCCCCAACAGGGGTAGTCTTACATTTACACGTATCCTAGGTTCTTCAGTAGACAAATAGCAGTCAGAATCTATTTCATCTTGACTGTACAGAACCCTCTTGCTCTTCTTGTGTACACCCTCCTTCGTGATGTAATCTTTCCTGATGGTATCACTAGGGCTTGACATCTGCGTTCTGTTCCCTACTAAACTAGGCTTTTTCCTATTGCTCTTGGGTGCAATCTCCTTCCTGCTTCCCCTCACAGGTGTTGGCTCCAATGTGTTGGCATTATTGCCCGACCTCTGCGGCATGTTCTTCTTCGAATTAGCCCTTTTGTTGCTAGTATTGGGTGTGTTCTCCTTCGTGTTGGCATGATTGTTGGACCTTAGTAGTGTGTTCTGCTCCAAATTAGCACTTTTCTGCTACCACTGGGTGGGTATCCTCTGTGCTAGCCATCTTAGCCTTTTTTCTACCACTCCTGGGTGTGTTCACCACCATTCCCTCCATCTTAGCTTTTTTGCTGCTACTGTTCGGTGTGGCATTTTGACTAGATCTGAGGGGTGTAATCTGCGGCGTGGTGCCTTGTTTCTTGTAACTCTTGGGCATCCTATTCTCTAGTGTGGTCTCCTTGGTGATGTTTTCTTTGGGGTGCTCTTTTTTGGGATGCTCTTCCTACTCCTCTTTATGACGCTCCTTTGTAAGACTCTCCTCTGTTCGAGGCTACCCTAAGTCGCACAATCCTCAGTGATGCCATGGAGCAGGTCACACATGCCTTCTACAAGTCCATCATCTCTATTGTCGAAATCCAATTCCTCTTCAACCATTTGCACCATCAAGTGGATGTACACTTCACGTCTAAAATGTACCCTTGTAAACATTACGGTTAAATCACGGGTAACTTTTAGTTGTATAGACTTTTTGGTATTGTAACAATATTATACCAACGGTGCTACTTGGGAGGACCCCCACTCCACCTTCACATGTAACGCTGCCATCTGGTCAGATAACTGTACCACCTTAGGATCATATCTACCAAGGATTATATCAACGTCGTCGTAGAATTTTTCTATGCCATCATTTAATTTTGCAGTGAACTTCACGACACCGATACGAACACTTACTTTTCCATCATCAGGTGCTGAAGGATCGAAACCTCCAAGAGGTTCGTGAGGTGCAGTGGCACAATCAGACCCAGCCACAACACCACTGTCACCATCACCAGTGTCATCGATAGCTGGAGAAACCTCGGTGGAAGTATCAACACGAGGAGCAAGGCGAGGACCCTTAGTAGCAGGAGCTACAATACCTAGTGGACAGGCCGGGCCATGGCTAATGGGAGCCATAATAGGAGCAGTTGTTGCCACACCACATCGACAACCAGGAACAGTTCCCACAACAGTAGTGCTTCGAGTGCTAGCAGAGTCCAGACCATGAGCTAGCTCCAGAACAATAGCACGCTGAGCTTGAGCACGGGTTCGAGGAGGAGGAGGAGCACCCAAGATAGCAGTCTTGGCAACAACGGTGGGGCTGCCTCTAGAAGACTTAGTTTGCTCAACAGCGGCATGGATTGGGTCAGTAGTAGCCCGAGCAACTACACCATGGGGACGACCAGTACCAGCAAATTTCTGAGTAGGAGTTTGCACAACTTGATCACGGGTTCAAGGAGGAGGAGCACCCAATACAATAGTCTTGGCAGCAATAGCGGGGCTGCCTCTAGAAGCCTTAGTTTGCTCAATAGTGGCAGGGATTGGGTCAACAGCAGCCAGAGCAACAACACCACTGGGAAGACCTTTACTAGCAGATTCTAGAGCAGGGGTTTACAAAACTCGAGCACAGGTTTGAGGAGGAGGAGCACCCAAGATAGCAGTCTTGGCAACAACAGCAGGCTGCCTCTAGAAGACTCAGTTTGCTCAACAGCGGCATGGATTGGGTTAGCAGCATCTAGATCAACTACACCACGGGGACGACCAGTACCAGAAGATTCCAGAGCAGGGGTTTGCACAACTTGAGCACGGTTTCAAGGAGGAGGAGCACACAAGGCAATAGTCTTGGCAACAACAGCGGGACAACCTCCGGAAGCCTCAGTTTTCTCAACAACAGCATGGATTGGGTCAGTAGCAGCCAGAGCAACAACACCATGGGGACGACCAGTACCAGCAGATTCTAGAGAAGAGGTTTGCACAACAGCAATACGGGGACTCCTACGAGGAGGTTGCCCGACAGAACCATGGCACAGACAATGAACCACATTTTTCTTAACAACAGCAGTGGTTCGAGTTAGACCACCCTGTTCAAGAATAGTTGGGCGACTCCCAGTAGCAACAGCTTCCACATCCAGTATTTTACAATTCAGCATAAACACGCAAAGCCCACGTAACAGTTTCATCAACCTAATTAGCTGACTGTCACACATTACAGGAACCACGATGCCTCGTTCATCCATGAAGCTAATACGTGTAGTCTTCTTCAGCCCCATTTTAGCACATTTACGCACAACAGTAACTGTCAACACCCGGATTTTTAATCCCAGATGCCCGTTATGCCATACCTCGCAATCCCAGGATTACCATTTTTGCGAGACATAATGGATTTGATATCATAGTACATCATCCATTACAAACCATACATAAGGTTTTACACAAATAAGGATCTCATGATCCAGTCTTTAATACAACAAGCAGCGGAAATAAACGATAGCATAGCGGTGGGGTCCATCTTCGGGCACAGCAATGTGAAGGCGATAGTCCTAGTTATCATAGCCGTCCTGCTGACCATCATCTTGGTAATCTCCTTCATAGTCTGGCCATGATAATAGCCAGGGACAAAAGCCATGAGTACTCTTTAAGTACTCGCAAACTACTACTAGCAAGGGTTATGATTCTAGGTTAAAGTACTGAATTGAAAGAATAACTATCAAGTTAAGTTTGAAACCTAAGCTGAGTTCTGAAACAAGAAAAGATAAATTAAAGTTCTAGAATCACTTAAGTGGGAAGCTATTTTCATCTACACAACCCTTTTGTGGTCAAGTCAAGGTTCATCACTCATTTCAAGTTATTTAGAAAACATCTGACAACGAAACAGTATGGCCATTCCAACTGTCCATAACCGCGGACGCGGCTATTCGAATAGTTTGACACTCTGCAGAGGTGGTACACTTTCACCACAAGATTCGATACATCTGTCAGGGATAACCATGAATCATCATACTTGGTATGCAGATAATCAAACATAACCTTCCTTTTACACACCCTAGTACAAGCACCTCTCCTATGAGCATGGCCTCCCAACCATGACCATCAGTCATCTTGGGCACTGCATAGGTGGATATCATTGAGAGGTAGCCTTAGCTCAAACCTCTCCCATGAGGGAACTAATACTAATGCATATAAATTTCCGGCTAAGACTTACCCAATTCAGGTAATGTCATTGTACGGTAAATTTGGAATGGTATCACATCCGAATCCAACCATCAGTTTTATAAAAGGGTTAAGTCTCATGCCTCATCATTTTCATCATCATAAATCAATTGTGTTTCTCAACACATGTCAAAACATCTCAATAGAATGACTCATCATTCCAAGGTTTTCACAACTCATTTTCACCAAGTGTTCCCATCTAAAGTGACTCAAGTTTGATCTATTCTAAAACACTAGGTTAAGAGTGTTCACTAAGGTGGAAAGGTGGAATCAATCTCATGCCATAGAATGACATCTAAAGGTTTCTAAGTAGGTCAAGTTTTATACTCTTTATGCTACCTTCAAAATTAATTAAAGAACTTTGTGTAATCTAAGGGGCTGTGATTAAAGTATGCTTAAGGCATCTTTACTAAACTATCTAGTTTTATTCTAGCTTGCTACAATAGCTTCCTAAAGCATGTTTGCAAGGGATAGCTTGCCACTAATAGCTTGCCTTGGTTGGTGCAGTGGTTGAAGTTTTCTTCTTCTTCTTCTTCTTGGTAGAACTCCTCCTCCTCGAAGGCTTGGTCGGTACTACCGTCTAGAAATACATAGGGAATGCACAATCACCAAACAATACTTAACTTAGGCTAAGTAGTATTCTAAACCACACAATTGATGATCTATTATCATCCCAAACATCACAAGTTTTAATTCAATAGTTTCAACCTTTTTATTTTGGAAAAGTAATTTCTACTCATTGAAATATTAACTAAAATTTAATAGTCACCACCAAAATATGGGATCATGTGGACACATGTCCTCACCACATATTCTAACATGTGGGAAATGAGATTTAAAGGTTGGATCAACATTACTTTGGTTTAAGTTTATTATTTAATGATTTAAAGTGACTAGAAATGCCTATATAGCATTATTTTGGTACTAGTCCAAAGTCACTGCCTGTAAACCTTAATATTATTACATATTTGGATAGGTATGATGAAATGTGATTTTTGAGAGTTGGAATCAACTCAAAAGCTAACTTGGTTGATTTTACAAAAATGTTTCAAGTTGCAAAAGCTTATGTCTTCTTATTTTTATTAGGAGAAATCTATAACTCTAAATGGATTAAATCCAACGGGCTTGGACAGAGCATTTCAATACCTTTCAGACAAAATTAGTTTTATGTAATTTGGATTTGTCAAACTCACAGAATTGAATTTTGAAACACTGGACAGAAACTATATTCTAATAAAAAGAAAAACCTAGATTTGAATCTACGGGCTTGCGCGGGAAAGGAAATGGGCCGGCCAAGTGATGCTGCACGACATAGGGCTCAGCTGACAGGGGGGTCCCACTGATCTACGGCTGAGGGTTGTCGTCGACGACGGACGGGTCGCCGGCGAGCTCGAACCCTAGCGGCTCGGTGGGGGTCTATTGAGGCGTACGTGGCTCCAGCTGGGTCGATCTTGAGCGAACAAAGAGGAAGACGACAATGGCGAGGCGTTGTCGTGGCGAGCTTGGGTGGCGGAATCAATCAACGCACCCTTCTTCTCCGAGGCGGCTCTGGCTCCAATTCGTGACTCTTTGCTCCACTTGCTCCGGCGAGGGGTGGGTGAGGTTCAGAGAGGTGAGGGGAGTGGAATGGTGTGAGTCTTTGGTGCTGGGGAGTGCTCCTTTTATAGGCTCGACGGTGAGACCGAGCGGGATGGGCGCTTGACGGTGGCGACATGGCTACGGCGAGCTAGCGGCATGGCTGGGGATTGCGATCGATGGGCGATCCCCTGGCGGTGCTCTAGCGCTTCAATGCGGCCGTAGGGGCGGTGGCATGCGGTCGGGGTGAGGTGGCGCTCTGCACGGCCGAAGCGGCTGTGTCCACGGCGAGTGGTGGCTGTGGGGCTTTGGGCGCCGAACGGAGGTGTCTGGGGTGTTCTCTAGGTCAAGGTGGAGCGGTGGGCGCGGGCTGGTGTCGAGCGGCGGGGGCAGTGCGCGCTCTGCGAGCGGCTTCGGCATGGTTCGGTGGCACTGGGCGCGGTTTCTCCTCGGTGGTCCACGGCTGCTCTTGGCTCGGGCAAGGGACAGAGAGGGGCGGTGCGGCGTTGGCTACCTCCTAGACATGGCGAGGGAAGGGGGAGTGGTCTGCTGTGGCGGTTGCAAGGTTGGCCGGCAAGGGTGGTGCTCGACATGGCATGGCATTGCCACTAGGGCATAGGGGATGGGCTGCAATTGGCATGTTTTGATCAAAGGGGGACAGAGAGATTAAATGGAGATCAAATGGGGCAAAACCCTGTTCAAAACAGTGAGCTAGGATTAGAGTTATGATTCTGCCTGCCAAGTGTTTGATGAAATGGCCGCAAGAGAAAAAGTTTTGAATTTTGAGTTCAAAATTTTTGGGTGATCTCCACTATTGCTAGGTAGTCTCTGGTTGCAAGGGTTTTTAAAATGGAGCTCAAATACATGGTTTTTGAAATAGGGGTGATCTATGCATATGCATTAGATTCAATTTTAAACTGTCATTTAAAATAGTTTCCAGAATGTTTTTAGAAGATCAAAAGGTGGGCCTTGGTACCTCATTATGTGTATTAGCAAGGGGTGCAAAGATCAAGAATTGTTTCTATTAAGAATTGAGTACTAGGAATAGCCAAAGTAGGCATGAGAGGTAAATTTGTCCAAATGACCATTCCTTCATTTTAATTCTTTTTGATTTGATTTCTTTTAGGAAAAGTTTGGGAATGATGTAGATGATGTTTAAATCACCTAAGAAACATTTTATAAGCAAAGGATCACACAATCATGGCAATGCCAAACAACTCCGATTTCAAATGCACACATATATGAATGCTTTCATTTTAAATATGGAAAAGTTTTTGTTAATCCTAAACTTGGATGATTTGATCTTTGATACTCTTGGATTGAAGTTTTAGGATGTTACAAACCTTCCCCCTTAAATAAAATCTCGTCCCGAGATTTACAAGAAAACTAGGAACTAAAGAGATCTGGGAACTCTGTCCTAATGTAATCCTCGCGCTCCCAAGTGGCTTCCTCCTCGGTATGGTTGCTCCGCTGAATCTTGAGAAACTTGATACTCCTGGTCCTGGTGGTTCTGTAGGCTTCTTCTAAGATACGAATGGGCACTTCCCGATAGGTCAGGTCATTGTTGATTTCCACTGCTCTGTGATCGATATTCTTGAAAACTTCAGTCTTCTCAGGCACTTCCAAGCATTTGCGAAGTAACGAGATATGGAACACATTGTGGATGGCTGACATCTCTTCAGGCAGTTCCAGTTGATACGATACTTCGCCTCGGCGGTTCAGAATCTTGAACGGTCCGATATATCTAGGAGCTAACTTTCCTTTCAGACTAAAGCGTTGAGTTCCCTTCAATGGTGAAACCTTGAGATATACGAAATCTCCGACATTGAAAGTCAGGTCTCTTCTTCTCTTGTCAGCATAGCTCTTCTGTCTGGATTGGGGGGTCTTGAGGTGCTCACGAACTTTGTGAACTTTCTCTTCTGCTTCTCGGAGAATGTCGGGTCCAAAGATCTGACTCTCTCCTACTTGCGACCAATTTAAAGGGGTACGACACTTTCTTCCGTATAGGAATTAAAAGGGTGACATCTACAAACTAGCTTGATAACCGTTGTTATATGAGAATTCTGAGAAGGGTAGGTAGTCTTCCCATTTTGATCCGTATTCCAACACACAAGCTCTAAGCATATCTTCCAAGATCTGGTTGACTCTCTCAGTTTGTCCATCGGTTTGCGGGTGATAAGCGGTACTGAAATTCAACTTGGTTCCTAAACCTTCCTGAACTTTCTACCAAAATCTTGAAGTAAACTGGGTTCCTCGATCTGATACGATGGTCTTGGGGGTTCCATGCAGACTAACAGTTCTAGAAATGTACAGCTCTGCTAGTTTTGCACTCTGGTAGGTTGTCTTGACTGGTATGAAGTGGGCTACCTTGGATAGTCTATCAACTATGACCCAGATTGAGTCATTTCCCCTACTAGAAGTAGGTAAACCGGTGATAAAGTCCATTCCGACGGAATCCCATTTCCATTCCGGAATCTGCAAGGGTTGCAACAATCCTGCAGGTCTCTGATGCTCTGCCTTGACTCTTTGACAAATGTCACATTTGGCGATGTAGCTTCCGATCTCTCTCTTCATCTTGTTCCACCAAAATTGCTCTTTCAAATCCTGATACATCTTTGTTCCTCCGGGGTGGATAGAATAAAGAGTATCATGAGCTTCCTTCATGATAATTTCCTTCAGCTCCGAATCTGCTGGTACACGAATCGCCGCATACCATAGTACACCTTATTCGTCTTCGATGAATCCAGTACTTGCACTGTACCAATCTGACGTTTGATTCGTTGATACTTTCATTCCCTTCAGGCTTCCTTGATTTGGCTAATCAACGTGGGTTGAAGTTCAATGCTAGCTAGGAATCCTTTGTTAACTAACTCAGTCCTGAACTGCTCCAACTCCTCATACAAACTTGGTTGCTTCTCTTTGATCATGGTGTTAAGCCTACATGGCAATCTGCTAAGAGCATCCGCTACCACATTGGCTTTGCCGGGGTGATAGTGAATGTCAAGGTCATAATCCTTGATTAACTCTATCCATCTTCTTTGCCTCATATTCAACTCCTTCTGGGTGAAGATATACTTCAAGCTCTTATGATCTGAGTAAATCTCACAGCGATTACCCATCAAATAATGACGCCATGTCTTCAACGCTAGAACCACAACTGCTAGCTCAAGATCATGGGTCGGATAGTTCTGCTCATGCTGCTTCAGTTGTCGAGAGACAGAATCTGCGATGACTTTGCCTTCTTGCATCAATACACATCCTAGACCAATCTTGGATGCATCACAATATACATCAAATGGCTTCTTGATGTCTGGCATGATCAAAATTGGGACTGATATCAATCTCTTCTTTAGCTCTCACAGGCGGCTTCACACTTGTACATCCATTCAAACTTCTTGTCCTTCTTCAATAATTGGGTCATTGGTCGGGCTATGCTCGAGAATCCTTCTACGAACTTGCGGTAATATCCCGCTAATCCGAGAAATGAACGAACTTGGGTTTGATTTGTTGGGGATTCCCATTCTTCGACATCTTTGATCTTCCTGGGATCAACAGAGACTCCTCTAGCAGACACAATATGTCCTAGGAATCCTACTTCTTTCAGCCAAAACTCACATTTGCTGAACTTGGCATATAATTGATGTTCTCTCAGGGTTTCTAGGATGATTCTCAGATGTTGCTCATGCTCTTCTCATGACTTGGAGTAGATAAGGATGTCGTAGATAAACACAACTACAAACTTATCTAGGAAATTCATAAAGATCTTATTCATGAGATTCATGAAATAAGCAGGGGCATTGGTTAATCCAAAAGACATAACCGTATACTCATATAGACCATAGAGAGTAGTAAAGGCGGTCTTTGGAATATCCGTTGAACGAATCTTAAGTTGGTGATAACCAGTCCTAAGATCAATCTTTGAGAATACCTGAGCTCCGGTCAACTGATCAAATAGATCCTCTATCTTTGGCAAGGGGTACTTGTTCTTGATGGTGACATCATTCAACTTTTTGTAGTCTGTACACAGACGGTTGCCTCCATATTTCTTGTCGACGAATAACACTGGTGATCTCCATGGCGATGCGCTTGGCTGAATCAAGCCTGTTGCTAACATGGCATCCAACTGCTTCTTCAGTTCTACTAACTCTGAGGGGTTCATGGTATAGGGTCTCTGGGCTATAGGTCGGTTAGGATTAGTTCGATAATGAACTCTATATCCCTATCCGGGGGCATACCTGGCAATTCATCTGGGAATACGTCGGGGTATTCACAGACTACTCTGACTTGGTCAATGGTAGGCAGGGCTACACTTTTGTTACATTTGAATTGACGGGGTAAGGTTTCAGAGATATGTTCTACTGTTACTCCAGAACTACTAGTCATGGTGATGGCTTTCTTAGCACAGTCTATCAGTCCTTAATGCCTTGACATCTAGTCCATACCTAGTACTACTTCCAAACCTTTGGTTCCAAGTACAATTAGGTTGGCATAAAAATCTATCCCATGTATTCTGATAGGTACAGCTTTGCAAATTTTTCTAGCTTTTGTTGTTGAACCGGGGATTTGAACTATCATGACATGCTTCAGGTTGGTTGGGAGAATCTTACTAGTGCATACAAATTCTTCGGTGACAAATGAATGCGATGCTCCAGAATCAAACAATACTCTTGCTAAAACTCAGTTGACAGAAAACATACCCAGCACTACATCTGGTGCTTCCTGGGCTTCTTCTGCGTTCATGTGGAAGAGACGACCGTTGCGGTTGTGCGGGTTCCCTGGGGAAAATCTCCTGCCTGGTTGAACATGACGCTGCTGCTGAGCTGGGGCATTCACATGGGAATTGGCGGCAGTCTTCTTGGGACACTCATTGGAGTAGTGACCCTTCACTCCACACTCGAAACAAGTGATCTGGGACTTGTCCTTGACTGCAACAGGTATAGCATTGCTGCCAGATTACGAGGCGGTGTTGTTGTTGTTGCTCTTGGGAGGGGCACGATTGAAATTGTTGGCATTGCCGGAGTTGTGATTGTTTCCTCCGGGCTTCACATTTCCTCCGCTACGGTTGGGGTAGCTTGGGCGAGAAGGTGGGGGTCGGTTGTTGCTTGGTGCATATCCTGGTGAGGGGTTGGGACGGTACTTCTGGTGACTACTGGATCCAGACTGCTACATCATATGACGCTTGCGGTTGTAGTTTGCCTGGTTAATCTTCCCTTCCATCTGAATGGCAGAGTCGACTAGCTCTTCAAGATCCTGGAAACGGATGTTGACGAGGACAGTCTGCATCTCATCATGTAGTCCATTTAAGAATCTCTCCTTCTTCTTGGCCTCCGTGTTGATCTCATCCGGTGCATATCTGGCAAGTGACAAGAATTTGTCACGGTACTCTACTACCGTCAACCTTCCTTGCTTCAGTTCACGGAATTCATCTCTCATCCTGTTGACTAGACCTTGCGGCATGTGGGTGCGGCTGAACTTGACCTTGAATGCTTCCCAGGTCATCACCTGGCCATGGTTTATGTTGCGGACGCTATTCCACCAAGCTCTTGCATCTCCCGCCAGATAGTGAGTGGCGAAGAGAACTTTCTCATTCTCATCAACTCCTACAACTTCTAGGTTGTTTTCCATGGTCTGTAACCAGTCATCAGCATCTAATGGGTTTTCAGATTGGTTGAAGATTGGGGGATTGGTGTTCTGAAATTTTTTGAGTTTAGGTCCATGGTGATCCTGATTTCCATGTCCTTGGTTGTTGAGAGCCATTTGGGCGATATGCTGCAATGTCGCTAAGTTGGCTTGATGCTCGGCCCTGCTTGCTTCACGGTTCGCGATGAGATTCTGCAAGATCTGTAGCATTGGGTCCTGCGACGAGCTGCTCCCTCCTTGGTTTCCACGAGTCATCTGAAGATTGAGATAGAATTAGGGTAAGAGGGAAATTCTAAGGTTCATGGTTTTGGGTTTTCAAAGCTACAACTTTGATTTAGACTCAGGTTTTTCAACTAACTTCATTCTCATTCATGCAAGAAAGCACACGATACAACACACACCACATCAATCAAAGGGGAAAACAGATGGTTTGAAGAACCATTCTGCAAACTACGATACAATGAGATGATACATCTCATGCTACGACAGTGCTCTAGTGCATCTACTCATCGTCAATGAAGTCAGAGTCTTCATCATCAGTGTAGAAGTCCACAGCATCCTCTGCCAGAAAATTGTCATTGTTGCTGAGGTAAGAATCCATATCTCCCTGGATGTCTTCTCCTTCATCATCTTCTTCCTTGGCGGCAAGCTGAGCTTCCTGCTCCTTGACGGTCTTCTCGAGGTCGGCCACCTTCTTGCGAAGACGGGCGATGGTGTGATCCTTCTTTGCACACTGGCGACAAAGAGACTGGCGATCTTGGACGAAGCGATGTGAAAAATGCAGGCCTTCGGTCGGCAATTGCAGTTCTGGTTGGCTAACTCTCTGGCATTGTCCAGTTCTTGTTGTCGGTCATGAAGCAAGAAGTCAAGGTTCTCCACTTGGCGCCTCAACTCTGGGTGACTTGGCATCTCCATCGGCATTCCCATGAAGTCACGTCTTGCATAGTGGGCAAAACGGGTTCCTTGAATCTTGTTGACGCTGAGGGCACATAGACGTGCGAGAGCTTCATGCATTGCCCTGGCTAATCCATCTAGTCAGTTGTTCTCTCTCACAGAGAACTGAATTCTCCTGGAAGTTGGTGCTTCAATGCTTCCTCGAAGATTTGCGGTGACTAGCCATTGTAGGTCTCCTCCTGGGGGTCCTGGAAGTTGAGCTCTAAGAAGCGCCGGATGTGGGCGTCCCGAAATTGACGGTGAATCCAGATCCTCTCAAGATCAGCTGACCTCCGTTTCCCAACTGGTAAAACTTGCTGAACTGAGTCTCCATCTACAAGAATTTAGGATGAGGAAATTAGTGAAGTGATCAAGTGTGTCAAATTTTAAGTAGTAATGTAAGAATTTTGAGGAACATGTATTTTTGAGAAAGAATGAGTTCACAAGGGTAAGAGAGGAAATAGTTTTTCGTAAATACTCACTTTGGTTTTGAAGCTAAGTTTTTGGGTTTGGATGTCCATTCTAACTAGGGTATCCTATGGTCAGGATGGCTCTGATACCAACTTGTCAACACCCGGATTTTTAATCCCAGATGCCCGTTATGCCATACCTCGCAATCCTAGGATTACCATTTTTGCGAGACATAACGGATTTGATATCATAGTACATCATCCATTACAAACCATACATAAGGTTTTACACAAATAAGGATCTCATGATCCAGTATTTAATACAACAAGCAGCGGAAATAAACGATATCGTAGCGGTGGGGTCCATCTTGAGGCACGAGCAATGTGAAGGCAGATAGTCCTAGTTATCATAGCCGTCCTGCTGACCATCATCTTGGTAATCTCATTCATAGTATGGCCTTGATAATAGCCAGGGAAAAAAGCCATGAGTACTCTTTAAGTACTCGCAAACTACTACGAGCAAGGGTTGTGATTCTAAGTTAAAGTACTGAATTGAAAGAATAACTATCAAGTTAAGTTTGAAACCTAAGCTGAGTTCTGAAACAAGAAAAGATAAATTAAAGTTCTAGAATCACTTAAGTGGGAAGCTATTTTCATCTACACAACCCTGTTGTGGTCAAGTCAAGGTTCATCACTCATTTCAAGTTATTTAGAAAATATCTGACAACGAAACAGTATGGCCATTCCAACTGTCCATAACATGACGCGCTATTCAATAGTTTGACACTCTGCAGAGGTGGTACACTTTCACCACAAGATTCGATACATCTGTCAGGGATAACCCTGAATCATCATACTTGGTATGCAGATAATCAAACATAACCTTCCCTTTACACACCCTAGTACAAGCACCTGTCCTAGGAGCATGGCCTCCCAACCATGATGATCAGTCATCTTGGGCACTGCATAGGTGGACATCATTGAGAGGTAGCCTTAGCTCAAACCTCTCCCGTGAGGGAACTAGTACTAATGCATATAAATTTCTGGCTAAGCCTTACCCAATTCAGGTAATGTGGTTATACGGTAAATTTGGAATGGTATCGCATCCGAATCCAACCATCAGTTTTATAAAAGGGTTAAGTCTCATGCCTCATCATTTTCATCATCATAAATCAATTGTGTTTCTCAACACATGTCAAAACATCTCAATAGAATGACTCATCATTCCAAGGTTTTCACAACTCATTTTCACCAAGTGTTCCCATCTAAAATGACTCAAGTTTGATCTATTCTAAAACACTAGGTTAAGAGTGTTCACTAAGGTGGAAAGGTGGAATTAATCTCATGCCATAGAATGACATCTAAAGGTTTCTAAGTAGGTCAAGTTTTATACTCTTTATGCTACCTTCAAAATTAATTAAAGAACTTTGTGTAATCTAAGGGGGTGTGATCAAAGTATGATTAAGGCATCTTTACTAAACTATCTAGTTTTATTCTAGCTTGCTACAATAGCTTACTAAAGCATGTTTGCAAGGGATAGCTTGCCACTAATAGCTTGCCTTGGTTGGTGCAGTGGTTGAAGTTTTCTTCTTCTTCTTGGTAGAACTCCTCCTCCTCGATGGCTTGGTCGTTACTAGCGTGTAGAAATACATAGGGAGTGCACAATCACCAAACAATACTTAACTTAGGCTAAGTATTATTCTAAACCACACAATTGATGATCTATTATCATCCCAAACATCACAAGTTTTAATTCAATAGTTTCAACCTTTTTATTTTGGAAAAGTAATTTCTACTCATTGAAATATTAACTAAAATTTAATAGTCACCACCAAAATATGGGATCATGTAGACACATGTCCTCACCCCATATTCTAACATGTGGGAAATGAGATTTAAAGGTTGGATCAATATTACTTTGGTTTAAGTTTATTATTTAATGATTTAAAGTGACTAGAAATGCCTATATAGCATTATTTTGGTACTAGTCCAAAGTCACTGCCTGTAAACCTTAATATTATTACATATTTGGATTCGTATGATGAAATGTGATTTTTGAGAGTTGGAATTAACTCAAAAGCTAACTTGGTTGATTTTACAAAAATGTTTCAAGTTGCAAAAGCTTCTGTATTCTTATTTTTATTAGGAGAAATCTATAACTCTAAATGGATTAAATCCAACGGGCTTGGATAGAGCATTTCAATACCTTTCAGTCAAAATTAGTTTCATGTAATTTGGATTTGTCAAACTCACAGAATTGAATTTTGAAACACTGGATAGAAACTATATTCTACTAAAAAGAAAAACCTAGATTTGAATCTACGGGCTTGTGAAAGGAAATGTGGGGTCCCACTGGTCACGGCACTTAAAACGCAGCGTTGTGTCGTCACGATTAGAGGCTAGATCTACGGGTGGGTCGTCCTCGGCAGCAGACGGTCGCCGGCTTCGAACCCTAGCGGCTCGGTGGGGGTCTATTGGGGGCGTACCAGGGCTCCAGCGGGGTCGGCGATGCGGGCGAACGAAGTGGAAGACGACGGCGAGGTGAGGCGTGGTCGTGGCGGAGCTTGGGGTGGCCGGAAACAACGGCACCCTTCTTCTCCTGATGGCTCGGCTCCAATTCGGTGCTGCTGCTCCACTTGCGCCGGCGAGGGGTGGGTGAGGTTCAGAGAGGTGAGGGGAGTGGAATGGTGTGTCTTTGGTGCTGGGGAGTGCTCCTTTTATAGGCTCGACGGTGAGACCGAGCGGGATGGGCGGTCGACGGTGGCGACATGGCTACAGCGAGCTAGCGGCATGGCTAGGGATGGCGATCGATGGGAGGTCCCCTGGCGGTGCTCTAGCGCTTCAATGCGGCCATAGGGGCGGTGGCATGCGGTCGGGGTGAGGTGGCGCTCTGCGCGGCCGAAGCGGCTGTGTCCACGGAGAGCGGTGGCTGTGGGGCTTTGGCCGTGACGGAGGTGTCTGGGTGTTCTCTAGGTCAAGGCGGAGCGGTGAGCACAGGCTGGTGTCGGCGGCTTGTGCCTGTGAGGCGATCTGGCGCTCTGCGGGCGGCGTCGGCATGGTTCGGTGGCACTGGGCGCGGTTTCTCCTCGGTGGTCCACGACTGCTCTTGGCTCGGGCAAGGGACAGAGAGGGGCGATGCGGCGTTGGCTACCTCCTAGACATGGCGAGGGAAGGGGGAGTGGTCTGCTGCGGCGGTTGCATGGTTGGCCGGCAAGGGTGGTGCTCGGCATGGCATGGCATTGCCACTAGGGAATAGGGGATGGGCTGCAATTGGCATGGTTTGATCAAAGGGGGACAGAGAGATTAAATGGAGATCAAATGGGGGCAAAACCCTGTTCAAAACAGTGAGCTAGGATTAGAGTTATGATTACGCCTTAAGTGTTTGATGAAATGGCCGCAAGAGAAAAAGTTTTGAATTTTGAGTTCAAAAATTTTGGGTGATCTCCACTATTGCTAGGTAGTCTCTGGTTGCAAGGGTTTTGAAAATAGAGCTCAAATACATGGTTTTTGAAATAGAGGTGATCGATGCATATGCATTAGATTCAATTTTAAACTATCATTTAAAATAGTTTCCAGAATGTTTTTAGAAGATCAAAAGGTGGGCCTTGGTACGTCATTATGTGTACTAGCAAGGGGTGCAAATATCAAGAATTGTTTCTGTTAAGAATTGAGTATTAGGAATAGCCAAAGTAGGCATGAGAGTTAAATTTGTCCAAATGACCATTCCTCATTTTAATTCTTTTTGATTTGATTTCTTTTATGAAAAGTTTGGGAATGATGTAGATGATGTTTAAATCACCTAAGAAACATTTTAGAAGCAAAGGATCACACAATCATGGCAATGCCAAACAACTCCTATTTCAAATGCACACATATATCAATGCTTTCATTTTAAATATGGAAAAGTTTTTGTTAATCCCAAACTTGGATGATTTGATCTTTGATACTCTTGGATTGAAGTTTTGGGATGTTACAGTAACCATACCATGGATAGTTCATAACTCTGCATGCACTACTTCCATCTTCAGACAGTGAGGTCGATTCCACTTGCTCTTCCCATCTGCTAATTTAGTGTGGTACCCGTACATGGTTACCGTAACCGTGTAAGGGTGGGCGGTGGAGATCCTACTTGACTGAAAATTGGGGACAAAAGATAAGAATTGTTTATCAGTGTTGTGCTAGCAAACAATTCTAGGTTCGATCAATCTCTATAATGTCAATAGCCAGCTAGCAGTTATAGTTAGTGTGAATAGCAAAGAGAATAGTAGCTCACCTGCAGTTAGCTAGAACTTCTTCCTTGGTAATAAGATTTATCATCCTTCGTGCTGCTCAGCTCGTCGGCGGTGGAGGCGGGCTAGAGCCTCACAATGGCGGGCACAACATGCGGCATTGGAGCTCGGGATCAGCGAGTGGGCGCAGCAACCTGGCACCAGAAGTCAAATGTCTGGAGGGGTCATTCTGGTGGGAGGGTGGATTTCAACGCCACTAGTGCTAGGGTTCATGTGAAAGGAGGGAGTGGATTTGTGAATGTGGTTAACGCACCAAGGCCTTAGTTCGTCGTTTTGCCTACGTGGTTGCTGCGTTGTCGCTCATGACATGGACAGAATGCTGACATGTGGGTCCCGACCGTCTACTTCACAGGGCAGTTTGACGGAGTGTTTGAATTTTGCAGGGGTGAGATGAGTTTGCCTCAAAATGTCCCCTCTTGGTAGTTGGCAGCCCAAATTTATGAAACGCAGCAATTACAGGCAACTCGGGTACCGCTTTGCACTCACCCAACAACTTTGGGGCCGCAATCCAATAAGCCCATGAATGAAGGGAGGGGGCTCCTCTCCTCTATATAGGCCAAGGGGGGGGGAGGTGCCATCTAGGGCACCTCCACCTGGGAGGGCCCTAGCCTAGGGCGCTGCCACCCCCTTCTCCTTGTCGCGCCTCCACCCCCTGCTCCTTGCCATGCCCCCTCCTTGGGTCGCTGGTCACCTAGGGGTGTGGGGTGCCCCCTAGTGGGTTGCCATAGGGTGGCCCATTAGAGGTTAGCCATATATATATTTTAGTAATAATATATTTTAATATTTAAGTCTTTTACTTAAATACTAAAAGACATTATTTAAATCTTTGAAAAAATCATCGACTCTAGAACCTTTCTGACATCTCTCCAGAATAATTCCAGAGTTCTCTCTTATTTCACCAATGGTCCCGAATCAAATCCTAAGATTGGTATACCCTTAAGCATACCTGAAGGGGTTCGCTGCATGGAAAAAATCCTACGATTGCAACTACCAAGATCGAATCTAGGCGACACTTGTAACTGTTTCAGATGGACTCACCCTCAAAAACGTAAAGCGGGATAACATCCCGCAAACAAACGTGGCTGTTGTAGATTGTACACAATCGTCCTCAAGGACGTGAAGACGATTGATGAGGATATGTCAAAGGGGGTATGCCCAGCATGACGTTCCGATCGGGCCGAAAGGCCTGCGAGTGCGTCCGAAAGACGGCGACTGGACTACGAAGGAAGGAAAGGCCCAGTGAAGGCGACTAGAAGCCCAGGAGCGTAGCAGAAGCCCAGTCGGACTAGGTCAAAAGTCTCCGGATCCTTATCTTGTTCGGGGATAACTTGTAAACCCTAGCGAGGTGCTTCATATATAAACCTCCCTAGGTATCCTGGAGACTTACGTTCCATCATACACCCCCTCAAGCGACTCGCTTCCTAGCCGCCGAGCTCGCCACCCCTGTAACTCGCTCTCTCATAATCTAATCTAGCAGGAGTAGGTCTTTACCCTCCGGGGGCCAAACCTGGGTAAAGCTATGTGCATCCGCCCCCATCTCGCACCGCAGATGGCCGCAAACTCTTCCTCATGAAACAGTCAATCGCTACCAGTGGCAGCGACTACCGTGGCCATTTCCCGGCGATTCTGCATACCGTGGGGCATAGCGGGACGGCGCTTTGTATTCGGCGAGACCCTATTGCCGTCGATCGGGGTACACCATCGCGCCCAATCGCCATCGGCGGATCTTGCGAATCTGCCCGGCAGCTACATCGGCGTCACGTCCGGTCACTCACGCCAGCGGTGATGCCGGTCGGCTCCATCAACCTCTTCGTCGGCTTCGCCGGTAGTCGATCCAGCATGACGGTGATCGTCGGTGGTCGCCTCCACCGCGATCTGCTTTCGAGGCGAGTCGCTCCATCGAGGCCTCATCATCGAAATGCGACTCGGCGCTGCGGCGATGCGACGAGACCTAACGTCTGCCAGCAGCGCCCTAAATGATGGCGCCGACTCACGACCCCTGCATCGACGGATCCATCACCGCCGCATCCGGGAGGACTTCATCATCGAAGTCTCAACCCGGAGGACTTGAGCACCCCTCCATCTGAGGATCTTTGACTTGATTCGGCTTAGAATCCCAGGATTTTCCGCGAGATCAATCACTTCAATCACGATCTACATGGCGGGCGACGGCTGCCCAGATCCGTTCTCCATGCCGATCCGCCCGACCGCGGCGTACGGAGGTGGAGCAAGCGCCTTTCTTCACTCGCGGGCCTAACGCATAATGAACTCTCGGCCGAAGCGAGAAATACCGCCTCGAACGAGAGACGGCACGGGAGTTGTCGCTCTATCACCATCGCCGCATCAGGACCCGCCTGAACTCCAACATTCAGGGCCGCGTCCTGAACTTCAACGACGAAGGCGATCCCACATGCGCCGCCGAGCGCGAATACTGCGAAGCAGCGCGGTGGGAGCAACCCCATAAGACCACCACAGTGCGCGGTGATGGGCCCTCCACCACCCATGGGCCGCTACCGCTGCACCAACCGCGGATCATCATCTCGCTGCAAGCCCGTGATGCCAACGGACTACCACTATACTCCACCCCAATGGACAAGCGTCGTCGGCGGCCCGGCCGCGATCGTAACCTCGGCGTCAAGCGACGTCGCGCTACAGATCCAGTACGCCAAGTCCCTACTAGTCAGGTCCGTCGAGTAACAAGCCGCGGGAGTCGATCCGCGAGGGCGGATGTACTCCCGCTAAATCGGCAAGCAGAAGGCGGCAAGCGCCACCGTATAACGCATTAGTTTGTCCACCACCCCAGCCCCTGGCGAACCAACCACGGACCGCCAATCCCGTGTTGTCAACCAATGAGCCGCGACCAGCGAACAACACGATCGCTGCCAACGGGCAGCACCTCGATGCCCGAACGAACATCATCAACAACCAGGCGTGGCGGTCGCGCCAGCCCTACAACCTGCGGCACACCCTCACCAACCGCGACGACCTGGAGCCAAGAGGCTCGCTCAGCCGAGTAGGGCCGCAATGCTTTGGACCAATGATTCGCGGGGAAAAATACCCCGCCAACTTCAAGGCCCCTAAGGAGATCGAGAAGTATGACCCGACGTACGACCCCGCTGTTTGGCTAGACACATACCTCATGGCAATGGGGATCGCAGGCCACACCGGCATGCTCGCCGCTCGCTACCTCCCCCTGATGATGGAGGGTGCGACCCGGCAATGGATCAACACGCTCCCCGCCGACAGCATCGACTCCTGGGAAGAAATGCGGGACGCCTTCGTCAGGCACTTCGAGGGCTCCTACACCCGCGCCACCACCATAGAGGACCTGGAGCGATGCATCCAGGGACAACGTGAGTCGACTCGCCGGTGGATCCAAAGATGGCAAGAACTATGGATAAACGCCTCCGGCATCCACCTAGACACGGCGATACACTGCTTCAAGAACGCGTGCCGGTACGAACCCCTGGTCGCCAAGATCAAGAGGGTCTATCGGAAGCTCGACAACATCCCCGACCTCCTCGAGATCGCCAAGCGCTATGCGGAGGAAGACCCCAACCAAGACTCCGATGATGAGTCGGGAGGACGACGCCGCACTAGCATCCACGACAGCGGGTGCCTACACGACATGCGCTACAACAACACCCGCATCACCGGCAAGCGCCGCATGGACGGGCGAGTCGACTTCGTCGCCAAAGCCGACTACGGCCAGCGTGACTCCAAGAACTACCGCCGCGATGGAGGAAACTACCGCGACAGCGGGAACTACCACGCCAACAACACGACAAGGCCGAAATTCAACCCCACCGCCTTGCTCAATCAGCCCTGCATCTATCATAGCAGGAAGGGAAAACCCGCCACCCACACCACCGCTGATTTCCACTCTCTCAAAGAGATTGAGAAGGCGAGACGAGCAAGCGAAGACCCAACAACAACCCACCTCGGGACAACGGGAATGGCGGCGGCTTCGGCACCACCGTCGGCTCGCTACATACCTTCACCGGACTCGGCACCAAGCGCGAGAAGAAGGTGCTCGCCCGCGCAGTCGCCGTCAATGCGGTGACGCAAGTCTACATCCCTCGCTTCCTAAACTGGTTCAAGCAGAGCATCACCTGGAGTCGCCAGGACCATGCGCCAAGGATCGAATACCCAGGGCGAGTCGCCCTGGTAGTCAGGCCCAAGGTGGCCAATTACTGGCTGCCCAAGACGTTAATGGACGGTGGGAGATCCATCAATATCTTGTACCTCGACATGTTCAAAAGGCTCTAGCTCCCAGAAGCAACCATCGAGCCAACACTGACGACCTTCCACGGCATCGTCCCCGGTCGGAAGGCGTACCCGATCGGGAAGGTGACGCTGCCAGTCACCTTCGGCACTCCAGCAAACTATTGCACGGAGAGGATCATCTTCGAGATGGTGAACTTCCGCAGCCCCTACCACTGCGTCCTGGGCCGCCAGGCATTCGCAAAATTCATGGAGGCCCCACACTACGCCTACAACATGATGAAGATCCCCGGGTCAAGCGGCATCATCACCGTCCACGGCGACCCCGACATGGCCGTGGAATGCGAAGACAAGGGCGCCGAGCTCGCCGACACCATCATCGCCGCGGAAACCGACCACGCGGAGGAGCTCGCAAAATACGCGGGCAACATCAAAAAGGACGACCCCACCATCCTGAAGAAACCAACCGCCGCGAACTCCACGTTCGAGGCGACCACGCACACCCGCACCATCGAGCTCGTCCCAGGCGACTCTAGCCAGACGGTCACCATTGGGGCGCACATGAGCCCTGCATAGGAAAGCGCGCTCATCAGGTTCCTCCGTGAGAACCGCGACATCTTCGCATGGAAGCCATCTGACATGCCAGGTGTGTCAAGGGAACTCGCTGAGCACAAACTCAATGCCGACCCCAAAGTGTGACCAGTAAAGCAGTCGCTATGGCCCTTCAATGAAGAGCGCCGTCGAGCAATCGCCGAGGAAGTTCAGCGCCTGCTAGCCGTAGGCTTCATCCGGCCAATCAGGTACTCCAAGTGGCTGGCAAACCCAGTCCTGGTTCTAAAAAAGAACAACACATGGAGAATGTGCATTGACTACACCAACCTCAACAGCGCCTGCCCGAAGGAGGAGTTCGTCCTACCGCGGATCGATCAGATCATCGAATCGACCGTGGGATCGGAGTCGTTGTGCTTTCTCGATGCTTACTCTGGTTATAACCATATCAAGATGGCGGTCGAGGACGAGGAGAAGACGGCGTTCATAACGCCATTCGGCGTTCTGCTACACGGCCATGACGTTCGGCCTCAAAAATGCAGGTGCCACATACCAGAGGTGCATGCAGGAGTGTCTAGCGAGCCAAATTGGCCACAACATTCATGTCTACATCGATGACGTGGTGGTAAAATCCACCCGCCAGGACGATCTGCTCGTCGACCTAGCCGAAACCTTCGCAAACTTGCGAAGGCACAACATCAAGCTGAACCCCGGAAAATGGACCTTCAGTGTTCCCACCGGACAACTCCTGGGTTATGTCGTCTCCAAGCTAGGCATCGAAGCCAACCCCACCAAGATCGACACCATCACGTGACTCGGGAAACCTGAGTGCCTGCACGACGTCCAAAAGTTGGCAGGGCGAGTCGCGGCCCTCAGTCGCTTCATCCCCCAACTAGGAGAGAAGGCAATGCCCCTCTACCGTCTGATGCACAAGAACCCCATGTTCCAATGGACCGTGGAGGATGATGACGCGCTCAAAGCACTCAAAGAAGTGCTACTCGCGGCACCACTACTCGCCGCGCCACTCGACAAGGAGCCAATGCTCATTTACGTCGTGGCCTCTACTCGAGTCGTCAGCGCCGTGATGGTCGTCGAACGACCGGAAGAGGGCAAGGAGCGTCCCATACATCGCCCCGTTTACTACATCAGCGAAGTCCTAACGGACTCACGACAGCGCTACCCACAATACCAAAAACTGGTGTATGCGGTATTCCAGGCACTACTTCCAGGAGCACCCAATTACGATGGTCTCCTCCGCGCCCCTGCAGGACATCATACGCAATCGCGAGGCGCAAGGCGAGTCGCCAAGTGGGCCGTCGAAATCGGCATCCACAACATCAAATACGAGCCCCGCAAGGCGATCAAGTCACAAGCCCTGGCTCATTTTCTCGCAGACTGGGAAGAAGCACACCAGCCAGAGAAGGTCCCATACCTCCACTACTGGTCGCTCCACTTTGACGGCTCCAAGGACGCCGATGGTGCAGGGGCTGGGGTCATCCTGATCTCCCCCAAAGGAGACAAGCTCCGCTACGTGCTCCACCTCAACTTCAAGCCCTGCACCAACAACATGGCAGAATATGAGGCCCTCCTTCATGGCATGAGAGCCTCCAAGGAGATGAACGTCAACCGCCTACGATGCTATGACGACTCCGACCTAGTCGCCGGCCAAGTCGCCGGGACGTGCGATGTCGTCTCCCCAACGATGATCGCATACCGCCAAGCCGTCGATCAGTTGGGAGGATATCGAGCCATACTCGTCGAGTGGATCGACGCAAAGAAAACGAGGAGGCAGACGCCTTCCCGCATCGGATCGACCGACAAGCGCCACCAGAGGCGTGTTCTTGACATCATCCACAAACCATCGGTCGCCCACCAAAAGAGATCGACGCCGGGATCCCACGCACCAGAACCGCCCTAATCGCCATGGTTGTGGAACCTAGCGATCGGACAGCACCATACGTCGCCAGGAACACAAACTCCTACCGAGCAATGAGAGAGGCGTGAATGATCGTAAGGCGCCGCTGCAAATCCTTCGTCATCATCAACGGCGAAGCTCCATGGCGCAGCGTGATCAGCGTGTTCCGGCACTGCGTGCAGCCGAACAAGGCCGCAAGATCCTCCAGATATTCACGCTGGCGATCGCGCCATTACCGGGCGCCAAGTCGCTAGTCACCAAGGCCATGCAGCACGGTTTCTACTGGCTCACCGCGCACGCCGACGCCACCAACATCGTCCAACGATGCGTCGGGTGCCAGAAATACGCCAACCAGACGCACCTACCTGGCTCGGCACTCAAGACAATCCCCATCACATGGCCATTCGCCGTATGGGGCATGGACATGGTAGGCCCGTTCAAGGAGGCCCCGTCTGGCTTCACTCACCTCCTGGTCGCCGTCGACAAGTTCACCAAATGGGTCGAGACCAAGCCGATAAAAAGTGCGGCACCAGACGGCCACCAAGTTCCTATGCAAACTCATCTACCGGTACGGCTACCCGCACAACATTATAACAGACAACGGCACCAACTTTGCCAAAGGGGCCATGGCGGAATTCTGTGAAGAACATGGCATCCGACTCGCCCTCGCATCAGTCGCTCATCCGGAATAAAATTGCCAAGCAGAGCGTGCCAATCAGGTTCCTCCGTGAGAACCGCGACATCTTCGCATGGAAGCCATCTGACATGCCAGGTGTCTCGAGGGAACTCGCTGGGCACAAACTCAATGCCGACCCCAAAGTGTGACCAGTAAAGCAGTCGCTATGGCCCTTCAATGAAGAGCGCCGTCGAGCAATCGCCGAGGAAGTTCAGCGCCTGCTAGCCGTAGGCTTCATCCGGCCAATCAGGTACTCCAAGTGGCTGGCAAACCCAGTCCTGGTTCTAAAAAAGAACAACACATGGAGAATGTGCATTGACTACACCAACCTCAACAAATACCGCTCAAGGAGGAGTTCGTCCTACCGCGGATCGATCAGATCATCGAATCGACCGTGGGATCGGAGTCACTGTGCTTTCTCGATGCTTACTCTGGTTATAACCAGATCAAGATGGCGGTCGAGGACGAGGAGAAGACGGCGTTCATAACGCCATTCGGCGTTCTGCTACACGGCCATGACGTTCGGCCTCAAAAATGCAGGTGCCACATACCAGAGGTGCATGCAGGAGTGTCTAGCGAGCCAAATTGGCCACAACATTCACGTCTACATCGATGACGTGGTGGTAAAATCCACCCGCCAGACGATGCGCACCGTCGACCTAGCCGAAACCTTCGCAAACTTGCGAAGGCACAACATCAAGCTGAACCCCGGAAAATGGACCTTCAGTGTTCCCACCGGACAACTCCTGGGTTATGTCGTCTCCAAGCTATGCATCGAAGCCAACCCCACCAAGATCGACACCATCACGTGACTCGGGAAACCCGAGTGCCTGCACGACGTCCAAAAGTTGGCAGGGCGAGTCGCGGCCCTCAGTCGCTTCATCCCCCGACTAGGCGAGAAGGCAATGCCCCTCTACCGTCTGATGCACAAGAACCCCATGTTCCAATGGACCGTGGAGGATGATGACGCGCTCAAAGCACTCAAAGAAGTGCTACTCCCGGCACCACTACTCGCCGCGCCACTCGACAAGGAGCCAATGCTCATTTACGTCGTGGCCTCTACTCGAGTCGTCAGCGCCGTGATGGTCGTCGAACGACCGGAAGAGAGCAAGGAGCGTCCCATACATCGCCCCGTTTACTACATCAGCGAAGTCCTAACGGACTCACGACAGCGCTACCCACAATACCAAAAACTGGTGTATGCGGTATTCCAGGCACTACTTCCAGGAGCACCCAATTACGATGGTCTCCTCCGCGCCCCTGCAGGACATCATACGCAATCGCGAGGCGACCGGGCGAGTCGCCAAGTGGGCCGTCGAAATCGGCATCCACAACATCAAATACGAGCCCCGCAAGGCGATCAAGTCACAAGCCCTGGCTCATTTTCTCGCAGACTGGGAAGAAGCACACCAGCCAGAGAAGGTCCCATACCTCCACTACTGGTCGCTCCACTTTGACGGCTCCAAGGACGCCGATGGTGCAGGGGCTGGGGTCATCCTGATCTCCCCCAAAGGAGACAAGCTCCGCTACGTGCTCCACCTCAACTTCAAGCCCTGCACCAACAACATGGCAGAATATGAGGCCCTCCTTCATGGCATGAGAGCCTCCAAGGAGATGAACGTCAACCGCCTACGATGCTATGACGACTCCGACCTAGTCGCCGGCCAAGTCGTCGGGACGTGCGATGTCGTCTCCCCAACGATGATCGCATACCGCCAAGCCGTCGATCAGTTGGGAGGATACTTCGACAGCTACTCCGTCGAGTGGATCGACAGGCGCAAAAACGAGGAGGCAGACGCCCTCTCCCGCATCGGATCGACCCGACAAGCGCCACCAGTAGGCGTGTTCCTTGACATCATCCACAAACCATCGGTCAGCCCACCAAAAGAGATCGACGTCGGGATCCCACTGCAACCAGAACCGGCCCTAGTCGCCATGGTTGTGGAACCTAGCGACTGGACAGCACCATACGTCGCCTTCGTGGAACACAAACTCCTACCGAGCAATGAGACAGAGGCGTGAATGATCGTGCGCCGCTGCAAATCCTTCGTCATCATCAACGGCGAGCTCCACAAGCGCAGCGTGACTGGCGTGTTCCAGCACTGCGTACAGCCAGAACAAGGCCGCAAGATCCTCCAGGATATTCACGCTAGCGACTGCGGCCATTACGCTGGCGCCAAGTCGCTAGTCACCAAGGCCATGCAACACGGTTTCTACTGGCTCACCGCGCACGCCGACGCCACCAACATCGTCCAACGATGCGTCGGGTGCCAGAAATACGCCAACCAGACGCACCTACCTGGCTCGGCACTCAAGACAATCCCCATCACATGGCCATTCGCCGTATGGGGCATGGACATGGTAGGCCCGTTCAAGGAGGCCCCGTCTGGCTTCACTCACCTCCTGGTCGCCGTCGACAAGTTCACCAAATGGGTCGAGACCAAGCCGATAAAAAAGTGCGACGACGAGACGGCCACCAAGTTCCTATGCAAACTCATCTACCGGTACGGCTACCCGCACAACATTATAACAGACAACGGCACCAACTTTGCCAAAGGGGCCATGGCGGAATTCTGTGAAGAACATGGCATCCGACTCGCCCTCGCATCAGTCGCTCATCCGGAATAAAATGGCCAAGCAGAGCGCGCCAATCAGAGCGTCCTCCACGGGCTCAAGCCGCGACTACAGGTGCCCCTCGAGCGCACCCCAGGATGCTGGGTCGAAGAGCTCCCCTCCGTGATATGGGGGATTCACACCTCCGTCAACCGATCAACCGGGTTCACGCCCTTCTTCATGGTGTATGGCGCCGAGGCCGTGATGCCAACCGACATGGAGCATGACTCACCTCGAGTAGCCAACTACATCAAGGCGGCCAATGAGGTCGCCCAGCAAGACAGCATCGATAAACTCGACGAGGCACGCGACCTGGCTCGCTCCCGCACCACCATATACTAGCAAGGACTCCGCCGCTATCACAGCCGCCGAGTGCGGACTCGCACCTTCCAGGAAGGCGACCTGGTCCTGCGACCGGCCCAGGACAAGAAGGGCATGCACAAGCTCTCCCCCCATGGGAGGGGCCATTCGCCATAGGCCGGGTCCTTGGCAACGATGCCTACTACCTCATCGACATACGAGGCGACGGCCAATTTGAGGTCGGGAGGCCATAGAATGTAAACCTCCTCAGAAAGTTCTATACCTAGAACCTCACACTGTACTACATCAGAATATATAATGAAATTCATTCGGATCGCACAAAGTTGTGTCCACTCGCCATATTCTTGTGCCACTCGCACTCGTACATACTAGCAATACGCTACTCACGGAAGTCAACCTCCGGTCGAGCGACCGGCATGGCTAAGTAGTGCGACACAAGGGCACCGGAAATATTCGGGCCTTGGGTCGTCCATGAAAAACACCAACCCAGAGCCGCCATTGGAGTCGCCTAGCCCGACTGGCCTGCCGGGGCAAGACATCCGGTACACGCTTCTCACAGCGATCTGTCCCTCCCACCCTCGTGCAAAGCGACTGGAACAGTTAAGTACCACGCACGGGGGCTCCGCAAAACGGGAACCACCACGCGGCTCGAGAATACACCAAGTAAGAGAGCTGCCTAGGGCTCAGCGATCGCTCTTCCGGGGAGGAGACGCGTTACCAACAACGCACACACAACCTGCAACAGGAGCATGACCAATATGGTCGGGCATCACGCTCGGGGACTCGCTCATACATCAGTCCTACCCGCGCTCAGGGACTCGCCACCCAGAAGACGCGAGGGATAAAAACAATGCATAAATAAAACAAATACACAAAAGTACACAATCGAGTTATACCCCATTAAAGGGCGGACGTGCTCGGGGACTCGCTCAATCAAAACAATTCTTAAACAAAACACAACACACATTCCTAATCATAACACGAGTCGATCGACTCCCCGTGGCACACATTGCAAAAATACCTTACAGCATTCGCCACTTGGCATACATTACAACTTGGACAATTACATTGTTTACTCCACATGCCCTGATGAAGAAGCAGCGCCACCCCCCTTGACACGCACACAAGGCTGCCACGGGTTCGTTGGGTACACTATCAGCGACTTCGACAACGACGACCGGAAGGGCTGCTCTGACTTCATGTCGCGGTGCTCCGGCTCGGGGTCGCCAGGCGCCAACACCGTCTCCTGATACGGCAGCAAATCCCCCATCGCCAGGACACGATCGGTGTAAGGGGGGCCTTCGCGGTCAGCCTCAGCATCTCTGACATCTCCACCGTGCCGGTCGCCGACGGATAGCCACTCGTCACATCGTCAAGGTCGAAATCGTTGGGGAAATGGGCGAGACCCAAGCTCAACGTTGTGGCGGCCCCGCGCCTGAACACCGAGCGCGTCATCCATTCCACAATGGCGGGCACCTCTTCCAGATAGCACCACACCTCCGTAAGGCCCCCAGGGATGACTTCGGTGGGAGACACGCCCTGAAGAGCCGCCTGGACGCACAACGCTGAGGCCGTGGCCGCATTCACCACGGCAGTCACGCACTGCGAGGCGTTGTGGGTTTGCACCACCGGGTCGCTTTGGCCTACCACAACTACAAAGTCAGATGTCAGTGAAACAATGAAACCCCCAAAGCGGGGACTCGACAAAAGGGTAAAGCAACGACAGAGACTCACCAAGGAGTTTGCGGCAGTTCTCCTTGACGTGCTTCTCCAAGGCAGTTTGCTCGTTGTGCAGCCCCACGATGATGGAGTCCGTGGCTTTGTGTTCTTCTTCAGCCACGGTGACGGCAGCCTTCGCCCGTTCCTCCGAATAAATTGAGGCCGCCTTAGCCTCCTCCAAGTCCTTGACCAGGGAGGCTATTCGCCCATTCGCCGCGTCCAGTTCGGCGACTGGGACATACCCCTCACGGGCCTTGGAGATCTTAGCCAGGAAACCATGTGCAAGTGAAGACATCAGAGTATTGCACACAACCAGCTCACACCAGAAAAAGAAGAATAAAGACAAATAGATACTCACCAATAGTCTCCTGAAGCCGCCGGTTCACCTCCTGCGCGTCGCGCAAGTCACTCTCCAAGCGCTCTCTTGCGGCCTGACGATCGGTCGACTCCCTTTGTAGTCCCTGCAAACAAAGGACCCACTAATCATCAGACAAAACAAAATCCAGTTCCCAGCAGCTGAAATTCAGCGACCAGGAACTCGGGGAATGGAGAAGGAGGAAAAAGAATCTCAATTCCTAGCCTCCAAAATCCAGCGACTAGGAATTCGGGGACTGGAAAGGAGCAAGAGGTTCAGTTCCCAGACGCTGACATTCAGCGACCAGGAACTCAGGGACTAGACATACCTGAATAGCAGAGCCGAGCATCTGTGAAGTTCCCCGGCGTCAGTCGACAGGATCGTGAAGGAAGTGCGCCCGCGGCGGGACCCAATGTCCACATCCACGACTTCTGGATTTTGCGGAGACTGCATGTCCGCCACACCTGGAAACCCTCTCTCCATGAAACGCGGGAACATCACCGACACTCTAGAAGGGGCGCTGGTTGCCGGGGCTGGCGCCTCTGGCACGGATGCAGCCACTACTGGTTCTGATCACGTCACCATAACTTCTTCGGTGACTGGCGCAGCAGCTGACTCCGCGGTGCTGCCCTTGGTCGCAGCATCATCGGTGCCCCCTTCTGCTTCTTCACGACCTCGGTGGTCGCCACATCATCGGTGGCCTTTCTCTTCTTGGGCGGGTCGCCCTCTCCCACGTCAGTGGCCGGTGGAATCTTAGCCACCAAAGGACGCCCAATCTTCTTAGCTCCCGACCTGCGCGAGCCCTCTCAGTCAAAACAACGACAATACAAAAGGAGCAAGGTAAATTCAGACGAGGGAGCGCTACTTACTTGGCAACCGGAAGGACGCGAAGCCCGGTGCTAAAGTGGGCGGGCTTGTCCAACTCGGGACCCAGCTTACGGCTGAGCCCCCTCTCGAAGACATCTGAAGCCCACGAAACCGAGGGTTTCCTTGATGATGAAGCTGCAATCGCCGAGATCTCCGGCTCCGACGTGGCCGCCCTTGACGGTTGTAGCGACTTGGACGCCATCATCTCAGCCGCTTCTCGGCCTGGAACCCCCGAGGCCGTCGGTGCAATCGCCACCACAGGAACCTCTACTATCACCTCCGTGTCCTCGCCCTCCGACCCCTTCATCGGGGCTGTGTCCCTTGGGTCCTTGTGCGAGACTTCGGGAGAACCTTCATCGTTGGAATCGTCATCCGACTCGAACACCACCACCGACTTGGCCGGTGACGCGGGCCTTTTCGCTGGCGACTTGGGCCGGCGCTTCCTCTGCGACCTCGTCGCCTTTGTCGTGCTCGTCCAGGATACAACTCGCTTCGACTTCATGCTGTCTCTGCATCCGGGTCTTGCGAGCCACAGGAGCTGGGGGAGGGACCTCTTCCTCCTCCCCGTCGCTGTCGGAAGGATCCCCCTTGGAGTCCTCCTCCAGTTCCTGGGGAACCTCTTCATCAAGCGGAGGGAGCCAGCCCTCCAACACCTGAAAAAGCTGAGAGCCACTACGAGTCAGAAACACCAAGCGGGGAGACTGAAATTGACACACGGATGTAGCAATTGGAAAGAGAACTTACTGTGGGGGCTTCATTATTCACAGGAGTGTACGGGCGACCCCGACCACCATGCCGGTGAACTCCACGTCGGTGATCTTCTTCTGGGCGGCCTTGTAGTCCTCGGCCTCCCACGACTCCTTGCTGGTCCGAGATGGGTCGTGCTTCCTGCTGTATTCATACATCTAGTGCGGTCCGGCCGCCAGCGGAACCAGGCGCCACCCGAGCCAGCAGTTGTAGAGGTTGATCAGAATCAACCCCTGGCCCTTCAGCTTTTGGATCTGGTCCATCATTTCCGTGATAGCCATCCGTTGATCCTCAAGAAGCTTCTTCGGTGCCAACCGACAGGGCTCGCTCCTCTCGGCGACGAACTCGGGAAGATTCACTTCACCGAAGGGAGTGGCTTCCTTGACATAGAACCAGCTCTTCTTCCACTTGCTGGCGGCCTTCTTCGGCAAGAGGAGCTTGATTTAAATTGGCCTTCGCCGCTTGAACGTGACTCTCAAGGCCAGCATCAAGCCGCTGGACGCCTCGCGCCCGATGCGGCCGTGGAAGAGCTCCAGCCATAGCGGGAAATACGGCCTGCAGCCAAGGTAACATTCACAGAAGGCGACAAAGATCGCCAGCTGCTCGATGCTGTGCAGACCAAGATCCGATGGCTTGATTGTGTAATACACGTAGAAGCGGCGGAAAAAGACAGAGGTGGGGAACCCCAAACCCCTCTCAAGATGACTGGGGAAGCAGATGAACTCGCCGGGTCGCGGCTTCGGCTCGGTCTCGGAGGAGGGGGGAACCCGCCAATTCCCCTTGCGGAGCACTCTGGCGTCTTCAAAAGATCTAAGCTGGGTCATGGTGCACTTGGATTTCCCCCATGAGCCTTTAGGAGGCCCCATCGCGTAGGATGTGGAATCGCGTGATGCGGAAAGAACAAGTCGGAAGGACGCGGGCAGGAAGATTGGAGGAAGGAAGAACGAATGAGGAAGAGTGAAGAATGCGAAGAAGGACTGCGAAACTGAACCATCACTCCCCTTATATGGGAAACGCCACCCGCCAAAATCAGGGCAGCCGTTACCCACGGTAACTACGCCGTAGTTACCGTTGGAAATTCCAACGGGTAGTTTGACCAGGTTTGACGGTCCAACTCCTTTAGTCTACCCGCCACTCGCCAGTCTTTCCACTCGCTGAGACGACGACTGGGCGGCGGTGACATTCATTGAGACGGCGGGTGGAGACATGGGGAAATTCTCCTTGGTTCTAATGGAGTCCATCGCCGACTCGACTGGACGCCCAAATTGGGCTCGCCTACTCCGACCGCCAAAAGGACGCCCGCGCCTGCATCAACGATGGCCTCGGGGACTACTGATGGGGATATGTCGAAGGGGGTATGCCCAGCAGGACGTTCTGATTGGGCTGAAAGGCCTGCGAGTGCGTCCGAAAGACGGCGACTAGACTACGAAGGAAGAAAAGGCCCAGCGACTGGCGACTAGAAGCCCAGGAGCGTAGCAAAAGCCAAGTCGGACTAGGTCAAAAGTCTCCAGATCCTTATCTTGTTCGGGGATAACTTGTAAACCCTAACGAGGTGCTTCATATATAAACCTCCCTAGGGTATCCTAGAGACTTACGTTCCATCACACACCCCCTCAAGCGACTCGCTGCCTAGCCGCCGAGCTCGCCACCCCTGTAACTCGCTCTCTCATAATCTAATATAGCAGGAGTAGGTCTTTACCCTCCGGGGGGCCGAACCTGGGTAAACCCATGTGCATCCGCCCCCATCTCGCACCGCAGATGGCCACCAACTCTTCCTCATGAAACACTCAATCGCTGCCAGTGGCAGCGACTGCCGTGGCCATTTCCACGACAACGATCATTGCCACAAAGCGAAAGTACCTCCCTAATCGGTCACACGTTCGGTGTGCCAATGACTTTCGTACCTTGCTCCAGCTAGGTAGTGGAAGTAGGGGATCCTCGGGAACTCCGCCAACACTACGACATGGTGGTGTGGTGGTGGAGAAGATCTTGAACAGGGCTTCGTCTAAGCACCGTGCTCGTGGCAATGGACAAGGCTATAAAGGGGTGGAAGATGCCAACCGAAGGTCATATGAGAGGAGGGAGGATGAGTGTGTGAGAGACAGGAGCTCCACCCCACCTTTTATAGAGGGAGGGGCAGCCCCTCCCATGGCCGGCGGCCAGAGAGGTGCCCCCACCTCTTCCCTCATTCATGTGGGTGGACACTCTAGTCACAAAAAATGATCTCCATTTTCTCCCATTTATTCTCCACTCAAAATCAAGAGTCTCTTCATTAAAAACACCTTTTTAATTCACTTGATTTAATGCCACTCATTCAATGAACTCTTCATCTAATGAGTACTTCATTTAATCAACACATCAACAATTCAATCCCTTGCATTAATCTGATACACCGAAACTATTTCGGCAGATTTATCAGAACAATTCCCAGTATTTTCTCCAGTGTTCCCTATCCACTCAAATGTGTCGACTACCCTTAAGTGTGTCTCCGTATGGGTTCATGAACTATGTGGACATGATCGAGACTCTCTCCAATCAATAATCATTAGCAGGACCTGGAGATCCATAATGACTCCCACTAGCTCAACGATAAACTAGTGATTGCGTGAACCTTATTCACAGTAACCAATTCCTTTTGTCTCGCGATATTTTACTTATCCGAGATCCGATCATTTGGTATCATCCATACCTAGTTTTATCTCTTTACTAACAAGTACTCTTTTCTTGTTACCATGATATAACATTCTTTAGTGATATTTATCACCTGCTTGCAAGCTATGTTAATGTGATGTAACTGAGAGGGCCCTGAATATATATTTCCATCATCGGGATGGAAAAATCCCACTCTTGATCCACGAGCCTCAATTAACGCTTACTAAGTACCCAACGACATCTTTATAATCACCCTATTATGGTGTGACATTTGATGGAATCAAAGTACTCTTCTAGAGTCAGTGATTGACTTGATCTCATGGTTTAAGGATTAGAGTTACTTTGAATGAGATAGCAATATAAACTTGAGGACATAATCGTATTGCTAAATCTAATGCGGGTGAATGTTCATCATATCATTCTCTAATGACATGACCTTGTTATTAACAACATCCAATGTTCATGATCAGGAAACATTGATCATCAGTTAATCAACAAGCTAGTGTAATGAGAGGCATTACTAGGAACCTGTTTTTTTGTTTATTAAACACACATGTATCAACGTTTCTTGTTAACACAATTATAGCATGAGAAATAAACATTTATTATAAACCTAGAATAAGATAATAACCAATTATTATTGCCTCTCGAGCATATTCCTTCTAGTGTCACCCTGCGGTTAGGGAATGTGCAGACATGATCGAGACACCTCTCTAATTAATGACCAACAACAGGATTTGGAAACGGATGATGGTCCCTACACACTTCGTGAATTAACTTTATCACTTGAAACTTAAACACTGAGTCCTAATCCCTTTGCTTCACGATACTTAGTTTGTCCAAGATATGATCTTCGGTATCTATATACCTAGTACGATCTTGTCATCTACAAACACATTTACATGTTTCATGATATTGCATTCCTATGACCTACTCACATGCTTGCAAGATTCGTAGATGCAATCTCACCGAGTGGTCCTAGAGTATCTATCCGTCACGCAGATGGACAAATCCTGATCTTGATTCATACGCCTTAACCTATTCTTTCAGGATACATAAGAGAAACCTTTATGATCATCCTATTACGGTGTGACAGTTCATGCAGTCAAATATCCCTCTAATGATAGCGATTAGATATGATCTCACGATCAAAGTATCGGGTTACTATGTTTTCCAAGTTATCGCAATGTTGAACTTTGTGACTAGATCTCATTACAATACTTATGTTGGGTGTGTGTCTATCACATCATTCACCTAATGACATGATGCCACTGTCAATTGACATAAATGTCCATGATCAGGAAACCTTGATCACCAGTTGAGTAATGAGCTAGTTGACTAGAGGTTACTAGAGACTTTGTTTGTTTACATACCACATGTGTACTAATGTTTCCGCTTAATACATTTATAGCATGACATAAAACTTATTATGAACATTTGAGATATGACAATAAATACCTCTATTATTTGCCTATAGGACATATTTCCAAAAGTTTGCCACTTGTTGTGGTGGCCTTGATTTGCTGCACGAGGGCCTGATCGATCAGGTCGAAGCCGTACGACACGGCAAGTGTAGAGTCGCCATATGGACTGATCTTCTGGAAGAGTTTGGCAGCGGCGACGATGTTGACAATGGGGGAGCTGAATAGCTATAGGCCATCAGCAACCACCCGACATTGTGGCGCGATCGTCGCCGAATATTTTGCCATAGGTCGTCATGGTGGATCCTCGATCACGGCTCAACACGATGGATCTTCAGTCGCAGGCCGCCCTAGGGAGCGTCTAGTTGAGGCGGACCTGCTGGAGCCTAGCGGCGCATTGCTACAGAACTCATTTTCGGCCTTTCAGCCTTTAGCGTCGAAGGCGATGGAGTAGGTGCAGCCACTCTTGTTGGGACCGAAGCGCGACATGGACTTCCAAGTGCGGAACTCAGAAATTCCTTCACGGGAGAGGCGCTTGATGTTGGCGTGAGCGCATGCATGGTCCTGTCCTTCGTGCACCTTCTACTACTCCACTAGGACCTTATTTTGCTCTGCGAGGAGGGCATGGCACAAGGCCTCACACTCTTGCGGTTGGTGTTTTTTCGGGATCAGCGTCCTGAGTGGATCCGTAGGTGGTGGTGCAGCTCCAGCTCCTGCATCTACATTTGCATTGGGATTAGGGTTAGGAGGGGCGGAGGGATTGTGCTGGGTACCGGTGTTGGCATTGGCCATGTAGACCGCCACAGGTGGTGTTGCTTCCAGATGAGGTGGTTTCGCAACATTGCCCTCCGACTTGTAGTTCAAGAGGGGAGCTAATAGCTTTTTTTCCAAGCCCTCTGACTCAGAGGCTGGCACGATCGACCCGGTGTCAGAGACCAGGTAGTAGGAGTCAGCATTGTAGCTGAGTTTTGGGTCGCCCGCGCTGACGCGAGAGTCGATGCAGACAGTGTTGTTGGGTGAGGGGGTCGCAGAGCTGGGGCTTTCGACGCTCTCCACTACCTCCATAGCCTCGGCGACTACAGTGTAGCCGATGAAGGCATTGATGGCGCTGAATAGCACCACATAGGAGCACGTGATCAACGTCGGCGCCGGATGAAAGCCATTCTAGAGGATTCGCAGGAAGGGCCTAGTGGGGACCATCCAGCCCATTGCGATGTGCTGAGTGATTGATGATGTAGATACCGTCGTGAAGCTGATGGCTAATGTCCCTCGCCCCATGGTGGGTGCCAACTATCGGTGGATTGAACTGGTAGATGCCACACAGGGTGGCTTACGAGTGGGAAGCCATATGCTCTCTCAGATCAGGATTGGAAAACATAGAGTTTATACCCAGGTTTGACCCCTCGCTGTGGAGGTAAATACCTACTCCTTCTTGGATGTACTATGAGTGTGAGATTACAAGGGTGCTAAAGTCGTCATGGCAACTATAGTTGGTAGGGGTGCTTGAGAGCGTCCTTTCTAGGGTACCTGGTAGGGGTTTATACAAAGATCCCGACCTAGGGTTTATAGTGATAAGACCCAAATCAGTTAGGGAAATGGAGTTTCCTACTGGGCCGTATGGGCCAACGCGCGTGCTTCGGATGACTCGCCATGGTCTTCACCCTAGCAATCACCACTCCTGGCGAGGCGACTGGATACTGGGCCGCCCTTTAACCACCCCTTGTCTCCATGGAAATTCCCCTTCAAGGGCCTATCCGGTTGGGTATTCCCCAATCAGTAAGCACAAAGGCCGACGACAATCATCTTAAAACTAGAGATACTCTACGCAAATGACATGATATAACACTTTACATCTGATTTACAAAGGGGTCCTGGACCAAAACCGCTCGAAAATATAGAGTTCATGATAAATGTGCCTGCATCGAGAGAGTTCTACTTGATAGCAGGTATCCCTGCATCTGGGGAAATGTCCTGCAAGAAGATAGGACACGATTTTACTGTCTCACAAGCTTTGACGAACACCCTCGTGGTGTAGACGTTCCTTATCACTACCATATTCATGACGAAGTGCCTCTCCACCTCTAGGCGGATAATGAATTGGCAGTGCCGCTGAAATATAGCTGTGTTCTCCTTGCTTCCAAAATCATACGCTCAGTGACTTCTTTAGGGATTATAGCCTCCACCTCCTTGTCGATGAAGCGCAAGCGATATGCTTGATTCATCTCCTGGAGCCAAGAACATAGAAACCGACGGCACTCAAGCGGCTTGTAGAATCTCGAACCATCAATGGCGCGGAATCTGCGTTCTTACTCTTCGTGCCCTGAGTCTAGATACCTCTTGGAATTGCTTGATAACCCTGGCCTCTTGAGCTCGAACACCATGCTGACGTCGAGGAGGACGGTAGAGCGGACACGTGTGCAACCAATGTCTGTGAAAGCGCTCCCAAACGTGCGATAGGAAGGAGTAGTCACACACTCACCACACGCCGCCATCTTGGCCATCTTGGTCGAGGACGCATACGGTTGAATGCACGGCCCTAGCTTCCGCCATTGATCTTCGGTGAGAGCACGTGCAAAAAAACTCTCCAAATGCGGAAAAAAGATAACGTTGAATAATATCGGTAGAGATACTTATTACGGCGCGCGCCGCCTCAAAGCGCGCATTGAAAGTGATAATAGTACGGTAAGCATGCAGACTCTAGCGTGTCGTGTATATGGTGCTACTGCTAGGTCAGCGTGACGCACAAACGTCGAACGTAAGAATATAGACCACTAATGCATAGCCTGTCCCGAAACATCCCATCGTTCACCCGTGTGACTGCAACGAAGACAAAAAAGAGTAAAACCTAGCGAAAAAAAGGCAGTGAAGCCTACAGTACTCTAGAGACTCACACGAAAGAAACAATACCATAGGTCATTAATAAGAGAGAGCAGAAATACACAGGAGCACACAAACACATATAAGTAAAAAGACGTTACATATACACTATGCTACTGCATAGAAAAAGGCTAGAAAGTCACATAGCACATTCGTCGCTGCTCAACCCTCTTAGTCAACATATTTTCTTGACTCCGGCTTTCATTCCGAAGTACAACTTTTGTACATAAGGGTTACAACGTATTTACAAAGGTAAGAAACTAGTATAACTCTACATATTCCTCCTGGTATACGTGTATAGTCGAGTTTCGGTCCTCTGCTCCTACTCGGAGAGTCCTGGTCATAGCGTGTCGCAAGCACCACGTAAGCACAACAACAGACATGAGAGCTAGAAAAACTAATGAGAGAATAAGACGTATGCACGAATAATAATTCGAGAGAAGGCAAACGTATGAAAAGCGAAAAATCAGAAAGAAAAGGCACAAACTGCATGCGTAATCCCAGACAGGAACCATACTACACGATCTTCGTGTTACTACGCCCATTCTATGAAGAAAATGCAACATTTCACTTCTTCCGCCCATCGTCCTAAAAGAAACCACACCGTTACACCTAGCATGTCGGATATGACTAAACCATCGCTCAGGTGGTCCGATAATGTTACTTCTAAGTTGACATGGCGCAAAAGCTAAGACACAAAGAGGAAAGAAAGTAGTTGATGAAATGCACGAAAGAACGAAAAGGACGTGGTGTTTTATAGGTTGAGCGTCTGACCAAAAGCCGAGATGAAAGGCGGTGCGAGCGGCAACGGAAAACCGTGCGTCACGCACTCTCTCTTTTAGATCACGGTACAATACGCGTAATTAATACATAGCGTAAGACCAGAATCACGCATACAAACACCGTGCGTGACAGCTGTCCTCCCAGGTGAAGGGGACCCACCGCACAATCTCTCCACGACAACCCGCAACCATCGAGGATTTCCATTGCCACCTCAGCTCTTGGATGCGAGAACCCGCGTAGGGCGAGCGTTTCCACTGCCACATATTTATTCGACTAGACCCATGCCGCGACAACCCGTGAGCGACGAGAGTATCCGCTGCAGCTCGGCTGCACGGACGTCGAGGGTATCCACTGTCACGTCAGTCGTACATGGTCCCCACGATCCCGCGGGTGTGGAGCACTTGTCTCCCTCCACACGCCTCTCACACGGAGATATACCCTCTCTAACGACCAAAAATTCGAAAATGTGTCTAAAATAGGTAAAATTGCCCTAAAACGGTGTTAAAAGAGGGCAAACGTGCCCTTAACACCTGGCACCACTTCATCTGGACACCCCAACTCCTCTCGGGCCCACCCCGATTTGAAAATCCTGTCGTCCGCGCCTCCCATCAACTCCGCTTGGGCCCCAAAAAATTTGAAAACTTTTGGACCCCTCGTCTCCCCCGCTTATGGGCCTCACGGGCGGTGCTGTGACGAGGTCGACCCACTGCTTAACGGGACGTGATGTGCTGCCATGCAGGGTTGAGGTAGCGGCCCAAGCACGACCACAGCTAGGCCGTGGGCCGAGCATGGCCCGTTATTCCATGTGATGGGCCGACCTGTGATGGGCCTATACACGCGTGCCTCTACCGACCTGATGGCTAGGTTGTTTCAAACCAGTTAGACCCACCTGGTAAGCCCAGTAATTTCCCAACCCATAAAACTCGAGGTGGACATCAAACTTGGAAATCCTAAAAAAAGGCCGACCTTCACGAAGGGAAAATCTCGCGTGTCCTCGTGGCGTTTTCTCCTTCGCACGGTCCTTCTAGTGGGGCTCTGCATGCTTGCCAAGTGTCGCAATGAGAATGAAAGTGATATTAGGATGGAAGAGAGGGAGATTGAAGACGAGAGTACAAATTTTCCCTTTTAATTTACCAATCCCGATGTTTGAAAACGAAATACTTTGAGAACCGTCTGTCTAAATTACGAACCATTTTCAATTTTTAGATCCTCGTGCCTACAGGTTTAAAACTAGATCTCATGTTTATAGGTTTTAGACAACTTTTTTTTGTACTTTCAAAACCGTTGCGTTTCTACTTTAGATTAATTCAGTTATGTATTTGTTGTACTTTGGGTTCTTAGTATATTTTGTACTTGGGTTACTACACATTTATACTTCCACGTACTTTGATAGTGAGGATACTTGTATTTTTCTGTATTTTGGCTCTTAGTACAGTAGTACTTTCATTTACTTGGCTCTGAGTATATTTGTACCTTTGTAGTTCGACTGTTATTATATTTGTACTTATGTGTAATTATGTGTACTTTGGATCTTAGTACAGTTGTTTCGCGTACTTCGACTCTTAGTACATTTGTACTTTCACGTACTTCGGCTGTGAGTAGAGTTGTACTTTCGTATATTACGACTTTGAATACAGTTATAGTTCTGTTATACTTTACATGTGAGCATAATTGTACTTTTGCGTACTTTCTATATGCATATATTTGTACTTTCGTGTACTTTGCCTCTTAATACAGTTGTTGTCCCCTGTACTTTGACTTTTAGTATATTTATACTTTGATGGTTATGAGTAGAGTTGTACTTTCGTGTATTTCGACTTTGAGTAAAACTTATACTTCCGCTGTACTTTGTGTGTGAGTATAATTGTACTTTCGCGTACTTCGGATATGCATATACTTGTAGTACCGTACTTTGTATCTTAGTACACTTGTACTTTTATATTTTGATGCGTCGTAGGTGCCTTGATTCGAGGCGAAGCGGAGTCGTAGAACGCGCTACGATAAATTGGGGAATGACAAACATACGCCACTACCAATGCACCGCTTTAAGATGTTTATAAAAATTTGATGGGCTATAGGCGTCTTGATTTGAGCAAAACCAAGTTGCAGAACATGCAGAAAAAAAGAGAAAGGAAAGAAACAAACACACATACACACTAATTAAACTAGGAATTGCACGTAGAGACCGGAAGCAGATTTTCTGAGAACGCGATATGTGTCGTACAAAGAAGGGCTCGCGTGCACGGAAACATACCTTCGCGAAGGTATTTTTTTTAGAACTCCGCTCGCTCTTTATTGACCACTTACAATGTTCCTAGGGATACACAGGTTCTCAGGTGGTTGGAGCAACAAAACCTGACACCCAAAACCTAAACTAGCAGAGCTATGAGCTAGACGGTGAGCCTCACCATTGGAAGCCTTATTTTCATGCTTAAAAATGACAGACTGCAACAAGGCTATCAACTCCTTAATCTCACGGATCACCGCTCCATACCCTCCCTAGTATGGCATCGACGGATTCTTGATCACCTCCAGGCAGTCGCTAGCAACACATATATTCAGGATATTAAGATCTTGTGCTAAGGCCAATGCCTTCCGACACGCCATCGCCTCGAACTTGGTAGGCGAATAACCGCCTTGTAGCATGAGCGAAGATGCTCCTAGGAACTTTCCTGTTCCACTGCGGCAGATTACTGTGTGTGCACCACCATCCCCCGTCTTTGCTTTTGCTGCATCAACATTGAGCTTTATAGTTCCTGCTGGAGGATCTATCCATTTTGGTTGGGTGAGCACAGGGGTATGTCTTCTCCGTACCATCGCTCTCTCCGGATCCTGGCCCAAATCCTGAAGAAAATTACGCACAAAGAGAAAGGTAGAGAGTGGACTCTGCTGCTCTCCCTCATGAATAAGCCTTTGGCGTGCATACCAGATCGCCCACATGGTGACGATCATTTCTATGAGATCCGAATGGTGTAAAGACTCCATCATTGCAAATAACTATTGTTTTGCATTCGGCTCTTCTGTCATGGACATATGTTGGGTAATATCCTCATTCACTAGTGCCCACACACATTTTGACAGAGAGCAGTCAATGAGTGAATGTGTCCATGAAACTTCTACACCCAAAACTGAGCATGAGCTCATAGCAGCCATGTTCCGATGGTGGCGGACATCCCCGGTAGGCAGTGATTGTTGGGCTAGCCGCCACATGGACACTCTCAGTTTCGAAGGAACTTGAATCTTCCACATTTCGTGCCACATATTCTCCTCCACCGCATGGTTTGAGGTCGCTGGCCTTTCTTCTAGCCAATCCCCGCGCCTTCTCCTGGTATTAACCAGCAACCGGTATACTGACCTGACCGAGAGTATTCCCGATCGCACATAATTCCACGACCATGTGTCCTCGTAGTGCCTCGTGCTAAGAGGAATTCTATAGATGTGATCAATATCCATGGGCTGGAAAAATTCCTCCAACAAGTCCCTATTCCATGTCATAGTGTGAGAGGAGATGAAACTACTCACATGGGTAGGGGGATCATCCTATTTGCTTGGCACTGGACGAAGAAGATAATCCCGAGGGATCCAATTATCATTCCATGCATGTGGGGCCATCCCAGTGCCAATCCCCCATATTAAGCCTTGCTTCATAGCATCCCTCCCCTCAATTAGCGACCGCCAAACTTGAGAAGGATGAGAACCAACAGTAGCCTCAATGAAATCTATAGTAGGAAAATACATAGCCTTGAAGATTCTGCCACTTAAGGATTCAGGATGCTGAAGTATGTGCCATGCCTGTCTAGCCAGGAGAGCAATATTAAAGAGCTTAATATCACGGAAACCCAACCCCTGCACCTTTGGGTGAGCACATGACCTCCCAAGAAACCCAGTGTATCTTCCTCTTCCCCGCTTTGCTGCCCCACCAAAACTTGCGAATCAATTGGTTGATATGGAGACATAACCCTCTCGGAAGCTTAAAGAAAGCCATTGAAAAAATTGGAATTGCTTGCACGACTGATTTGATAAGGACTTCCTTCCCTCCAACTAACAGTAATAGTTCTAGCCACCCTTGTATTCTCTTCCACACCCTATCTTTCATGTACTTTAAAGAACTATTAAGTGGTCGTCCCACAGCCGAGGGCATACCAAGATACTTCTCGTTTAGCGTCTCATTTGAAACCTACAGGATATTCTTAACGGTTTTGCGCACCCCATCTGGGCACCCCTTACTGAAAAATACTGAAGATTTATCCAAATTTACACGCTGGCCCGACGCATCACAATACTTTTTCAAAATCTCATTAACATCCCTAGATCCCGCTGCACTAGCTTTGACAAACAACAGGCTGTCATCTGCGAAGAGAAGATGGTTAATAGCCGGTGTTGTTTGAGCCACCTAAATTCCCTAGAGGTGTAGTGCAGTGACCCAGCATACCACTGCACGTGTAGTACATTGACATGACATCCACAGAATACCGTTCCATAAATATCACATCCCTTAGAGTGGTACAACAGAAACATTGTGGGTCCAAATTACAAACATACACACTTCATTATTATTACAATACCAACAGTTCGAGACTTCAAGAGGTTCAAAGTTACAAACCAAATAACTTATTTCATAACGAAGAAAACACAACGGTAATGTCGTGGTGGTGTCACGACAGATGCCATGGATAGGCTAAAGGTGGGGCCAATATGCACTAGAGGAATCCAGGGAGGGATAGTGTGGTGATTCTACACACAGTTGCTTTGTATTCTCCAAGTTCACTAAGTTTACAGATGCTCCTTGAGCTGTATTGGGGAGAGGAGGAAGAAGAAGCTCTCTTACTCTCACCACTACCTGTCTCTCTACGAACCAACTACTCAAGCTCCAATCAACCAGCCTGTGATCCCCTTCTACTGAGGTCCTGGCGCTCCTTATAAATGGGAGGCCAGGCTACTAGCTAGGGCATACGTGGAGGCATATTCCAGGGAATATGCCTTTCCCAAAATAGCAAACCGACCGGGTCACCTTTTGGCATCGTAAGCCATGCAGAGGCTACGTAAGCCTCTGCGGCGCCAGCGTCAGCCGAAATAGGTTGCGTCACCCTTGTCGGCCACGCCTCGGTGGTCCTTCCCTCTGTCCGCTTCGCTCACGCTCCAGCGTACAGTGACCACCTTTTGACCAGAGAGATACCTTCCTTCTCTTGCATGCCTGATGTAACCCGGATCATGCCTGGTTAATCCGGCCTCGTGGGTACCTGCATACAAGTTATAAAAAGCCTGCCAGCATACAACATATGTTGGCCGGGACTCAGTTAGGTGGACATCCTCCGGTCCGGGTTACTCCGTAAGTCGGCCTACCTTGAGGTGACTCGGCCAGCATACGCTTTGACCTTGCCGTACCTCGGCTAACTCGGCCTCTATACCCCACGTGACTCTACCTAGGGGTATCCCCCCAACTTTAGTCCCCGAAGCTGGTGCGGTCTTAGCAACTTCAGCTTCTAAGGCCACGGCAGGTTCAATCTTTTTGCTCCTTTTTCCGAGTCACTTCGTAGCTCGGATCCCATGGCGTAGCATTCCCTTGGCACATTTCGAGTCATCACTCGCTGGCCGGGCTACCCTTCAGTTTTCTGGGTTATCCTTCCTTCTCTCATACACTTCCCCACGTCCTACGTGGAGGGTAATCATTACCTTGCCTCATTTTAAGGGCATGCGCCAGTTACTGCACTTATTGTCAGGGGTTACTGTTGCACACGTCGCGTCGTAGCTGCCTCCTCGTTAACTGTATCACCACGTCGCGTCATGGGATCCCCTGTTTCCTATGGCCCTTCATGTGGCTTGCCTCTGATTGGTTGATCCGACTGATACACGGCCACACCATGTGGCCTCGACGCGCAACACGATCCCACTACCCACCACTGGGGCGTGGTTAAATAGGGGAGGGGCGCGTCCCTTGGGCGTTTTCCCCTTCTCGCGCCCCTTAGCCTCTCTGCCTCTTTGCCTCTTCTTCTTCCTTGTGACAGTGCCGCCGCTGTCGTAGCTGCTCTACAGCGTCGCCGCCGCACCGTGCTTCTTCGCACCAGTTTTACTGCCACTCCCGTGCTGCTCCACCGTCATGGGTCCGTGCCAATCCAAGCCTCTGCCCCCCACCTCCGATTGGGCCGGTGAGGACAGAGACCTGGAGATGACCGAGGAAGAGCTCACCGTTGTTGAAGAGGAGATGGAGGAGGGGGTGAGACCATGGAGCGTGGTGCTTGGGCCGGTTCCTGGGTGTGTCAAGATGACCTTGACTGGCTCTACCGCACCCGCCGCATCCTGGAAGGCGTAATTTCATGCCTCCCCTGCGAAGAGCTTGCTCCCTCACTCAATCCGGGTGAGTTTGTCGTCTTCCTATCTCACTTCCATCGCGACTTCGGCCTGCCAGTGAGTGATTTCTTCCATGATTTCATCAACATCTACGAACTCCAACCCCACCATCTTCCGGCGAATGCCATTACATCCCTTTCTTCCTTCGCCTCCGCCATAGAAGGATACGTCGGCCTGTGGCCTACTAAGGAGCTCTAGATCCGGTTCTTCGGTCTGCGAAGGAACGTGGTTCTGGATAAGCTGCTTGCCCCGGAGGACAAGCACCTGACCCAATGTGGTGCGGCCTCCATCTCACCTCGGAAGCAATCTGTCTTCCCCCGGGTTACGGGGCTTGATTCCTGCAACGGCTGGGCCCGGACCTTCTTCTATGTGAGGAATGGTTCAGATGAGGATCTGATCTAGCTACGCCCCTTTGCAATGGGTCCTCCTAATCCGGATCTGTGGGACCGGGTTTCCAAGACACCAACTGCCTTGGTGAATCAAGTCAAGAAGCGGTTCCAGGAGCTGAAGGATCTGGGGCTGCGCAACGAGGACGTAATGATCACCTTCATCTGCAGCCGGATTTCCCCCCTACAGAAGCGCACACACAAGCTCTACCATATGAGATGGTGACTTGACCCCAACTGGACCTCCTCCTTCGAGTTGAACAATACCGAGATTTTCCGCCGGGTCAAGGCCATCTTCATGACTGATAAGGACTTTAGCTCTGACTGGGAGTGGGGCATGGAGCATTTCTGCCGGGATAAGCCTCCTCCTGGGGTAAATCTCGTTTCTCAATCCTTTTCCGAGTTATATTCTATGTTGGAGCATGTTGCTCATTTGATCCCTTTTGCATTTTCCTCTTAGTTTTTCTTCAGCAGACCCTGGAAGATGGCACCGAGCCTTCCCTCAAATGGGGGAAGGATCGACTTGTCTCGGACGAGGAGGAGCCGGATTAGGAAATGTTCCTGCCCACCCCGGATGCAACCAAGCGACCCTCTGGTAACTTCTCTTCCTTAAGGAATTGGCCCGACGATGAAGATGATTCCGACGTTGAGGTTATGGAGGCATTTGACGTGGTACCCATTTCTTACGCATTTCCGACTTCAGCTAACCCGGCTGGGCAGATCCATGAAGATCCCCCTCTTGCTTCGAGCGAGCCGGCCCCAGCCGCGTCTAAGAAGCAGGCCGCTACCTCGGCTGCTACCTCCAAGCAACCCCAAGCAACCAAGAGGCGGAACAAGTCCGCTGACAAGGCCGCCACCAAGCCTCCGACTAAAGGCATAGTTCGGAGAGCTCGGAAGCCCAAGGAGCCTTTGACTTCTGACGAGTAAGTCATTTTTTCCTTTTGGCCAATTCTCTGCTTCATGCTTCTCTATCTATATGCCTTTCTTTTTGTTATAAACTGTTATTCGTGGTCTGATTCGATAGGGTTGCGATGGAGGTTCCCTAGAGCGGCTCCAGCATTGCTTCGCCCCTCCGGCGTACCCCATCTCCCCCTCGCGGTGACAACACATGCCCACTGAGCCCAATTTATGAGGGTTCCGTGACTGCTCCGGGTCATAGCCCACCTCATGCAGAGGAGGGCAACCTCGGAGCAGGGGGAAGTGGCGCGGCCGAGGTAGCTGATGCTCCCAGCTCTTCATCAGCTCGGCCACAACCCGTCACCTCTGAGGTACCATCAGCAGCAACAGCACCACCGCCAGCACCAGCACCAGCACAAGCACCAGCGCCAGCACCAACAGCAGCACCAGCAGCAACACAAGCACCAGCATCAGCACCAACTCCTTCTGCCTCGTCTGAGTCTTCCAAGACCCGGCGAGAAGACCCCGCTAGCACCAAGACTGCGCCCAAGTCCAAGTCAGCAGCTCAACCTTCAGCCTCCCAACAGTAACCCTAGGCGAAGAAAGGTTCTGGGGCCACCAGGGCAGCATCCATTGAAGCTAGACAACGCACACTCGCGTCCATGCTGCCAAAGAAAGATGCCCCCTCCGGGTCAGCTAGCAGCAAGCAACTTGCGCTGCATACCAGCCCCGCTGCCTCCCAAGTTGCAAGGAAGGAGGCCCACACCAAAGGCTTGGTCACTCCCCACATGCTCAGTGGAGAGAGTTATCCTCCGACTCTGATCGAATATGTCAATAATTGGAATAGAGCGGAGTTCGTCAATCCCAACGATGATCTTCCGGAGAAGTTTGGGCCCGCCGAATTTAGCGCACAAATGAACACAGCAGCCAAGGTTATCAACCTTGCTGGCCGGATGATGGAGGTACGCTGCTTTGTCTTTTTTTAACATGCACAAGTTCTTGGAGATATATCCATTAGTCCCCGAGTCTCCGGGGGAGTAACTTGTTACTCGGCCGGATGCTCCTTAGAGAACTAGCATAGCTCCTTAGTAGCTTTGAACATGCACACACCTAGAGCGGGGTGAAGTTCCACTTGGCCCGAATTTTGCACACTTCGAATATGCACACACCTAGAGTCGGGTTAAGTTCCACTTGGCCCGGATTTTGTATACTTCGAATATGCACACACCTAGAGCCGGGTTAAGTTCCACTTGGCCCGGATTTTGTACACTTCGAATAAGCACACACCTAGAGCCGGGTTAAGTTCCACTTGGCCCGGATTTTGTACACTTCGAATATGCACACACCTAGAGCCGGGTTAAGTTCCACTTGGCCCGGATTTTGTACACTTCAAATATGCACACACCTAGAGCCGGATTAAGTTCCACTTGGCTCGGATTTTGTACACTTTGAATATGCACACACCTAGAGCCAGGTTAAGTTCCACTTGGTCCGGATTTTGTACACTTCGAATATGCACACACCTAGAGCCGAGTTAAGTTCCACTTGGACCGGATTTTGTACACTTTGAATATGCATATAACTAAGCCACCCTTGCTTTTTTCAGGTAACTACCAATCGCCGGAGCGCTGAGTTTCAACGCCTCTTGGACACACACAAGGCGCTGCGCTCAAAACATGCTACACTTCTCGCTTAGTTCGAGAAAAGGGGTAAGTTTTCACTTTGACTTTTTCCCACCTTCTGTGCTTTTTCTCGCCGAACTAATCTGTCATTCAAATTGCGCAGCCAAAGTGGAGGCCGAAAACACCATTATGAGAAAAAACTTGGCCACGATAAAAGGTAATTCGCTTTGATTACTCCATTTCCGTGCTCTCTCTCCTTTCTCCTGAGCTCGGCAGATATTCATACCTCGGCTCTGCCGGGTCAACAAACAGTTGCAGCATCCCTTGAAGATAGTGTGCCCGTGCCTGATATGATGCTGCCTTTTCTCGAACAAGCAGGGCAACATCAGGCCGAGCTCAAGAAGAAGGACGACGAACTTGCCAAACTCCAAGCCAAGGATGATGAAATTGCCAAGCTCAAGGCTGAGATGAAAAAGCTCAAAGATCTCCACAAAGTTGAGATGGACAAAGCTGGCCAGGACTTCACTAAAGAGCAAGAGCGCCTTAACCTTCAACTTTCAAAAGATCAAGAGTTGCTGAAGGAGGCCGACGTCAAGCTTGACTCAGCTAATGTTGAACTTGAGAAGCTTCGGAAGAGGCGTGTTGATTGCATCCAAGAGCTGACTCGGATCCATAGTCATATCTCCCGTAAAATCTTTTCCTTCCGCCGACATGTATTTCTCCGGGTTAAGCTCTTTTACTTATCTCACTTGTTTTGTTTGCGGGCAAGTTCCCACAGGGTAATGCCATTGTGGCTACTGCCGTTGCCAAGTTCCGCTAGCAGAGGGGTACCCCAACTGGTCCTGGATCTGAAACCATTCCCTTTGACATGGAGGACTTGCTGGTCAGCCTATCCTCTTGCATTGAGATTGTGAAAAATTATATTTCGGATATCTGATGTCTACGCACTTCTATTCTTGTAGACAGTTGTTGGGCCTCCAAGTGCAGACGTTTGTAGAACAACAGCAAGTTTTCCCTTAAGTGGATCACCCAAGGTTTATCGAACTTAGGGAGGAAGTGGTCAAAGGTATCCCCTCTCAAGCAACCCTGCACTCAAGATACAAGAAGTCTCTTGTGTCCCCAACACACCCAATACACTTGTCAGGTGTATAGGTGCACTAGTTCGGCGAAGAGATAGTGAAATACAAGTGGTATAGATAAATATAAGTGGAAACAGTGATAGAAGATAGCTTGATGGCGTGGAAAAGACTAAAGGCAAACTGAAATAAAGAAGGAAACAAGCAAACATCTAACAGATCTAATAGCAAACGGTGTTTCAATGCTAAGAAACAAGGCCTAGGGATCATACTTTCACTAGTGAACACTCTCATATAAATATATTATCTTCATGATACTACTCTTAACTACTCTCCGGTTGAACACTCTAATCAACGGTAGGGCTATAACAGCACACCTCAAAGTAAGCCTTTCCCATCTAGAAAACCCCACACTGTCACCTTGAGCACTAGATGGTTCCAATAAACACCACAATTTCATAAAGACATCCAACTCCAAATATAACTCATAACAAGTATTTGTAATCTCTAGCCTAAGTGCCACCATGGTGAGCACACTGTCACTTTCACATACATGGGGAGAGCAGAGATCTAATAAAGCACTTGAGTAGCAAGGTAGATCTACTTGATTACAAAGCTCATGGCCACAACAAGATCATGCATAGATAGAGAGATGAACACATAGCTACCGGTAGAACCCTTAGCCTGGAGAGAGATCTACTCCCTCCTCATCATGGGAATCAACAACGGTGATGGAGATGGTGTTGGAGATTGATGAAGATGGCTCCGGGGGCACTTCCCCGTCTCGGCAGGGTGCCGGAACAGAGACTTTCTGTCCCCCGAATCTCCCCTTCGGTGGCGGTGGCGCTGTGGAACTTTTCGAGGATTTCTGATTGACGACTTAGGGTTTTGGTATCGGGAGTCTCTTATAGGCGAAGGAGGCAAGGTCGATGGAGTGCCAGGGGGCCCACACCACCTGGTGGCGCGGCCAGGGCTAGCCCGCGCCACCATATGGTGTGGCCAGGCCCTGGCCCTCCTCCGTCTCTGCTTCTGGATCCGTGAGTCTTCCGGTAAAATAGGAACTTTGGCTTTTGTCCCGTCCAATTCCGAGAATATTGATTTTCTAACTTTCCTGGAACCAAAAACAGCAGAAAATAGGCAACTGACACTGTGGCTCTTGTTAATAGGTTAGTCCAAGAAATCATATGAAAAGTACTCCAAAGTGTGGACAAAACGTAAGAAAGTAGATAAAACCAAGCATGGAACCACAAAAATTATAGATACATTTGCAATGTATCAACATCCCCAAGCTTAACTCCTGCTCGTCCTCGAGTAGGTAAGTGATAAAAAGAAAGAATAATTTTTGAGGTGACATGCACCATCAAAGACTTGATCAAAGTATTTGCAAAACATTCAAAGTTGGGATCATAGTACTTCAATCATTACATGGAAGACAAAGTTCTAGCAATAAGCAAAGAAACTATGATGCAACATGAAAAGGCACAAACAAAAGATTCATGAATAACATGCTTTGCAAGATATTTTTTGTTTCACATAAAGAAAACATAGCATAAAAGTATTCAGCTTGTCCCTCAATAGAGTAGCAAATATAAATGCATGGGACACCTTCAAAGTTCATAAGAGTGACTAGATACAATAGTTTCAAACAAGAAATAACAAGTTATGCATCAATCAACTAGTCTTGGGACAATGCACATAGAACTAAGAATGGCCACTATGCTCTCAAAGTAGTGCATAAAGATAGAAGGTGGAGACTCAATATAATGGTGGAAGAAAGGCCTTTTGTAAAAGGAAGTAGGGATTCAAGTCTGATAAAGAGCTTCCAAAAATTATGGTACTTGTAGCTTTGAGCTCTCATTGCCCCTATCATAAGCATCTTGAAGGTGATTAAGGTTAAAGTGACACAACTAAGAGGATATGCTTGACAAGTTATAAACCGAAACCTCATGCCCCTTACTTACGAAGACCGTTCCTCATGCTACTCAACTTCAGTCATGAGTAAGCTCTTGTCATTGTAAGTATATGTGTATCATTAAGAACATAAGGGTACCCTTGCACATAATCTGAGCTTTCCCATAATCAAAATGACAAGGCAAGCAGACAATGAGCATCTCAGCAATCTTTTTATTTGCTATTTGCATAGGTTTTTATTGAGGATGCTTCATAGAGTGCTCATTATGGTGATGCTGCAAGTTTCCACCATGATTAGGCATGGCTTAGGCTAGCGGCCCAGGCGTTTCTCTAACACACATACAAACTCCATGATCATACAAGTTCCACATTTATTTCACTCTGCCGGGATCCGTAAGCAAAAGAACATAATATCAACGGGGTACAAAGTACAAGTGCAATGTTGAAAGCGTTCCCCATGAAACATGGTTCTGCTAATTTCAACTTATAAAGTGCAAGCATATACGCAACAAAGAAGGACCCAATGGTTGAAGTTTATTAAGGGCAAGAAAAGTAAAGTGTGCCGTCAAGTTCGTGAGAGCTTTAATCACTAGTTTTCTCATAACAAGTGGAAGATAAACAAAAGCATGAATATACTTGGAATAGGATAAGCTAGTAGGTAGGTATGGTGGACTCTTTGGAATAACTTGGTTTGGGAGTTGGATGCATGAGTGGAACTCATACTTTGTTGTGGAGGCTAGCAAAAGACTGGGAGCGACAAACTAAGAGAGCAATAATGGACATAATCATGCAGAGCGACAAAACATCATTGATCAAATCATAAAGTGATACTACAAGTTGAAAACTAAAGGATCATATAGGATATGGTGACTTTGTATAGTCATAACATGGTGTGAGCATGTGCCAAATCAACCCAAATAAAGCATCAAAGGAGAATACCACTATACTGTGCTTTAATATGCTAAAACAACGCATGGTTCATCCAAGGCACATTAAGCAATCTCAATTGTTTATAACAAGTCATGCTACAGCAAGGAATACTAAGCATAAATCCAAAAAAATATCAAGCATGGCATGACAAAGCATAGGCCACAGTCAAAAACAAGCTCTTTTTACCACATAAGCATGAACTTTCCTACTCTTTTCCAAACCAAACCAAACTATTTGCAAACCAATGTATGAAAGAGGGGGTCCAACCAACTTATTCAGAAAACTAAGCAAACCAAGCAAACTAAAAACCAAAACAAAAACGAAAAAGAAGACGCTCCAAGAAAACACAATCGTACGCGAAACAATAAAAATGAAGCGTTTGAAAGAAACCTGGGATTTTTATTGATGAAGAAGGGGATGCCTTGGGCATCCCCAAGCTTTGACGCTTGTACTTCTTGGATATTTCTTGGGGTGACACGCGTGGCATCCCCAATCTTAAGCTTTAGTCCATCCTTCATCTCATTACTCATTCCTTCCATACACCTGAAAAATTTCCCTCATACAAAACTTCACACAATCTCATTAGCAACATTAGTGCACTTAAGATAAATAAGTCTCAAGGTTCAGTTCTAACACCAAATAAACTTCCATTAGAACACTATCTACTGTATCACTTCCCTCAAAAAGCTCAATTCCCCAAAAGAACTCAAGAAGGAACCAACAAGAAGCAAATGCAGGAAATGGCAGAAATCTGTCAAAACAGACCAGCAGGTAAAGACGAAATTTTTCGAAGACCTTCCGTTGCTCAAATCAAAAAGAGTTGAACTAATGGAAGTTAGATAACAACATGGGGCAGAAGTAAAACAAATTACAGCTTAATCCGACATACATAACTCTCTCAGGAATTTTTACGGTGAAGCACAAAAATCTGTTTCGGGACAGCAACTTTCCCAATCATTACTTCACTCTCATTAGAGGTTACTCTTGGCACAAAAAGAAAATAAAAAGGATAAGGAGCGGTTATTACTGAAGTAATAACTTCCAAGACTCATCTAAAACTCTTGGGTTATCTCCCAATAAGTACTTTTCTTTAACGCCTTTAAGTTTGGCATGATAGTTTGAGAAGATGCTCACATAGGAAATATGAATTGAAGTAAAAGAGAGCATCAAGAAGCAAATTCAAAACACATTTAAGTCTAACCCACTTCCTATGCATAGGAATATTGTAAAAAAAAGTCATGAAAGCACAAAGCAACAAGCATAGTAAAGCAAAACAAGTGCAACTTCAAGACTTTCAACATAAAGAGGGGAAACTTAATATTATTGAGATGCATAAAACCATGTTTCCCTATCTTATAATAACATTCAGTAGCATCATGGATAAAATTAACAATATAACTATCACATAAAACATTCTTATCATGAGCCACATGCATATAATCATTATTACTCTCCACATAACCATAGTCATTCTTATTAATTATAGTGGGAGCAAATTCGACAAAATAGATATCATTATTATTCTCATCACCATAAACATCAAATATAGGAGGCATATTGTAGTCATAATTAATTTTATCCTCAATAGTAGGTGGACTGAAAATATCATACTCATCATTGTAATCATCATATATTGGAGGTTTTGTATCATCATAAGCAATAGAATAGCTATATTTCAAAGTTGGGGAACTAAAAAGATCATTTTCATAGAAACTAGCTTCCTCAAGCTTAGACTTTTCCATAGCATTAGCAATAATGGTGTCCAAAGAATTCATACTAACAACATTGCTATTAGCATGCAAATAAAGTTCCATAGGTTTTTTAATTTTCTCTTCAAACACTTCATGTCCTAACTCAAGATAAATACTATAAAGCTCTCTAATTTTTTTGCTGTTTTCCATTAAGCCTAACTAGTGAAAACAAGAAACAAAAAGACAAAATTGCAGAATCTAAAAGAAATAACTTCGAGCACTCACACCGGAGGATGTGAGTACGTTTTACCTTACCTCCCCGGCAACGGCGCCAGAAAATAGCTTGATGTATATGCACTTCTATTCTTGTAGACAATTGTTGGGCCTCCAAGTGCAGAGGTTTGTAGAACAGCAACAAGTTTTCCCTTAAGTGGACCACCCAAGGTTTATCGAACTTAGGGAGGAAGTGGTCAAAGGTATCCCCTCTCAAGCAACCCTGCAATCAAGATACAAGAAGTCTCTTGTGTCCCCAACACACCCAATACACTTGTCAGGTGTATAGGTGCACTAGTTCGGCGAAGAGATAGTGAAATACAAGTGGTATAGATAAATATAAGTGGAAACGATGATAGAAGATAGCTTGATGGTGTGGAAAAGACTAAAGGCAAACTGAAATAAAGAAGGAAACAAGCAAACATCTAATAGATCTAATAGCAAACGGTGTTTCAATGCTAAGAAACAAGGCCTAGGGATCATAATTTCACAGGTGAACACTCTCATATAAATATATTATCTTCATGATACTACTCTTAACTACTCTCCGGTTGAACACTCTAATCAACGGTAGGGCTATAACAGCACACCTCAAAGTAAGCCTTTCCCATCTAGAAAACCCCACACTGTCACCTTGAGCACTAGATGGTTCCAATAAACACCACAATTTCATAAAGACATCCAACTCCAAATATAACTCATAACAAGTATTTGTAATCTCTAGCCTGAGTGCCACCATGGTGAGCACACTGTCACTTTCACATACATGGGGAGAGCAGAGATCTAATAAAGCACTTGAGTAGCAAGGTAGATCTACTTGATTACAAAGCTCATGGCCACAACAAGATCATGCATAGATAGAGAGATGAACACATAGCTACCAGTAGAACCCTTAGCCTAGAGATAGATCTACTCCCTCATCATCATGGGAATCAACAACGGTGATGGAGATGGTGGTGGAGATTGATGGAGATGGCTCCGGGGGCACTTCCCCGTCTTGGCAGGGTGCCTGAACAGAGACTTTCTGTCCCCCGAATCTCCCCTTCGGCATGGCCATGGAACTTTTCGTGGATTTCTGATTGACGACTTAGGGTTTTGGTACCGGGAGGCTCTTATAGGCGAAGGAGGCAAGGTCGATGGAGTGCCAGGGGGCCCACACCACCTGGTGGCGCGGCCAGGGCTAGCCCACGCCACCATATGGTGTGGCCAGGCCCTGGCCCTCCTCCGTCTCTGCTTCTGGATCCGTGAGTCTTCCGGTAAAATAGGAACTTTGGCTTTTGTCCTGTCCAATTCCGAGAATATTGATTTTCTAACTTTCCTGGAACCAAAAACAGCAGAAAACAGGCAACTGACACTGTGGCTCTTGTTAATAGGTTAGTCCAAGAAATCATATGAAAAGTACTCCAAAGTGTGGACAAAACATAAGAAAGTAGATAAAACCAAGCATGGAACCACAAAAATTATAGATACATTTGCAATGTATCAATATACTAGACGCAACCGTCCGGATCTTTCATGCCCTTTGGCCTCAAGAGGATGTTTCGGAGGGATCCACTGCTTTGATCAACAGGGTGATGGATTGCGAGACTCGGCTCGACCTCTGTAGGGAATCCGCCGCTCGTGCTGGAGCTGATACTGTCCTCCACTTTGTGCTCACTTGGTATGAAAAGCTAGATCTGAAGGTTCTCGAGCGCTTGCGCACCGGGTCAAAGTGGTCGAATAATCCGGATTGGGTAGCTCGGCGCAAGGCTTGTGCCCACAACCTCATCCAGTTTGCCTCTATCCATCAATGGAATGAGGGACCGAGCTTCCTCGGCAAGATTGATGACGAATACGTCGAAGATGGTTCGGATGGCAAGGAAGAGGACGAAGCCTCGGATCTTGAAGAAAATGAAGATGATGATGAGGCCGAAGCCGGAGTTCCACCTGCTGGCGCCGAGTTACCTCCTCCTGCTGCTACTAAGTTGTTCATGCCGGATTAACTTGGGCGTAGTCCCCGAGTTTCATTTTCTTGTTCCTTCAATTTCATGGCTCGGCTCGCGTCTACCTTGATTCGGTTTTGTGACTTATGAGTCCGAGTTTCAAAAATTGACTTAACAATACTTGGAAACTTTAGGATTAGCTCAAAATAATCCCGTGTAGTAAAAGTAAAGTAAACAAAAAGGTTAGTCTGAATAAAGAATGTCGTCTCGATTACGTTCTTTTCCTTAGTCGTTTTTCGTGTGCTACGCAATTCCAAACTTGTTCTCTTGCTTGCCATGAAACCAATTCTTGTTGGACAGCAGCAAGTCGTAGAGTTGAGTTTTTGGTGCTCGCACACTACTAATCTGGCTTAGGTAGAAGCAACTTAAGCCAACCGACGTAAAAATAAATAACAAACACAGAAAACAACAAATATTACTAAGGCAGTCCCCGAGTTACTGCTCGAGGTGCCAATATTTCATTGATAAACTCATCACCGGCATACATACCGACATATGAGTAACTCGGATACACACACTTCTTTGTTAAGTGTAGAATGGACGAAGTAGGGCTACATTCCATGGACGCTTAGATTCCTCGCCAGACATGTCCGCCTTGTTCTTCTCCTGTGGTTTTGCATCGATGAGATAATAAGAGTCATTGTGCAATTCTTTGATCACAATGAATGGCCCTTCCCATGGGGGGATAACTTATGTATGCCAGCAGTATGTTGTACCAGCCGGAGTACCAGATCACCTTCCCGGAAGACTCGGGGGTTTACTTTTCGGCTATGATAGCATTGGAGATTTTGCTGATATATGGCGGATCTGGACAATGCCAATTCTCTCGCTTCTTCCAGCAGATCAACATCATTTTGCCAGGCTTCTCGCACTTCAGCTTCTGTGTATTGGGTGACCCTAGGCGAGTCATGCTCTATGTCGGCTGGTAATACAGCTTCTGCCCCATATACTAGAAAAAATGGCGTATAGCCCGTTGATCGATTCGGAGTTGTTCTTAAACTCCATAGTACCACTGATAGTATTCCTCATTTGACTCGTTTGACACAAGCTTGGGTTGAGTCGGATCCCCAAAAGCATATGAATTAGCAATCTGGATTGTTTCTGCCTGTGTAGTTGGCATATCCCTTTGTAATCTTTGCCACAACATGCTTGCGTATCTTCACCCTTGTGCAAAGAAGGCTATGTCCAGAGATTCAATCACGCCTTCACACAAGTTTCTCACGGTGCACCAGCGGGTTAGGAACTCCCTATTCGTTTCATTTGGTCTCTATTTGCACATCGCTAGGGTCTGTGGCCTATTCGGCCTCTGATACATGCTCGAGAAGTTAGCGACAAACATTTCCTCAAAATCAATCCAATAGTCAATACTACCGGGCGGTAAATTGTTTAACCATACCCTCGCTGGCCCCTCCAGCATCTGAGGCACGTATCTCACTGCCCATCTCAAATTGCCTGTCGCAATCTTCACTGCCGTTGCGTAGTTGATCACCCAATCCTCTGGCTTGGTGCTGCCGTCATATGTTTTCGTGCCTCTGGGTAACTGGAAGTTAGGTACCGGAGGTTCTTTCATGATCCGAGGCCCAAAGCATGCTGGACCCGGAGGACCTTTCCCCTCAATCTGCTCCGACCTATAGAGTCGATCTAGTTTTAACCTGGCATCGTCAGGCATCAAGTTCCTGCTTCCCAACCTTGACCCTATCAATGTGATAATCCGGCCTAGCGTATCTTGTGTTCACCATTTCCGAATCACAGTCATTGTATCTGTCTTGCTCTTATTGAGCGCAATTTTTCCACATACCTTGGCCGGCATTCTGCTCTTGTCGAGGTACACTCCGCTGCTGCTGTTGCCGAGGTGGGTTTTACCCTACACCCGCCGAGTTATGCTATCCGGCATTGCCGTTTTCAGCGTTTCTCTGACCGGCATTGCCTTGGTCGTGGTTACCTCGGCCAGCTTCACCTCGGCTGACACTTTGTCGATCCTCATTTCTCTGCACTGCTTTTTCTTTCCCTGCCCTTCCCGGGTCATACGGGACTATCTGTTTGTTTCTCCTTGCTGAGGTTACCACTTCCTCTCTTCTAGGGCCATCATGAGGTGATGATGTAGCCCCAGCGGATTTCTCCGGATTTCCCACTGCCGAATAAACGACCTTGGAAGCCCCTGCTCTTGCCGGGTTAGCCCTGAGCAATTCCTCATTTTGTCTGTTAGCGATCCGAACTAACTCGTTCACCCTCTCCTGCTGTCTTTGCCGGGCTTCACCCGTCAAACCTTCTAACTCGGATGCAGCTGCATCCACTTCTCTGAGGTTGTTTGCTGGGGTGCTGTACTTCAGCAACCCCATGGACAAAGGGTTCTCTGATTCCTCAACTCTAGTGTCACCCTCTTTGTTCATCTCACTGATGAGGTTTCTCCCTTTTACTTTTACAGCATCTACCTTATTTGCTCTTACATACTCGTGCAGTGTCATGTTCAATGACTGCTGAGCCGCGGCTATCTTTTTTGCACCTTCTAGTATTTTCTACCTAGTCTCCTCTATCTCGGCCTGTGCCTGAGCCGGATCTACCACAGGTGCTATGGGGCTTTCCAAGCTATCTATCGCCTGCTGCAGCAAGTTTTCTAGCCTCTCTAGCGGAGGACCTCTACTTTTCCTGGGCGCCTTGGGTGTTACCTCCGGATCTGGTGTCGGGTCTTTCCTCGCGCCAGCGTCAGGCGTTGTCATCATCACCTCAGCGCGATCAGGGGAGCGAGTGATATGCGCACCGTGAGCCGCGCTAAGGGGTGGCTCGCCTCCCTCGACGACGTGCCGTGGGTGAACGTAAGACACATCGACACCGACGTAGATCCTGTGGGCGCCAAGCTTGACGAAGACGCCATTGCATGGTGGAGGTCGCTGTCAAGCATTGTCACGACATAGTCCGGTGCTCCAAAGCTGAACGAGACCCGAGACGATCGCGCCACATTGCGATGATGCTTCCCGTTCGGATCTTCACTCCTGCTAGCACCGCTAGCCCCACAGTGGGCACCAACTGTCGTGGTGGTGTCACAGCAGATGCCATGGATAGGCTAAAGGTGTGGCCAATATGCACTAGAGGAATCCAGGGAGGGATAGTGTGGTGATTCCACACACACTTGCTTTGTATTCTCCAAGTTCACTGAGTTTACAGATGCTCCTTGAGCTGTATTTGGGAGAGGAGGAAGAAGAAGCTCTCTTACTCTCACCACTACCTGTCTCTCTACGAACCAACTACTCAAGCTCCAATCAACCAGCCCGCGATCCCCTTCTACTGAGGTCCTGGCGCTCCTTATAAAGGGGAGTCTAGGCTACTAGCTAGGGCATACGTGGAGGCATATTCCAGGGAATATGCCTTTCCCAAAATAGCAAACCGACCGGGTCACCTTTTGCCATCATAAGCCATGCAGAGGCTACGTAAGCCTCTGCAGTAACAGCGTCAGCCGACATAGGCTGCATCACCCTTGTCGGCCATGCCTCGGTGGTCCTTCCTCATCGCTCACGCTCACGCCTCCAACAGTGACCACCTTTTGACCAGCGAGATACCTTCCTTCTCTTGCAAGCCTGATGTAACCCGGATCATGCCTGGTTAATCCGGCCTCGTGGGTACCTGCATACAAGTTATAAAAAGCCTGCCGGCATACGACATACGTCGGCCGGGACTCATTTAGGTGGACATCCTCCGGTCCGGGTTACTCCGTAAGTCGGCCTGCCTTGAGGTGACTCGGCCAGCATACGCTTTGACCTTGCCGCACCTCGGCTAACTCGGCCTCTATACCCCGGTGTGACCCTACCTAGGGGTATCCCCCCAACAGGTACTAAAGACGTGAGCTCAACAACTTATTCTATAGAGTTCGTGCTGCTCGTCTCAACCTAGGTAACTAGAGTACGGCCTGACAACTACTATGACTCGTTGTCTTTAGATCCATAGTGTACCCAGTAGTCCACTCCTTCGATTCCACCAGATAGGTCCGACTCTTCATATTAGATGTTGTTCTAGACCTCCGTAGCATACACCTGGTCCTCCTTCTGGCCCTAAGACTAGCAAGGGGTTCAAAGGAAAGGGTTCAAATAGAACTTTTCCAGGATTGGTGAGAATATTGAGCGTACCTATCACCGCTTGATCCGAGTTATCCACCTCCTCCAAGGTTATGCAATTCAGCTTTCTAGTAGGCCTACCTTTCTTGCCATTATCATTTTTGCCATAGCTTCCACTTTTGTTAGGTTGTCCACCTCCGCATCTTGCTTGACCACCGCCTGTTGTAGGCCAACCTCCTGGTGGTTTGCTTGGGCAGTCAGGCTTAATATGCCCCTTTTGACCACAACCATAATATATGATTACTGGTTTCTTACATTCCCTTCGGAAATGCCCTGAAATACCACAATTGTTGCATATATATTCCTCCTAGGATTGGAGTGACCTCCACTATTATTCTTGTTAGGATTATTGTTGTTATTGAAGGTTCGATTCCTAGGTTTGAACTCCAAATTAGGTTTAGGCTTACTTGCTTGAATCCTCTGAGTTTCCTTCTTTGCTCTCTTCCTTTGGTCCTCTTGGACATTCTTATAATCATCCTCAAATGTGATTGCTGCATCAAGTAACTGTTGAAAAGTTGCTTTATTGGCCAGCCTCAGCTGCATCTTCACAAATGGATTTAAACCACGCAGGAAATGTTTCTTCCTCTTATCCTTAGTGCTCACTTCATCCTCAGCATAACGAGATAGTTGACTAAATTCCTGGATGTACTTCATGACACTGGTATAACCCTGTTGAAGCTCTTCAAACTCCCTACGCTTCAACTCCATCACACTTTCTGGAACATGATACTCATGAAATCTTTGCTTAAACTCCTCCAAGGTATACTCCCTACCTGGAGGTTGCATTGCTAGTTGATTCTCCCACTAAGATGTTGCAGGTCCAGTTAAGAGATGTGTTTCATACCTCAACTTTTTCTCATCATTGCATCCTACAGTTTTCAACTTTCTCTCCGTATCTGCTAGCCAATCCTCTGCATCCATTGGCTCAGGGGCTGATGCAAAAGGTAACGGCCTTGCATTTTGAAAGTTAGAAAGACTCACACCATGTCCTTCAGGTTCCCTCCGATGTCCCACTCGATCCACTAATCCTTCCATGAACTTGTTCTAGGACTCTTGCATCATTTGCATGTACTGCATAAAGTTCTGTTCCATCAACGGCCTCATTGGTGGTGGTGGTAAATTTGCCTGCATTCTGGCGTCTTCATCTGCCATTTCCTTAGTTTCACGCTCCATGCGCTGCTGTTCGGTCTCATCCTCTACACCCATTTCCATACCCCCCTAGTCCTATAACATAAAGTGAACACTCATAATTACTTCATGCATATGTGTTCTGAGCTCAACTTTATGCACAAAACTAGTCACACAATGGAAAAAATCCAAATAAGAATCAAATATGCATTTCACATATTATACATTACATACCACATAGTTAGTACAACGTCATTACAAGCCCATACCGTTTAGGTATTACAGCTCATGTGCATACTATCCCACTTATTTATTTACATCTAGTGCTATGACTCTAACTCCCGTATCCTCATTGAGATATTCTGTCTCAAGGTCACGCTCCCCAGAAGCCGCGACGTTCATTGTACATTCCCGGAGTACAACCGTGCTGACAGGAAGTACGACGCACCATATTTGGAACAACTTGCCTCTTCGATGGACGATACTTCGTATCAGAAGTATCTAGACTTGACACATCATCCAGCTCAAGTGTGTCCATACCTTCCAACTCATCTAAGGTGTCTTCAGAATCATCCTCATCACTATCTTCTTCAATCTCCTCCTATATTTCGACTCCTGAGTTATCAACAGAGTATTCCTCTTCCGATGCTCCCCAAGTACTCTGCTAGGTATGATAATGCTCAGCTATAATTGGATAGTGCATGTTATCTAGAGTAGGATAATGTTCTGGTAACTCAAACACCCTTTCTTCAGGATCTTCCTCATCAGACTCTACATCCTCCACACGGACATCGCTTCCATTAACAGAATAAGATCTCACTCCCATGCAACTAGTTTGCCCGGTATCCCCAACTGATTCTTCCATAGGAATAGGATTCCCGGTAGATCCATCCATCGATCCGTCCTCCATCCTTTGGAATTTCCAATAGGTAGTTCTGAATCCTCAGTTCCCCAAGAACTCTGTGGTACTGGATGACTAGTACCCTCATCAGGATATCTAGTGGGTTGTGGCATAGGTGAATAAGGATATGGTATAAAAGATGTTGGATCTATAGGTATATCCTTAAAAATTGGATTAACCCTATCCACTAATTCATTCTCCAGTTTAGATGCTAATTCCTCCCTTCGTTCTGGATTAGTTAAATCCTCTAGCATATCAATCTGATCCTCTACAATAACCTGATGTGTCTTATAGAAAGATCCAACCATCAATCGATACAGATCCATAAACTGGGAAGCTAGTTTTGGATGCTTCCTTACTAAAGTAAGATGATCTGGTTCTGGCTCCTCATCTATAGAGTCATGAGGAATCACAGAATATGTGCTTCTAGCTAACTCTTCTGCGTTGTGCTCCCAAACATTGGCTATTGCCTCCACAATAGCGACATGGTATGCTGCTAGGTGACTTCTACCTTCACCCATAGGTAAACCGTGATATAAACCAAGCTTCTTTGGTAGTTGGATGCTAACAAGATATTTGGCTAACTTTCACCCATTATGGTATGTCATGGTATTAACCGGAATATTAGTACCAAAAACCCTCAAAAGTTCTCGAAGTTGTTCAGTTAAAGCCCCCTGATAATCATCGAGAGTCTCTTCTTTCCTTACCAAAGTCTGTTTTGGATACTTGGGTGCCATTTCCACTATATCAAAAATATTTATAATTAGTAACCATTAATTTTAATGATGCATCATAATAAAGAATTATCGCACTAAAAAATATAACGAATTATTCCCAATTGAATATTCATCAAATAATCTAGAGAACTCTTTACTGTTGTCCTAAGACTCCTACAGGTAGTTCCCTTTACTAGGTTTCCAACCTAAGGTCAAAGCAATTGCTCTGATACCAGCTGCGGTGACCCAACATACCACTTAACGTGTAGTACACTATAGTCATTGACATGACATCCACGAACACCGTTTCGTAAATATCATATCCCTCAGAGTGGTACAACAGAAACATTACGGGTCCAAATTACAAACATACACACTTCATTATTATTACAATACCAGAAGTTCGAGACTTCAAGAGGTTCAAACTTACAAACCAAATAACTTATTTCATACGTTCAGCGGAAGAACAAAGAAAACACAATGGTAATAAAGACGTGAGCTCAACAGCTTATTCTATAGAGTTCGTGCTGCTCGGATCAACCTAGGTAACTAGAGTACGGCCTAACAACTACTCTGACTTGTTGTCTTCAGCTCCATAGTGTATCCCATATTCCACTCCTTCGATTCCACCAGATAGGTCCGTCTCTTCGTAGTAGATGTTGTTCTGGACCTCCATAGCATACACCTGGTCCTCCTTCTAGCCCTCAAAGTCTAGCAAGGGGTGCAAAGGAAAGGGTGAGTAACAGCGTTACCCAGCAAGTTCACTATATGCAAGGTGGGAAGTTTGATGCTCAATCTACCACCTCGGACGATAAGTCCTTGGTACTATGCAGTTTTGGTAAACATTTCTTCAAAGATTGATTTTAATTATCAAAACTATGCCCATCAGCCTTCACAGGTTGACCAAAACTTCATGGAGTTACTTTCCTGCCGCGTTCTTAGCTCCTTCCCAGAATAGGGAGTAACATGTCACAATTCTTACACTCTACAGATGTGCGTTGCTTTACCCATAAGAGACCAACTCCTTGTTGCACAACCGGGCGTACTTTCCTATCAACAATTCCATGATGTGGGGCCTAGTAGATGATCCAAGCCAATCACTGCCCCCTTCGTGACCCCGCATGTCCTCTTGGTGTACGCCATGCCCACATTTTGAATTACGGCACTGATTAGTATAGACCGTCAGATGCCAGAACTATCATGGGATGTTAAGGGTTCCCATCCATATGCTGCATATCCTCTATGAATTACCAATAAATGCATGCTATGAGGATAACATCCACGACCTAGCCATCCGGATGCATGCGAGAGGAAGAAGATACAGCTGACTTCTCCGTCCCATTCCAAATCTTATGGTTAACGCGTAATATACGACGCTAGAATCACTGATGTCATGGGTTATTAAATCCTAGTTGTTTTGCAATTGGAATCTTAGATTCCCATACAATTCTTAGTATTTATCATCACTTAGGATGATAATAGAATTTCATTTGTTTGGGAAAATACTTATTTTCTGTCTTGTTTAGAACATAGATGATAACACACAATTTTCAAATACTTTCATAAAGACTCTTCAAAGGACATGAGCAAGTGATGAACTTGCCTTGCGACTGCAAGGTAGTGGAGTCTGATATTTCCACCTGACCTTGAGCTTCGGTTGCTACAGAAAACCATTATTGCCCAGTAAGGACAATATTTAAAGAAGCAATATGCAATACATAGTAATGTCATGCAATGATTTATTTTATTTCTTCTTTGCGTGTTTTACCCAGCTTGTATAGGTTTTAAGTTTCTTTTAATTAATAAAAGAAAAGCATTATTTAAGAAATCATCAAATTCATATTATTTTGGCATTTAGCAATTTTATAATAACCAGTATTATTCTAAGAGTTTAAAATGAATTTACTTAATTTTTAACTCTTTTAAATATTTAACTAAAATTCCTTTAAGGAAATAAGACTTTATTTCTATTATACATGATTTACTTTGCAAAAATACAAACTAGTATTTTTCTTTAATAGTACTTCCTTTTAGAATCTTAAAAAATGAATTTTATTCAGTTTTAAGTGTCTTGCGTAATTTTATAAAATCCCAAAAGGTATATATCCAATTTTAATACTAGATCTATATTTAATTGCTGAAATTTACTATCTAGTATTTTTATTGGATAAAGGATATTTTTGTGATTCCATAAATATATTATTTGTATTTTTAGGATTTTTATTTATTTTTTTGGAGTTGATTTTGTTTTAGGGGTATATTTGTAAATATTTATTTTTACATATGTCTTTTGAGATATGGGCCCAGCCCACTAGGCTGGCGCAGCCCAACCAGACCCGGCCCAACCGACCTGGTCAAAGACCACCTAGGCGTGGCCGTGTTGTTTTCTTTCCGCTGCAAGCACAAGGCCACCTGTTACCTGTCGTGATTCGTTGTATCTTCAGATGCTTCCTGCAGTATACTTCTTGTCTGGACATGCTCGTCTCTCAAAAGCTCGCCCGACCTGTCAAGTTTCGCCATACCCGCTTCAGCAGCCGACCTCCTTCCCAGCGATGTGTTGCCGATGCTTATCCAAATTCGTCCGTGAGGCTCAACGCCCGATACCAAGTCCGGCAGTGTTAATCAAGATGGAAAACCAAGACCTCCATTGATTCGATTCCGTGCCATGGATGCCAGGATCTACTTCCGTTTAGTCGACCGAAACCGCAACCGATGTTTGAGGTGGAGTTCGGAAACCCCGAGCCCTTCTTCGACATGGACCCTCAAGATCTTCCACCCGGATCCAAAGATCAAACCCTAAAGCCCCGATCCCGAAGACCGATCCCTCGAACCCTCCAAGCCTCCAAGATCTTCGATCCGAGATGTGTGATCCCCTTCCCGAGAACCCTATTTTATAAATGCCATCTATACACTTGTTGCATATTAAATTGTTCACGACCACATACATGTTTGACATTTGGGGGTATTTTGTCGATTCATATCATAATAAAATATGGAGGCTATATGCGGGCTATTCTAGTCTTATAATGGCCCCATTTAAATTTATGTAGCAAACCGATGCCATGTCATGTCTTGTTAAGCCAACATTTAAATTGTGGGGTATCTAAACAACATGAACCTCTTAATTAATTGTCGGGACCCTGGTTCCGCTTAATATTGCATAATTGCATCGCATATTTGACATGTCATGCATCATACATGCATCATGCCCGATCTTCTGTCATAGTATTAAATAGTGCATCCGGTGTTTCTTTTAGTGATTTGGTTCTTCCCGGATTAGGCTATTTAGTTGATGCGAGTATTGACAAGTTCTTCGGATAATATATTTTCGGCAATGTTTCCTAGGCGAGCATTCTCCCCCTTTCTACCTATTTTGCGTTTATAGTCTTTACTTCCTACTATTCATTTATTGTTATCCGTGTTGTGATGCTTTAATTTCCGTGCACCAGTTATATTCTTTGTCGTCTCTATATTTCCTTGGACACATCCTATTGCCTATTGTTTGATAGATAGTTGGCCTTGCGAGTCGTAGTTGCTTGCTCAGGTGTTGTTTCGCGTCGTTGTTGTTCCACCGTTTTTGGAAGGTTGGCACATGTTTAATGGTGAATATGATCATGGCTTTATATATCACTTGTAAATTAAAATGTTGGGTGTAGATATAACTAATGCAGAGGCACTAATGGGCAATAGCTAATATTTAGTTTTTAACCGCTCACTTGTGTACTGTAGACCCCGAATACTTGATACCTATTCCTTGACTATCGCACTGTGGGACCATGAATCCCCTTAGCCAAAGCTTGATTCATTTCTTATTTCTTGGGGCCACAAACTAGTTTGGGGCTTTATTACTATCCTATACTTATGCCATGCTTTACTGCTTTATTTACGATTGCACGAGGAGCGCCTGTACTGTTTCGGACGTGGAATGTTTTCGTGGTATCAACAAGCCCAGTCACATTTTGGGGTTCCTAGTTGTTTACAGCCATTAACACAAACCCTGGGTCTGTCTTGGAGCTTGCCAACTTTGTTGCGGGTAGATTAGTGGGGTGGCCCCCTGAAATATTTTATGAATCTTGTGATTGCTTTGTCGTGATGCCTCATCGTGTGTTGCTATTTGTGCACCCCTGCAGCATAAATATTTCTGAAAGCCGTGTCCGCGGTTATGGACGACTTGGAGCACAATATCTTGACCATAGACAACCATAACTAAAGTAGTGCTATAAATTGACTTTGACATGTCTAGTAATCAGTTTCACTATAACGAAATGAGTAAATAAAGTGCCAACAACTCCTGGATTTGGGATATCTATGGCCAATTGTATCTGACTAGTAAGTATTGCAACTACAATGGAATGATTAACTAAAACTGCCCACTACTTATGGTATCGGGATGACTCATGCTATCTATATCTGCCTAGTAAGTGCTACAACTATAATGGAATGAATAAAACTGCCAACTGTGTAAGTTCCTCGGTTTGACTTCCTCGTTTGGTCTCAAGGGGGAATAACAGGATGGGCATGATTGGTGTTAGTATCAGGTTGGATTTGAATAGGCCTTTATTACCCCTCTCTAATAGCCGACAGTTATATCGAGTGTCTATAGGTTGTATAGTGCATGCTTCGCTGTCGCTTCAATCCACCATACCTATGTAGGCGAGAGCCGTTGAATTCTAGACGTGTACTGGCCTCAGTACTGACCGCTCCCTTTTTCCTTTGCCCTTTGTTGGTACCCCTTTTGTTTAACAGGTATACGTTCGACGTCACTAGAAGGGTTACCCTTCCGTCTTGGCATGGGCAGGGTTATGGACGCCATTGGTTATTCTTCAGTGCTCTTAGCCCCATTTGCTTATTATCCGTACTCGGATGTTTTATCATTTTCAAGGTGATTTGGATCTTTATACTGTATATATGTATTCTAGACTCATTGAGTCATTGTTGTGTATATATGTTTCTATGGGTTCCATCATGAACTATTGTGTAATGGTATTACTTCGTTTTCCCACCCACACGCAAGTGCCTGGTGGGCATCTTTGAATCATTTCTATGCAGGTTTGGTGGAAATCGCTAAAATCTGCATAAGGCTGATTCGAGGGTGTTACAGCATAGATACTGCAGACACATCGATGTACCCAGGTTCGGAGCTCTCTTATCGAGGTAACACTCCTACTCCTGCAAGGATCTACTATATGGGGGGTGAGTGCTCAGTACAAATGCTCCTTGAGCTGTTTCCTTAGCTATTCTTGGGAACTAGAGGAATATGAACTACTTGACTTGGTGATTCTGGCTAGCTCGTAACTAGTAATGCCTTACCTAGAACCCTAGCACTACCCCTCCTTATATACTAGTAGAAGGGTAGGTTAGAATGTGGGCTCTAGGGTTTACTGTTTTGGGCTTTGGGTTTACAAAGCGGGTTGGCTAACCACGTCCAGCCGGTGGTCCAGGACCCAGTCAAGCTTCAGTACAGGTGGGAACAGCCCCACAGCGTCTCAGCGCCTCTGCTTTGGGCATCGCCCAGCGCTTTAACCATCACCTTGGTGCTTTATCCGTCAACCGGAGCTTTATTCGTCACCTCCCAGCCTTAGCGCTTTGGCGCCCTTGTATGGTAGTGCCAGTGGGGCAGCGTGCCAGCCTGTTCGGTCAAGGATGCGCTTAGCAAGGAGCATCACCCCTGACGTACCTTTGGCCAACCGATTCGAGGCGGCCGGGTAGAGGTGGCCACCCAGCCGGCTATCCCGGCCCCCGGGTAGACGGGCCAGCCGGGGAATCTTGATGCGAGCCGGGTGAAGCATATCACCTGGCTGAGGTTCCTTGTCTTGTGTCCATCCGGCCAGCTTTCCCGGGAGCTGGCCAGTTGGTGCTGGCTTAGCCTATCCGATGGTCATCCCCCGACACAGGCATTGATGTAAGGAGGAGGTACTCACACAAAAGCGGACTTGATCATCAGTTTTGCTTGCTCCAATGATTGAGTCTCTTCGGAGAATAGGCCAAACTTATCATGCACCAAGGTTCTTTTAGCTGTAAGAAGAACTGATTCTCTCTGTATTGTTATTGAATTTCAAGCAGGAAAGCTACTGAATCTTTCAAATGTTCTGTCGTTGCTATTACTAAAGCATTTTGTGCAACTAATATTAATGTACTGGTACTTGTTTAAATCAAGGGTAGTAGATAGTCTTGCTTTTCTTTTGAAACATGGCCTTGTCACAATCTAGATGAGACTTGGGCATTTTGGGTTGCATACGGGGGTCACACAAGCATTGATGTGAGAAGAAGGTACTCAAACCAGACTTGATCGTCAGTTTTGCTTGCTCCAATGGTCGAGTGTCTTTGGTGAAAAGGATAAACTGATCACGCAACAAGTTTTATAGAACTGAAACAAGAACTGGTTCTCTCTATACTACTATTGTATTTCATTGTATGTATTGCTGAATTAGTCACTTTTGAAATGCTGCTGAATTGGTCAAGTGCTCCTGAATATGAATTTCGGATCTATTAATAGTTTTTCTACCTTATTCTGTACTGCTGAATTTTGACACGAATACCTGCCAAAAAGAATTATCGCTTTTCCCCTCCCTCTCTGAGATCTTTGTTTCAAATCCGGCCGAGCACATCACAATGCAATTTTTATTAACCAGGAGAAGAAATCTAGTAGCTCATTCGGCCCCTCTTTAGCCTAGAACATTTTTATTCGGTCTTTTCAGGGTCAGGGGACTGCTGACCACAACCTAGTGAAATTTGACAAAGGAGCCCATGAAGCATAGCCGATAACAAATTAATTCAGCTGTTTAGGGGTCAGGGGACTGCTCAGTACGACCCAGTAAAATTTGAGAATGAAGCCCATGGAGCATAGCCTATGGAGTATAACCCATGTAGAGCAGCATATGTAGAATAGCCAAACTCTTTTTCATTTGGCCTTTTGGGCATTGCCCCCACCTCTCAAACTAAAAAAACTTTGCCTACCCATGTTTTTAAGAAAATACTCCATTATGTGACATTTTATAAATTGAGATGCCAGGAGCACTGCCCCTTTATATTTTAAAAGAGATAAACATGGATACACAAAATATTTTTAAGAAGACTAATACATAAGTTGTAGTACTAATAAAAGTTTAATGATATTTATTCTATAAATATCTTTGTTATAGTGGAAACGCACTCAGTTTACGTTTATTTGATTTGAAGGTCGTTTGTTCGAGTCACCTGTGTGTGTGTGTGTATCTTGAGTTTACATTTTTTTCTTCTAGCAATATCGCATTACAGAGAGGCTAACATCACGGACCCACCAGCATGCAGCGTCCCTCGAGTTTGTTTTGAGGGTGGGTTTGAAAAAAGTTTAAATACTTGTACAGAGAGGTTGGCATTGGGGACCCACCAAACAGAATATACAAGGCAGCATCAGGGACCCACAAGCCAGAACATGCCTGAGAGGCTGACATAAGGGCCCTAGCAGTAACACCATACACGGCTGCCACGGTAAAAACAGCAAACATGGCCAAAAAAAAGTCCATCATACACACGTTGCACTTATAGAGAAGCTGACATGTCGGACCTAGCAGGCCTAAGCATAGCCCATGAAATTAGCCTATCAGCCCCAAGCATAGCCCAAAACCTTCTAATTCGGCCCTTTCATGGTCTTGTGGCCACCGACCATAGCCCATTGAATTTAGGAGTGAGCCCATGTAATATAAGCCATGATGAATAGGGCATCCGCCCCGAGTTATCCTAGAATCTTTTTAATTCAGCCTTTATGAGCATTTTTTGTACTCTGAGGCTGATATCTTGGACCCAAAAAAATAGTCCAACATACACATGTTTCTTTGAAATAGAGGTTGTTAGCTGGGACCCAGCATAGACATGTTTCCTACACAGAGGTGGTTGACATCTGGGACCCAGCAAGTTGCCAAGGTCGGAATAGTGCACATGGCCAAAAAAAGTATCATACGCACGTTTCATTTATAGAGAGGTTGATATGTGGGACCCAACAACGCGACCTTATACAGATGTTGTATCAAGCAACATTGCCAGTTTGAAACAGGGAGGCGCGAGCGAGAAAAAAATTCAGCATGCACACGTTTCATGTAATGAGAGGCTAAAATGAGGGACCCAGCAGCGTGAGCAAATGGTAGATTCATCGAGCAACGCTATCTAATTTGGAACATGGTAGCGCTAGAGAAGAAAAAATTCCATCATACCCACGATTCTTCTAATGTGAGGCTGGCATATGAGACCCACCAACCTGAATAAACGGCTGATGCATCGAGGAATGCTATCAAGTTCGGAACACGAAGATACGATCGAGGGAAAAAAATCCATCATACACACGTTTCTTCTAATGAGTGGATGACATGAGGGGCCTAGGAGGTTGATTAAACAGTAGATGCATCGAGCAGCACTATCAACTTTGTAACAGGGTAGTGCAAGCAAAGGAAAAAATTCTATCATACACATGTTTCTTCTAATGAGAGGATGACATGTGGGTCCCAGTAGCCTAATTAAACGGTTGATGCATCGAATAACGCTATCAACTTCGGTAAAGGGTAGTGCGAGCAAAGGAAAAAATTCCATTATACACACGATTCTTCTAATGAGAGGATGACATGTGGGACCTAGCAGCCTGACTAAACAAGAGACGCATCGAGCAATGTTATCGAGTTCAAATCAGGGAGGCGCGACCGAAAAGTATGGTCTGCTAGAGACACTGACGTCTGGGACCCACACGCCTCAAAAGACTTTGGCGAGTCAACATCGTGTGAGGAAACGAAAATCTTGCTTCTTCCACGCACTAGCCGAGCTTCGTCCATGTTTTTAGTGGTTCTGTCATAGTAGAGGGTCGCAAAACTGGAAAAAAAAGTTTTCCACCAGCCATGGTCTAGCAGAGAAATTTGTCGCGGAAGACACGCCTTCTACGACGACCGTCGGGCCAAGTCGTTGCGGAAGGAAACTTTTCTTGTAGTGATACCACAATATCCAATAATTACCATATGTTTCTAATCACTGAGAGAATCGCAACTATTGTCGTCAGGAGTAGCACATGCAAGCAAACAAAGGACACAATCATCACAAGGCATACAAGTACCAATATAATACATCAAACAAACATTCGACACAGTACTAACTTCATTATTCTTTGAAGGATTGAGCTTATAGCAATAGGAATTAGTTAATTGACATTGTGGAGCTTCTTTTATTATTTAAAAGTCAAATACCACTTAATGAAGGGGTTTCGAACTAAGGCTTGGGTCTGCATGATATCAATGTGCAAAAATGATATCCTCGAATAGGTATTTAAATAACAAGACCAACAAAAGTGGTTTCATGATTTTATCAATTTTCTTTAATTAGTTATGATTATTCTAGGGGAAATAACACTAGTTTAGGTGAATAAAACACTAGAAAACATCTGGAGCTCAATTAAATTTGTCCTTGGAGGAAATTGTATATATTTGGGTTTGTCATTTTTGAGAGTTGGAATCACCTCAAAATAATATCCAGAATGCCCTTGGGAAATTCCCAAAGTCAGTTCTATGGTCTATTTGTCTATTCACCCAGATTTATTTTACAGGTCCAAATGGTATGAGACCAAGGGCAGTGGATAGGCATAACCAATACCTTCCAGTAGAAATTGGAAACACTATTTTTGGGGATGACTAAGCTACTTAAATGATTTATCTAGTGATAATACCACATACAGAAGTATTTAATTCATTAAAAATATTCTAAAACTCAATAATTCTTGTACTCTTGGATATTGATAGATCTTGATGTACCTTATCCATGAGAATTCGACTTAGGTCTAGAAATTATATGGTTTGGCCTAGAGAAATTTCTAAAGCCAAAAATATATTGTATTTGTTATTTTTCTTAAAGCAATACGAGACCTCCTCTTGGCATGATACCAATGCTAGTTAATACGTAATTCAAAAATCTTCCAGAGGAAGTTGGAATCACTCAATTTGGATTTATGAAACTTGTGGAGTAATTTATTGATTATAAAAGATACATTGTCGTAGATTTAATTTCAGGAACTAAAGAATATTGTGCTGGGCAAAGTACAAGTTCTGCATGTTTGGCAAAACACACAGTAACATGATAAAATTTAGATCTAATAGCTTTCAGGCATTTTTCAATTTCATAATGAATTAAACTAGTTAGGTATTACTTTAGATATGAAGTATTGTTTAAAGGAAAAGGGTGAAATGGGCTAGGATCTAGACCAATTGGGCCGTCAAGGGGCGAATCCAACCTAGCCAGCGTCTCTGCGCGTGCGAGTTGCATGTTCGAATCGGCCATGCGGGGCCCGCTCGTTAGTGCCTCGGTGAAACGAAGGGGTAAGAAGCGATGGAGTCTGTTGAATTTAGTGGCCATCGACGGCTCTAGGTTGTCTTCAACCTCAGGCCACGGGAACATGAGGGGAAACCCTAGCGAGATCTGGGAGCGGTGGGGAGTTCACCTGGGGGCACGGGGAGGCGACGAAGAGCGGAGGAGGTGAAGTGGGACTCACCGGCGGTTATTTTGATGGGCAGTGGAGGTAGGTTTTCTCTCGGTCCAAGGTTACAGCCATCCGCACCGGGGGGCATGTTCGGGAGTGGACTGGGGGAGCACCGAGGACGCATGCAGGGAGAGGTGGAGGTCACCCAAGGGACACAATGGTCCTGAGAGGTTCCTGACTGAAGCATGCAGCAGGGCTGGGGCTTGGGAACCCCCGGTTGCCGGAAGGAGCTCTGCTTCGGCAAGGATCTTGGGCGACGGCCTCCGATGACCCTATGACAAAAATAAAGGCGCGGAAATGTAGCTTAGAGGGAGGGCAAATAGATCAGAGAGGTAGAAGGAGTGGGGATGGTCGAGACCGACCATAAACTCGCATGCACGCAATTACCTGAGGAGATTTCTTCTTCTTCCGAGCAACTAAGAAAGAGGAAGCTCTCAGGGTTCTAGGGGGGTAGAGAGTGGTGGGAGAGGAGTGAAGTGAGGGTAGGTGGGGGAACTAAGGGAGCCCGTGGGCTTAAAAACCGAGATATGATGGTGTACCATGGGCATGATCCATGTGAGGACATGGAGGGGGTGTTGCTCGGTATTGGTTACCTTGGGCGGTGCTAGGAGAGAGTGGGGGCTCTGTTTTCATGCACAGAGGCAGTGAGGCAGGGTTGCAGCAGCAAGGGACTTTTAAAAGCAAGATAATGCAATATCTTTGGTCTCTCCTTCATCCAAACACAAAAGACAAAGGGAGAGGTCAGCTATAGTGCCCTTCTATAGAAAGTTTTGACCAGAGGAGAGTGGTATGCTATGGAGTATTTCTTGACAAGCTTTGGTAGGGGTTTGAAGGAGTTTAGTTCAAGTTTTGATCATATTCCATTTTTGGCCAAGTTGGTGACTATGAATAAAATTCTCCAAATTGATCTTGGCCAGATAGAATAATGATCTTGGTAGGTGGATATGGTCATGGTGTACCTCTAGGATTTATTTGGGATTTATTCATGGAATTTTGATCCACTTTATACCAATTATTAAAATAGTGCTCAAACTATTTATTTGCATTCTTTTGAAAATTTTGAAATGGACAGGATGATTTTTTAGTTTGAGATGGTCCCAAACATGAATTTATACTTTGGAGAATTTTCCCAAGATTTATTGAAGGATAAAAGTATTTAAAACATTTATTTTCTTACTTCTGACATTTAGGAAAAAGGACAAGAAGAATTATTAAAAATCTTCAAAGATAGATCGTGATATATGGGCCTCAAATGTGCCAAAAGTTGGCAAAGTGTTGTGGAGAAGAACATGCTTTCTTTTATAGTTTTTTTTAAGTTTTAGTAAAAGAAGGAATTTAATTATTTTTGGGTCACAAGAATTCTTTATATCCAATTTAGATGATGTCCAAAAGGTGTATCTAGCATTTGCAACCTTGGGTGTTGAGAATCCAACTTGATTTTGGTAGGAAACAAGGAATAAAGGATCTAGGGTGATGTTATTTTCATACCATCAAAACCTTGTTGGATCTTGGAGCTCAGAGCTCCCCTTGGGGCATGGGCTAGATGGATGGATAGACCAAGTTAAGTAGATAACCATGGTAATATTTATCAGTCTTGAGTGCTCTAAGAATTGATTTCAAACTTTGAATAAAATAAGGGTGCCAAAGCAGATTAGCAATTAGCCTTCAAAACCATGTGGGTTTTAGAAGCACAAAGATCCAATTGGAACAAGTGAACTAGGGATTGGTAAACCTTCATGAGTAGAGTACAATCATGTAAATAGTTGGTCCAAAGAAGATTGTATGAGGATGTGAGCTTTTGCCAAAGTAGGCATGTTGATAAGATTTGTAGCAAATATTGTTTTCTTGCCTGCAAAACCATCAAGAACATGTGGGTTGGAGGATGATCTAGCCAAGGGCAAAAGTGTTCCTTGGTAGTCCTTAGGATGGTATACAAGATGATTCAAGTGCATTACCAAAAATTCAGAAGGATTGGAAATGAGGGAGACTCAAATATGGCATCTTGGTAACATTTCCAGACTTAGTCATATTTTGGCAGATTTAGGGTTTTACACTAGAATATAAGAGGGATGTTTTTGATTAGTTTCAAGGTTCCAAATCATCATCAAATGGATGATGTTTAAGTGTAGATGGAGTAGAAAGGATCCATGCTTGGGGTTGGACTTCATTGACTTGGAAACTTCTAGAAGGAATTAACTCTAGGTTAATCTTGTTAAGGGATTATATAGTCATTTTAGTGACTAGAGGTTAGATTAAGCTTTGGTAATTTTTCTTAGGGTTGATATTTTTGGATTATCTAGATGCTATATGAGGAACTCCTGGGGTAGCTCATACTACTTCCTAAGAAAACAAGTCAGAAGTAGTTCAAGGCAATTCATCTTAGCAAGCAAACCAATCTACTATTATGGATACCTTCAAGCCTAGCTTGAGGTGGGGATGGGTATTTTGAAAAGGTTTTGTTTGAATAGGGTGAGTCCTTGGTATTTCTACCAGGATTAGAATCCAAAAGCTTTATAAAAAGGTTTTGGAAAATCTATAGTTAAGAGTAGTTGAAGATTCTATGGTGAAAATATGAGGAGATTATATCATATAGCTCTTCATAGTTTTGTCAATGGAAGCTACTGAAATAGTTTTGGTTTTCAAAGGCATCTTGGCTTAGGTTTTGGAATGCTAGAACATTTGAGAATATATGCAAAAAGAGCCAAGACAGTTTTGTTAAATAGCTTTTGTCAACTGAGGGTGAGGTAAGGAGTATATCATATGATATACATTCATATACATAAGAACAAACAAATAACAAGCAAGCACTGCATTACTAAACAAGAAAAAGGTTTTCCCCTGATTTTTGCATTCTGGACAACTAATCAGGGTTGCTAAAATTGGGGTGTTACATCAATGGTACCACTAGTACATCCCTATTATACCCTACACCCGACATGGTCACACTAGTACTTCCCTAGTTTATAGAACATGTTTTATAGCCATGAGTGGTACCATGTTGAATATCATAGGATTACTGTTACTACAATCAAATTATAAATTTAATTTTTGGTTCCGGTGTTTCTGGAAAGTGAGTTCAAAATACAACTAAGTGCCAACTGCCAAAGGATTCACTCAAAATAATTTATAGAACATGTTTTATAGCTAAATTATTCCACAAATGGTTATGTATAAAAACTGAGTTTAGCAGACGCGACGTACCAAATTATGGTTCCATTGTGTTCTACTTGTTTTTTGAATCCATAGACATATTATTTGCTAAATTTGGATTAACAGATCTTAAGATATGAATTTTCTAAGATTGTAAAAATTTCTGTCCAAATATTCGAAAATAGAAAAGGATTGACAAGTGGCAGACTGTGGTTGGAGGATAACTTCAGTTAATTAAATTGATTTCAACCATTGGATTAAGATCATGTGGTTCAGGAAAGGAAGAAGAAGAAAAAAAAGGGAGTAGCTCACGTACACGTATAGGAAAGAGATGGACTCGCGTACAAAACCAACTGCAGCAACTGTGGCTTGGTGTCGACCTTATTCGTCGTTGGGGAGGCCTCTGGAGTTTAATAATATGCAAAAGAAGGATGAATATTTTGGTGGTGCTCGTCGGGGCATCTACCAACAACGACGGGCAGACGGAGCGACGACAGCGTGTCCAACTGTGATGAGATGATGCATCTCCTGGAGGTTGGCGATGGTGAGAAGAGTCTACTGTTAGTAAGAATCGAGAACAGAATCAACGCACACGACGTACCAGTCTGATGGACTCGCCAAGATCTATGACAAGACGAAGATTGCACGGAATATAGAGGGCTCCTCTAGGGAAGGTTTGAGAAAGGAAGTGAGGGAGGAGGTCTAGGCGCACGGAGTGACGCGCTCAGGTAATTTTAGTATGGACATATGAGGGAGATCGGGAGTTGAATGCCGACCGGTGGCATTCGGTTCACGAGAATGGTTTGAGAGATTAATACATTTTAGTGGGATGTAAATTGCGTGAATCGAATGCCCATTAAATTTTGAGTAACTTTCGTGTTTAAGTCGAGAAAAAACGGTTATTAGAATTGATGGGGCAGGAGAGGAAGATCAACAGGCATGGAGTAAGAGTAGGAGTGCTCCTTTTTTTGAGGGTTTAAACACTTTATTAGAACTCAATAATAGAGGGGATACAAACGCCATCAGGAGGCACCAACAGCAAAACATGGCGTCCATGCTCCAGGAGCACTCTACTTCTAGCAAGATTGTGAGTGTCTTTATTTGATCTCCTCCGCTCATGGACAAACACTGCATCTTCGAACTCTCTTGCCGTTTCGCTTATCTACCGCACCACGTGTGCATAAACTCCCATTGTTCCCTGGCCCAAACTCTTGATCACATTAAGGAAATCACTGGCCACTCTGATCCTCCTCACGTTGATGTCTTGCACCAGGGATAGCGCCTCGTGACATGCGAGGGCCTCCAGTGTTTCAGCCTCTGTCTTTCCCAAGTGAACCACCGCCGAGGCTCCCCTAAATACCCCATCCTCATCGCGCGCCACCGCTTCAATGGAGCTGAGCCCCGTATTCGTCCCAACTACGGCATCCACATTGATCTTCATCACGCCCCGCGGCGGCGGTAACCACACCGGCTCCGTAGTAGTCCGTCTAGGTGCCATCCTCATGGGTTGCTGATCGTCGGACAACTGAATATCCGCGAAAAACCATTCGACAAATAGGTGCACAGATAGGGGACTCTGAAACTCATGCTCATGGAGATTCTTCCGCCGAGCATGCCATATCGCCTAGAGGGTGACAAACACCCTTGTCTGATTTTCTCGTGAGAGAGTGCTCATCATATTAGCCAGCCACTCCCTCGCCCTCCTCTCTTCCAAGCAGTGGAGATGCTCTGTGACCTCCTCATCTTCTAGTGCCCACACTACCCTAGCCATGGTGCAGTCCAACTATGCGTGGCGCCAAGAATCAGGAGCACCGCATATTTGGCATCGGTCGTTCTCTGCCATATGACAATGGTGACGTATATCATTTGTCGGTATTGACTGTTTGGCTAGCCTCCACAAGAACATCCGGACCTTAGATGGTACTCGAGTGTGCCAGAGAGCTGTCCACTCCTTCTCCATAGCAGCGGTATTCGAGCTCGCGGCTGTGCTCTCTAGCCATGCCTCCCTCGTCTCCCTTGTTGAGACAAGCATCTTGTACGCTGATCATATCGTAAACACGCCCCGGCGATCATAATGCCACGCCCAAAAGTTTTCATGTCATCAGGTACTCAGCAGTATCTACAGGATTTCATCCACATCCATTGATAGAAAATGATGTCGAAGAACCCCCTCCTTCCAACTTGCCGTGTCTAGGTCTAGAAGCTCCGCGATACTAGACGATGCTGATTCGCTGCTCGAGCTAATGCACGCAATTGGCCTTAGCATGCAATCGCGCAGGATCCATTGCTCCATCCACGGATCAGTCGCTGCCCCATTCCCTATCCTCTTCACCAAGCCCTGTTTGAGAACTTGGAGACCCTCATGGATCGCCTTGTAGACCTGTGACGCTGATGAGCTCGCCGCCGACTCAAGTAGACTCGTGCCTGGAAAATACTTCGCTTTAAGCACTCTCGCGCTCAAAGAATCAGGGTTTTGCAAGATGCGCCACCCTTGCCTAGCCAATAAGGCTAAGTTAAATAGTTCAATATCTCTAAAACCGAGCCCTCCCATATGTTTGGGCTTGCACATCTCCTTCTAGGACACCCAACTTGGCCATGTTCTCCATCCCGACATCCCCACCAACAATTATGGACCATAGTGTTTATACACTTGCACAGGCCCTTCGGCAGTTTAAAGAATTCCATTGAAAAGATAGGGATTGCCTGGACCACTGATTTAATCAACACATCCTTACCCCTGCCAAAAGTAACTTCTCCAACCACCCCTGGATATGACTCCAAATGCGGTCCTTTATGTATTTCAAAGCCCCCATCTTTGAACGGCCAATGTCTAAGGGCATCCCCAGATATTTCTCATTTAGTGTCTCTCTATGCACATTGAGCGCCGCTTTGACACCCTCTTTCACACTTCCCGGGCACCCCTTACTGAAGAAGATCAATGACTTATCCCGGTTAACCCGCTGTCCTGAAGCCATACAATAAAGATCCAGCAGCTACTGAACTCTTCATGCACTCTCCGTATCCGCCTTGAAAAGCAACATGCTGTCATCGGCAAAAAGGAGGTGACTAACCGCCGGAGACGACGGTGCCACCATTAATCCATGGAGCTCTGATGATAAACTGTGGTGATTTAAGAGGCACGAAAGGCCCTCTGCTGCTAACAAGAAAAGATATGGCGATATCGGGTCCCCTTGATGGACCCCTCTGGACGGAAGGAACTGTGGTAGTCGTCCTCCATTAAACAGCACCCAGAAAGAAACAGTAGTGAGTAGGCGCATCACCATCCTCATCCATAGGTTGTGAAAACCAAGTTTGAGCATCACATCCTCCAAATATCTCCACTCAAGTCTGTCATACGCCTTCTGCATATCAAGATCGAGTGCACAAAACCGGTTCTTCTTTGTCTTGTTCCGCTTCATGAAATGCAAACACTCATAGGCAGTAATAATGTTGTCTGTAATCAACCTCTCTGGGACAAAAGCAGATAGCTCGTCAGGAATTATCTCAGGTAAACACACCTTCAATCTGTTAGCCACCACCTTCGATGCAATCTTGTAGATTACATTACAAAGGCTAATCGGTCTAAACTGACCTAACTCTTCAGGATTTGCCACCTTGGGGATTAGCACCAGAAAGGTCTAGTTAATGTCACGCATATCATCCTTCCCCTCCAGCACTCTCAAAACCGCCAGAGTCACTTCCTTTCCACACATCTCCCAGTGAGTTTGGAAAAAATGTCCTGGGAAGCCGTCTGGCCCCGGGGCCTTTGTTGGGAACATTTGGAAGAGCACGGTCTTTACCTCCTCCGCCCCAATCAGTCTCAGTAACTGGTCATTCATCTCCGGTGTTACCTTGTGCGGTATTAAATCAATAACCTCACCCATATTAGTAACCCCTAATGATGTATAAAGCTGCTCGTACATTTCCCACGCCATGGACACCATTTCTTGCTCTTGTTTGGTCGCCTCCCATCCGGCCGCACAAGCCGACAGATTTTGTTACGCTTCTTTCTCTGGCTTGCACGGAGGTGGAAGAAGCGAGTGTTCTTGTCCCGCTGTACAAGCCACTGTACCCGCGATCATTGGTGCCACATGATGGCCCAAAATATATCGAGCTTGTTGGGGAACCCCAAGAGGAAGGTATGATGAGCACAGCAGCAAGTTTTGCCTCAGTTATGAAACCAAGGTTATCGAACCAGTAGGAGCAAGGAAACACCTCCAAGGTGTTGTTTCCAACTTGGAATCCTGCACAACACAACCACAGAACTTTGCCCCCGACTTACAGTGAGGTTGTCAATCTCACTAGTTTTGTTGAAACAAAGGATTAAACGTATTGTGTGAAACATAGTACTTGCTTGCAGAAAGTAAACGAAAAACAGTAAACAATTGTGGATTGATGGTAAAAGAAAGGACCGGGGTCCATAGTTCACTAGTGGTGATTCTCCTTAAGATAGATGACATGTTGGGTGAACAAATTACAGCGGGGCAATTGACAAACATCGAGAAAGAATACATGCATATACTAATCATCTTGACTCCTATGAGATTTGATTGGGCATTACAACATTATACATAGACCGTAATCCAACTGCATCTATGACTAATAATCCACCTTAAGGTTATCATCCGAACCCCCTCCAGTATTAAGTTGCAAGCAACAGATAATTGCATTAAGCATTGCGTGTAAAGTAAACAATACGATTGTTCTATGAACAAAGGATTGTTGTTTTCTCCCTAGTAGCAACAGCACATCTAGTACCTTAGAGATTTCTCTCACTTGCCTAGATTACTAGAGGCATGAACCCACTATCGAGCAAAAATACTCCCTCTTGGAGTTGCTAGCATCTACTCGGCCAAGATATCTACTAACAATGAAGAGCATGCAAGATCACAAATAACAAAAGAAAAAAGCATGATAGAATCAATAATCAATCTGAAATAGCATCTCAATATCCATTGGATCCCTGCAAACAAAACATGTATGCTTACAAATAGATGATCTTGATCATGAACGGAGCTCACAAGATCTAAACATGGTACCACAAAGGAGAAGAATCAACCATCTAGCTACTACATGGACCCGTAGTCCAAGGATGAACTACTCACGCATCACACCGGAGGCTTGCATGGTGATGAAGAAGGCCTCCGGGGTGAATTCTCCCCTCCGGCAGGGTGCCGGGAAGAGCTTCACATCCCTCCCGATCTAGGGATGGATATGATGGCGGCTACATACCCTTTTGTGGAATTTTGATCGGGTACTTAGGGTTTCTATATCGGAGGCATATTATAGGCGAAAGGGGAGGATGAGGGGGTGCCCTAGGCGGCCACACCACTCCCTAGTACGGGCCAGGCCTGGAACCAAAAACAGCAGAAAACAGGCAGCTGACACTGTGGCATCTTGTTAATAGATTATTCCAAGAAAGTCTATAAAAGAAGCATGGAACATAAAAAATTATAGATACGTTTGCAACGTATCAATATCCCCAAGCTTAACTCCTTCTCGTCTTCGAGTAGGTAAGTGATAAAAAGAAAGAATAATTTTTGAGGTGACATGCACCATCATAAACTTGATCAAAGTATTTGTAGAACATTGATAGCTGGGATCATAGTTCTTTAACATAGCATGAACGATATAGTTCTAACAATAAGACATAGCAGCTATGTTGTAACATGAAAAGGTACAAACAAAAGATTCATGAATAACAATGCTTTGTAAGACGTTTGTTTGTTTCACATAAAGAAAGCATAATGAGAATGGTATTCAGCTTGTCCCTCATGGAGTAGCAAAACATAAATGCATAGGACACCTTCAAAGTTCATAAGGGTGACTAGATACAAATAGTTTAAGAACAAGCAATATCAAAGTTATGCATCAATCAACAAGTCTTGGGACAATTCACATTAAACTAAGAATGGCCTCTATGCTCTCTCCATAGGTGCATAAAGATAGAAGATGGAGACTCAACATAAAAGTAAAAGAAAGGCCTTCATAGAAGGAAGTAGGGATTCAAGTCTCATAAAGAGCTTCCAAAAATTATGGTACTTATTACCTTTCAGCTCTCATTGCCCCTATCATAAGCATCTTTAGGTGATTAAGGTTAAATTGACACAACTAAGCGGATATGCTTGACAAGTTATAAGTTGAAATCTCATGCCCCTTACTTACGAGTACCTAACCTCATGCTACTCAACTTCAGTCACAAGTAAGCTCTTGTCATTGTAAGTACATATGTATCATAGAGAACCGCCAATGGGGTACCCCTTGCACATGATACAGGAGCTATCCCATAATCAAAATGAGAAGGCAAGCAGACAATGAGCATCTCAGCGATCTTTTTATTTGCTATTTGCATAGGTTTTTATTAAGGATGCTTCATAGAGAGCTCATTATGGTTATGCTGCAAGTTTCCACCATTATTAGGCATGGCTTAGGCTAGCGGCCTAGGCGTTTCTCTAACACACATACAAACTCCATGATCTTACAAGTTCCGCTTTTATTTCACACCACCGGGATCAATAAGCAAAAGAATCATGATATCAACAGAATATAAGTGCAATGTTGAAAGCGTTCCCCATCATACATGGTTCTGCTAACTTCAACTTATAAAGTGCAAGCATATACGCAACAAAGCTGGACACAATGGTTCAAGATTATTAAGTGGAAGAAAAATAAAGTGTGCCATCAAGTTCATGAGAGCTTTAATCACTAATTTTCACATAACAAGTTTAATTTGGAAGGTACATAAAAAAATAAATATACTTGGAATAGCAAATGCTAATAGGTAGGTATGGTGGACTCTTTGGAATAACTTGGTTTTATTTGGAGTTGGATGCATGAGTGGAACTCATACTTGGGTATGGAGGCTAGCAAAAGACTGGGGCGACCAACTAAGAGAGCAATAATGGCCATAATCATGCAAAGCGACAAAACATCATTAATTAAAGCATAAAGTGATATTACAAGTTGAAAACTAAAGGATCATAAAGGCTATGGTGACTTGGGATAATCATAACATGGTGTGAGCATGCACCAAGTCAACCCAAATAAAGCATCAAAGGAGAATACCACAATACTATGCTTTAATTATGCTAAAACAACACATGATTCTTTCAAGGCACATTAAGAAATCTCAATTGTTTATAACATGTCATGCTACAGCAAAAATCACTAAGCATAAAGCCAAAACTATATCAAGCATGACATGACAAAGCATAGGCCACAGTCAAAAACAAGCTCCTTTTACCATTTAAGCATGAACTTTTCCTACTCTTTTCCAATCCAAACCAATCTATTTGAAAACTATAATTATGAATGAGGGGATCCAACCAATTTATTCAAGCAAACTAAGAAAAGCAAGCAAACTAAAACCAAAAACAAAAAACGAAGACGCTCTAAGAACAACACAACTGTGCATGAAACAATAAAAATGAAGTGTTTGGAAGAAACCTGAGATTTTTCTTGATGAACAAGGGGATGCCTTGGGCATCCCCAAGCTTTGACGCTTGTATTTCTTGGATATTTCTTGGGGTGACACGGGTGGCATCCGCAAGCTTGAGCTTTAGTCCATTATTCATCTAATTACATCAATCTTTCCTTACACCTGAAATTTTTCTTTCATACAAAACTTCACACAATCTTTCTTAGCAACATTAGTGTACTCAAGATAATAAGTTTTTGGGTTCAGTTTCAACACCAATAAAACTTCCATTAAAACACAAGCTATTGTAGCACTTCCTTTAAAAAGCTCAATTCCCCAAAAGGAACAAAAAAATGAATCAACAAGAAGCAAATGCAAATAATGGCAGAAATCTGTCAAAACAGACCAGCAGGTAAAAACCAATTTTTTCGAATACCTTCTGTTGCTCAAATCGAAAAGTGTTGAACTAACGAAAGTTAACCTGGGGCAGAATCACAAAAAATCACAGCTCAAACCTACGTACAGAGATTTCACACGAATTTTTATAGCGAAGCACAAAAATCTGTTTCAAGACAACACCTTTTCCAAGCATTACTTCTCTCTCATTAGAGGTTACTCTTGGCACAAAAGGCAAATAAAAAGGATAAGCAGAGATTATTACTGAAGCAATAACTTCCAAGACTCATCTAAATCTTTTTGGGTTATCTCCCAATAAGCACTTTTCTTTAACGCCTTTAAGTTAGGCATAAGAAGCAAGAAAAGAATCAAGTATTCTCAAATGAAGAAGCATTAAGACCAAATTTCTTGCCTTTACCTCTCTTACTTTTATTCTTAACCTTGGGGAACACATGATTGTTTGGTGGAGAAGCAAAGTGCATGGTGCCATTTTCCACATCTATTATTGCTCCAAGGAGTTTTAATAGGGATCTTCCAAGTGTAATTTGTCCTTTTCCTACACATTCAATAATAAGATAATCAGTAGAAACCATTTTCCCTAGGATCTTTGTAAACACTCCTTCAGCTATTCCAATGGGTAATATTGTGGCATTATTAGCAAGAAATATTTCTTCTCCTCCTTCAGAAAGTCCCCAAATATTCAAAGATTCATAGATATCTTTAGGCATAAGACAAAATTCAGACATGATATCATAGCGAGCATGAAAAGTTTCATTATTTATAACAATCTTTACTGTAGGAAGCCATTTTGATGGTTCAGAATTTAATGGAACATAATCATGATGCTCTCTAAGCTTATTATAGCATTCTATTAAACTAGTGGTGCGGGTCTCAAGAGTGTTCAATCTAGCAAATATGTTTATAAAGGAAGAATCAGATTTGCTAGGCAAGTTCAAATTTAAGACCAATTTATATATGGCTTTGAAAGCTTCATCCTCATTACATTGGAGGAAATCTCCTCCTACCACAACATCCAAAGCATATCTATAGCAAAGAGCAGTTCCAAAGTAAAAGCTGCTAAGAAACAAGCTCTGGGTCATTTTAGGTTCAGTTTTTCGTGTAAATCAGAGATCCTAGACCAAGCTTATTTGAAACTCTCTTCAATTCCTTGTTTGAAAGTGAAAATCATTTCCTCGGGTGACATAGTGATTGGAGCAATGCTAGACATAATGGCAAATTAAGATAGGAACTAATAAATTTTTTTGTGTTTTTAATAAAGAAAGCAAACTAGCACAACTAATTTTTTGTGTGTTTGATAAAGAAACAAGCAAAAAAGCAGAAAAAAACTAATCAAAACAAATAAAACAAAGTAAAGAGATTGGTTATGAGGGACTCCCATGGTGAAGATGTCCTTGACATCCTGGCAACGGCGCCAGAAAAATAGCTTGATGGCCCAAAATATATCGAGCTCGTTGGGGAACCCCAAGAGGAAGGTATGATGAGCACAACAGCAAGTTTTCCCTCAGTTATAAAACCAAGGTTAACAAACCAGTAGGAGCAAGGAAACACCTCCAAGGTGTTGTTTCCAACTTGGAATCCTGCACAACACAACCGCAGAACTTTTACCCCAACTTACAGTGAGGTTGTCAATCTCACCGGTTTTGCTGAAGACAAAGGATTAAACATATTGTGTGGAAGCTAGTAATTTCTTGCAGAGAGTAAACAGAAAGCAGTAAATAGTTGTAGATTGATGGTAAAAGAAAGTACCGGGGTCCATAGTTCACTAGTGGTGATTCTCCTTAAGATAGATGACATGTTGGGTGAACAAATTACAGCAAGGAAATTGAGAAACATCGAGAAAGCATACATGCATATACTAATCATCTTGACTCCTATGAGATTTGATTGGGCATTACAACATTATACATAGACCATAATCCAACTGCATCTATGACTAATAATACACCTTCAGGTTATCATCCAAACCACCTCCCATATTAGGTTACGAGCAACAGATAATTGCATTAAGCATTGCGTGTAAAGTAAACAATACGAGTGTTCTATGAACAAAGGATTTCTATTTTCTCCCTAGTAGCAATAGCACATCTAGTACCTTAGAGATTTCTGTCACTTCCCCAGATTACTAGAGGCATGAACCCACTATCGAGCATAAATACTCCCTCTTGGAGTTGCTAGCATCTACTCGGCCAAGATATCTACTAACAACGGAGAACATGCAAGATCACAAATAACAAAGACATGATAGAATCAATAATCAATCTGAAATAGCATATCAATATCCATCGGATCCCCGCAAACACAACATGTATGATTACAAATAGATGATCTTGATCATGAACGGAGATCACAAGATCTAAACATGGTAGCACAAAGGAGAACAACCAACCATCTAGCTACTACATGGACCTGTAGTCCAAGGATGAACTACTCACGCATCACACCAGAGGCTTGCATGGTGATGAAGAAGGCCTCCAGGGTGAATTCTCCCCTCCGGCAGGGTGTCGGGAAGAGCTTCAGATCCCTCCCGATCTAGGGATGGAGATGATGGCAACTACAGACTCTTTCGTGGAATTTTGATCGGGTACTTAGGGTTTCTGTATCAGAGGCATCTTATAGGCGAAAGGGGAGGACGAGAGGGTGCCCTAGGCGGCCACACCACCTCCTGGCATGGGCCAGGCCTGTCCGTGCGACCAGGTGGTGTGGCCGGCCTCGGGCCCCTCTCTGTCTCGTCTTCTGGCTCCGTGTCCCCCTCGGTGAAATAATTACTTTGGCTTTTGTCCCGTCCAATTTCGAGAATATTCATTTTCGGACTTTCCTGGAACCAAAAACAGCAGAAAATGGGCAGCTGGCACTATGGCATCTTGTTAATAGGTTAGTCCAAGAAAGTGTATAAAAATACTCCAAAGTGTGGACAAAACATAAGAAAGTAGATATAAAACAAGCATGGAACATCAAAAATTATAGATATGTTTGCAATGTATCACCACATCGCCTCCTCCCTTCCGTAAAGCTCTGTTAAGTGGTGGACGATCACCGTCTCCTCATCCAAGGGTCCCGATCATGCATGGCCCTCACTAAGTTCGGACAACCTAAACTAAAGTTGTCGTATCTCCCCTGGACGCTCCCAAAGGTAGTTTAGCCCCAGCTGCCAAGAGAGCCTGATACCCTTGTCAATTTGTCCTTTAACTGGGTCATCGTAGTTGCCCTTCCCCTTCGATCTCCAGGCCTCATCCAGAAACGGCTTGAAGTCGTCATGCCTTTCCCACATCACCTTGTAGCGGAAGATTATGTCCTCCGTACACCGATGTTGGTTTGTGGTCTCTCTCCACCTAAGCAGAATGGGGCCATGATCAGAAGTAACCCCTATCAAGTGTGTCACCAATGCGAGGGCGAACCTCACACTCCAAGGCACAGTCGCAAGGGCTCTATCCAGGCAGACACTACAGAACGCCCCTCTAGCAACCCTCTTTTTGAAAGTCCAGCTTCTCCCTTCGTAGCCTAGATCAGCTAGCTTACAAACATTAATGGCATCACGAAAACCCTGCATCTGTGTAAAGCTCCTCTCCACAGTTCCGTCATGCTCATGCTGATACAGCACCTCATTAAAATATCTAATGCACACCCATGGCAATGGATTTGAAGACTTTATATGCTTCAGCAGATCCTAGGTCTTGAAGCGCAATGGTACCTGGGCCTCTCCATACACACATGTCAGCCTCCATGGCTCACCATCCACCTCCGTAATCGTCGTGTCTAAATGATACTGCGAATATGGCAAAATTTCAACTTTTATTTCATTAGTCCAGTACATGCCAATGCCTCCACTCCTGCCAGAACTACTAATGGCAAAACAATGATCAAAACCTAGCGTACGAGCTAGTTCCTCCACCCGGGCTTTGTGTATCTAAGTTTCCAACACAGAGAGCACCTTAGGTTTGAAGCGTCTTGCGAGATCTCGAAGCTTGCTAACTGTCACGCCTCGCCCCAACCTGGAGCCTGCCTCTTCAGTGTTTGTGTCGCTCCTTCTCTCCCTCTTTGGATCAGGTTTAACAGGCGAGGTCGCCCCAACCTTGTTCCTATTCACCTCTGCTTCCATGACCGAATCCAGATTCTTCCTTGCACCAGAGAAGAAATATTGTCCTCATCCATCTTGCTGTCAGTAAGCTCGATCAAAATTGGCACCACTTTCTGTGTGCTTTTCGTCACCGTCGGCGGTGACTCACCCGGTGGACGTTTGCGGTATGAGGGCTTAGTGTCCCCACTGCCATGACCACTCCCATCCCTTGGCCTACCTCGCACCCCAGATTTTTGGGGGTGCTAGTCCTCCACAGGCGTGATCATCCACGCACCATACTGCTTGGCTACCTAATCATGAACTCCATCTTCACATTCGAGTTCGTCATGCCCAAACAGTCTGCACACCTCGCAGAACTTGGGCACCTTCTCACACATCACTTGGAAAACCATCTCGGCACTACCCTTTGGATGCAGTCCCATGGCCCTCATCAATGGCTTCCTCATGTCGAGCTTGATACGAACTTGAACAAAGATGGTGCCACTTGCACCCAAAGCGTATAAATCAACACCAAGCACTTCACCGATCCTTGTTGCCATGTCCCGGACAATCGTCTCCTTCCCGAACAGCGGCGGGACCCCACGGATCTATGCCCACACATGCAACCAATTTAGCACGACTGAATTAGGATCAACTACCCCATCTGCCGGAAAATCCACGATCCCTCCAGAATCACCCTGTTCTAGTGCCCCAAGCACGAGACCTAGAGCACGAAAAGGTTCTCCTCCATGGGACGGATCATCCACTGCCTTGCAAAGCCCCATGCCGCGTCCATCTTCTGGAAGAACGACTGGTTTCTAAAGCATTTGGATGTGTTCACCTTCACCACCGCCATCCATCGAGCTTCCTCTCGAAGGGTTGTGAAATCCTCCCTCGGGAGTACTACACTGTCGAGTTCCTCATCCTTGAGTACCAAGTTCTTCATCAGTTCCTACAGATGCTTCGGCACCCTCGGTGCCAAAGACCCACCCTCCATGGGAAAATTCGCCGCCATCGACTAGGGTTTCCGTTTGCGATCTGAAAAACCGCCCGAAGACCTTCTCCCTACCCCTAGTGCATGCTCGCCAAGCCCGGGAAGCCATGCAGAGACGACCCCTTGATCAACCCAAATGGAACAGTGAGAGGGGAGGGAACGGAGGTGGGCAAAGTCAGAGAAAAATCCTCGCGCTGTTGTGATCGCCGACGGAGTTTGAAACCCTAGTTTCCTTGGTATTACGGTTCTGTCGAGTAGGTGTGCTCCTGTACGTGGTTGAAGATGACCAGTCGATCGATCGGTCCACTTGGGCCAAGAGTTGTGGTCCAAAAGGTAATATGGAGGACAGAGAACAAATATAAGAGAGGAGAGGGAGGCCACTATAAGAGAGGAGAGGGAGAACAAATATAAGAGAGGAGAGGGAGGCCAAGAGTTGTGGTTCAATTTGGTTCAATTTTCTTACATAAAATTTTATAAAAATACTAGTGGATAGTCTATTTCATATATGGCATATTGTAACTATTTTATTATATAAAACTAATTCAATTACAAGTGAACACCCATATATTTTTATTATAATATCTCATTTCTTTTTTTTGTAAATTCCGTAACTTTTTATCTAGAGCTCCAAAAAGGTTCAAATCAATTTTTTTCGATTTATAATTTTATTAATTATCATAATCACTCATTTAAGAATACTTTTATTTCATTTTTACACATTTCCTCAACATGACTTTATTTCACTTCCTATATTTTAAAATTTTCATATATTTTTATCTATAGTTCCAAATAGGATCAAACGAATTTATGTGGTTTTATAGTTATGTCCTTTATCAAAAAAATAAAAATAAAATAGACCATATAGGAATATTGTTGCTTAATTTTTATATGGAATGCATCCTTAGTTTTTGTGTTGTACTTAGAGTGGAAAAACAATATTCAGGGTTTTAGGGTTTTGAGAAGAAATGTTATTTCTCTTAGACTAAAATGAAACAATGCATGCTTCATGATCTTGGGGTGAAAACATGCACACCACTTCTCAAACAAGATTCATTTTATTTGACTTGGGTTTTAGAGGAGTTACAATTAATGGTCAATAAGGTTATGTTCCCTCTCAATTTCCAAGACTCGGTTTTTATTTTGTTGAAGTTTTTCCACATTTTAAAAACTGCAAAATGTCGGGATGTGACAGACTACCACCCTTAACAGTACTATTGTCCCAAGATCCGGGAAGGCTAGAAATATTAGGTTAGGTTTTAAGATAACTAGCGTGCTACCACCCTTAAAAGGGAATCTAACTAGCTTACATTTTGAGGGTTCTCTTAAAAGGGAATCTAACTAGTGTGGTACCACCCTTCCAAGGTCTTGACATTTGAAACATATGACTTGACTTAGATCCTTATGAGGCTTGTTGTTGTTATTGTAGTTGCTTCTTCCATCCCCATTGGGGTTCTAAACATCACTATTCTTCTCAGGGCAGTCATTTGCATAGTGCCCCATCTCAGGGCACTTCAAGCATCATATCTGACTGTGATCCTTCTTTCCTGGTTGGTGGTGACGGTATTGTCCATTGTGGTTATTCCTGTGGTGGTTCCTTCCCTCATGCTTGTGAAAGCCTAAACTTCCACTACCTTTGCCATACAAACACATCTTGTGTGTTGGTCCCGACCCATGCTTGTCAAAGGTATGCTTCCTCTTCTTGCTCTCAACTTGCTTCATATTGATCTCTAGAATTGTAGCTTTGGCACATAGTGATTGATAGGTTGGAACATAAGAAACTAATAACTACATGGATAGTTCATCATTCAGTCCATCTAGGAACTTCTCCTTCCTATTAGCATCTATATAAATATCATCTGGAGCATAACATGATAGATTGTTGAATTCCTCAATATATTCAGCGATGTTGCGGTGATGCTGTTTATGGTTGTGAAACTCCTTTTTCTTCAGACCCATCACGCTTGAAGATATATGGTTAGTGCGAAAACCATCCTCAAATATTGCCCAAGTCACTTCTTCAATGGGGTGAGTGACTTGGAAGTTGTCCCACCATGTAGTTGTGGGGCCATCAAGCAATTGTGCTGCAAATCTCACTTTATCAGGATCTGAGCATCCAATATTCACTAGATCCCTGTTTACTGAACGTAACCAGTCAACGGCTACCATTGGATCAGAATTACTAGAGAACTTTGTAGGTCTCAACCTTAGAAATCTAGTGAGCATATCCAAAGGTGGTGGATTGTTGTTCTAGTTATTATTGTTATTGTTGTTCTGATTCTGATTGTTCTGGTTTTGATTGTTGATGGTTGCCACGAATTACGTCATTGTCTGCATTAGCTAAGTCCGTGTAACCATCATTTGTTGCCTCTCATTTCCATTGTTGTTGCAGTTGTTGGCACATCTCGGAGGCATCTGTTTAGGTTGGGTTGAGATTATAATAGCCAAAGGATAACCATGGAAATGTTCTAGTCATACACAACATATCACACAAAGAAATAAGTTCAAGCATAACTTACGCAAAGAAAATATTATCTTCATACCACATAAACGATCACGAAGTCGATTATTTAAATGAATAGTATGGTGGTCCAACTATAGGGTGTCACTTGAGATTATTCCATTTTTCTCCATAGCTACTGCACCAGGAATGAGATCAAGGCATCCTTGGAAGAAATTATGTCATCTTGTTCATATAGCTTCATGTCTACAATGTTTCTCCTAAGTTGAGTTGCCTTAGTCTCAAGGTCCTGAGTATTCTTCTTCTCAATGTCCTTCTGAATGTTGTGTAGTCTATTCCTAAGTATTTCTCCAAGTTCTTCAATGGCTCTCAATGAATCACTTCTTGTTGAGTTGAAGTATGACGTGTGAAGTTCAGAGTTGGTGAACATCCAAAGTCCCTTTGTCTTGTGGTCATATTCCTTAATAGATTAGTTGATGCTAGCCAAATGAATCAAGATAGTTCCACGAGAAACAAAATATAACCTAGTAAAACCATAATGTATAAGTTTCTCATCCTAAGGTCTTTCCTAATTTCTTTCTCATCTTCTTTTCTATTAAACTTGAACTTCCTCCATTGATCCTAGAATTCTCTTCTTGATCCTGGAATGCCTTGTCCTTCTCCTTGAGTTGGGTGTGTAGCTCATCAATTCCTAAGTAGTCTGTAGTTCCTATCATCAACAATATCCTAAATAAAATTTCTAAGTCCTAGAACTATTGAAGAACAAATCTTCCTTCTAAACCTTCTTCACTTGGCTTCTTTTGATGATGGAGATAGGTAGATCCAGCATGTTGATGATGTTGAGAAGTCCAATTCCGACAAGGTGGTTTTGAAGTCCATGGTGATGTTGAAGCCAACGTCCTTAGCTATGTTGAAGTCCTTTGTGATGTTGAAGATGAAGTCCTTGGTGATGTTGAAGTCCTTTCTGATCTTGAATTTGAAGTCCTTAGTCATCCAGTCAAAAAATGGATAGATGTAGAAATAAAATAGAATACTAAGGAAAGAATTTTCAAGATTGTTTGTAAATAACTTAGAACAAATGCAACTCCTATTATTCTAAGAGGTTTTTTCCAAATCCTAGGGTTACAAACCTACAGGCAACACATTGCTCTAATATTATCTGTAGTGGACTGAACATAGTAAGGTATAGGTCCCTATGTTTATAGTGCTAGTCCATGGATCGAATAGATAACACTCATAGTTTAAGATGTAATATCAAGAAACAATAGTCATATTACATTGCCTATCTAGGAATAAAATAGTTCATTACAACTTACATAGCTCATATGGATATCTAATTACAAAGCAGCGGATATAACTTTTAAGCATGGAGTCCTTCATCTTCATGTACCAAAGGAAAACATGGTGAGTACAGACTCATAACTCTACTCATCGTAAATCACTCATCATCAGAATATCCTGCAACATGATAAGTTGCATCCACAAAGGATCAATAGTTGAATGTATTGGCAAGTGAAACATTAGCGATATAACATATACCGCTAGTACTTCCCTAGTGTGCATCTAACTCAATGGTAACACTAGTACATCCCTAGTGTATCACTAACACAAAATGGCCACACTAGTACATCCCTAGTGTGCCTCTAACTCAATGATACCACTAGTACATCCCTAGTGTACCGCTAACACAAAATGGCCAAACTAGTACATCCCTAGTGTGCCTCTAACTCAACGGTACCACTAGTACATCCCTAGTTTACCACTGATGAGGGTTTAACTCATCAATGCCCATTGTTATGGACTTGGGTTTTGGAGAAGAAGGGAGCGCTGGAAGCATCAATCGGCTAGAAAACAAGCACACAGGGGACTTGAAGATTTACCCAGGTTCAGGCCTCGTAGAGGTCCCTACTCCTGCTTGTCTGCTCGTGGAATTAACAGAGGAATCAAAGATTACAATGGTCCGCAGATGCAATCTGGCGAGGGTTGTGGAAACTAGGGTTGCGTGTGTCCTCCTCACCGCCCCCTCCTAGCCTTTATATAGATAGTCTAGGTCTCGGGTAGCTGGTCGAGTCGGTTATAGGTTAGGGTTTTCCCCTTTGAACTTTCTATCTTTAGCTTCTTATTATTCCTCAAGCAATCAAGAGTTCGTAGGTTACTCGAGTTCTCTATTTGGGCCTTGGTGACATCATGGGCTTCCACTGTATTCAGGCCGTATATACCAAGCTCGAGTACCTGTAGGGTATACCCATGTCAGTAGCCCCCGAATGTCCAGTGGAATCACATATTCGACTGGGGACTTTATGAAGCCTTTCGAGTGCATGAATGAGTAAATTTTCGACTGCTCTATTTTATGTCATAGGGATTGTTGATGTGCGTGCCTGATTTAACCGATGTATCGGCGTCAGTTAACTACCTTAGGGTAAAACAACGCAATCTACTCGAACTCGAGTCCCCGGACTTGAATCCGGAAAAGTGCTGGTGTAATTCGACTCATACCGCGGAGGTCTTACAGGAGTCGAATTCCAGTATACGGGTGTGAGCACTCGACGCGTCCGTCAAGGCGTGTTCATCGTGCCTGTAGGCACGAATGTATTTCTGGTAGTGCGCAGCGAATGCGTTGCCAGGCCTTATTCAGGTCTTATCTTCACGCTGCAAGCGCGACATCAGAATTTTATCATCGCGGAGATGATTCGGGTGACCCAGGAGACGCAATCTCTTTGTAGGGAAGAATTATGAGGCGGTATCACCATAAGCTTCGAGTGTGGATGTTATCGACACACAATACGATGTACAAATAATCATAGGGTGCGCGACCAGTGCTTCCTATGGGAGTAGCCCCCAAGTGCCTGGTTGAGTCGAAGACTCAGGCAGGGACTAAAGAACTTTTGCGACTGCTGTCGTATTTTGTTTGCATGTTTCAGTCGAATTTATTTCCGGCGCTCCCTATGGGGGTAACCCATGTCCATAGTCGAATCGTGGATTCGATTGGTTGGGTATGCTTTGAATGTCTATCTTCCTGCAGAAGAGAAAAAGAAAAATCGTAGGGTGCGCGACCAGCGCTCCCTATGGGAGTAGCCCCCGAGTGCTTGGTGGAGTCGAAGACTCGAGCAAGGACTAAAGTAGTCGAAGTCTTCTACTGCTCAATCTTTGATGACATCAGTGCTGACGATGTGATGATCTCATTTGCCCGCGTGAGCGGGTTTGACGGGACGTGACGAGCGGTGGGTCCCATTTTCTGACTCTGACTTGACCAGGCGTGCGTAATCTTTGTTTTAACTGCACCTCCTCGATTTTCATGCGTAATGGGGTAGTGGGGGACGGTTCGCGCTTCGGGTCCTCTACGTGTCGATCATGATGGACGCCACGCGTATGATAGGGTTTTTGTTGGCCATTGGATTACATCTTCCAGGGGTTAAGTAGCAGTGATGTGATAGTAATTTTTCACATCTGCTCTTTTCTCTGCCTTTGCCTCCGTTGCCATTGTTGCTGCTCCTCTGCTCCTGAGTGTTCATCTTTCTCGCGGCACTGGACCAGCTCCGCCTATTCCCTAGTTACTTCCTCCGGTCACACCACCACCATAAGATGGGGAAGAAGAAGGGAGGTGCCGCGGCTGATTCCGCTGCTGCCACTGTTGCTGCCAAGAAGAAGGGCAGCTCTACCGCTGCGGGCACCAGCATCGCCGTCACCGGAAACAAGAAAGGTGCAGGCACTCGCGTCACCAATGGCGCGTGGCGCGTGTCCGTGATCAAGTCAGCTGAACTCCGTCTCCTTTGTTAGGACGGAGTTCTATCCTCCGCGATCGCTAACTCGCGAGTCCCAGGTGGCGAGGTAACTCCTTGTCCTCCTGCCGGTTTTCGGGTGAAGTTCCTAGCGTTCATCATCCGCGGTCTCTCGCTGCCCCTGCATCCTTTCTTTAGGGGCCTTCTCTGTTTCTATGGGCTCCAGCTGCATCAGTTGTCCCCCAACTTAATCCTCCATGTAGCTTGCTACATTACTCTTTGCGAGTGCTGGCTCGGAATCGAGACACACTTTGGTCTTTTCAAACGCCTCTTCAAGCTGAAGCGCCAGTCGGTGTCTGGCTCCGTAGTCTATGATGTAGGAGGCTGCGGTATCCACGTCGACTCCTCCGTCACGTACTTCGACATTAAACTCATGGCGTCCGTCCAAGGGAGGAGGGACAGGTGGTTCTACATCCGCGACCAGAAGGCCGACGGAGACCACTTCGGACCCGTGCCTTTCGATCCCGTGACGCCGTGGAAGAGGAGGCGCTCCTGGAAGAACGTAGTGATGCCCGGCGAATCCCCCAAGACATATGTGCTGTATGAGTGCGTCTGTGACCTCGAGAGTCGCATGGGTAAAGAAGAGGGAGGTTGCGCCCTCATTCGCACATGGCTTCGTCGTCGCGTCCAGCCCCTGCAGGCCAGAGTCCACCCTATGTTCCAGTGGGCTGGCGTAGACGATGTCACTCGCGTATCTGCTGACGGCATTTCCGCGAGTGAAGTAGATAAGAGGGTGCGACTGCCCACCAAGTACATCGCTAAGGATGTGCTCCCTAGTGAACGAATCGTACCTCCATTCGATGCTACTAATCCTCCTCTAGAGGTACGGTTGTGCTACTAAGTAGCTTTGTTTGTCGAATGCTTATTTTTTTCTTGACTTGCTCTGACTTGTTTCCCGTATGTAGGATTGGAGGGTGTCGCCCTGTATGCCCCCTCTTCCTGAGGGGGTTATTCCTCAAGAAGCCCTGGAAGAGGACGAGTCGGAGTCGACCGTCCCATCTGATGTGGAAGAGGAAGCCCCCGAGTCGAGCAGTCCAGACACTCGCAAGCATTCGCGCAGCGAGGATTCGGATGTGTCATCTCCTTCAACTCCAGAAGGCGCAGCTATTGGTGCGGAGTCGCCGATACCTGCCGTTCCTGTGAGTGTTGTGGCACCATCTTCCCGCAAGAAGATGCGGTTGACGAAGGAGTCATCGTCGGAGTCGGAAGATCAAACCTTCGATTTTGACAAGTTTGATTAGTAAGTATACGGGTCTTCCTTTTGGTTCTTCTTTGGAGTTGCATTCTCTTGATGTTGGTTTTGTTCTGTAGTCAGCCGGCGTCGTCATCTTCTGGCGACGTCCAATTTTTTAAGGAATCTGGAGTCGCGACCTCAAAGGCCAAGAAAGTGGCTGAGCGCACTCCTTCTCCTCCATTGGTGGCCCACTCCAGGCATAATTCATCGAGTTCTCCCCATGATGTGGAGCACCAGATGGTTATCCGTATGACTGCGCGTCAATCAACTTCGGAGTCATTGGAGGATCATGTATGTGTAGTATTGCTTCTTCTGATTTTTTCATCCATACTATCTGCTGATCCTTTACTATTTCTCTTGTTGTAGCTCATTGTGAAGGAGGCCACTCGCCTGGCGGAGCAGGTGGTTGCGATGGGTCGCCAGCATGCGATGCTGGACAATCGCCATCACGTGGTTGAAAGTGAGTGTTTTTTGCTTCTTATTCTTCATCTTTGTGATATATTCGACTGACGATCTATCTTTGTCTATTTCACAGCTGAGCATAATGCAATCCTTCGCGACGCTGCTTCCCTTGAAAAGGAACTTGCTACGGTCGTGAAGAGTCGCGATGAGGAAATCTCAGCATGTGACGAATCGCGGAGACGCGAAGAGGATCTGCGCGCCTCCATCATAGCAAGGGAGAAGTTGTTCGAAGAATAGCTTCTCTCAATTGCCAAGGTTCTCTCAGGTATTCCCTTGTCTGGATTTTTGCCATGTCTTTTTCTTTCGAATTTGTTGTTGTGCTGACTTTTGTGCGAATGCTTGATTCTTGTGTAGATGCCAGCGGTCTGAGCTTCGACGCCCAGGCACTTCGTCATGATGATGCCTTGGCGGGCGCCATCTCGACAGTTGAAGATCACAGTGTTGCCATTCAGGGGACGCTCACCAAGGCCACGGGCGTGCTCACTCGCCTCCGTGAGGAGCTAGCGCCCAAGGTTGAGCTAATCGAGAATGTAGAAGATCTGGTGGAGTCCCTAGGTGGAGGCATTCCTGCAGGCTTCAAGAACTCACCCTGTGCGGCTGGCGCTTCAATGTCACTCGCGATGGTTCAAGCCCATGGAGTCGAGGTTGATCCTGCTGTGGTCTGTAAGGTGATGCCTGTCAACACGGATGGCCAACAGGTAGTCTTTGCTCCTTCGCAACTGCCTGTGGCAAGTACGGGCCGCAACTGATCAATACAGTTGCGAAGTATTCTGAGGAACTGCAGCGGGCTAAGAAGGCGGCGAAGGCTGCGGCGTCAGGGGCCGGTGGAAAGTCTGTGGCGTCCGATACTTCCACAGACTCGATGAGGCCCCCAAAACCGAAGTCCAAGTTGAAGAAGCCAGTTGCTCCTCAGTAGTCGTGTCTGTAATAGTTAAATAGCCTATCTCTTTTGTCTGGAACATGCCTTTGGCGAATGTATCTGTTGATACTTATATTATGCCTGAATGCACTCGAGTCTTTTGTCTATGCATCGCTTAGTCTCCTTATTGTCTCTTGCTTGGCTTGTTATAGGGCACATCGAGTGGTCCTTCGAGGGAACCTCGGAATATGCCACCCACTGATGATACTTTGGCGCAGTCGCACTGAAGGGTGGATGAGCTGTCTCTGCTCTCGCGACTGCGTGACCGTGTGAAGCAGTTGGAGCGTGAACTGCCTGTCCTCCGTTGTAACGCGGATGTATGGAAGTCGAGAGCGGAGAAGACCGTCACCCGAGAGCAATATCTGCTAGGGGAGGTGACGCAGTTGGGCGACCAATTTAAGTGTTAGCTCTCTTCTTCCTTACCTTTTCCTTGTTGTCACTCGCAGTAGTTTGTTGTCTTCTTATTTTTGCTTTTGCTTGCTATAGTTGTCAGTGCATGCTATCCGCAGGATGAGAAGGATAGGATTGCCATTTGCATGAATGATCTGACCCAAGAGCAGCTTCAGGAGAGTGGATACTTTTGGGTGGATCATGATCATGCAATCGCACTTTCCACCCTGCAGGATCATGCTTCTCGAGTGCTTCACTTCCTAAAGAAGTCGCGATCGTGCTTGAAGAATATTTATCATACGATGTTCCCGCTGGACATCGTTCCAGCGAGCCTGCTGGCCCTTCTTGCCAAGTTTCAAGACTTGAGTGCAGTCCGCGAGTGTGTATGGCAACAGTTAGTGGCTGATGCCAAGGCTGCTTTATCGCTGGTGCGACTGCACATGCCGGATGTGGATGTTGCAGCAGTTGCTGCCAGGCCGCCAGCGCTGCTAGCAGGTTCGACTTGGAATATGGTACCTCACTATCAAGCGGTTGATCGCCCAGCGGAGGAAATCATCGACTTCTTCGAGGAGCAGACAAACATTCCTTTGTTGCAACAGTAGTTTAGTTTGTATCTTGCACATAGTTGCACCAGTGTTGTAAAGTTCATATATATATGTATATACTGTGTATAATTGATTGATGTATATATAGAGCTTGTTAGCGTGTATGTTTTGCGAGTGCGTTGCACTATGCGATTCCTTTTTGTTAGTCTGACTTGTGTTTATCTCAGCACCTTGCCAACCTGTCAGATGCGTTGCAACTGGGTTGGTGTTTGTCAAGGGTTCGATTAGTACGTCAGCTACTCAGGATATCGCGTTGGTTCATAGAACATATGTGTATAGGGTGGCGCAGCCCCCGAGTAGATAATTTGCAAAAATAAAAGGAACACAGAGTTTTGGGGCACTTAGCTTTATTTATTCGCAGGATAGTACGGGGTATAATGTGTGGCTAAGTAGCCTTATTTGTAATGTAAAAAATAAAAGACGACTAAGGGTAGAAGCATCGCAGCTGCGCGACGTTCCAGGGGTTGTAGTATGCGACTCCTGTCTCGAAATATTTGAGGCGATAGGCGCCACCTGGGATCACTTCTGTAATCACGTATGGTCCCTCCCAGGGGGATTCGAGCTTGAGATGCCCTTGCTGTTTCAGTCGCAGGACCAGGTCTCCTTCGACGAAGGACCTAGGGCATAGCCTTCTGCTGTAGTAGTTGCACAGGTTTTGCTGGTAGATCGTTGATCTTTTCGCGGCGATTTCTCGTGCCTCGTCAAGGAGGACGACAGAGTCTTCGAGTGCAAGAGTTGACTCCTGCTTGCTGTAAGCTACCACTCGTGGTGCTTTGTATCGTACCTCTGCGGGTAGCACCGCCTCAGCACCGTGCACCATGAAGAATAGGGTATAGCCCGTGGCACTGTTTAGAGTTGTGCGCATGCTCTAGAGTACCGATTGCAGTTCGTCTGGCCAGCAGCCTATGGCTTGTTCGAGTGGCCTAAGGAGTCGCTTGTTGATGCCGCCGCAGACGAGCCTGTTGGTTTTTTACCTGACCGTTGGTCTGTGGATGTGCTACGGAGGCATAGCTTACATTGATTCCCAGATTCTCGCAGAATTCTTGGAACTCTTTGGATGTGAATTTTGTCCCATTGTCCTTGATGATGCTATGTGGTACTCCGAAGTATAGACGATGGACTCGAAGAATTTGACGACGCTGTATCCTGACTGGTTAGTCACTGGCATGGCCTCTATCCACTTGGTGAACTTGTCGACTGCGACCATTAGGTAGACGTAGCCTCCTCGTGAGGACTTTGGGAGTTTGCTGACCATGTCGAGTCCCCATTCTGCGAAGGGCCAGGCCAATGGAATTGACCGGAGCTCCGCACCAGGTGTGTGTGGCTTGTCCGCGAATCGCTGGCAAGCGTTGCACTTTTGGACGATATCCTTAGCGTGACGCATGGTCGTAGGCTAGTAGAATCCAGCTCGTAGAGCTTTGGCGACGAGGGCTCGACTGCCAGCGTGGTGCCCGCAAGTCCCTTCATGGATGTCGAGTAGAACAGCTCTTCGATCGGCATTGGAGACGCATCGTTGGAGTACTCCAGTGATGCTGCGTTTGTACAGTTCGCTGTTGAAAATAGGGAATGCTTTGGATCGTCGCGCAATGTGCCATGCGTCAGTCGGGTCGTCTGGTAGCCTTTTGCTGAGAAGGTATGTGATGTATGGTTGAGTCCAAGATGGCTCGATCATCATGATACTCATTGGTCCTTCGCGTCCTGTATCAAGATCCAGGTTGTCGAGTGCCATTGGCTCATTGGGCAGCACAGCCCTCGAGTCCGTTGCTGCGCTTGCTTTCTTCTCTACGGCCTTTGGCTTGATGGAGCGTTCACAGATGCGCTCGAGAAATACCCCAGGTGGTATGGGGGTGCACGTAGAGCCAATGTTGGCGAGTGCGTCCGCCTCTTCATTGCTTTCGCGGCCTATGTGCTGCAGCTCGCAGCCGTCGAAGTCCCCTTCGAGTGTGTCGTAGAGGTCACAGTAGGCGATCATATTGTTGTTTAGTGCGTCGCACTCATGCATTGTCTGGTTGAGGATCAGCTTCGAGTCACCATATATTATAAGCCTATTGGCGCCGCAGGCTTTTGCCATCCTCATCCCGTGTAGCAGGGCCTCGTATTCAGCTTCATTGTTGGAGGCGGTGAACTGCATTCACAGGATATATTTCAGCTTGTCTCCCTGGGGCGATGTCAGTATGACACCTGCGCCAGCTCCGTCCTTTCGCTTGGATCCATCGAAGTGCATTGTCCAGAGGTAGGACATATCTGGTTTTTCAGGGAGCTGGTTCTCCATCCAGTGCACGAGGAAGTCAGGGAGGACTTGCGACTTGATTGCATCGCATTTTTCATATGTAATGTCTCGTGGAGACAGTTCGATTCCCCAAAGCGCGACTCGTCCGGTGGCGTCAGGATTGTTGAGGATATGCCCAAGCGGGGCGTCGTTGACTACCACGATTGGGTGTTCCTGGAAGTAGTGGCGCAGTCAACGGGCTACCGTGAAGACGCCGTACGCCATCTTCTGGTAGTGCGGGTACCGCTACTTTGTTGGCATGAGTACCTCGCTGAGGTAGTAGACTAGGTGCTGCAACCCGTAGACCTTGTTTTCCTCGGCTCGTTCCACCACGAGCAGTGTGCTGACCACCTGGTTGGTGGTAGAGATGTACAGCAACAATGGTTCCCTTTCGCGTGGGGTCACCAGTACTGGTGAGGTGGATAGTAGGCGCTTGAGGTCTTCGAATGCTTCCTGTGCCTCATTGGTCCACTCGAACTTGTCAGCTTTGCGGACAAGTTGATAGAAGGGCAGTGCCTTTTCGCCCATTTGACTGATGAATCGACTCAGCGCCGCAATTCGTCCAGCTAGCTGCTGGACGCCTCTTATGTTCTTCGGCTTCTCCATGGCCAGTATGTCTTTTATTTTCTTCGGGTTTGCCTCGATCCCTCTCACGGAGATGAGATACCCGAGTAGTTGCCCAGATGGTACGCCGAAGGCGCACTTGTCCGGATTGAGCTTGATCTGATAGCGGTCAAGGTTGGCAAAGGTTTCACGTAAGTCATCGGTTAGTGAAGCTTCCTCTTTAGTCTTGATTACGATGTCGTCAACATAGACTTGGATGTTGCGACCGAGTTGGTTCTTGAGGCAAGCCTACATGCACCGCTGATAGGTTGCTCTTGCATTTTTTATCCTGAAGGGCATTGTGTTGTAGCAGAACACACCAAAAGGCGTTGTAAACGCCGTTTTCTCTTGATCTTCCTCCTTCATTCGAATCTGATTGTAGCCTGAGTAGGCGTCGAGGAAGCAGAGGCGCTCACATCCCGCGGTGGAGTCGATGATCTGATCGATTCGTGGTAGCGGGAAGTGATCCTTCGGGCAGTGCTTATTCAGAGAGGTGAAGTCCACGCACATCCGCAGGATATCCGTGTCCTTTTTTGGTACTAGCACCTTGTTAGCGAGCCAAGTGCTTTCCTTGATCTCGCGTATGAATTTGGCGTCGAAGAGTCTGTTGATCTCCATTCCGACTACCTTTGCTCTTGGTTCAGACAATCGCCGAATTGTTTGTTTGACTGGCCTTGCGTCTAGGTTGACAATTAGTGCATTCTCTGCGAATTCCTTTGGAACTCCTGGCATGTCCGCTGGACACCAAGCAAATATTTCCCAGTGCTCACGGAGGAATTAGACGAGCACGAGTTCCTATGCGGGACTCAAGTTGTTGGTGATGAGGGCCGTCTTGGCGGGATCCGATGGGTGGACCTGAACTTTCTTCGTGTGCACCGATGAGTCGAAGGATAGGTCGGGTGAACTTGGTCGGCTCAGAGGAGGCAGATTGTTGTCTGTCGACTCCTTCAGTCTCGCGAGCTCTTCCTGCATTCCGAAGGACTGGGAAATTCTATTGAACTCCCTATCGCAACTATCGGACCTCTCGAAGCTCCGGTTGATTGTGATGACGCCATTACGGCCTGGCATTTTCATCTGCAGATAGGTGTAGTGTGGTACTGCCATGAACCTAGCAAACGCGACACGTCCGAGGATGCAGTGGTACTGTGAGGGCCAGTCGCCGACTTCAAAGTCGATGCGCTTGCGTCGAAAGTTCTTTGGCATGCCAAAGATGACGTCGAGGTTGATTTTGCCAAGGGGATATACGCCCTTGCTTGGGACGATGCCGTGGAATGTTGTGTCCGGGGCCTCTAGGCAAGTCAAAGGGATCCTCATTGCTCGCAAGGTACTCGCGAACATAAGGTTGATGCCACTTCCGCCGTCCATGAAGACGCGGCTCATGTCGAAGCCTCCGATTTGCGCCTCGAGTACGAGGAGACAGTGGCCTGGACGAGGTACTTGGCGCAGATGGTCGCGCTTGTCGAAGGTGATGCAGGAGTCGCTTTCACTAAGGTATTCAGTGGTGGATGGTGGTGAGTTTGTCACCAAATTGACTTGGCGAGTGATGGCCTTTTGCACCCGGTTGGAGGGGCGGCCCTTTTGGATCATCATGGTACCCATGGCCCATGGGTACGGCTCGCCTCCGTGGTGCTGGTCTAGCGTAACTGCGTTTGGTGGTGGTCTGGGTGGTGGTCGAGGAGCGCCATGTGCCACAACACCTGGGGCGGCTCCGTAGCCCCTGTTGACTGCATCGCGATTCATCCGAGCCAGACCTTCATGAAGTTTGAGGAACTCGTGGAAGTCCTTGAGGAGGTGGCTGGATTTCTTTTTGCCGTCATGCTTGTCGATATAGAAGTGCACGGTACATGGCCCGGACAACTTGTCTTCGATGGATGCTGTGGGCGTCTCGTTGCGAGTGCGGCGCTACCATACTTGCGTGTTTTTCCTAGAGTCGCGGTGTCCACCGCTGCGGTAGCCGTTGTTGCGGTTGTTGTCGCGTCTGTCGGCATAGCCGGCTGCGACCATGTTGACGTCGCCGCGGTCATCGTAGATGCGCATTCAACGTTTGCTTCGGCGATCGCGTCTGCGCTCAAGTTCTGCTTCATCGTCTGAGTGAACACGATTTTTGACCGAATCTTCTCCATCTGCCCACCGATTCGCGATTTCCATCAGGTGGTCAATGGTTTTGGGCTTCGAGCGGCCTAGCTCCTCCCTGAGCTCTATGCGGCGAACGCCACTGTTGAATGTGTCGATTGCGCGATCCTCCGAGATATTTTCTATGGAGTTCTTGATGATGGACCACCTCTGGATGTACGAGCATAGCGATTCGCCCAACCTTTGCTGGAAGCACCTCAGTTCTTCGATTGACGCGGGCCTTTTGTAGGTGCCCTTGAAGTTGCGCACAAAGCTGTAGACCAGCTCTTCTCAACTGCGAATGGATCCGCGTGGGAGGTTGTTGAGCCATGCTCGGGCGGCGCCCTATAGCTGTAGCTGTAGGCATTGCATCGTCGTACTTCGACTCCCACCATAGAGCCTAACGGAGGAGATATGGTCCTGTAACCAGATTTTTGGGTCCTGCAGACCGTCAAACTTTGGGTTTCTCTGATGGGAGTTTAAACCTCTTGGGCATTCGCTTTTGCCTGATGGCCCTGCTGAAGCATCTAGCGCCACAGAGCTCCACATCTTTGTCTTCTGAGTCAGTCGATCGGGAACGTCGCGCCCTTGATTTGTCGATCTTGCGTTGCATGATGTCATCACGCGCGTCGTAGTCATGGTCGTGTCGCTGTGAGCGTCGGCATCGAGACAGGTCATGACTATCGTCGCTGGATGAGGGCGAGGAATAGCGTTTTGCCAGAACCTTGCCTTTCTTCGGCTCCGGTGTCGGCTCTTTGTGGAGAGCGGCTTCGATTAACCCCAAGCCTGTGATCGTAGATTGGTGCATGGCAGCTCGAGGGTCTCCTGCTGGCGGCTGGTTGTTGAGGAGGTACATGGTGGCCGCCGTTACCGCAGCTTGTGGCGTTTTTGGAAGCACGTTGCCATGCGTATCCACCGTCATGGAGCCGAAGTCGAGGACCTTTGCGGCTTCTACATGCTCTGGTTCAGTGAGGTGGGCCAGTCTAGATCGCCTCTTGTTAGCGATGTACTCATTGCACTTGGAGGAGGATCCTCCGTGGGAGGAGAGCCTAGCCCGTGGGAGGCTCGACTCGTCTGCTGCCTTTTTACGCGCCTCGAGTTGCACGATTGTTTGTAGTTGGCGTTTGTATTCTTCTTTCAGGAGCCAATGGTAGCCCATCAGTAGTTCTTGTGGGGAGCCGAAAGGCAAAGGGTGGCCTCGTAGGGCTTCTCGGCAGCAGGCCCACTCAAGATTGTTGAGCCTGATCACGACGCATTCGCCGGTTTGCTCGTTCACCATGGTGGGGGCTTCGGCTTCCCCTCCGTTATTGACGGGGGAGCCGTTGGTAGGGCCGCCGTTGGGTGGTCCGCCATTGGGTGGTCCGCCATTAGGTATGCCGCTGTTTGGCGGGTCGGTTCCGTTGCTACCATTGCCCGTGTTGTAGCGATTGGCGGAGGAGTCGCCCACGTTGATGACAGCACACATGAAGTGGTTGGGGAAGCTGCTGCTCCCACAACTTTCAGAGCCGGAACCGTAGGCTGCATCTTCAGTTGCCAGATCGCCCAGATCGTATTCGCGACTGCTGTCGCTGGCCGTATTCTCGACTGTTGTCGAGGCATTGAGCTCACTGAGGGTGCCGATCGGCGAAGGGAACCACGATGCTGGAGCAATTGATGGTGTTGTCGGCTGGTCAGGCATGCGAAGCGTGCCCATCTGACCAACTTGGAAGCGGAAGGTCCCGATCGCCAGGCTAATTCCGTCGCCCACGGACTCGAAAGCCGGGCGAGTGGACGGCGTGTGGATGGTGAAGTAGAATGCGCCGAAGAGCTGGCGAATCTCCGCTGTTGCGGAGTTGTAGATCGTAGTTGATGGGGCCGAAGAAGCCGCAACATCAGCACTCCCTATTCCCACAAACAACGCCAATTGACGAGGGTTTAACTCATCAATGCCCATTGTTAAGGACTTGGGTTTTGGAGAAGAAGGGAGCATTAGAAGCATCAATTGGCTAGCAAACAAGCACACAGGGGACTCGAAGATTTATCCAGGTTCAGGCCTCGTAGAGGTCCCTACTCCTGCTTGTCTGCTCGTGGAATTAATAGAGAAATCGAAGATTACAATGGTGCACAGATGCAATCTGGCGAGGGTTGTGGAAACTAGGGTTGCGTGTGTCCTCCTCACCACCCCCTCCTAGCCTTTCTATAGATAGGCTAGGTCTCGGGTGGCAGGTCGAGTCGGTTACAGGTTAGGGTTTTCCCCTTTGAACTTTCTATCTTTAGCTTCTTCTTGTTCCTCAAGCAATCGAGAGTCCGTAGGTTACTCGAGTTCTCTATTTGGGCACTGGCGACACCGTGGGCTTCCGCTGTATTCATGCCGTATATACCAAGCTCGAGTACCTGTAGGGTATACCCATGTCAACCACTAACACAAAATGGCCACACTAGTACATCCAAGTGTGCCTCTAACTCAGTGGTACTACTAGTACATCCCTAGTGTACCCTACACCCGACATGGTCAGACTAGTACTTATCTAGTTTACCACTAACACAAAATGGCCACACCAGTACATCCAAGTGTGCCTCTAACTCAGTGGTACTACTAGTACATCCCTAGTGTACCCTACACCCGACATGGTCACACTAGTACTAATCTAGTGTACCCTTCTAAATCCTCACTCCAAAGTCTACATACGCATCCATCCAGACAATCCATTTACAAAATCATTTCTATCATATCACACATTTTCATATCAGTATCATAACATAATTTCCATCCACAATATCCAAATAGAATGGATAATCATACTACTTTTACAATGTATCCTATCCTTACGCAAGACCACCAAATCCATTATAATAGGAATTGCATAGCACGGCATAATACAATATTAGTCCTATCATGCATAATACAAAAATATCGCTAATGCATAATAGAAATAATAGGAAATTTGGTGAGACCAAACTATAACTTGCCTCGATAGTAATATAATTACGTACACTTTTTGAATTTGCAAAGGTCACACTCCGCAAAATCTACAACATCGACAATCAAACAAAACAATGTGCACACTCTCAATAACATAGCAACACAAAAACAATGCAATGCATGAAGGGATGCAATATGATATTTTTATTGCAAAAGTTGTTCTAACAAGGTTCTGAACACTAAAAATAAGCTACTGATATTTTTATTAGGTTTCATGTCAAATCCAACAATTTATGCAAATAGATTATTTAATAGTATTTTCTATTACTAGAAAAGGCTATACTCATAGGATTATTGTTACTAAAATCAAATTATAAATTTAATTTTTGGTTCTCATGTTTCTGGATAGTGAGTTCAAAATACAACTAAGTGCCAAAGGATTCACTCAAAAATAGTTTATTGAACATGTTTTATAGCCAAATTACTCTACAAATGGTTCTATATAAAAGCTCACATACACGTACAGGAAAGAGATGGACTCGTGTACAAAAACAACAGCAACAGTGGCTTGGCATCGACTTTAGTCGTTATTGGGGAGGCCTCTGGAGTTGAAGAATATGCAGAATAAGGATGAATATTTTGGTGGTACTCGTCAGGGCGTCTAGCAACAATGGCGAACGGACGGAGCGACGACAGCAGCTGTGAAGAGATGATGCACCACCATGTCCTGGAGGTAGGCGACGGTGAGAAGAGTCTACTGTTAATAGGAATCGAGAAAACAATCAACACATGCGACGTACCGGTCCGATGAACTCGCCAAGATCTATGACAAGACATCGATTGCACGGAATATACAGGGCTCATCTGGGGAAGGTTTGAGAACGGAAGTAAGGGAGGAGGTCTAGGCGCAGGAAATGACGCGCTCAGGTAATTTTAGTATGGATATATGACACATTCGGTTGACGAGAATGGTTTGAGGGCTTAATACATTCTGGTGGGATGTAAATTGTCTGAATGGAATGCCCATTAAACTTTGAGTAACTTTCGTGTTTAAGTCGAGAAGAAACGGTCATTAGAATTGATGGGGGAGGAGAGGAAGATCTATATGCATGAAGGATAAGATATATGTTTGCTCTTGTACATGGTTGAAGATGACCAGTGCGATCGATCGGTCCACTTGGACCAAGAGTTCCGGTCCAAAAGGTAATAAGGAGGACAGAAAACAAATATAAGAGAGGAGAGGGAGGCCACGTTGGGCTGGAGTTGGGCCTCAAGGGAGAGAGAGGGGGTGTGTTTCGGGTGGCTAAAGTGGGCTGGGCTGAACGAAAGTTCTGCGTCTGGCTACTCTTTTTTATTCCTTTTTCTTTTTCTATGTTCATTTATCATTAATTTGAATTTAATTTGGTTCAATGTTCTTACATAAAATTTTATAATAAATACTAGTGGATAGTTTATTTCAAATATGGCATATTGTCACTATTTTATTATATAAAATAAATTCAATTACAACTGAATATGGCACAATACCCATATATTTTTATTATAATATCTCATGTCTTTTTTCTTTTTTGTAAATTTCATAACTTTTTATCTAGAGCTCCAACGAGGTTCAAATCAATTTCTTTAGATTTATAATTTTATTAATTATCATAATCACTCATTTAAGAATAATTTTATTTCATTTCTAGACATTACTTCAACTTTCACTTTATTTCTCTTCCTATATTTTATAAATTGCATATATTTTATCTATAGTTCCAAATAGGGTCAAACCAATTTCTATGGTTTTATAATTTTGTCCGTTATCAAAACAAAAATAAAAATTGACCATCTAGGAATACTGTTGCTTAATGTTTATATGGAATGCATCCTTATTTTTTGTGTTGTACTTAGTGAAGGATAAATGCCCTAGAGGTAAATAATAAAGTGTTTTCATAATACGTTTCATGTCTTGCTATAACTATGTTAATATGAAATGTTAATACATGTGTGGTATGTAAAAAACCGTGCCTCTAGTTACCTCTAGCAACCTAGCTCATTGGTCAGGTGGGTGATCTAGGGTTTCTAGATCATGGACATTGATGCCAATTGACAATGAGGTCACACCATTTGTTGAATGATGTGATAGACAAACACCCAACAGTCATATCATAATGAGATCTAGCTATAAATATTCACCATTAATGATAACAAAGGAAACCTCGTAAGCCAAGCCTTAGGCTTTGAGATAATACAAATCACCATTACTGGAGGGAGCTTTGATGGTATCAAGTATCAAGCCGTCAAAGGGTGGTCAAAAAGGTGCCACTCGGGTTTCCCAAAGGAACGCGTAGATGAGTACATATCAAGACCAGGATTTGTCAATCCAAGTAACAGATAGATACACGAGAACATCTCGGTGATGTTGCATTAATGAAGGTTACAAGCGTGTGACTTGGTCACGGAATGCAATGGCATCGGAACAAGTAAACAAGCTCATCTGTAACGAGATCTAACTAGGTATGGAGATACCAAAGATCAAATCTCGGATAAACTAGGTATCAAGTGGCAAAGGGAATAGGATGAGACGTTGAAGGTTCAAGCGATGAGATTCATGAAACACACGGGGGTCATCATGGGCATCCAGGTCCCGCTAATGATCAGTGATACGAGAGATGTCTCGATCATGTCTAGAGTGTTTATGAACCCGACGGGTGACACGCTTAAGGGTGGGGACGCATAGGAATCTATACGACACCACAAGATAAATGAGAGAGAAACCGAAATAGTTCTGTGTAACACCTGATGTTGATCAGAGGGGTCCGGAAGGAGTTACCGATTGATGAATATAATAATATATGTATTTTATATTAATTAGTTGAATTAATAGTAAAATATTTTTTTATTTTACTTTTATAGGCAGCCCATTGCTAATGGGCCTCACCCGGAGGGGAGGCCCAAAGGGGCAAGGCGCCTAAGGGAGGAGGGTCAGCCGGCCAAACCCTAGTGGGCTCCTCACATGGGGCCCACCTAGGGAAGGTGGCTCCCCCTTGGTGGATGGCAGTTGTGGGGTTTAGTCCCACACCGCCTGCCCCTTGGGTCGTGCCCCTCCCCTCCCACTATATATATGGGTCACCCCCTACCCTTGGAAACCATCCCATTCTCTCTTCTCTCTCTCTCTCATGTTCTTCGAGGATTTTTCCGTAATACTGGAGAGGACCTCGAGGGACTTGAGTTCTCCACCTTCACACTACTATTGTGTGACCTCCAGTCCGCCATCTTTCGTCTTCTGCTGCTCGGCTGGATCGGAGCCTAGGAGACGTCGCCTACACCAGACATGTGTCGAACTATGGAGGTGCCACACTTGGGGCGCTTGGAGTTTCTCGTCTTCATCAACATACTCCTTCCTGCATAAGGCGTTCCTCGGTCTTAAAGGGTATGTATACCGTCTTCCTTTTCTGTTATTTATGCCTACATAGTTTAGATCTTGGTATTAGTGTTCGCGTAGCTAGAATTTTTTTGTTTTCTTCCTCAGAACCATACAGTAGTATCAGAGCGGGTCTATGGATAGGCATGTCGTACATATAGAATACATAGCAATATGTGGGCATTGATTTTCTTGTTTCTACCCTCTTTCGTATACTTGTTTATATCATGGTACTGTTTGATGAAGCGGCCCCCAACGACATTACGTGGTGATTCACGAGACGGGTCCACAAGCAAGTTGCTTTGGGGTGTCTGTCTGTCTGCAGTAGTTGATATGGCATTACATCGGAGGGCCCTAAAAAGGGACTTAAACGGCAATCATTCAATCCATATCGTGGCTCTACGTTCGTAGGTGGGAAGGGGTTCTACCGCGAAAGCCCTAAAGCCGTGTAAAACTTGCAATAGATAAAGTAGAGGCGTCGTATAACTTTATTTTGCAGGGGCATGTGTTGTGATATGGTAATGGTAAGTTTATGAATTTTTTTCATTGGAGCTCTCGATGGCGATCAAGGTGCTTCAACTATGTCATGGCACCATACTTTTGAAGTATTCTTTTTGCATATTATTTTGCATGTGTATTAGGATATACTACGGTAGCATAATAGGATGATCCCTCGCATAATTCCAATTACAGTGTTCCCCTCTGTATGTGCACCACCAAGAAATTTCTCCATTATGAGGCACGCCGTGACGATCGGGTTTCACACATATTTGCGTTCGCATATGGTGGGTGTAATCCATTTTACACTGCAACACACACAAGTTAGAATTGGTGATCCTAGCATGTATAGACATAGCCTCAGAACATAAGAGAGTGAAAGGTCGAGCATGAATCACATGTGATATGATTGGCATTGATAATGTCTACCTTTGAAACTGTAGTGCCGGCCATGACGATCGGGGGTGGTGTAGCAGATTAGGATCGTGTGATCACCGAACGAATTTTAGGATGTTTGTTTGAGTGGGAGTTCCTTTTGTTTTAGTTTAATAGCATAAATTAAAACTTGAACTCAATATTATGAACATGGTCTAAATACTTTGCAAATCCATTGTAGATGTCTCGCCCACCCACCTTCAACCTTACCACGTTCCTAGAGAAGGACAAGCTGAAAACTGATCGAACCAACTTCACCGCATGGTACTGCAATATGAGTATCCTCCTAGTCCCCTACAAGTTGACTTATGTCATAGAGGTTGTGCTCCCCGCTAAGACTGCAGAATCTGCCTATGAGGATGGAAAGGATGTCTGGCAATCCAAGGCGGATGATTTCTCCCTCATCTGGAGTGGAATGCTCTATGCCATGGAGCTGGGGCTTCAAAACCATTTTGAGAAGATGAATGCTTTCAAGATCATTGAAGATCTCAAGGCTATCTTTGCTCCACAGGCTTGGGTAGAGAGGTATGATGCTTCCGATATCTTATTCTCTGCTAATATGAAAGAGCACAACAGTATAAGCGAGCATGTAGTCAAGATGTCTGGCTACATAAAGCGCTTGAATACCCTGGATTGCAAAATCTCAGAAGAGCTCGCAATTGATAGGGTGTTGCACTCGTTGCCCTAAGGAAGGACGAGGTGACGATGCATGTCGGCAACATCTCGAAGGTCGATGTGGTGGCCGTCAGCACTCTACCTCTATGTTTGCCGCCAGGATTGATTTTGGTTTTGAATAAATTCTACTATTTACCCACACTAAGTATTAATATTGTGAGTGGGTATTGCTTGTTGCGAGATCGTTATTCATTTAAATCCGGAACAAGTGGTTGTTCTATTTTGATGAATGATTTTTCATATGTTCATGTGCCTGTGTGTAATGGTTTATTCTTGATGGATCTTGATAGCAATACTCACATCCATAATGTTGATGCTAAACATTGTAAACACAATGATGATAATACCATGTATCTATGGCATTGCCGTCCTGGTCATATTGGCGTAAAGCGCATGAAGAAGCTCCATTCGGATGGACTCTTGGAATCATTGGATTTTGAATCCCTTGATACATGCAAGCCTTGCCTCATGGGCAAGATGACTAGGACACCCTTCTTCGGCATGATGGAGCGGGCAGCAGACCTATTGGGAATCATACATACAGATGTGTGTGGTCCAATGAGTGTCTCAATACGCAATGGTTATCGTTATTTTTGTTACCTTTACTAACGATTTGAGTAGATATGGGTATATCTAATTGATGAAGCACAAATCTGAAACCTTTGAAAAGTTCAAGGAATTTCAGAAGGAAGTAGAGAACCAACTTAACAAGAAAATCAAGCATCTACGATCCGATCATGGAGGCGAATATTTGTGTTATGAGTTTGGCATGCAATTGAGGGACTATGGCATCATAGGACAGCTTACGCTAGCCGGAGCACCTTAGTGTAACGGTGTGTCAGAACGGCGTAACCGTACTCTATTAGATAGTGTATGGTCCATGATGTCTTTGACTGTTTTGTCTGTATTGTTTTGGGGATATGCGTTAGAAACCACTGCTTTTATTTTAAACAAAGCACCGTCCAAATCTATGGAGACAACTCCATATGAGATATGGAATGGCAAGAAGCCAAAGTTGTCGTTCTTGAAAGTTTGGGGATGTGAGGCTTATGTCAAGAAACTGTAGCCTGACAAACTCGAACCCAAGGAGGAAAAGTGTATGTTTGTAGGTTACCCAAGGGAAACCATCGTGTACAACTTCTACAACAAAGCCGAAGGCAAAAAATTTGTCGCGAAGAACGACACCTTTCTTGAGAAAGAGTTTCTAGCTAAAGGAATTAGTGGAAGGAAGATTGAGCAAGAAGAGGTTGTTGATACTTCTCTCCAAATATCAAGTAGTGCAACAGAAGTTGTACCGGGACTAATCTCCTCCGTGGTGGAAGAATCAAATGATAATGATCAAAGCAACCACATCGAAGCACATGCAGTAAGTAAGTCTATAAGAGTGTGTACCGTTCCTAATTGGTACCGTAGTCTTGTGATGACTGTCATCTTGAATGATAAAAAGGAACCTGCAAGCTACAAAGAATCAATGCAAAGTGTTGATTCTGAGAAATAGCTACAAGCCACGAAATCTGAAATAGGATCCATGTACGAAAACCAAGTTTGGATCTCGGTGGATCTTCCAGAAGGCTGCCAGGCCATGGAAAATAATGTGATCTTTAACAGAAAGAATATGCAGATGGTAATGTGACCATCCACAAGGCTCGACTTGTCGCAAAGGGTTTTCGACAAATTCGAGGAGTTGACTACGATGAGACCTTCTCTCTCGTAGCAATGCTAAAATCTATCTGGATTCTACTAGCAATTGCTGCACATTTCGATTAAGAAATATGGCATATGGATGTCAAGACCGTGTTCCTCAATGGACACATTGACGAAGAGTTGTATATGATGCAACCAGAAGGTTTTGTTGATCCTAATGATGCTGGAAAAGTATGCAAACTTTAGCGATCCATTTATGGACTGAAGCAAGTACCTCAGAGCTGGAACCAACATTTTGATCAAGTGATCAAGAGTTTTGGATTTATCCAAAATCAACAAGAGCTCTGTGTTTACAAGAAAGTGAGTGGGAGGTTAGTGGCATTCCTGGTAGTATATGTGGACGACATATTACTAATTGGGAATAGTGTGGAACTTCTGGAGAGTGTAAAAGAATATATGAGGAATCAGTTTTCCATGAAGGACTTATGTGAATTTGCATACATATCGGGCATCAAGATCTATAGAGATAGGTCGATACGCCTAATTTCACTGAGTCAGAATACTTACATTGAGAATATTTTGAAACGGTTCAAAATGGAAGAGGCTAAAAGAGGTTTTGTGCATGTAGTAAGAGGTAGCACACTGAGTTTGACTCAGCATCTAGCAATGAATGTTGATAGAGAAAGGATGGCTAACGTCCCCTATGTCTCAGCCATAGGCTCTACCATGCATGCAATGTTAAGTACTCGACCTGATGTGGCATTGGCTCTTAGTTTGATGAGCCGGTTACAATGTAATCCAAAAGTGGATCATTGGACAGCTGTGAAAAATATCCTAAAGTATCTCAAGAGAACAAAGGATGTGTTCCTAGTCTATGGAGGTAGTAACGAAGCTCTAAGCATAACTGGTTACATGGATGTGACGTGGAACATGGATCCTGATGACTCGAAGTCTTAGACAGGACATGTGTTTTTGGTGAATGGTAGGGCGGTAAGCTGGAAGAGCAGGAAGCAACTAGTAGTAGCACAATCTACAATGGAGTAAGAATACATCGCAGCAGCTGAAGCGACGAATGAAGCTGTTTGGCTAAGGAATTTCATCAACGAACTAGGAGTTATGCCAAGTGCACAAGACCCCGTGACGATATATGTTGACTCGTGTATTAACGAGCTCGTTGGGGAACCCCAAGAGGAAGGTATGATGAGCACATCAGTAAGTTTCCCTCAGTTATGAAACCAAGGTTATTAATCCAGTAGGAGCAAGGAAACACCCAAAGGTGTTGCTAGCTGAGCCTTGGCAGGGCGCACTACCGGTGCTAGTAGCAACGTGGAGACCTGCACAACACAACCACAGAACTTTGTCCCCAACTTGCGATGAGGTTGTCAATCTCACTGGTTTTGCTGAAAACAAAGGATTAAACGTATCGAATGGAAGGAAGTAATTGTTTGCAGAAAGTAAACACAAAGCAGTAAACAGCTGATTGTATATTGAAAGTAAAAGAAAGGACCAGGGTCCATAGTTCACTAGAGGTGGCTCTCCTTAAGATAGATAACATGCTGGGTGAACAAATTACAGCCGGGCAATTGACAAACATCGAGAAAACATACAAGCATATATACTAATCATCTTGACTCCTTTGAGACTTGATTGGGCATTACAACATTATACATAGACCGCCATCCAACTACATATATGACTAAAAATCCACCTTCAGGCTATCATCTGAACCCCCTCCAGTATTAAGTTGCAAGCAACAGATTATTGCTTTAGGAATTGCGTGTAAAGTAAACAATATGATTGTTCTATGAACAAAGGATTGTTGTTTTCTCCCTAGTAGCAACATCACATCTAGTACCTTAGAGATTTATGTCACTTCCCCAGATTACCAGAGGCATGAACCCACTATCGAGCATAAATACTAACTCTTGGAGTTGCTAGCATCTACTTGGCCAAGATAGCTACTAACAACGGAAAGCATGCAAGATCACAAATAACAAAGACATGATAGAATCAATAATCAATCTGAAATAGCATCTCAATATCCATCGGATCCCCATAAACACAAAATGCAGAATTATAAATAGATGATCTTGATCATGAACGGAGCTCACAAGATCTAAACATGATAGCACAAAGGAGGAGAACCATCCATCTAGCTACTACATGGACCCATAGTCTAGAGATGAACTACTCACGCATCACACCGGAGGCTTGCATGATGATGAAGAAGCCCTCCAGGGTGAATTCCCCTCTCCGGCAAGGTTCCGGGAAGAGCTTCAGATCCCTCCCGATCTTGGGATAGAGATGACGACAGCTACAGACTCTTTCGTGGAATTTTGATCGGGTACTTAGGGTTTTCGTATCAGAGGAAATATATAGGCGGAAGGAGAGGCCGAGGGGGTGCCTGGGCTGGCCACACCACCCCCTGGCGCGGGACAGTCCTGGCCACGCGGCCAGGTGGTGTGGCCGCACTCTGGCCCTTCTCCGTCTCGTATTCGGGCTCCAAGTGTCCCCCGGTAAAATAATAACTTTGGCTTTTGTCCTGTCCAATTCGGAGAATATTCATTTTCTGACTTCCTGGAACCAAAAACAACAGAAAACAGGCAGCTGGCACTGTGGCTCTTGTTAATAGGTTAGTCCAAGAAATCATATGAAAAGTACCCCAAAGTGTGGACAAAACACAAGAAAGTAGATAAAACCAAACATGGAACATCAAAAATTATAGATACACTTGCAATGTATCAACATCCCCAAGCTTAACTCCTGCTCGTCCTCGAGTAGGTAAGTGATAAAAAAGAAAGAATAATTTTTGAGGTTACATGCACCATTCATAAACTTGATCAAAGTATTTGTAAAACATTCAAAGATGGGATCATAGTACTTCAATCATAGCATGAAAGACAAAGTTCTAGCAATAAGACAAAGAAACTATGTTGCAACATGAAAAGGCACAAACAAAAGATTCATGAATAACAATGCTTTGCAAGACGTTTGTTTGTTTCACATAAAGAAAACATAGCATAGTAGCATTTAGCTTGTCCCTCATAGAGTGGCAAATATAAATGCATAGGACACCTTCAAAGTTCATAAGAGTGACTAGATACAAATAGTTTAAAACTAGAAATATCAAGGTATGCATCAATCAACTAGTCTTGGGACAATGCACATAGAACTAAGAATGGCCACTATGCTCTTAGAGTAGGTGCATAAAGATAGAAGGTGGAGACTCAATATAATGGTGGAAGAAAGGCCTTCATAGAAGGAAGTAGGGATTCAAGTCTCATAAAGAGCTTCCAAAAATTATGGTACTTATAGCTTTCAGCTCTCATTGCCCCTATCATAAGTATCTTGAAGTTGATTAAGGTTAAAGTGACACAACTAAGAGGATATGCTTGACAAGTTATAAACCGAAATCTCATGCCCCTTATTTACGAAGATCGAACCTCATGCTACTCAACTTTAGTCACGAGTAAGCTCTTGTCATTCTAAGTACATATGTATCATAAAGAACCGACAATGGGGTACCCCTTACACATGATACAGGAGCTATCCCATAATCAAAATGACAAGGCAAGCAGACAATGAGCATCTCAGCGATCTTTTTATTTGCTATTTGCATAGGTTTTTACTGAGGATGCTTCATAGAGTGCTCATTATGGTGATGCTGCAAGTTTCCACCATGATTAGGCATGGATTAGGCTAGCGGCCCAGGCGTTTCTCTAACACACATACAAACTCCATGATCTTACAAGTTCCACTTTTATTTCACACCGCCGGGATCCATAAGCAGAAGAACATGATATCAACGGGGTACAAAGTACAAGAGCAATGTTGAAAGCGTTCCCCATGATACATGGTTCTGCTAATTTCAACTTATAAAGCGCAAGCATATACGCAACAAAGAGGGACCCAATGGTTCAAGTTTATTAAATGCAAAAAAGTAAAGTGTGCCATCATGTTCGTGAGAGCTTTAATCACCACTTTTCTCATAACAAGTTTAAGTTGGAAGGTAAACAAAAACATGAATATACTTGGAATAGAATATGCTAGTAGGTAGGTATGGTGGACTATTTGGAAAAACTTGGTTTAAGGAGTTGGATGCATGAGTGGAACTCATACTTGGTTGTGGAGGCTAGCAAAAGACTGGGAGCCACAAACTAAGAGAGCAATAATGGCCATATCATGCAGAGCGACAAAACATCATTGATCAAAGCATAAAGTGATACTACAAGTTGAAAACTAAAGGATCATAAAGTATATGGTGACTTGGGATAGTCATAACATGGTTTGAGAATGCGCCAAGTCAACCCAAATAAAGCATCAAAGGAGAATACCACAATAATATTCCTTAATATGCTAAAACAACGCATGATTCATCGAAGGCACATTAAGAAATCTCAATTGTTTATAACAAGTCATGCTACAACAAAGAATACTAAGCATAAAGCCAAAACAATATCAAGCATGGCATGACAAAGCATAGGCCACAGTCAAAAACAAGCTCTCTTTACCACTTAAGCATGAACTTTCCTACTCTTTTCCAAACCAAACCAAACCAAACTATTTGAAAACCAATGTATGAAAGAGGGGGTCCAACCAATTTATTCAGAAAACTAAGCAAACAAAGCAAACAAAAAACTAAAATGAAAACGAAAAAGAAGACGCTCCAAGAACAATACAACTGTGCATGAAACAATAAAAATGAAGCGTTTGGAAGAAACCTGGGATTTTTATTGATGAAGAGGGGGATGCCTTGGGCATCCCCAAGATTTGACGCTTGTACTTCTTGGATATTTCTTGGGGTGACACGCGTGTCATCCCCAAGCTTGAGCTTTAGTCCATCCTTCAACTCATTACTCATTCCTTCCATACACCTGAAATTTTTCCTTCATACAAAACTTCACACAATCTTTATTAGCAACATTAGTGCACTCAAGATAATAAGTCTTTAAGGTTCAGTTCTAACACCAATAAAACTTCCATTAAAACACTGGATACTTTAGCACTTCCCTCAAAAAACTCAATTCCCCAAAAGAACTTAAAAAGGAACCAACAAGAAGCAAATGCAGAAAATGGCAGAAATCTGTCAAAATAGAACAGCAGGTAAAGACGAATTGTTTCGAAGACCTTCTGTTTCTCAAATCAAAAAGTGTTGAACTAATGAAAGTTAGATAACAACCTGGGGAAGAAGAACAAAAATTCACGCCTCAAAAGGACGTACAGTGATTTTACACGAATTTTTAAGGTGAAGCACACAAATCTGTTTCGGGACAACAACTTTCCCAATCATTACTTCTCTCTCATTAGAGGTTACTCTTAGCACAAAAAGCAAATAAAAAGGATAAGGAGCGGTTATTACTGAAGTAATAACTTCCAAGACTCATCTAATACTTTTGGGTTATCTCCCAATAAGTACTTGTCTTTAACGCCTTTAGGTTAGGCATAAGAAGCAAGAAAAAGAATCAAGTGTTCTCAAATGAAGAAGCATTAAAACCAAATTTCTTGCCCTTACCTCTCTTAATTTTATTCTTAACCTTGGGAAACATATGATTGTTTGGTGGGTAAGCAAGGTACATGGTCCCCTTTCCCACATCTATTATTGCTCCAAGGAGTTCTAATAGGGACCTCCAAGTGTAATTTGTCCTTTTCCTGCACATTCAATTACAAGATAATCAGTAGAAATCATTTTCCCAAGTATCTTTGTAAACACTCCTTCAGCTATTCCAAATAGGTAATATTGTAGCATTATTAGCAAGAGATATTTCTTTTCCTCCTTCAGAAAGCACCCAAAGATTCAAGGATTCATAAATATCTTTGGGCATAAGACAAAATTCAGACATAATATCACAGCGAGCTTGAAAAGTTTCATTATTTATATCAATCTTTACTGTGGGGAGCCACTTTGATAGTTCAGAATTTATTGGAACATAATTATGATGCTCCCTAAGCGTATTATAGCAATCTTTCAAACTAGCAGTGCTGGTCTCAAGAGTGTTCAATCTAGCAAATATGTTTGTGAAAGAAATATCAGTTTTGCTAGGAAAGTTGTAAGTAAAGACCAATTTCTTTATAGCATTAACATCATCATCCTCATTGCATTGGAGGAAATCTCCTCCCACAACAGCATCTAAAGCATATCTATAGCAAAGAGAAATTTCAAGGTAAAAACTGCTGAGGAACAAGCTTTGAGTCATTTTAGGCTCAGTTTTTTCATGTAGATCAGAGATTCTAGACCAAGCTTCCTTGAAGCTCTCCTCAATTCCTTGTTTAAAAGTGAAAATCATTTCCTCAGGTGACATAGTGATTGGAGCTAGGCTAGACATATTTGCAACTTAAGATAGAAACTATATTTTTTTGTGTTTTCCATAAAGAAAGCAAACTTGTAAAACTAATTTTTTTGTGTTTTTGATAAAGAAAAAAGAAAACAAAGCAAAAGTAAACTAAGCAAAACAAAAATAACAAAGTGAAGAGATTGGTTATGAACGACTCCCCTTGTGAAGATGTCCTTGACTCCCCGGCAATGGTGCCAGAAAAATACTTGCTGACTCGTGTATTAACGAGCTTGTTGGGGAACCCCAAGAGGAAGGTGTGATGAGCACAACAATAAGTTTCCCTCAGTTATGAAACCAAGGCTATCAATCGAGTAGGAGCAAGGAAACACCCCAAAGGTGTTGCTAGCTGAGCCTTGGCAGGGCGCACTACCGGTGCTAGTAGCAACGTGGAGACCTTCACAACACAACCACAGAACTTTGTCCCCAACTTGCGATGAGGTTGTCAATCTCACCGTTTTTTATAAAAACATAGGATTAAACGTATCGAATGGAAGGAAGTAATAGTTTGCAGAAAGTAAACACAAAGCAGTAAACAGTTGATTGTAGATTGAAAGTAAAAGAAAGGACCGGGGTCCATAGTTCACTAGAGGTGGCTCTCCTTAAGATAGATAACATGCTGGGTGAACAAATTACAGCGGGGCAATTGGCAAACATCGAGAAAGCATACAAGCATATACTAATCATCTTGACTCCTTTGAGACTTGATTGGGCATTACAACATTATACATAGACCACCATCCAACTACATCTATGACTAATAATCCACCTTCAGGTTATCATCTGAACCCCCTCCAGTATTAAGTTGCAAGCAATAGATTATTGCTTTACGAATTGCGTGTAAAGTAAACAATACGATTGTTCTATGAACAAAGGATTGTTGTTTTCTCCCTAGTAGCAACAGCGCATCTAGTACCTTAGAGATTTTTGTCACTTCCCCTGATTACCAGAGGCATGAACCCACTATCGAGCATAAATACTAACTCTTGGAGTTGCTAGCATCTACTTGGCCAAGATAGCTACTAACAACGGAAAGCATGCAAGATCACAAATAACAAAGACATGATAGAATCAATAATCAATCTGAAATAGCATCTCAATATCCATCGGATTCCCACAAACACAACATGCAGAATTACAAATAGATGATCTTGATCATGAACGGAGTTCACCAGATCAAAACATGATAGCACAAAGGAGGAGAACCAGCCATCTAGCTACTACATGGACCCATAGTACAGAGATGAACTACTCACGCGTCACACCAGAGGCTTGCATGATGATGAAGAAGGCCTCCAGGGTGAATTCCCCTCTCCAGCAGGGTGCCGGGAAGAGCTTCAGATCCTTCCTGATCTTGGGATGGAGACGATGGCGGCTACAGACTCTTTCGTGAAATTTTGATCGGGTACTTACGGTTTCCATATCAGAGGCAATATATATGCGGAAGGAGAGGCCGAGGGGGTGCCTAGGCTGGCCACACCACCCCCTGGCACGGGCCAGGCCTGGCCGCGCGGCCAGGTGGTGTGGCCGCCCTCTGGCCCTTCTCCGTCTCGTATTCTGGCTCCAAGTGTCCCCCGGTAAAATAATAACTTTGGCTTTTGTCCCGTCCAATTCTGAGAATATTCATTTTCTGACTTCCTGGAACCAAAAACAGCAGAAAACAGGCAGCTGGCACTGTGGCTCTTGTTAATAGGTTAGTCCAAGAAATCATATGAAAAGTACTCCAAAGTGTGGACAAAACACAAGAAAGTAGATAAAACCAAGCATGTAACATCAAAAATTATAGATACATTTGAATGTATCAATATATTGTGATAACATGAGTGCCATTGCAAATGCAAAGGAACCAGGAACTCATTCCATTGCCAAACATATCAAGCTACATTTTCACGCCATCCGTCAAAACATTGATGAAGCTGAAATCAAGATTTGCAAAGTACACACATATCTGAATGTTGCAGATCCTTTGACTAAAGGTATTCTATATGCCAAGCATGAACAGCACCAGGATGCCATTGGTGTTAGATTCTTTCCTAATGTAAACTAGATTAATTTGTATTCTAGTACAGGTGGGAGACTGAAGGAGATATGCCCTAGAGGCAAATAATAAAGTGTTTTGTTTGATATATCTCTTGTATGTTCATAATACATTTCATGGCATGCTATAATTGTGTTAATATGAAACGTTAATACACGTGTGGTATGTAAACAAACTGTGTCTCTAGTTACCTCTTGCAAACTAGCTCATTGGTAAAGTGGATGATCTAGGGTTTTGAGATCATGGGTATTGATGCCAATCGACAATGAGATCACATCATTGGTTGAATGATGTGATAGAAAAGCACCCGACAATTATATCATAGTGAGATCTAGTTACAAACGTTCATCATTAATCATAACAAAGGAAACCTCGCAACATGATCCTTAGACTGTGAGATGATACAAATCACCATTACTAGAGCGAGCTTTGATGGTATCAAGTATCAAGCCGTGAAAGGGTGATCAAAAGTTGCCACTCAAGTTTCACAAAGGAACACATAGAGGAGTACATATGAAGACCAAGATTTGCCAATCCAAGTAACAGATAGATACACGAGGCCATCTCGGTGACGTTTCATTAACGAAGCTTGCAAGCGTGTGACTAGGTCACGGAATGCAACGGCATGGGAACGAGTAAACAAGTTCATCGGTAATGAGATTAAACTAGGCATGGAGATACCAAAGATCAAATCTCGGATGAACTATGTATCAAGTGGCAAACAGAATAGGATGCAATGTTGAAGGTTCGAGCGATGAGATTCGTGAAACGCACGGGGGTTATCATGGGCATCCAGGTCCCACTGATGATCATTGATACGAGAGATGTATCAATCATGTATGGAGTGTTTCCGAACTCGAAGGGTGACATGCTTAAGGGTGGGGACAAATAGGGATCGATACGGCACCGCTAGAGAAATGAGAGAGAGAAACCATAATAGTTTCGTGTAACACCCGATGTTGATCGGAGGGGTCCAGAAGGAGTTCTAGAGTGATGAATACAATAATATATGTATTTTATATTAATTAATTGAATTAATATAAAAAAATTATAGGCAGCCCATTCCTAATGTGCCTCACCCGGAGGAGAGGCCCAAAGGGGCAAGGCGCCTAAGGGAGGAGCCAGCCAGTCAAACCTAAATGCGCTCCCCACATGGGGCCTGCCTAGGGTCAGCAGATCCCCCTTGGTGGCTGGCGGCTGTGGGATTTAGTCCCACACCACATGCCCCTTGGGTGGATCCCTCCCCTACCACTATATATAGGGGTCACCCCCTCCCCTTGGAAAGCATCCCATTCTATCTTCTCGCTCTCTCTCTCTCATTTTCTTTGAGAATTTCTCCCTAATATTAGATAGGTCCCCGAGGGACTTGAGTTCTCCACCTTCACACGACCGTCGTGTGACCTTTGGTCCGCCATCTTTCTTCTTCCGCTGCTTGGCTAGATTGGATCCTGGGAGACATCGCCTACACTGGACGTGTGTAGAACTTAGGAGGCACCACACTTAGGGCGCTTGGAGCTGCTCGTATTCATTAACATAATCCTTCCCGCGTAAGGCGTTCCTCGGTCTTCAAGGGTATGAATATCGTCTTCCTTTTCCGTTACTTATTCCCACATAGTTTAGGTCTTGGTATTAATCTTCGCGTAGCTAGAAATTTTTTGTTCTCTTCCTCGGAACCCTACACTTAGAGTGGCAAAACAATATTTAGGGTTTAGGGTTTTGAGAACAAATGTTATTTATCTTTGACTAAAATGCAACAATGCATGCTTCATGATTTTGGGGTTTTGAAAACATGCGCACCACTTCTCAAACAAGATTCGTTTTATTTGACTTGGGTTTTAGAGGAGTTACATTAAATGGTCAATAAGTTTTTGTTCCCTCCTAATTTCCAAGACTCGGTTTTTCATTTTGTTTAAGTTTTTCCACATTTCAAAAATTGCAAAATGTTGGGATGTGATAGCTATAGTAGCATGATCATGAAAGTTGTCATAATAAGGATGAATAGAAGATGTAGGTAAAATGTTTACAACACTAAATGAATACTAAAGAATGGATTTTGAAAGAACGCCAAACATTTGATGATAACAACCTTTGGGACAAAGTGCCATGTGTATGGTACCACTATTGATGTTGATAGATTCTTTCTAAAAGAAAAGGAAATGCTAAAAGAGAATCTATAAAATATTTGGTAGAAAAGAAAAGGTGGGAAATGTCCACCTTAGATATATAGATGATATACATGTTATGGATACCGATTATTTGCTTATTAAACAATGTGGTTCTTGGGTATTGGATACCGAATTGATTGGTGTAATATGTCATATAAAACAACATAATTCATGAACTATAATGGCCTAAGTAACTAGCAAGACAATATGTCATGATGTTCATCGAAAACAAATAAAGTGTTGTTGTTTTTCATTGACATCAGACCTAGCCTTCAATATTTTTTTTAATAATTGTTATTTTGTTCAGGTATTATGAGAACAAAGATTGTTCAAATAATTACCGTACCATAGAAAAATGGATGAACTTTTACAAGTCTAGTTGGAAAAATTGCATACATAAAAACTAATGCTAAAATGTCGCAAGACAAATGATTAAAAGATCACTTATGAGTGACATCACCATTAAAATTATATTGGAAAGAAAACATGAAGAAACTCCATGTTTATGCCTTTTTGGAGTCTTTGATTTTGATCAATTGACGCTTGTGAGACTTTCCTAGAGATAATTGAAACTCCGTTCGTAGGCCAAAGAGGAATGAATGACTAACTTATTGGACATCGTGCATGTTGATGCATATAGTCCATTATGTGTAGCCATGTGCGATGGATCTTTCAACTTCATATACTTTCTCTAGAAATTTGAGTGGATATATATGTATATTTATTTAATAAGGAAGAAGTATGAAACATTTGAAAATTGTTCAAAGACTTTCAAGATGAAGTAAAAAATCATTGTAACATTTTTATACTAAAAAGAGCACCATCATGATCCGTTGAAATGACACCATATGAGCTATGGTTTGGGATAAAACCCAAGTTGTCTTTTCTTAAATTTTGGTATGTTGGGCATAAGTAAAAAATTTACAACCAAAGTTGGATAAGCATGTCTTTTTAGGTTATCCCAAACCAACAGTTGGGTATTGACGAGGGGTAACCTTGGCAATGCCCATAATGAAGAACTTAGGGTTTCGTGGAAAAGAGAATGCTGGGGATTTCGTCAGCTGATCAGACAAACAAGGGAGTCGAAGTCGTCTGATTACTTAGGAACAAGTTGATTATAGATTGCTCGGGGCTTTTTTAGGTCCCTCTCTGTTGGCTCCTCCCAGCCTTTATATAATAGGCTGGGTCTTGAGGTCATATACGGATAGGTTACAAGTTATGATTGCAACACTAGTACAACATCGGTTCCTACTTTTTCCTTGTCTAGCAATATATGTCTTTCGTCGGATGCTTCTTGGGACTTCATTGGTTCCTTCTTGGGCCTTGCACGCTATAATCCTAGGGTAACCAATAACAATAACCCGGGTAATCATATCCATGTCAATAGCCCCCGAGACTCCATCCGAATCGTAGATTTAGGTTGAGTCTCAAAGACAATTTTTATCGTAAACTGAAGTTTTTATTTATGAACTATGTTTATTTCTTTTTGTTTTAATCATTGTAGGGATTTGGTATTACAGGTATGATGCATCCGACGGATCAGGAATCAGTTAATTGCTCCAGGGCAAAAACTCTGTGAACCTACATCAAATTCAAGTCACCGGGCTTGAACTCGAAGTTTGCTGGCGTAACTCAATTCGGGACGTTGAGGTTTTATCGAACACTGAATCCCTGTTCTATTATTTCGGGTACCCAACGCGTCCATCGGGATTTTTCATCGTACCATCGATAAGGATAATTTACTGGCAGAGCGCATTCATGTGCGCTTATCAGGCCAAAGATGATAAATCTTGGGGTCTTACCTTCATGTCATGGACACGGCATTCAGACATATTATCGCGTCGGGCACGGTCCGAGATTTTTTGAGATATTATCGACTACCTTGTTTGGTTGTTGGAATTGTTGAAGTTATCAACTTCTTATTTTCTTTGGGTGAGGTATATAATTGCTCCCGATGGGAGGAACCGTTTGAGGATACAATGATGTAATACTCATATGTTCATATATTTTTAGACTCTGTCATAGTTTTATATTTTATTGGGTGTCTTTTCAATACACGAGGATAATATTTCGTCGGGTCATGCTTGACCTCATCTGTAGAGCATATTTTTCTATCGGGTGCACGACAACGCTCTCGATGGGAGTAGCCCTCGAGGCTATGTTGGGACGCTTGCATCGGGACATAGGCTGGAAGTTTTTAAGAATAATATCTAGGGTCAATTTTTGATTAGTCCACAATCTGTATTAAAAAATTGTTGGGTGCGCGGCCAACGCTCCTGATGGGAGTAGCCCCGAGGCTATATTCGGATGCTTGCATCAGAACATAGGCTTAGAGTTTTTTATTTCTAATGAATATATACTTGATAGTTATCTTTGAACTTACTCAAATATTTCTTCGATTTTGGTCACTCTTGATGTCATTGCTGACGAGGACAACGCGTCGTAGCATCCAAGAAATGAGACCCGATGGGACGTTACAATGGTGTGCCCATGCTCCAGTAATGATGACGCCTGAGCGAAGCATCAATGGTGATTGTTTACCGCATGACGTCCTTTATGCGCGAGAATCGAGGCATCGTGCAGATTTCCTCTATTTTTACCATGGTAATAACTGCCCACGATTTTTATCCTTTTATCAATCTTTGCCACGCGTCTTCATTCCCTTCGTCTTGACGTTCCACTATCCGCATCTAACGACTAAGCTTCGTGCTCCTTTCCCTTATAAACGAGGGAGATTACCTTTACTGTTTTTACTATTTCCCCTTGCTACATACTTTCTTCTTCCTTGCACCACGCCTACGCTCTCTGTGTTCTTGCTTGTTCTTCCTACCTTGCACACTCTCCTCCTCTCCTCGATAGCCGCCATGGGCAAGTCCAAGGTAGGGACTTCAGCTGTCGCCGCCAAGGCGACGAAGAAAAGGGCCATCAGATGGGCTCCCACGAAGTGCACTCAGCGAGATCTACGCGAAGCACGCAACAACTGTATTCTTGAGGAGGGCTCCTTCAAGCTCCCAGGGGATGAAGCTACCCCAACACCCGAATCTGGCTGGTGGGTAATTTTCCTCTCCTTTCTATACTACGGACTTTCTCTTCCTATCCACGAATTTCTCCGTGGTCTCCTGTTTGTCTATGGCACGCAACTTTATCATCTCACGCCAAACCCTATTCTCCATGTCGCCTTCTTCATCACTCTATGCGAGTGCTTCCTCGGGATCCATCCCCACTAGGTCTTGTTGAAGTATTTGTTTTATGTTCACCGCAATGCCTCTGACACCCTTGTTCATGATGTTGGAGGCGCCATTATTTTTGTTCACCTATCTCGATTATTTTGATTTCAAGATCCCGGAATTTGTTCAAGGCTGGAAGTCCAAGTGGTTCTATATCAAGGACCAGAAAGTTGAAGGTCAGAACTTTGGGTTGGCCCCCTTCGACCTGAAGAAACACTATCGGAAGCTTGATTCATGGTACCAACGTCCCACTCCCAAAGAAATGAAGGAGATTGAGCCTTTTACTGAAGCGTCTCAAAAACTATGTACCGAAGCTGGTCATGAACTCTCAGGTATGCAGATTTTGACCTATTTCCTTTGGGTTCGCATCCAGCCTATACAGGCTAGAGTATCTGGCATGTGGTCCTATACTAGCAAAAAGGACCTTATGCGGATTTCACCAGATAACCTCTCACTCCATATTCTTGAGAAAAGGGTTCGCTCATTCACAACCTTGAGGAAGAAAAACTCAGTTCCATTGGATTATCGAGTGGAGTCCTTTAGCAAGAAAAAACTGGTTCCTGATGTAAGTTTTCCATCTTCCCTTCTATTTTCTTGTATGATGCAATTTTTTCTCATGATTCCGATTCTTTTTATGGTGTAGGGTCATGACCATCTTTGTGTTTTTCCTCCACTCCCTGAAAATGGTGAGTTGCCCACCAGTGCCACTGCATCCGAAGATTAGATCGGGGCAGGAGTCGCACCCGAAGAAGTAGAGGAGGCATCCGCTGATGAGTCTTCTTCAAATACCCATTCTATTACTTCGGCTCGGTCTGAGGATTTCTGAAGGGTGCCTGCTACTTAGAAACGGAAGTGCTCCAAAGCCATCGAAACGGTCGAAGACTCCGATGATTCGACGGGTTCGAAACCACAGTTGGTCGCTCCTGTCTCCTCGACTCTTCCTTACATGGATATTTTCCGTATGACGCAAAAAAAATCTCGTAAGTGCTGTTTTTCCTTTTGATACTTGTTGATGGTAACTTTGCCTTTGCTGAAACAAGAAATTTTTATCCTTTTTCTTCGGTGATGATGATGAAGAATAAGAAGTTCCTCCACTATCTCCCAACGGTGCTTCTGTCGCACCTCCTCCTGCCAAGTCACCTATGAAATCGACGGATCCGGAGAAACCGCATGAATCACTTGCAGAAAAACCGATCCCAAAAGATGTTGTTGCCTCACCAAAACCACTGATATGTCCAAAACGTATCAACTTTCCCGAACACTTTTGCTATTGTTTTTCCTCTAAACTTGTGTGATCTGGATACAACTAACACGGAATGACGTTGTTTTCAGTAGAATTACCTTGGTATCTAGTTTTTATGTAGAAAATCAACTATCAGGAAAAATCCCGGAAGATATGCCAAAAATCCTATTTCACCAGAAGATTCACGGAGCCAGAAGACGAGATGGAGGAGGGCCACGAGGGGCCCACACCACCTAGCCGCATGGGCCAGGCCAGGCAGCGCCTAGAGGTGGTGTGGCCGCCTAGGTCACCCCCTCGGCCTCCCTCTTCGCCTATAAGATGCCTCTTGACCTAAAAACTAAAGGGGGTTCAACATTTTTCCAGAAAGAGTTCCTCTACGCCGCCACCAGTAGATTCCGTGAATCAGAACCAGAACCTCCGTTCTGGCACCCTGCCGGGACGGGGAATTGGAGGAGATCTTTGCCATCATCATCACCATTGCTTCTCCATCGACCATCCATGATTCCCCCATCAATGAGTGAGCAAATCCCCCGTTGTAGGATATGGGGATGGTAGGGATTGGATGAGATCGTTAATGTAATGGCATCACATTGTTAGGGCATGGTGCCTAGTATCTATTATTAGTGCTTTTTGACTTTGTTGCAACTTGTTATGCTTAATGCTTGTCACTAGGGCCCGAGTGCCATGATTTCAGATCTGAACATGTTATTGATTCATGATGATAGTATTGTTTGTGATCTTACCTACAAGTTGTATACACATATTGTTGTCTGGAACCAAAGTCCCTGAAGTGACAATAATCAGGATAACCGGAGGGGGTGGCTTCGATGTGAGGATCACATGTGTTCATGGAGTGTTAATGCTTTGCTCTGGTGCTCTATTAAAAGGAGCACCTTAATTGCTAGTAGTTCCCTTGAGGCCCCGCTGCAAACGGGCTGGCAGGACAAAAGATGGTGTGCAAGTTCTCATTGCGAGCACGTATGACTATATATGGAACACATGCCTATGATTATCTAGTACTTGGATGCTTTACCTTGTTTATTTGCAAATGCCCTATGTCTTGATTGCTATATGAATTGTCTTGTCCATGCAACACCCTCCCATCCATCCCTATGCCTACTGCGCTTTAATCCTACTGTTTACTGCAATTGTTACTACTGTCTTTACTTTTACTACTTCTATTACTTTGCTATTGCTACTACAAAACTGTTGCTACTAATAAACTGTTGTGAGCAAGATTGTTTCCAGGTGCAGCTAAATTGACAACTCAGTTGTTAAGGCTTATAAATATTCTTTGGCTCCCCTTGTGTCGAATCAATAAATTGGTTTCACTTCCCTCGAAAATACTGTGATACACCCCCTATACTTGTGGGTCATCAAGACTATTTTCTGGCGCCGTTTTCAAGGAGCATAGCTTTATTTATCAAGTTCACTTGGAATCATTATTGTTTGCTGCCCTCCATTCATCATGGGTAAGTCTCGTGATGGAAAGGTTCCTATATTACCATCCACTACAAGGAGAGGTACGGTTCTGAACACCTCTATTGCTCTTGATTCACCATCTGTGATGAGTAAGCTCCTTACACCACCACATACACATGCTACACATACTGCTACAACTGCTGAATCTGAAACTTCTGATACTTATGATGCTGCTTCTACTGTGCTTGATAAGAGTGGTTCATTAGGTCCTTTCCTAGATGCTACGATTGCTAGAACTATAGCTGGAAATACTAAAACTCCTAATGAAGACACTACTACACTTGTAAGTTTACCTGAGTCTATAGAGAGCTATGATATTGACGACGGATATATAGAAATGAATAATGAATTTATTAAAGAATGTCAAAATACTCATGGTAAAAGTGCTATTAAGAGTCTCCTTGAGAGGTGTACTATAAAACCCAAATTATCTCCTAATGATAAGTTTGCTACATCTCCCATAAACATTAAAGATAAGGATTATGATTTCTCTCTTGATTTATCTTAAATAACTATTTTTGAGAAAGAACCTTTTTGTGGGACTAAGAATGAAAGTGTTGTAGCACATATGACTGAGATTTCTACCATGAGTGGCATCTTTTCTGATGATATTAAGATGTGCACCTACTTTGTTGCTAAAATTTTCCCTTTTTCACTTAAAGGAGAAGATAAGGCTTGGTTTAATAATTTACCTCCCTTGATCTATTGATAGCCCTGATTGCTTGATTAGTACCTTCCTTTAGAAATATTTCCCTCCTAGTGCTAGACATGCCATTTTGCAGGAACTTTTTGATTTTAAACAGGGAGAAAAAGAGATATTGCCTGAATCATGGGCAAGATTTTGTGGTTTGATTCATGCATAGGTTGGATGTCCATTACCTAAAAATGAGCTTCTTGATATATATTATAATGGACTACCTGAAGAATCTAGGACATACCTGGATAGTTGTGTTGATTGTGTTTTCAGGAATAGAACTCCTAAAGAAGCTGAGGAATTAATGGCTAAAATAAGCAAGAATTATGATGACTGGACTCCACCTAAGCCAATTACGCTTGAGACGGCTACACCTGAGTTAACTGCGCCTGACCCAACGCCAACATCAAAGAAGAGGGGAGTTATTGAACTAAATGATGAAGTGATGAAGGAAGCTAAGAAATGTCTTAAGGAGAAGGGTATTAAAGCTGAAGACATGAAGAATTTACCTCCTATAGAAGAACTATGTAAACCAATCTCCTACTCATCCACTATTGAGGTACACTCTCTCCAACATTTTGATGAAGGTGATATTCCTTATTCTAAACCTCATGATCAATGCTTGGAAGAATTTGATATTTTTATTGTTAAGCAAGATAATTTTAATAAAAGGGTGCAAAATCATTTAATGGAAAATTCTAGAGCTATTATTGAATTGAAGGATATTGTGGAAAGAACCTCTAATGATGTTACAATGCTTGTTAAACATTTCCAAATGGTTCAAACTCAAAGTGATCAGCTTATCAAAGTACAAAAAGATTTGCTAGTTAATGCTTCTAAGGAAAAACAAGCTTATGAAATTAGAACTAGAAGTGGTGCTGCCACCTAGGATCCTCTATATCCTGAGTGGCATCCTAAAAGAATTGATCGGGACTCTCATCAAATTGAAAATAGTGGTACTTCTCCTAAGAAAAGGAAAAAGAAACATAAAACAGCTGTAGAATCTTCTGAACCTGCTGAAGATCCTAATAGTATATCTGTCTCTGATGCTGAAACTGCAAGTGGTAATGAAGAAAATGATGCTCCTGATAAATAAAAAGTTGAAGAAGAACCTGAAAGGCACACTAAAAATACTAAATACACTAAAGAAGATTTTGTTGCTAAGAAACATGGTAGTGAAAGAGAGCCTTGGGTCCAAAACCTATGCCTTTCCCTGATAAGAAAGACAAGTCAAAGGAAGATGAACACTATAATAAGTTTTGTGAGTGGATGGAACCTTTATTCTTGCAAATTCCCTTGACTAATGCTATTAAACTTCCTCCCTATTCAAAGTATGTGAAGGATATTGTCTCTAATAAAGGAAAGATCCCTAATGAAGAAATTTCTACTTTGCTTGCTAATTATTCCTTTAATCGTAAGGTTCCAAAGAAACTTGGAGACCCAGGGATTCCAACTATTCCATGCTCTATTAAAAATAGTTATGTTAGAACTACTTTGTGTGATTTGGGAGCAGGAGTTAGTGTTATGCCTTTTTCTCTCTATAAGAGACTTCAATTGGAAAAATTAATACCAACAGATATATATTTACAAATGGTTGATAAATCTACTACTATTCATGTTGGTATATGTGAGGATGTCCCTATTCAAGTGGCTCATAATTGCTTGATATTAACTGACTTTGTTGTGCTTGAAATGCCTGAAGATGATAATATGTCTATTATTCTTGGGAGACCTTTTCTTAATACTGCAGGAGCTATTATTAATAACAAGGAGCATACTGTTTATTTCCCCAAGATGGTTGATAGGACTTATGGCTTAAATTCAATTGAACATGTTGAGGGCACCTAAGTTGGAGAAATATATTGTCCCATACCACGAGAAAAATATGAAACTATTATGATTGGGACCATTGCTATCAAGGTTGAGGTAACATAATCATTAGTGGAATACAAAGTTTTGTTTCATATAAAAAAATTGGTAACAAGACTTGATCAACCTTGTTAACAAAGGGATTTTAATGAACAAAACAATGTTTTCACCATGATTATCTTTGCTTGCTTTTATTTTATCCATTTTAATTTTTGCTTTCACTTAGTTTACTTTTCTTTTGCTAGTTGCTTGCTTATTAGAGTGTCTTAGAACTTCTGAAATGTAAGTTCTGTTTTGTTATTGCATCATTCCAATATTATCTTTCTGCCAGAAAATTATTCATCAATACCTGAAAATTGCTAAAAAATAAAGTGTCTCGAAAAATTCCAGAAAATTCATATTACATTTTTACGTGAAAAAAGGGGCAGAGAAGTGCCTGGGGAGTACCAGGGGGGCCCACCAGGCAGGCACACCACCTGGTGGCGCGGCCACACCAGGGGTGCGCCTGGCCATGGTGTGGGCCACCCCTGGCCCTCCACTTACTCTCTCACTTGCCACTTCATTCTCTCTCCCGAGAAAACACCAGTTCTTTGCTCAAACTCGCGTTCTTGCTGTTCTTGCTTGCGATTTTTCGATCTCCTTGCTCAGCCCATCTTTGCTGCTGAAATTTGGAGCATTTGTTCTCCGGTATGTGACTCCTCCTCTTGTCCAAGTAGATTTGTGTTTAGTGGATTATATCTTGAGTATTTTGCTACTGTAGGTGACAGTTTATGTGAGCTTGTGAGCTTGTTCAATGCTTAGAGAAGTTGTTTTGATGCATGTTTAGGCCTCTTGCAAGTCCCTATGAGTAGTTTCCTTCATTATGTATTCACTTTGTAATCACTTGTGTAATGGATGTTTAAATTTCAGAATATCAAAGATGAGCAACCACACCTTTAGAGAAATATTTGAGAGGGACACACCCAGGAGTGCAAGGCCTTCAAGATCAGCCTCTTAGTTTGGGCCAACATATAATGAAGATCTTATTGCACCACGCTTTGGCAATGAAGGAGATGAGGGAGATGCTCACCCGTCTACCTTCCCTTGTTTTACCTTTTTGCAAGATGCAGGGATCCTTGATGCTTTCTTACTTCTTGTTCAGCGGGTCGGTTTGACCACTTACATGCAGGATGAGAGTGAGCAATATGTTGTGCTCACCAAACCTTTCGTTGAGAGTTTGTTTTCACTAACACCCCTTATTAGTCAACTGTTTCGTTCAAAATTTATAATCTGCCTATTACCATGCCATCGGAAAGATTTTGCAGCATTATAGGCATTGTCATGATTGGGACGGTGAAGAAGATCCAAGGTCGACCTGCTGATTTGCTGGAGCTCTACCGAAGTGTGACAAATGATGATGACCGCGTAGCTTAGCGTGGGAAGATAAGGAACATTCAACTCCTAGCTCTTAGATATTTTGCTTATTATCTTGCCACTAGCATTCTTGGTAGGGAGAACACTAGTAATATTTCTAATTACCATTTAGCTTTCCTCGTTGCTACACTTAATAATGATAGCAAGTATAATATTTGTTCTCTCATTGCTTGCCGCTTAGCTGCTAGGGGACCCATTTATGGGGGCATTATTGCCACATGCATGGTTGCTGATTTGGAACTTTTTGTTGATCCTAATGATACTGTGTTGACACCAAAAAGGCTTGATCTTGCTGCTATGAAAACACATCACTTTGTCACTACTGACTCTAGTACGGAGAGTTTAGTTTACAGGATGTTGTTTACTAACGGAGATGAGAGGGAAATTCCTTTGCCATAGTCCACTATGTTCAGTATTTGCAAGATGCCATGGTCGCGCTCCAAGGAGGAGGTGGACGAGCAGCTCCGCCTACTTGGTTTCCATAGGCAGCACCAGGGGGATGTGCCCTCTTACGACTACTCTGCACACTATGTTAGGGCGTCCTCGAGTTCGTATCAGGACAAAAGGCACTTCTTCACCATATTACCGAGGTGCTCCATCTTGGCCAGCTTGGGATTGATACCCACTTAGGCCAAAAGCCTAAGCTTGGGGGGAGGTACACCTACATCACACTCATCTACATATCATGTTCAGTCGGTACTTTGTATATCCATGTTTCGTTCTCTTTTTAGTTTTTGTTCTTTCTTTACTTGTTCTTTCCAAAACACAAAAAGACCAAAAATATTTTTGTTATTTCTCTTTGTTTTCTTCTTTGTCTTTTAGCTTTCATTTTTTTCTTCCTTTTAGCTTTGTCTTAATTATTCGAAAAACCCAAAAAGATTTTGCTTTGCTTGATTTTTCCTTTTCGTTCTTCCCTTTAAAAATCAAAAACACCAAAAATATTTTCTGTTGTTCTTTGGTTTTGTGAAGTTCGTTGCAGGGTTCAGCAGTCCTTAGCGGAGTTTGGTTTCATGTTATTATTCAAGACACACAAGTGAAGGGCAATAATGAAGATTAATGACAACTTGAGGTGTGGTAAGAGGCTGGTAATGAACTCTATTTGTTTTCATTTTTGTACATATGCTCATCATTGTGGGCATGCTTAGTGTGTTCATGTAAGGTGTATGTTATTTATCGATGCTTAGTAGTTCTTGCTTTCTTATGATTAGCTCTAGCTTGCTAATGGTTTGTAGCATGTCATATAAATGTTTGCTTGCATTGTTCTATTCATAACTTGGTATGGCACTGTGTTATCCTCCTCTGAATGTTTCACTTGAGTTGACTTGGCACATGCTCACGCATGCATATGACTGAGACAATCAGTTAAGCCTCTATGAATTATTTTGCCTCATGGTTCTTGAATCACTTTCATGCCATAATTAGTCCAGTTTTGTTGCAAGCATGATTATGACAGATATTGCTCACTCGTTTGTCGCTCCCTTACTATTGCTAGCCTTCACTTGCACTGAGTATGAGCTCTAATCGTGTTTCCAACTTCCCAAAACCAATATTGCCAAAAGTGTCCACCATACCTACCTATTAGCATCATTTCCTATTTCATGCATATTTAGTATGCCTTGTTTTCTTCCGAATAAAATGTTTGCTTGTTACGAGAAAGTTAGTTACTAAAGCTCTCACGAAATTGATGGCACACTTTATTTCTTGCACTTAATAAACCTGAACTATTGTGACTGTCCATGAAAGTTATATGCTTGCAAATTATAGGCTAGGGATTAGCAGAACCGTGCTGTCACGGGAAACGCTTTCAACACCTGTAAATATATACCTAGTTGATATCATGCTCTTTTGTTTATGGATGTCGTCGGTGTGAAATAAAAGGGGATATTGTAAGTCCATGGAGTTATGTATGTGTGTTAGAGAAACGCCTGGGCGGCTGGTCTAATCCATGCCTAATCATGGTGGAAACCTGTAGCGTAACCATAATGAGAAATCTATGAAGCATTCTTCTTATAAAAAAAGAGAGATAGTTATTGAGAAGAAAAATAAAGAAAAAATGAGAAAAGAGAGAAAGAGAGAAAAAAGCACCATTTTCCCATGGTAAATAAGAAGATGCTGAGATGCTTATTGTCTGGTTGCCTTGTCATTTTGATATGGATATTCTTTCGTATCATCGGGCAAGGGGTACCCTGTTGGCGGTTCTCTATGATACGCATGTATTTACTATGACAAGAACTTACGGGTAACTAAAGTTGAGTAGCATGAGGAGCGGCCCTTGTACTCAAGGGACATGAGATTTCCAGTTTATGGTCTATCAAGCATATAACTCGTATTGGACCTCACTTTCACCTTAACCATTTAAAGATGCTTATGATAGGGGCAATGAGAGCTCAAAGCTAATGAGTACCATACTTTCAGCATTTGGAAGCCTTTTGAACTCTTCAAAAACCTTTTCACTTCCTTGTTGAGTCACCACTTATTCTATGAGCACTTTCTTGAGAGAATAGTTGTCATTCTTAGTGTAATGTGCTTGTCTCAAAACTTGGCTAATTGTGTCATGACTCTGATGCTTGTGTCTTTGATATATTTACTTCTAGTCTTCACTTGAACTTTAGAGGTGCCTCAGCATTTATGTTTGCTCTACAATCAAAGGCAAGCGACATACCATTCTATCATACCTTTTTATGAGCATTGCAATGTTTCTTATGTTTATGTTTCATGCTACTTAGTATTTTTGAGTTGGAATCTCTTCAAAGTTTGCAATGACCATTAAGTAAACTTATTTTCATACTCTTTATTATGAATTTCTTAAGTCGTTGACCATATGCTGAGAATATATACATCTTATGAAGCAAATGTGTTCGTGAAAGCTCGTTTATCGCACTCAGTTTTCAACTGAATTGCTTGAGGACAAGCAATAAGCTAAGCTTGGGGGAGTTGATACGTCTAAAACGTATCTACTTTCCCGAACACTTTTGCTATTCTTTTTCCTCTAAACTTGTGTGATTTGGATACAACTAACACGGACTGACGTTGTTTTCAGCAAAATTACCTTGGTGTCTAGTTTTTGTGCAGAAAATCAACTATCAAGAAAAATCCCGGAAAATATGCCAAAAATCCTATTTCACCAGAAGATTCACAGAGCCAGAAGACGAGACGGAGGAGGGCCACGAGGGGCCCACACCACCTGGCCGCGCAGGCCAGGCCATGCCACGCCTAGGGGTGGTGTGGCCGCCTCGGTCACCCCCTCGGCCTCCCTCTTCGCCTATAAGATGCCTCTTGACCTAAAAACCAAAGGGGGTTCGACATTTTTCTAGAAAGAGTTCCACTATGCCGCCACCACTAGATTCTGCGAATCAGAACTAGAAACTCCATTCTGGCACCCTGCCGGGACGAGGAATTGAAGGAGATCTTCGCCATCATCATCACCATCGCTTCTCCATCGACCATCCATGATTCCCCTTCCATGAGTGAGTAATCCCCCACTATAGGCTATGGGGATGGTAGGGATTGGATGAGATCATTAATGTAATGGCATCAGATTGTTAGGGCATGGTGCCTAGTGTCTATTATTAGTTCTTTTTGACTTTGTTGCAACTTGTTATGCTTAATGCTTGTCACTAGGGACCGAGTGCCATGATTTGAGATCTGAACATGTTATTGATTCATGATGATAGTATTGTTTGTGATCTTACCTGCAAGTTGTATACACATATTATTGTCCGGAACCAAAGGCCCCGAAGTGACAATAATCGGGATAATCGGAGGGGATGGCTTTGATGTGAGGATCACATGTGTTCAGGGAGTGTTAATGCTTTGCTCTGATGCTCTATTAAAAGGAGCACCTTAATTGCCAGTAGTTCCCTTGAGGCCCTGCTACAAATGGGCTAGCAGGACAAAAGATGTTGTGGAAGTTCTCATTGCAAGCGCGTATGACTATATATGAACACATGCCTATGATTATCTAGTACTTGGATGCTTTACCTTGTTTATCTGCAAATGCCCTATGTCTTGATTGCTATATGAATTGTCTTGTCCATGCAATGCCCATCCATCCATCCCTATGCCTACCATGCTTTAATCCTAATGTTTACTGCAATTGTTACTACTATCTTTATTTTTACTACTGCTATTGCTACTACAAAACTATTGGTACTGATAAACTGTTGTGAGCAAGATTGTTTCCAGGTGCAGCTGAATTGACAACTTAGTTGTTAAGGCTTATAAATATTCTTTGGCTCCCCTTGTGTCGAATCAATAAATTGGGTTTCACTTCCCTCGAAAATACTGTGATACACCTCCTATACTTGTGGGTCCTCAACCACCACCATAGAAAAGAAGGAAAATTGCTGGCAAGGGTGTGGCGATTTCTGAAAACCCTATCGAATTTGATATCCCAGATGTAAGTGTTGTTTCTGAAGTTTGTTTTTGAGCCTTGCCCCTATTTATTCTTACTATCCTAATAATCTTCTCTCCTTGGTTGTAGCCGCTGATGCATGAGATGGTTAACATGGTTTCTCGCTTTATCAAGATCCATGATGAAGCCGAGGAGTTTAAAGGTTTGTTCTATCACCTGACAAAGTTGACGTTACTGATTTATGTTGACTTGGTGCCTATTTTGAATATCCAACCACTGCCATGAAAGCCGGGGTTACTCGAGACGAGGCATTAAGGCGTGGTGAAGATTTGCAGGCCAAATTGCGGGTCGCGAAGAAGGCACTGGAGGAGGCCAGGCAAAGAGCCATACCTGATGTCGAAGAAAAGGAGAAGCAAGCTACTGCCCACGCCAAACGAGATGAGAATCTCAGGAAGCGACTGGAAGTCCTCAACACTTCTCTGACTTGTAAGTTTTCCTTCTCAATCTTCTTGTTTTGTTTTTCATATTTTCCTTCGGCTCTTTTTCTTCATTGCAAATATCCCTGTCATAGAGCTTACCGGCCAGTCTCTCACGCTGGATGAGGACAAGAGGGTTGACCCTTTTTTGGATGCTCTTAGTACTCTAGAGGCGAACAGTGTCTGTTGGCGCAATCTTCGGATTCGTTCGAGCCGCGCCTTTAAGAGCCTTCATGCCAAAAATTTCCTAGCAAAGGAGGTGCCCATGGACCTGAACGAACTTTTTGTTTTCTTTGGCGGCAATGCGATCCCACTGACAGGATATTGTATGGTCTAATCCAAGAGCTATGCTGAAACTTCCTTGGCAATGGCACATGGTCACAAGGTTGATTGGAACAAGGTTAGCTCCTCTGTTCCAGTCACTAGTGATGGCAAAGTGATTTACCTGAAACCCTATATTAAGAGGGCCAAGAAGTATTCGCAGCTTCTTCTAGATATAGGTGCAAACCAAGGGAAAATTGCTGCCCCTCCTTTGACCGGAGCTCCTTCTGCGAGAACGACTCTGGTTGCCCCTTCTTTGGCTGATGCCCCTTCGGCCAACGCTACATTGTCTGCAGAAAAATATGCCTCATAGTTGGCTTATATTCATAGAAGCCCCACTTTTTTATTTTGCTTGTAATGAACCTAGTCACATGTGTTGAATTATTCCTTGGGTTGAGAAGCAACTGTTTGCATGTATATATAATGTATCTATTGCTGTGTATGCAAGTTGTCTATTTTGCCGAAATCCTTGTACTTTTCGTTTGTTCTACCAGATGTTCCTTGATTCGGCTATTCATTCTGGATATGTTCTTGCTTCCAATGCACATCTATCTTCTCCTAGAGTGGGCACATCCAAGACTGCCATTGTACGTGTTGTGGATCCACCACTATACGCGGAAAAGATTGATCAGGTGAAAAGGTTAGAAGGCAATCTTCAAACTATGCAGGAAATGGTAGATGTGTTGCAGTCGAAGATGCGCAAGGCTTTGGACCGCGAGATGTAGTTTTTGGAAGAAATCTCCTGGGAGAGCAAGAAAATGCTCTCTAAGTGTTCCCGCAGAGCCCCCGAGTCTTGTCTACTTTAGTTGCAAGAATGATCCTCTATTTTTCCTCAATTATTCAGTTATGCGAGCGAGAAGAAACTCAGTGTTTACAAAGCCAAATGAATGCTTTGATGGAGGCTTCTCAGAGCTCCAGTAGTGATTTTTGTACCGATCATCACCATGTGTACACACTGGCTCTACTCCAGGATTACATTTTTGAGGTTAGTGAGTTTATTGAGTTCGTCCGCCGATCACTAGCCATTGTGTATAATGCTATATTTCCCCAGGTCCCTCAACCTCATAGTCTTGCCGATTTGATGGTGAAATTTCGACAAGGTGAGAGAATTTATCATTTTCTGAAGCTTCAACTCGTGGCAGGTGCCAAGCTCGCCTTTTATTGGGTGCACGTACATCATCCTATGTTGGACTTGTATGTTGTGTCACGGGGATTGCCTCCCCCTCCTGGTGGTGGGATGGTCAACGTGGATCCCCATTATGCGGCTGCTCGTAGGCCTGCCATCATAATCGTCCGAAGGTGCCTGGAGGAAGACAAAGAATGTTTCCTAAATTTCTCCATCTGAACAAAGATTTTCCTACAAAACAAAACATGTATATGATGCAGCTTGATGTTCCAAAGTCGATAAATATATGATGGCTCTATTTTTGACGAATGTTTATTAGTTGATACGAAAGTTGTTTATTGCAGAGACCCTTACGTTTGCCTGACACCCTAGGGTCGAGACAGCTATTTAGGTCAAAGCATGTTGTCTTGAAGCCAAATATTTGGGTATGCTATATTTGCCGAAGCCCCCGAGTGTCGGTGAATATTTTTGATCGGATGTCAATTGATATACCCCCCGAGTGTCCGGTCGATGGATAAAGTGAATCAAAAGGAACGAGTCTCAGATTTGGGGAACTTATCTTTATTTAATGTTGAATCATAGGAGGTACATGTTTTGGCATGCTCGCCTAGCCATTGGCCTTATTGAATATAAAATGCATAAAAGTAAAAATCCTAAACATTGGCGGTTCCTAGCTTGAGGTGCTTCCTTGCTATATTCGCGTGCTCCCTTTAACTGTCGGCTTTATTACTAACTGTGGTGATTCATGGGGTTTTTTCTAGCCATTCGACTGGAGGCACGGATTCTACGTTGTGGACCAGAGAGAAGGGTGTGTGTCCTATGTGGTTTCTTCGGGTGGCGAAGTCTATGCACATGCATAGTCCTGTGCTTTTCTTCAGGGTGAGTACTAGATTGGCCACCCATATTACTTTTGTTATTTTTGTGATGTACCATGAGTTGGTGATGCGATGCAGTTTTTTTCCAATGGTCTTGGTTGTTGGTTCCGTGATTTGCTAGGTGGATCATCTTTTGGCGACTGGATGTGGTTCGAATGGGTGCTCGTCGGGTTCCTTGGGGACTTCCTGTATGTTGGTTGATTTTGATGCGAAAAACTCCCAATTCTCATGGGGGGCGACGAGCATGCTTTCCTATCCAGGACCAATATTGGAGGCCGGATAGGTCGTATTTGTTGGGTCTGTGCGGTAGACCTAGTTTTCTCTTGTACTATCTGGAGTTTGGTCGATCGAGACGTGTACTTCGAGTAGTGGCTCTATATTTGCAATTTTAGCTGGGAGAATTTTGTTTCCATCCCGAAAGATTCTGATATTTTGTTGAATTCCTGATCACAATTATCGGAGCAAGTGAAACTGCCTCTCACGGTTATGATTCCATTGGGTGCTGGCATTTTTAATACCAGATATGCATAGTGAGGTACTACCATAAATTTGGCGAAATCTAGGCATCCCAGGATCGCGTGGTATTACGATCGCCTAGGACTATGTCGTGGAAGGTCGTGTCCATTGGTGTCAGGTTTGTCAAGGACCAATTCATTGCTTGCAGGGTCTTGGCGTATATTAGATTGATGTTTCTACCTGAATCCAAGAAAACTTTTCTCATGTCGAACCCACTAATTTGGGCTTCCACAATCAGAGCCAAATGACCCGATCATGGGACCCAAAGTGGGTGATCGGCCCTTCTAAATGTGATTTCTAACTCTGACCAATGAAGGTATTCGGTGTGGGTGGTGGTGTTGTTTCCTCCATGTTAACTTGTCATGTGATCAGCTTCTAGATCCTATTGGATGGTCGCCCTTTCTAGATCATTGACATCGCGCCTCTAGACCTTGGATATTCGTCCTCCTGGTTTCTAATTGTTGCGGGTTGTGGTTGCCCTGCTGGTGGCTGTACTGGAGGTGGCTGCGGTGCACCAAGAGCTAGGGTTCCAGGTGTGGTGGCGTATCCTTGGTTCGCTACTTCAGTTGCCTTTGCATTGCATACCTTCTGCATTTCTAGGAAAGTGCGGTGGTCTTTCATGAGATGGTTTGATCGCCTCCTACCTGTGGAGTCGACGTAGAAATGCATATTGCAGGGTCCTTCCAACATCTGTAATGGAGACATTGGGGGCTCCCGAGCCCTTGGCCGGTATCACTTTCGAGATTGTTTTCCACCAGCGTCTTCTCTGTTACTGCGGTATCCGCTGCTACGGTCGTCATTTCTTAGGTTGTCTCCCGAAAATCCAGTCGCAACATACCTCGGCCCGCCATTGTTCTGTATTCTCCTATCATTATTGCGCATGTCCCGATCTTCTTCGGGTGAGTGCCCTCGCTTGTTGTTCACTGCATCCTTGCCATCTTCCCAGTGATTTGCCATGTCCATTAATTGCGAGATTGTTTTGGGCTTGACCTGCCCCAGTTCCTCATTGAATTCTCTTTGGCACAGGCCGTCGTTGAATGCTTCGATTGCCCTTTCATAAGATATAGCTTCGGCTGAATTCTTGATGATGTTCCACCATTGGATAAATGCTCGTGTTGGCTCTCCGGGTTTCTGTTTGCATGCCCATAACTGCTCCAAGGATGCAGGATGCTTGAACGTGGATGTGAAGTTTCGGATGAACTTATCTTTAACGTCATTCCAGCTGTTGATGAATTCTTCAGGTAGCTGCCTGAGCCATGAGCAGGCAGCGCCGCTTAAGTGTAACTGCAAGCTTTGCATTGTGGTAGCCTTGGAGCAACGCTGAAGTTTAACGGTTTCCAGGTAATATGCTAGCCAAGCTTCGGGTTCCAGGAGAACGTCGTACTTTTGGCGGGGTCTTATGAACCTGCAGGGTAAAGCAGCTAGCCCCACATAGTTCATATTCATCCTCTCTTTCACCATCGTAATACCTTCAGCTGCTATGCTCTTCCCGTGACCTATCGACTCTATGTTGTGTAATGTTGTTTCTTGCATTATCTCATCGTTCCGAGTTTGGAAAGTGCACCCGATGTGGCGACCGTGATCATCGGGTGTGTCCCACGTGTTAAGGGTTGTTGTGGCGGCGTGGAAATTTATCGAGTTGCCTTGACGTTCCTTGTTTGCCCTGTGTGAGGGATGCCCCCACCATGTCGAGGTTCATTAGAGTGGAGCGATGGAGAGGCGCTCGGGGATCGTCGGGTGCGGTTTGAGTTGTGAGTAAGTAAGTCTAGGCAGTGACAATTGCGGCTTGTGCTTTTTTCCTTTGATGTGCCCTGCCGGATCTACTGACATGAAAGACAGGTCCATATCCCGTGTTATCTCTCTTTCGGCCTCTGGGATATTTTGTAAACACGAGGTTCCTCTCCATGGTACGCCTCTGGTTGGCTAACCTTTTTCTTTCGTCAAGTTGTCTCTGCATCCTTAGCAGGTCCCTCTTTTTGTGGTGGAGAAAGTATTGGTATGCCATCAAATCTTCGTGTGTGGCTTCCGCCGTCAAGGGGACTACACCCGAGACTGCTCCCTTGCTCTTTTCCATGTTTCTGTCAATAACCGAAGGGTCAAATGTTTGCCATCACGTGCTCCTTCTATTCCTTGTGCAACACGATTGCTGGATGTATCTCCGCCATTTTCGCGGTTTTCTACATCATCACCTGATAAAATATCGTTTGGGTCAAGGAGTGGGTTACCGTTGAAGTAACGCGGTGTTGTTGGTTCGCCTATGATCATGCACACTTGGTGATGCGTCAGGTATGGCTGCTATGTTTATTGGATCCACAAGGGACACTGTTAGTGAGATCCTGCAGGTTCAGCTCTAGATAGATTTCAGCCATCCTGATTCCGAACTCGATGTCTTCATTTCTTTCCTCGGGTTCGATGTTTGTTAGACTTGAGACATGTGGTGGCATTAGCTGGGAGTCTGACCCGCAAGAGAGACCGTCATATAGATCGACCAGATCCCCTAGATCTGTGGAGTTTCTAGAGTTTTCTTCGCTGTTTGCCAGCTGGGGCATGGCTTCTTCAGATGAGCCGACAAAAGGTGCAGGTATCGCCGTAGGCGCTGCTGTTACGGCCGACGGACCTGAAGAAATCGGGGGCGATGGGCAAAGATTTTTGGGTTCCTCCACTAGAAAGTGGAAACTTCCGATGATTAGATCGGATCCGCCGTTGAAGCTGACGAGAACCGAGACACGGGTGGGTGGGCATGGATCTATTATTGTCGAGCTTTTGCTTGGTGAAGAGGGGGCCTCCGAATCCCTGATTCCAGCATCCAAATTTCCCACAGACAGCGCCAACTGACGAGGGGTAACCTCGGCAATGTCCATAATGAAGGACTTAGGGTTTTGTAGAAAAGAGAACACTGGGGATTTCATCGGCTAATTAGAAAAATAAGGGAGTCGAAGTCTTCTAATTTCTTAGGAACAAATTGATTACATATCACTCAAGGCTTTTTTTGTTCCCTCTCCGTTGGCTCCTCCCAGCCTTTATATAATAGGCTAGGTCCTGAGGGCATTTACGGATAGGTTACAAGTTATGATCACAACACTAATACAATGTTGGTTCCTACTCTTTCCTTGTCTAGCAAGATATGTGTTCCGTCGGATGCTTCTTGGTCCTTCCTTGGTTCCTTCTTGGGCCTTGTGGGATGTAAGCCTACGGTAACCAATAAAAATAACCCGGGTAATAATACCCATGTCAAGTATTCCTCCATAACACCGAAGACAAAAGAGTTTGTCGCTTAGAATGTCAAGTTTTTTGAGAAGGATTTTTCGCAAAAGTTAAGTGGGCGGACAATAGAACTTTGATTAGGTTGATGAACCTAAGCAACATGTGCTAAGTAGCGCAGCACCGGAAAGTGTCTCGGAGGCGGATATAATGCTCATGGCTCCCGTGATTACAAAGGTTGTGATCTCGAAGATTAGAGTTTATATTTGAACCGTATGGGTCGGGTAACAATCAAATAATAAGATTTGAAAAACAAGTCGTTATTGTTTTGGCAATAATATACCAACTGCATGCAAAAAAGCTATGATGGGCCCTAACTCCATAAAGGACTAGAAGTCATAAAATCCATGATAGGTTCCATACACGAGAAATCAAGTTTTTGAACTCGGGAGACTCTCCGGAAAGGTATGAAGCCCATCGGTCGTATTTGGATCTATAAAGAAATATACATGGATTTTTCACATCTATGAAATACTCGATATGTAGAAAAAGAGTTTATGACAATGTTCCAGGAGTTGACTATGATAAGATTTGACCTTTCATAGCGATATTTATTCTGGATGGATTATTGTAGAAACCACTACATATGTCAATTTTGGTATATGGTAGTTGAACAAACAAAACAAATTTGTTCTAATATAATGGTTACCTAGGACGTGTTCATGACACGGTCCGAAGGGTTTTGTTAGATCGAAGGATGCTAAAAGAGCATGCTCTAAAAGGTTGAATCAAGATTCAAGTGTATTGACACTTGGTGAGTGAAACGAGATTCAACTATTTTGACACTTGGTGAGTGAAATCACATGAATATTTTGATCAATCATGTATACCGTGATATGTACATATCTAGATATGTCCTGTGCTCTAAATGTTATGAGCATATACTAGAGTGACTCATAAGATGATCATTGGATGATAGTAAGTGTCGTGGGAATGACCACGGCAGTTGCTACCAGGGGTAGCGATTGATAAGATTGGGGGTGAGAGCTAGCGGCCATCTGCGAAGCGATATGGGGGCGGATGCACATGAATTTACCCAGGTTTGGCCCCTCGGAGGGTAAAGACCTACTCCTGCTAGATTGTATTAGTGGCGAGCGAGTTACAGGGGTGGCGATCTCGGCGGCTAAGCAGCAAGTCGCTCGAAGGGGTGTATGATGGAACGTAAGTACAATGGGAACCCTAGGGAGGTTTACATAGGGGGTACCTCGCTAGGGTTTACAGATATACAACAGAACTAGTCAAGGATTCGGAGGGTTTGACCTAATCCGACTAGGCTTTAGCTACGCTTCTGGGCCTCCAGCTTCCACTCGCCAGGCTTGCTCCTTAGTCGTGTTCCAGTCGCTGTCCTGCAGGCCCACTCGCAAGGCCCTTGGCCCAGTTGAAACATCCTACTGGGAATACCCCATTCGGCATATCCCCATCAGTAGTCCCTGAGGCCAGTGTTGATTCGACGTAGGTGTTCACTTGGCAGTCAGAGTAGGTGAGTCCAATCTAGACACCCAGTCAAATCGGTGATGGACTCCCTCAATGAAGAAGGGAATTTCTCCACCAAGTCTTCAGTTGCAGCATTGGCGAGTGGGTTTATGCTCGAGTTGCTGCCCCTGCCGAATGGATAAGGCGTACCAGCAAGCGACTCGAGTGGAAGAAGTTGGACCACCAACTTGGTAAAACTAGCCGTTGGGTAATCCAACGGTAACTTCAGTGTAATTACCGAGGGTAACGGCTATCACGAGATTAGAGGATAGTGTTATCTTTATAAGGAGAGTGGGGAGGAGGCTCGCAGATCTTCCTCCGCATTTCTCACTCCCATTCTCTTTGCCTCTTCTCAATCCCAAATTTCCGGACCAAGCGACCTTGTCTTCTCCCTGATGGCGCCTCCAAAGGATTTCTGGCGGAAGTCCAAGTGCACTACGGCCCAGCTCAAGTCTTTCGAGGACGCGGGGGTTCTCTACAAAGGGAAGTGGCGGATTCCCGCATCCACCGAGACCGAGCCGAGGCCTCGCGCCGGCGAATTGCCATCTTGCATGCTTGCATATTGTGCATGATTTTTGTATTACCATTAGTGTTAACTTTGTGCATGTTTTGTCTTGGTTGTTTTGTTTGATAGATTGTGTGGATTGCCAAGTGTGTTACTGCAAAGAGTGTACCAACACCACCAACTACTAAGGCAAGTGGCACTATCATCCACGTCCTACTATTTTTCATTACACTTAGTGGATTTTTGTAGTATGCATGATAGGACTACTGCGTTACTATGCTATGTATGTCCTATTTAGGATATCCTTTATATCTTCCTTAGTGGAAATACCATAGTGGTAGTATGCTTAGCCCTGCTATAGATTCAGGGTGGGATATACCATATTGTGATTATATGAAGTGTTGGAAAAATGTATGTTTTGTATAATAAAACAAGTACTCAATGAATCACCTGGGTGGAATGTGGATACTCAGTTGAGAATAAGGTGGCAACGAAGGGAACCATGTCTATGGCTATCTCTTTCATGTGTGCACTAGGAGAATACCACCCAGGAACTTAGAGATTGAACATGTTTCTCGTACAGTGGCTTTCGTGTACAGCCACATGCCAAATGGGCTCTGGCCTAGGCAATTACATAGTGGGAGACCCATGCATTGGTACCTCTTCAGGTTAACTTGAATTATGCATTGGAGGTTTATCCTGGCATTGGTGCCTGGTAGACGTGCTAGCATTATGTATTGGGAGGACTTCTATGGAAAGACTTTGTCACATTCTCGATCTGCCGGTACTCCATCTTGGTGAGTACTAATCCAGCGGCCATTGGTGGCGTCAAGACGAGATTGTGTCTTGTGGGTAAAGTGTACAACTTATGCAGAAGATTAAATTCTAAGTACTTAGCCGTGTCCCCGGCTATGGACAACTCTGAGCAACTAAGGCCTGAAGCTATGGAAGATCTCGACATTCTAATTTCTCAAAGTAAAACTTAATGGTGACAACAAGAGATTAGAAGAACTTGGAGTTTGCCAAGGAGTTCAGAAAGTTGTTGAAAGATCAAAACTATTTTTGCAAACATAGGATAAAACTATATTGCTTTCTGAAAATAAGCCTAAGATCTAATAGCCAAATATGCATGTAGTGATAGTCCAACTTATATTCACAAACTTGTGACACTTGCCAATACATTCAAAGTATTGACCCTTTGTGGTTGCAACCTATCATGTTGCAGGTTATTCTATTGATGACTATGGATTGATGATAGAGGTTATGAGTCTACACCCAACATGTTTGCCTGTGGCACATGAAGATGAAGGACTCCATGCTTTACTTGTATTCTTCTGCTTTGTAATAAGATAGCCTATGGCTATGAGTATGTAATAAAGTATTTATATTCTGGATCATGCGATGTAATATGACCTTTGTATCTTGATATTACATCTTAAACTGTGGGTGCTAGCTATTCGATCCAGGGACTAGCACTGTAATCACAAGGATTCAAACCAAGCCAGGTGTGGGTCTTTACAGGTTCATGAAAAGAACTGACATGCAATGACACTAGTGGATCCTTATGTGGTTCATGAAAAGAACAGAGATGCAGAGACACCGATCGATCCTTATGTGGTTTGTCTAGAGGAACACACATGCAATGACACCGGGTGTGGTTCATGAAAAGAACAGACATGCAATGACACTGGTGGATCCTTATGTGGTTTGTGAGAAGAACAGACATGCAATGACAATGGTGGATCCTTATGTGGTTCATGAAAATAAATGACATGCAATGACACTTCGTGTGGTTCATGAAAAGAACACACATCCAATGACACTGGTGGATCCTTATGTGGTTCATGAAAAGAACAGACATGCAGTGACACTGGTGGATCCTTATGTGGTTTTTCTAGAGGAACACAGATGCAATGACACTGGGTGTGGTTCATGAAAAGAATAGACATGCAATGACACTGGTGGATCCTTATGTGGTTTGTGAGAAGAACAGACATGCAATGACACTGGTGGATCCTTATGTGGTTCATGAAAATAACTGACATGCAATGACACTGGGTGTGGTTCATGAAAAGAACAGACATGCAATGACACCGGTGGATCCATGTGTGGTTTATGTAAGTAATAGACATGCAATGACTCTAGCTGTGATTCATGGAAAGAAAAAACATGCAATGACACTGGTGGATCCATGTGTGGTTCATGAGAAGAACACACATCCAATGACACTGGTGGATCCTTATGTGGTTCATGAAAAGAACAGACATGCAGTGACACCGGTGGATCCTTATGTGGTTTGTCTAGAGGAACACACATACAACGACACTGGGTGTGGTTCATGAAAAGAACAGACATGCAATGACACTGGTGGATCCATGTGTGGTTTATGGAAGTAACAGACATGCAATGACTCTTGCTGTGATTCATGAAAAGAACAGACATGCAATGACACCGGTGGATCCATGTGTGGTTCATGAAAAAACATGACATGCAAAGTGACACCTTATGTGGTTTATCTAGAGGAACACAGATGCAATGACACCGGGTGTGGTTCATGAAAAGAACAGACATGCAATGACTTATGTGGTTTGTTTAGAAGAACACATGTAATGACACTGGGTGTGGTTCATGAAAAGAACAGACATGCAATGACACTAGTGGATCCTTATGTGGTTTTTGAGAAGAACAGACATGCAATGACACTGCTGGATCCTTATGTGGTTCATGAAAAGAACTGACATGCAATGACACTGGGTGTGGTTCATGAAAATAATAGACATGCAATGACAATGGTGGATCCATGTGTGGTTTATGGATGTAATAGACATGCAATGACTCTAGCTGTGATTCATGAAAAGAACAGACATGCAATGACACCGGTGGATCCTTGTGTGGTTCATGAGAAGAACACACATCCAATGACACTGGTGGATCCTTATGTGGTTCATGAAAAGAAGAGACATCCAGTGACACCGGTGGATCCTTATGTGGTTTGTCTAGAGGAACACACATGCAATGACACCGGGTGTGGTTCATGAAAAGAACAGATATGCAATGACTTATGTGGTTTGTTTAGAAGAACACACATGCAATGACACTGGGTGTGGTTCATGAAAATAACAGACATGCAATGACACTGGTGGATCCTTATGTGGTTTGTGAGAAGAACAGACATGCAATGACACTGGTGGATCCTTATGTGGTTCATGAAAAGAACTGACATGCAATGACACTGGGTGTGGTTCATGAAAAGAACAGACATGCAATGACACCGGTGGATCCATGTGTGGTTTATGGAAGTAACAGACATGCAATGACTCTAGCTGTGATTCATGAAAATAACAGACATGCAATGACACCGGTGGATCCATGTGTGGTTCATGAGAAGAACACACATCCAATGACACTGGTGGATCCTTATGTGGTTCATGAAAAGAACAGACATGCAGTGACACCGGTGGATCCTTATGTGGTTTGTCTAGAGGAACACACATGCAATGACACCGGGTGTGGTTCATGAAAAGAACAGACATGCAATGACTTAAGTGGTTTGTCTAGAGGAACACACATGCAATGACACTGGGTGTGGTTCATGAAAAGAACAGACATGCAATGACACTGGTGGATCCTTATGTGGTTCATGAAAAGAACTGACATGCAATGACGCTGGTGGATCCATGTGTGCTTCATGAAAAGAGCTGACATGCAATGCCACTGGGTGTGGTTCAGGAGAAGAACACACATCCAATGACACTGGTGGATCCTTATGTGGTTCATGAAAAGAACAGACATGCAGTGACACCGGAGGATCCTTATGTGGTTTTTCTAGAGGAACACACATGCAATGACACCGGGTGTGGTTCATGAAAAGAACAGACATGCAATGACTTATGTGGTTTGTTTAGAAGAACACACATGCAATGACATTGGGTGTGGTTCACGAAAAGAACAGACATGCAATGACACTGGTGGATCCTTATGTGGTTCATGAAAAGAACTGACATGCAATGACACTAGATGTGGTTCATGAAAACAACACATATCCAATGACACTGGTGGATCCTTATGTGGTTCATGAAAAGAACAGACATGCAGTGACACAGGTGGATCCTTATGTGGTTTGTCTAGAGGAACACACATGCAATGACACCGGGTGTGGTTCATGAAAAAAACAGACATGCAATGACACTGCATGTGGTTTGTGAAAAGAACAGACATGCAATGACACTGGTAGATCCTTATGTGGTTCAAGAAAAGAACTGACATGCAATGACACTGGGTGTGGTTCATGAAAATAACAGACATGCAATGACAACGGTGGATCCATGTGTGGTTTATGAAAGTAATAGACATGCAATGACTCTAGCTATGAGTCATGAAAATAACAGACATGCAATGACACCGGTGGATCCATGTGTGGTTCATGAGAAGAACACACATCCAATGACACTGGTGGATCCTTATGTGGTTCATGAAAAGAACAGACATGTAGTGACACCGGTGGATCCTTATGTGGTTTGTCTAGAGGAACACACATGCAATGACACCGGGTGTGGTGCCTGAAAATAACAGACTTGCAATGACTTATGTGGTTTGTCTAGAGGAACACACATGCAATGACACTAGGTGTGGTTCATGAAAAGAACAGACATGCAATGACACTGGTGGATCCTTATGTGGTTTGTGAGAAGAACAGACATGCAATGACACTAGTGGAACCATGTGTGGTTCATGAAAAGAACAGACATGCAATGACACTGGTGGATCCTTATGTGGTTTTCATGAAAAGAACAGAGATGCAGTGACACCGGTCGATCCTTATGTGGTTTGTCTAGAGGAACACTCATGCAATGACACCGGGTGTGGTTCATAAAAAGAAAAGACATGCAATGACACTGGTGGATCCTTATGTGGTTTGTGAGAAGAACAGACATGCAATGACAGTGGTGGATCCTTATGTGGTTCATGAAAAGAAATGACATGCAATGACACTTGGTGTGGTTCATGAAAAGCACACACATCCAATGACACTGGTGGATCCTTATGTGTTTCATGAAAAGAACAGACATGCAATGACAGCGGTGGATCCATGTGTGGTTTATGGAAGTAACAGACATGCAATGACTCTAGCTGTGATTCATGAAAAGAACAGACATGCAATGACACCGGTGGATCCATGTGTGTTTCATGAGAAGAACACACATCCAATGACACTGGTGGATCCTTATGTGGTTCATGAAAAGAACAGACATGCAGTGACACCGGTGGATCCTTATGTGGTTTGTCTAGAGGAACACAGATGCAATGATACCGGGTGTGGTTCATGAAAAGAACAGACATGCAATGACTTATGTGGTTTGTTTAGAGGAACACACATGTAATGACACTGGGTGTGGTTTATGAAAAGAACATACAACAATGACACTAGTGGATCCTTATGTGGTTTTTGAGAAGAATAGACATGCAATGACACTGGTGGATCCTTATGTGGTTCATGAAAAGAACTGACATGCAATGACACTGGGTGTGGTTCATGAAGAGAACAGACATGCAATGACACCGGTGGATCCATGTGTGGTCTATGGAAGTAACAGACATGCAATGACTCTAGCTGTAATTCATGAAAATAACATACATGCAATGACACCGGTGGATCCATGTGTGGTTCATGAGAAGAACACACATCCAATGACACTGGTGGATCCTTATCTGGTTCATGAAAAGAACAGACATGCAGTGACACTGGTGGATCCTTATGTGGTTTGTCTAGAGGAACACACATGCAATTATACCAGGTGTGGTTCATGAAAAGAACAGACATGCAATGACACTGCATGTGGTTTGTGAAAAGAACAGACATGCAATGACACTTGTGGATCCTTATGTGGTTCATGAAAAGAACTGACATGCAATGACACTAGGTGTGGTTCATGAAAATAACAGACATGCAATGACAACGGTGGATCCATGTGTGGTTTATGGAAGTAATAGACATGCAATGACTCTAGCTGTGATTCATGAAAAGAACAGACATACAATGACACCGGTGGATCCATGTGTGGTTTAGGAGAAGAACACACATCCAATGACACTGGTGGATCCTTATGTGGTTCATGAAAAGAACAGACATGCAGTGACACCGATGGATCTTTATGTGGTTTGTCTAGAGGAACACACATGCAATTACATCGGGTGTGGTTCATGAAAAGAACAGACATGCAATGACACTGCATGTGGTTTGTGGAAAGAACAGAGATGCAATGACACTGGTGGATCCTTATGTGGTTCTGAAAAGAACTGACATGCAATGATACTAGGTGTGGTTCATGAAAAGAATAGACATGCAATGACACCGGTGGATCCATGTGTGGTTTATGTATATAATAGACATGCAATGACTCTAGCTGTGATTCATGGAAAGAAAAAACATGCAATGACACTGGTGGATCCATGTGTGGTTCATGAGAGAACACACATCCAATGACACTGGTGGATCCTTATGTTGTTCATGAAAAGAACAGACATGCAGTGACACCGGTGGATCCTTATGTGGTTTGTCTAGAGGAACACACATACAATGACACTGGGTGTGGTTCATTAAAAGAACAGACATGCAATGACACCGGTGGATCCATGTGTGGTTTATGGAAGTAACAGACATGCAATGACTCTAGCTGTGATTCATGAAAAGAACAGACATGCAATGACACCGGTGGATCCATGTGTGTTTCATGAGAAGAACACACATCCAATGACACTGGTGGATCCTTATGTGGTTCATGAAAAGAACAGACATGCAGTGACACCGGTGGATCCTTATGTGGTTTGTCTAGAGGAACACAGATGCAATGATACCGGGTGTGGTTCATGAAAAGAACAGACATGCAATGACTTATGTGGTTTGTTTAGAGGAACACACATGTAATGACACTGGGTGTGGTTCATGAAAAGAACATACAACAATGACACTAGTGTATCCTTATGTGGTTTTTGAGAAGAATAGACATGCAATGACACTGGTGGATCCTTATGTGGTTCATGAAAAGAACTGACATGCAATGACACTGGGTGTGGTTCATGAAGAGAACAGACATGCAATGACACCAGTGGATCCATGTGTGGTCTATGGAAGAAACAGACATGCAATGACTCTAGCTGTAATTCATGAAAATAACATACATGCAATGACACCGGTGGATCCATGTGTGGTTCATGAGAAGAACACACATCCAATGACACTGGTGGATCCTTATCTGGTTCATGAAAAGAACAGACATGCAGTGACACTGGTGGATCCTTATGTGGTTTGTCTAGAGGAACACACATGCAATTATACCAGGTGTGGTTCATGAAAAGAACAGACATGCAATGACACTGCATGTGGTTTGTGAAAAGAACAGACATGCAATGACACTTGTGGATCCTTATGTGGTTCATGAAAAGAACTGACATGCAATGACACTAGGTGTGGTTCATGAAAATAACAGACATGCAATGACAACGGTGGATCCATGTGTGGTTTATGGAAGTAATAGACATGCAATGACTCTAGCTGTGATTCATGAAAAGAACAGACATACAATGACACTGGTGGATCCATGTGTGGTTTAGGAGAAGAACACATCCAATGACACTGGTGGATCCTTATGTGGTTCATGAAAAGAACGGACATGCGATGACACCGCTGGATCTTTATGTGGTTTGTCTAGAGGAACACACATGCAATTACATCGGGTGTGGTTCATGAAAAGAACAGACATGCAATGACACTGCATGTGGTTTGTGGAAAGAACAGAGATGCAATGACACTGGTGGATCCTTATGTGGTTCATGAAAAGAACTGACATGCAATGATACTAGGTGTGGTTCATGAAAAGAATAGACATGCAATGACACCGGTGGATCCATGTGTGGTTTATGTATGTAATAGACATGCAATGACTCTAGCTGTGATTCATGGAAAGAAAAAACATGCAATGACACTGGTGGATCCATGTGTGGTTCATGAGAGAACACACATCCAATGACACTGGTGGATCCTTATGTTGTTCATGAAAAGAACAGACATGCAGTGACACCGGTGGATCCTTATGTGGTTTGTCTAGAGGAACACACATACAATGACACTGGGTGTGGTTCATTAAAAGAACAGACATGCAATGACACCGGTGGATCCATGTGTGGTTTATGTAAGTAACAGACATGCAATGACTCTAGCTGTGATTCATGAAAAGAACAGACATGCAATGACATCCATGTGTGGTTCATGAGAAGAACACACATCCAATGACACTGGTGGATCCTTATGTGGTTCATGAAAAGAACAGACATGCAGTGACACCGGTGGATCCTTATGTGGTTTGTCTAGAGGAACACAGATGCAATGACACTAGGTGTGGTTCATGAAAAGAATAGACATGCAATGACTTATGTGGTTTGTTTAGAAGAACACACATGTAATGACACTGGGTGTGGTTCATGAAAAGAACATACATGCAATGACTCTAGTGGATCCTTATGTGGTTTGTGAAAAGAACAGACATGCAATGACACTGGTGGATCCTTATGTGGTTCATGAAAAGAACTGACATGCAATGACACTGGGTGTGGTTCATGAAAAGAACAGACATGTAAGGACACAGGTGGATCCATGTGTGGTTTATGGAAGTAACAGACATGCAATGACTCTAGCTGTGATTCATGAAAATAACAGACATGGAATGACACCGGTGGATCCATGTGTGGTTCATGACAAGAACACACATCCAATGACACTGGTGGATCCTTATGTGGTTCATGAAAAGAACAGACATGAAGTGACACCGGTGGATCCTTATGTGTTTTGTCTAGAGGAACACACATGAAATTACACCGGGTGTGGTTCATGAAAAGAACAGACATGCAATTACACTGCATGTGGTTTGTGAAAAGAACAGACATGCAATGACACTGATGGATCCTTATGTGGTTCATGAAAAGAACTGACATGCAATGACACTGGGTGTGGTTCATGAAAATAACAGACATGCAATGACAACGGTGGATCCATGTGTGGTTTATGGAAGTAATAGACATGCATTGAATCTAGCTGTGTTTCATGAAAAGAAAAGACATGCATTGACACCAGTGGATCCATGTGTGGTTCATGAGAAGAACACACATGCAATGACACTGGTGGATCCTTATGTGGTTCATGAAAAGAACAGACATCCAGTGACACCGGTGGATCCTTATGTGGTTTGTCTAGAGGAACACACATGCAATGACACCGGGTGTGGTTCATGAAAAGAACAGACATGCAATGACTTATGTGGTTTGTTTAGAAGAACACACATGCAATGACACTGGGTGTGGTTCATGAAAAGAACATATATGCAATGACACTAGTGGATCCTTATGTGCTTTCCGAGAAGAACAGACATGCAATGACACTGGTGGATCCTTATGTGGTTCATGAAAAGAACTGACATGCAATGACACTGGTGTGGTTCATGAAAAGAACAGACATGCAATGACACAGGTGGATCCATGTGTGGTTTATGGAAGTAACAGACATGCAATGACTCTAGCTGTGATTCATGAAAATAACAGACATGCAATGACACCGGTGGATCCATGTGTGGTTCATGAGAAGAACACACATCCAATGACACTGCTGGATCCTTATGTGGTTCATGAAAAGAACAGACATGGACTGACACCGGTGGATCCTTATGTGGTTTGTCTAGAGGAACACACATGCAATGACACCGGGTGTGGTTCATGAAAAGAACAGACATGCAATTACTTATGTGGTTTTTCTAGAGGAACACACATGCAATGACACTGGGTGTGGTTAATGAAAAGAACAGACATGCAATGACACTGGTGGATCCTTATGTGGTTTGTGAGAAGAACAGACATGCAATGACACTGGTGGATCCTTGTGTGGTTCATGAAAAGAACTAACATGCAATGACACTGGGTGTGGTTCATGAAAATAACAGACATGCAATGACAACGGTGGATCCATGTGTGGTTTATGGAAGTAATAGACATGCAATGACTCTAGCTGTGATTCATGAAAAGAACAGACATGCAATGACACCGGTGGATCCATTTGTGGTTCATGAGAAGAACACACATCCAATGACACTGGTGGATCCTTATGTGGTTCATGAAAAGAATAGACATGCAGTGACACTGATGGATCCTTATGTGGTTTGTCTAGAGGAACACACATGCAATGACATCGGGTGTGATTCATGAAAAGAACAGACATGCAATGACTTATGTTGTTTGTATAGAGGAACACACATGCAATGACACTGGGTATGGTTCATGAAAAGAACAGACATGCAATGACACTGGTGGATTCTTATGTGGTTTGTGAGAAGAACAGACATGCAATGACACTGGTGGATCCATGTGTGGTTCATGAAAAGAACTGGCATGCAATGACACTAGGTGTGGTTCATGAAAAGAACACACATCCAATGACACTGGTGGATCCTTATGTGGTTCATGAAAAGAACAGACGTGCAGTGACACCGGTGGATCCTTATGTGGTTTGTCTAGAGGAACACAAATGCAATGACACCGGGTGTGGTTCATGAAAAGAACTAACATGCAATGACACTGGGTGTGGTTCATGAAAATAACAGACATGCAATGACACTGGTGGATCCTTATGTGGTTTGTGAGAAGAACAGACATGCAATGACACTGGTGGATCCTTGTGTGGTTCATGAAAAGAACTAACATGCAATGACACTGGGTGTGGTTCATGAAAATAACAGACATGCAATGACAACGGTGGATCCATGTGTGGTTTATGGAAGTAATAGACATGCAATGACTCTAGCTGTGATTCATGAAAAGAACAGACATGCAATGACACCGGTGGATCCATTTGTGGTTCATGAGAAGAACACACATCCAATGACACTGGTGGATCCTTATGTGGTTCATGAAAAGAACAGACATGCAGTGACACTGATGGATCCTTATGTGGTTTGTCTAGAGGAACACACATGCAATGACATCGGGTGTGATTCATGAAAAGAACAGACATGCAATGACTTATGTTGTTTGTATAGAGGAACACACATGCAATGACACTGGGTATGGTTCATGAAAAGAACAGACATGCAATGACACTGGTGGATTCTTATGTGGTTTGTGAGAAGAACAGACATGCAATGACACTGGTGGATCCATGTGTGGTTCATGAAAAGAACTGGCATGCAATGACACTAGGTGTGGTTCATGAAAAGAACACACATCCAATGACACTGGTGGATCCTTATGTGGTTCATGAAAAGAACAGACGTGCAGTGACACCGGTGGATCCTTATGTGGTTTGTCTAGAGGAACACAAATGCAATGACACCGGGTGTGGTTCATGAAAAGAACTAACATGCAATGACACTGGGTGTGGTTCATGAAAATAACAGACATGCAATGACAACGGTGGATCCATGTGTGGTTTATGGAAGTAATAGACATGGAATGACTCTAGCTGTGTTTCATGAAAATAACAGACATGCAATGACACCGGCGGATCCATGTGTGGTTCATGAGAAGAACACACATCCAATGACACTGGTGGATCCTTATGTGGTTCATGAAAAGAATAGACATGCAGTGACACCGGTGGATCCTTATGTGGTTTGTCTAGAGGAACACACATGCAATGACATCGGGTGTGGTTCATGAAAGAACAGACATGCAATGACTTATGTTGTTTGTCTAGAGGAACACACATGCAATGACACTGGGTGTGGTTCATGAAAAGAATAGACATGCAATGACACTGGTGGATTCTTATGTGGTTTGTGAGAAGAACAGACATGCAATGACACTGGTGGATCCATGTGTGGTTCGTGAAAAGAACTGACATGCAATGACACTGGGTGTGGTTCATGAAAAGAACACACATGTAATGACACTGGTGGATCCTTATGTGGTTCATGAAAAGAACAGACGTGCAGTGACACCGGTGGATCCTTATGTGGTTTGTCTAGAGGAACACAAATGCAATGACACCGGGTGTGGTTCATGAAAAGAATAGACATGCAATGACACTGGTGGATCCTTATGTGGTTTGTGAGAAGAATAGACATGCAATGACACCGGTGGATCCTTATGTGGTTCATGAAAAGAACACACATGCAATGACACTGGGAGTGGTTCATGAAAAGAACAGACATGCAATGACACCGGTGGATCCATGTGTGGTTTATGGAAGTAACAGACATACAGTGACACTAGATGTGGTTCATGAGAAGAACAAACATGCAATGACACCGGTGGATCCATGTGTGGTTCATGAGAAGAACACGCATCCAATGACACTGGTGGATCCTAATGTGGTTCATGAAAAAACAGACATGCAGTGACACCGGTGGATCCTTATGTGGTTTGTCTAGAGGAACACAGGTGCAATGACACCGGGTGTGGTTCATGAAAAGAACAGACATGCAATGACTTATGTGGTTTGTTTAGAAGAAAACACATGCAATGACACTGCATGTGGTTCATGAAAAGAATAGACATGCAATGACACTGATGGATCCTTATGTGGTTTGTTTAGAGGAACAGACATGCAATGACACCGGTGGATCCATGTGTGGTTCATGAGAAGAACACACATCTAATGACACTGGTGGATCCTTATGTGGTTCATGAAAAGAACAGACATGCAGTGACACCGGTCGATCCTTATGTGGTTTGTCTAGAGGAACACACATGCAATGACACCGGGTGTGGTTCATGAAAAGAACAGACATGCAATGACTTATGTGGTTTCTTTAGAAGAACACACATGCAATGACACTGGGTGTGGTTCATGAAAAGAACAGACATGCAATGACACTGGTGGATCCTTATGTGGTTTGTGAGAAGAACAGACATGCAATGACAGTGGTGGATCCTTATGTGGTTCATGAAAAGAAATGACATGCAATGACACTGGGTGTGGTTCATGAAAAGAACACACATCCAATGACACTGGTGGATCCTTATGTGGTTCATGAAAACAACAAACATGCAGTGACAATGGTGGATCCTTATGTGGTTTGTCTAGAGGAACACACATGCAATGACACTAGGTGTGGTTCATGAAAAGAACAGACATGCAATGACACTGGTGGATCCTTATGTGGTTTGTGAGAAGAACAGACATGCAATGACACTAGTGGATCCATGTGTGGTTCATGAGAAGAACACACATCCAATCACACTGGTGGATCCTTATGTGGTTCATGAAAAGAACAGACATGCAGTGACACCGGTGGATCCTTATGTGGTTTGTCTAGAGGAACACACATGCAATGATACCGGGTGTGGTTCATGAAAAGAACAGACATGCAATGACTTATGTGGTGAAAAGAACAGACATGCAATGACTTATGTGGTTTGTTTAGAATAACACAGATGCCATGACACTGGGTGTGTTTCATGAAAAGAACATACACGCAATGACACTAGTGGATCCTTATGTGGTTTCTGAGAAGAACAGACATGCAATGACACTGGTGGATCCTTATGTGGTTCATGAAAAGAACTGACATGCAATGACACTGGGTCTGGTTCATGAAAAGAACAGACATGCAATGACACCGGTGGATCCATGTGTGGTTTATGGAAGTAACATACATGCAATGACTCTAGTTGTGATTCATGAAAATAACAGACATGCAATGACACCGGTGGATCCATGTGTGGTTCATGAGAAGAACACACATCCAATGACACTCGTGGATCCTTATGTGGTTCATGAAAAGAACAGACATGAAGTGACACTGGTGGATCCTTATGTGGTTTGTCTAGAGGAACACACATGCAATGACACCGGGTGTGGTTCATGAAAAGAACAGACATGCAATGACACTGGGTGTGGTTCATGAAAAGAACAGACATGCAATGACACCAGTGGATCCATGTGTGGTTTATCGAAGTAACATACATGCAATGACTCTAGTTGTGATTCATGAAAATAACAGACATGCAATGACACCGGTGGATCCATGTGTGGTTCATGAGAAGAACACACATCCAATGACACCCGTGGATCCTTATGTGGTTCATGAAAAGAACAGACATGCAGTGACACCGGTGGATCCTTATGTGGTTTGTCTAGAGGAACACACATGCAATGACACCGGGTGTGGTTCATGAAAAGAAAAGACATGCAATGACTTATGTGGTTTGTCTAGAGGAACACACATGCAATGAAACTGGGTGTGGTTCATGAAAAGAACAGACATGCAATGACACTGGTGGATCCTTATGTGGTTTGTGAGAAGAATAGACATGCAATGACACTGGTGGATCCTCGTGTGGTTCATGAAAAGAACTGACATGCAATGACACTGGGTGTGGTTCATGAGAAGAACACACATCCAATCACACTGGTGGATCCTTATGTGGTTCATGAAAAGAACAGACATGCAGTGACACTGGTGGATCCTTATGTGGTTTGTCTAGAGGAACACACATGCAATGACACCGGGTGTGCTTCATGAAAAGAACAGACATGCAATGACTTATGTGGTTTGTTTAGAAGAACACACATGCAATGGCATTGGGTGTGGTTCACGAAAAGAACAGACATCCAATGACACTGGTGGATCCTTATGTGGTTTGTGAGAAGAACAGACATGCAATGACACTGGTGGATCCTTATGTGGTTCATGAAAAGAACTAACATGCAATGACACTGGGTGTGGTTCCTGAAAAGAACACACATCCAATGACACTGGTGGATCCTTATGTGGATCATGAAAATAATAGACATGGAGTGACACAGGTGGATCCTTATGTGGTTTGTCTAGAGGAACACAAATGCAATGACACGGGTGTGGTTCATGAAAAGAACAGACATGCAATGACTGATGTGGTTTGTCTAGAGGAACACACATGCAATAACACTGGGTGTGGTTCATGAAAAGAACAAACATTCAATGACACTGGTGGATCCTTATGTGGTTTGTGAGAAGAACAAACATGCAATGACACTGGTGGATCCATGTGTGGTTCATGAAAAGAACTGACATGCAATGACACTGGTTGTGGTTCATGAGAACAACACACATCCAATGGCATTGGTGGATCCTTATGTGGTTCATGAAAAGAACAGACATGCAGTGACACCGGTGGATCCTTATGTGGTTTGTCTAGAGGAACACACATGCAATGACACCGGGTGTGGTTCATGAAAAGAACAGACATGCAATGACTTATGTGGTTTGTTTATAAGAACACAAATGAAATGACATTGGGTGTGGTTCACAAAAAGAACAGACATGCAATGACACTGGTGGATCCTTATGTGGTTCGTGAGAAGAACAGACATGCAATGACACTGGTGGATCCTTATGTGGTTCATGAAAAGAACTAGCATGCAATGACACTGGGTGTGGTTCATGAAAAGAACACACATCCAATGACACTGGTGGATCCTTATGTGGTTCATGAAAAAAAACATGCAGTGACCCCGGTGGATCCTTATGTGGTTTGTCTAGAGTTACACACATGCAATGACACCGGGTGTGGTTCATGAAAAGAACAGACATGCAATGACACTGCATGTGGTTTCTGAAAAGAACAGACATGCAATAACACTGGTGGATCCTTATGTGGTTCATGAAAAGAACTGACATGTAATGACACTGGGTGTGGTTCATGAAAATAATAGAGATGCAATGACAAAGGTGGATCCATGTGTGGTATATGGAAGTAATAGACATGCAATGACTCTAGCTGTGATTCATGAAAAGAACAGACATGCAATGACACCGGTGGATCCATGTGTGGTTCATGAGAAGAACACACATCCAATGAAACTGGTGGACCCTTATGTGGTTCATGAAAAGAACAGACATGAACTGACACCGGTGGATCCTTATGTGGTTTGTCTAGAGGAACACGCATGCAATGACACCGGGTGTGGTTCATGAAAAGACCAGACATGCAATGACACTAGTGGATCCTTATGTGGTTTGTGAGAAGAACAGACATGCAATGACACTGGTGGATCCTTATGTGGTTCATGAAAAGAACACACATGCAATGACACTGGGTTTTGTTCAAGAAAAGAACACACATCCAATACACTGGTGGATACTTATGTGGTTCATGAAAAGAATAGACATGCAGTGACACCGGTGGATCCTTATGTGGTTTGTCTAGAGGAACACACATGCAATGACACCAGGTGTGGTTCATGAAAATAATAGACATGCAATGACACTGGTGGATCCTTATGTGGTTTGTGAGAAGAATAGACATGCAATGACACTGGTGGATCCTTATGTGGTTTGTGAGAAGAACAGACATGCAATAACACTGGTGGATCCATGTGTGGTTCATGAAAAGAACTGACATGCAATGACACTGGGTGTGGTTCATGAAAAGAACACACATCCAATGACACTTGTGGATCCTTGTGTGGTTCATGAAAAGAACAGACATGCAGTGACACCGGTGGATCCATATGTGGTTTGTCTAGAGGAACACACATGCAATGACACCGGGTGTGGTTCATGAAAAGAATAGACATGCAATGACACTGGTGGATCCTTATGTGGTTTGTGAGAAGAACAGACATGCAATGACACTGGTGGATCCTTATGTGGTTCATGAAAAGAACACACATGCAATGACACTGGGAGTGGTTCATGAAAAGAACAGACATGCAATGACACCGGTGGATCCATGTGTGGTTTATTGAAGTAACAGACATGCAATGACTCTAGATGTGGTTCATGAAAAGAACTGACAAGCAATGACACCGGTGGATCCATGTGTGGTTCATGAGAAGAACACACATCCAATGACACTGGTGGATCATCATGTGGTTCATGAAAAGAACACACATGTAGTGACACCGGTGGATCCTTATGTGGTTTGTCTAGAGGAACACAGATGCAATGACACCGGGCGTGGTTCATGAAAAGAACAGACATGCAATGACTTATGTGGTTTGTTTAGAAGAACACACTTGCAATGACACTGTGTGTGGTTCATGAAAAGAACAGACATGCAATGACACTGGTGGATCCTTATGTGGTTTGTTTAGAGGAACAGACATGCAATGACACCGGTGGATCCATGTGTGGTTCATGAGAAGAACACACATCCAATGACACTGGTGGATCCTTATGTGGTTTATGAAAAGAACAGACATGTAGTGACACCGGTCGATCCTTATGTGGTTTGTCTAGAGGAAAACACATGCAATGACACCGGGTGTGGTTCATGAAAAGAACAGACATGCAATGACACTGGTGGATCCTTATGTGGTTTGTGAGAAGACCAGACATGCAATGGCAGCGGTGGATCCTTATGTGGTTCATGAAAAGAAATGACATGCAATAACACTGGGTGTGCTTCATGAAAAGAACACACATCCAGTGACACTAGTGGATCCTTATGTGGTTCATGAAAGAACAGACATGCAGTGACACTGGTGGATCCTTATGTGGTTTGTCTAGAGGAACACACATGCAATGACAATGGGTGTGGTTCATGAAAAGAACAGACATGCAATGACACTGGTGGATCCTTATGTGGTTTGTTAGAAGAAATAACATGCAATGACACTAGTGGATCCTTATGTGGTTCATGAAAAGAACTGACATGCAATGACACTGGGTGTGATTCATGAAAAGAACAGACATGCAATGACACCAGTGGATCCATGTGTGGTTTATGGAAGTAACAGACATGCAATGACTCTAGCTGTGATTCATGAAAAGAACAGACCAACAATGACACTGGTGGATCCATGTGTGGTTCATGAGAAGAACACACATCCAATGACACTGGTGGATCCTTATGTGGTTTGTCTAGAGGAACACACATACAATGCCACTGGGTGTGGTTCATGAAAAGAACAGACATGCAATGACACCGGTGGATCCATGTGTGGTTTATGGAAGTAACAGACATGCAATGACTCTAGCTGTGATTCATGAAAAGAACAGACATACAATGACACAGGTGGATCCATGTGTGGTTCATGAGAAGAACACACATCCAATGACACTGGTGGATCCTTATGTGGTTCATGAAAAGAACAGACATGCAGTGACACCGGTGGATCCTTATGTGCTTTGTCTAGAGGAACACACATGCAATGACACCGGGTGTGGTTCATGAAAACAACAGACATGCAATGACTTATGTGGTTTGTTTAGAAGAACACACATGCAATGACACTAGGTGTGGTTCATGAAAAGAACATACATGCAATGACACTAGTGGATCCTTATGTGGTTTCTGAGAAGAACAGACATGCAGTGACACTGGTGGATCCTTATGTGGTTCATGAAAAGAACTGACATGCAATGACACTGGGTCTGGTTCATGAAAAGAACAGACATGCAATGACACCGGTGGATCCATGTGTGGTTTATGGAAGTAACATACATGCAATGACTCTAGCTGTGATTCATGAAAATAACAGACATGCAATGACACCGGTGGATCCATGTGTGGTTCATGAGAATAACACACATCCAATGACACTGGTGGATCCTTATGTGGTTCATGAAAAGAACAGACATGCAGTGACACCGGTGGATCCTTATGTGGTTTGTCTAGAGGAACACACATGCAATGACACCGGGTTTGGACCATGAAAAGAACTGACATGCAATGACTTATGTGGTTTTGTCTAGAGGAACACACATGCAATGACACTGGGTGTGGTTCATGAAAAGAACAGACATGCAATGACACTGGTGGATCCTTATGTGGTTTGTTTAGAGGAACAGACATGCAATGACACCGGTGGATCCATGTGTGGTTCATGAGAAGAACACACATCCAATGACACTGGTGGATCCTTATGTGGTTTATGAAAAGAACAGACATGTAGTGACACCGGTCGATCCTTATGTGGTTTGTCTAGAGGAACACACATGCAATGACACCGGGTGTGGTTCATGAAAAGAACAGACATGCAATGACACTGGTGGATCCTTATGTGGTTTGTGAGAAGACCAGACATGCAATGGCAGCGGTGGATCCTTATGTGGTTCATGAAAAGAAATGACATGCAATAACACTGGGTGTGGTTCATGAAAAGAACACACATCCAGTGACACTAGTGGATCCTTATGTGGTTCATGAAAGAACAGACATGCAGTGACACTGGTGGATCCTTATGTGGTTTGTCTAGAGGAACACACATGCAATGACACTGGGTGTGGTTCATGAAAAGAACAGACATGCAATGACACTGGTGGATCCTTATGTGGTTTGTTAGAAGAAATAACATGCAATGACACTAGTGGATCCTTATGTGGTTCATGAAAAGAACTGACATGCAATGACACTGGGTGTGATTCATGAAAAGAACAGACATGCAATGACACCAGTGGATCCATGTGTGGTTTATGGAAGTAACAGACATGCAATGACTCTAGCTGTGATTCATGAAAAGAACAGACCAACAATGACACTGGTGGATCCATGTGTGGTTCATGAGAAGAACACACATCCAATGACACTGGTGGATCCTTATGTGGTTTGTCTAGAGGAACACACATACAATGCCACTGGGTGTGGTTCATGAAAAGAACAGACATGCAATGACACCGGTGGATCCATGTGTGGTTTATGGAAGTAACAGACATGCAATGACTCTAGCTGTGATTCATGAAAAGAACAGACATACAATGACACAGGTGGATCCATGTGTGGTTCATGAGAAGAACACACATCCAATGACACTGGTGGATCCTTATGTGGTTCATGAAAAGAACAGACATGCAGTGACACCGGTGGATCCTTATGTGGTTTGTCTAGAGGAACACACATGCAATGACACCGGGTGTGGTTCATGAAAACAACAGACATGCAATGACTTATGTGGTTTGTTTAGAAGAACACACATGCAATGACACTAGGTGTGGTTCATGAAAAGAACATACATGCAATGACACTAGTGGATCCTTATATGGTTTCTGAGAAGAACAGACATGCAATGACACTGGTGGATCCTTATGTGGTTCATGAAAAGAACTGACATGCAATGACACTGGGTCTGGTTCATGAAAAGAACAGACATGCAATGACACCGGTGGATCCATGTGTGGTTTATGGAAGTAACATACATGCAATGACTCTAGCTGTGATTCATGAAAATAACAGACATGCAATGACACCGGTGGATCCATGTGTGGTTCATGAGAATAACACACATCCAATGACACTGGTGGATCCTTATGTGGTTCATGAAAAGAACAGACATGCAGTGACACCGGTGGATCCTTATGTGGTTTGTCTAGAGGAACACACATGCAATGACACCGGGTGTGGACCATTAAAAGAACTGACATGCAATGACTTATGTGGTTTGTCTAGAGGAACACACATGCAATGACACTGGGTGTGGTTCATGAAAAGAACAGACATGCAATGACACTGGTGGATCCTTATGTGGTTTGTGAGAAGAACAGACATGCAATGACACAAGTGGATCCTTGTGTGGTTCGTGAAAATAATTGACATGCAATGACACTAGGTGTGGTTCATGAGAAAAACACACATCCAATGACACTGGTGGATCCTTATGTGGTTCATGAAAAGAATAGACATGCAGTGACACCGGTGGATCCTTATGTGGTTTGTCTAGAGGAGCACACATCCAATGACACCGGGTGTGGTTTATGAAAAGAACAGACATGCAATGACTTATGTGGTTTGTTTAGAAGAACACACAAGCAATGACATTGGGTGTGGTTCACGAAAAGAACAGACATGCAATGACACTTGTGGATCCTTATGTGGTTTGTGAGAAGAACAGACATGCAATGATACTGGTGGATCCTTATGTGGTTCATGAAAAGAACTGACATGCAATGACACTGGGTGTGGTTCATGAAAAGAACACACATCCAATGACACTGGTGGATCCTTATTTGGTTCATGAAAAGAACAGACATGTAGTGACACCGGTGGTTCCTTATGTGGTTTGTCTAGAGGAACACACATGCAATGACACCGGGTGTGGTTCATGAAAAGAATAGACATGCAATGACACTGCATGTGGTTTGTGAAAGGAACAGACATGCAATGACACTGGTGGATCCTTATGTGGTTCATTAAAAGAACTGACATGCAATGACACTAGGTGTGGTTCATGAAAATAACAGACATGCAATGACAACGGTGGATCCATGTGTGGTTTATGGAAGTAATAGACATGCAATGACACTAGCTATGATTCATGAAAAGAATAGATATGCAATGACACCGGCGGATCCATGTGTGGTTCGTGAGAAGAACACACATCCATTGACACTGGTGGATCCTTATGTGGTTCATGAAAAGAACAGACATAAAGTGACACCGGTGGATCCTTATGTGGTTTGTCTAGAGGAACACACATGCAATGACACCGGGTTTGGTTCATGAAAAGAACAAACATGCAATGATTTATGTGGTTTGTCTAGAGGAACACACATGCAATGACACTGGGTGTGGTTCATGAAAAGAACAGACATGCAATGACACTGGTCGATCCTTATGTGGTTTGTGAGAAGAACAGACATGCAATAACACTGGTGGATCCATGTGTGGTTCATGAAAAGAACTGACATGCAATGACACTAGGTGTGGTTCATGAAAAGAACACATATGCAATGACACTGGTGGATCCTTATGGGGTTCATGAAAAGAACAGACATGCAGTGACACCGGTGGATCCTTATGTGGTTTGTCTAGAGGGACACACATGCAATGACACCGGGTGTGGTTCATCAAAAGAATAGACATGCAATGACACTGGTGGATCCTTATGTGGTTTGTGAGAAGAACAGACATGCAATGACACTGGTGGATCCTTATGTGGTTCATGAAAAGAACACACATGCAATGACACTGGGAGTGGTTCATGAAAAGAACAGACATGCAATGACACGGTGGATCCATGTGTGGTTTATGGAAGTAATAGACATGCAATGACTCTAGATGTGGTTCATGAAAAGAACTGACAAGCAATGACACTGGTGGATCCATGTGTGGTTCATGAGAAGAACACACATCCAATGACACTGGTGGATCATTATGTGGTTCATGAAAAGAACACACATGTAGTGCCACCGGTGGATACTTATGTGGTTTGTCTAGAGGAACACACATGCAATATACACCGGGTGTGGTTCATGAAAAGAACAGACATGCAATGACTGATGTGGTTTGTTTAGAAGAACACACTTGCAATGACACTGTGTGTGGTTCATGAAAAGAACAGACATGCAATGACACTGGTGGATCCTTTTGTGGTTTGTTTAGAGGAACAGACATGCAATGACACCGGTGGATCCATGTGTGGTTCATGAGAAGAACACACATGCAATGACACTGGTGGATCCTTATGTGGTTTATGAAAAGAACAGACATGTAGTGACACCGGTCGATCCTTATGTGGTTTGTCTAGAGGAACACACATGCAATGACACCGGGTGTGGTTCATGAAAAGAACAGACATGCAATGACACTGGTGGAAACTTATGTGGTTTGTGAGAAGACCAGACATGCAATGGCAGCGGTGGATCCTTATGTGGTTCATGAAAAGAAATGACATGCAATAACACTGGGTGTGGTTCATGAAAAGAACACACATCTAGTGACACTAGTGGATCCTTATGTGGCTCATGAAAGAACAGACATGCAGTGACACTGGTGGATCCTTATGTGGTTTGTCTAGAGGAACGCACATGCAATGACATTGGTGTGGTTCATGAAAAGAACAGACATGCAATGACACTGGTGGATCCTTTTGTGGTTTGTTAAAAGAACAAACATGCAATGACACTAGTGGATCCTTATGTGGTTCATGAAAAGAACTGACATGCAATGACACTGGGTGTGATTCATGAAAAGAACAGACATCCAATGACACCAGTGGATCCATGTTTGGTTTATGGAAGTAACGAAATGCAATGACTCTAGCTGTGATTCATGAAAAGAACAGACATGCAATGACACTGGTGGATCCATGTGTGGTTCATGAGAAGAACACACATCCAATGACACTGGTGGATCCTTATGTGGTTCATGAAAAGAACAGACATGCAGTGACACCGGTGGATCCTTATGTGGTTTGTCTAGAGGAACACACATACAATGCCACTTGGTGTGGTTCATGAAATGAACAGACATGCAATGACACCGGTGGATCCATGTGTGGTTTATGGAAGTAACAGACATGCAATGACTCTAGCTGTGATTCATGAAAAGAACAGACATGCAATGACACAGGTGGATCCATGTGTGGTTCATGAGAAGAACACACATCCAATGACACTGGTGGATCCTTATGTGGTTCATGAAAAGAACAGACATGCAGTGACACCGGTGGATCCTTATGTGGTTTGTCTAGAGGAACACACATGCAATGACACCGGGTGTGGTTCATGAAAAGAACAGACATGCAATGACTTATGTGGTTTGTTTAGAAGAACACAGATGCAATGACACTAGGTGTGGTTCATGAAAAGAACATACATGCAATGACACTAGTGGATCCTTATGTGGTTTCTGAGAAGAACAGACATGCAATGACACTGGTGGATCCTTATGTGGTTCATGAAAAGAACTGACATGCAATGACACTGGGTCTGGTTCATGAAAAGAACAGACATGCAATGACACCGGTGGATCCATGTGTGGTTTATGGAAGTAACATACATGCAATGACTCTAGCTGTGATTCATGAAAATAACAGACATGCAATGACACCGGTGGATCCATGTGTGGTTCATGAGAAGAACACACATCCAATGACACTGGTGGATCCTTATGTGGTTCATGAAAAGAACAGACATGTAGTGACACCGGTGGATCCTTATGTGGTTTGTCTAGAGGAACACACATGCAATGACACCGGGTGTGGACAATGAAAAGAACTGACATGCAATGACTTATGTGGTTTGTCTAGAGGAACACACATGCAATGACACTGGGTGTGGTTCATGAAAAGAACAGACATGCAATGACACTGGTGGATCCTTATGTGGTTTGTGAGAAGAACATACATGCAATGACACTAGTGGATCCTTGTGTGGTTTGTGAAAAGAACTGGCATGCAATGACACTAGGTGTGGTTCATGAGAAGAACACACATCCAATGACACTGGTGGATCCTTATGTGGTTCATGAAAAGAATAGACATGCAGTGACACCGGTGGATCCTTATGTGGTTTGTCTAGAGGAGCACACATCCAATGACACCGGGTGTGGTTCATGAAAAGAACAGACATGCAATGACTTATGTGGTTTGTTTAGAAGAACACACATGCAATGAAATTGGGTGTGGTTCATGAAAAGAACAGACATGCAATGACACTGGTGGATCCTTATGTGGTTTGTGAGAAGAACAGACATGCAATGACACTAGTGGATCCTTATGTGGTTCATGAAACGAACTGACATGCAATGACACTGGGTGTGGTTCATGAAAAGAACACACATCCAATGACACCGGTGGATCCTTATGTGGTTCATGAAAAGAACAGACATGTAGTGACACCGGTGGTTCCTTATGTGGTTTGTCTAGAGGAACACACATGCAATGACACCGGGTGTGGTTCATGAAAAGAATAGACATGCAATGACACTGCATGTGGTTTGTGAAAGGAATAGACATGCAATGACACTGGTGGATCCTTATGTGGTTCATGAAAAGAACTGACATGCAATGACACTAGGTGTGGTTCATGAAAATAACAGACATGCAATGACAACGGTGGATCCATGTGTGGTTTATGGAAGTAATAGACATGCAATGACTCTAGCTATGATTCATGAAAAGAACAGAAATGCAATGACACCGGTGGATCCATGTGTGGTTCATGAGAAGAACACACATCTAATGACACTGGTGGATCCTTATGTGGTTCATGAAAAGAACAGACATGCAGTGACATCGGTGGATCCTTATGTGGTTTGTCTAGAGGAACACACATGCAATGACACCGGGATTCGTTCATGAAAAGAACAGACATGCAATGATTTATGTGGTTCGTCTAGAGGAACACACATGCAATGACACTGGGTGTGGTTCATGAAAAGAACAGACATGCAATGACACTGGTGGATCCTTATGTGCTTTGTGAGAAGAACAGACATGCAATAACTCTGGTGGATCCATGTGTGGTTCATGAAAAGAACTGACATGCAATGACACTGGGTGTGGTTCATGAAAAGAACACACATCCAATGACACTGGTGGATCCTTATGGGGTTCATGAAAAGAACAGACATGCAGTGACACCGGTGGATCCTTATGTGGTTTGTCTAGAGGTACACACATGCAATGACACCGGGTGTGGTTCATGAAAAGAATAGACATGCAATGACACTGGTGGATCCTTATGTGGTTTGTGAGAAGAACAGACATGCAATGACATTGGTGGATCCTTATGTGGTTCATGAAAAGAACACACATGCAATGACACTGGGAGTGGTTCATGAAAAGAACAGACATGCAATGACACCGGTGGATCCATGTGTGGTTTGTGGAAGTAATAGACATGCAATGACTCTAGATGTGGTTCATGAAAAGAATTGACAAGCAATGACACCGGTGGATCCATGTGTGGTTCATGAGAAGAACACGCATCCAATGACACTGGTGGATCCTTATGTGGTTCATGAACAGAACAGACAGTAGTGACACCGGTGGATCCTTATGTGGTTTGTCTAGAGGAACACACATGCAATGACAACGGATGTGGTTCATGAAAAGAACAGACATGCAATGACTTATGTGGTTTGTTTAGAAGAACACACTTGCAATGACACTGCGTGTGGTTCATGAAAAGAACAAACATGCAATGACACTGGTGGATCCTTATGTGGTTTGTTTAGAGGAACAGACATGCAATGACACCGATGGATCCATGTGTGGTTCATGAGAAGAACACAGATCCAATGACACTGGTGGATGATCCATGTGTGGTTTATGGAAGTAACAGACATGCAATGACTCTAGCTGTGATTCATGAAAATAAGAAACATGCAATGACACCGTTGGATCCATCTGTGGTTCATGAGAAGAACACACATCCAATGACACTGGTGGATCCTTATGTGGTTCATGAAAAGAACAGACATGAGTGACACCGGTGGATACTTATGTGGTTTGTATAGAGGAACACACATGCAATGACAGCGGGTGTGGATAATGAAAAGAAGTGACATGCAATGACTTTTGTGGTTTGTCTAGAGGAACACACATGCAATGACACTGGGTGTGGTTCATGAAAAGAACAGACATGCAATGACACTGGCGGATCCTTATGTGGTTTGTGAGAAGAACAGACATGCAATGACACTGGTGGATCCTTGTGTGGTTCATGAAAAGAACTAACATGCAATGACACTGGGTGTGGTTCATGAGAAGAACACACATCCAATGACACTGATGGATCCTTATGTGGTTCATGAAAAGAACAGACATGCAGTGACACCGGAGGATCCTTATGTGGTTTGTCTAGAGGAACACACATGCAATGACACCGAGTGTGGTTCATGAAAAGAACAGACATGCAATGACTTATGTGGTTTGTTTAGAAGAACACACATGCAATGACTTTGGGTGTGGTTCACGAAAAGAACAGACATGCAATGACACTGGTGGATACTTATGTGGTTTGTGAGAAGAACAGACATGCAATGACACTGGTGGATCCTTATGTGGTTCATGAAAAGAACTGACATGCAATGACACTGGGTGTGGTTCACGAAAAGAACACACATCCAATGACACTGGTGGATCCTTATGTGGTTCATGAAAATAACAGACATGCAGTGACACCGGTGGATCCTTATGTGGTTTGTCTAGAGGAACACACATGCAATGACACCGGGTGTGGTTCATGAAAAGAACAGACATGCAATGACACTGCATGTGGTTTGTGAAAAGAACAGACATGCAATGACACTGGTGGATCCTTATGTGGTTCATGAAAAGAACTGACATGTAATGACACTGGGTGTGGTTCATGAAAATAACAGACATGCAATGACAACGGTAGATCCATGTGTGTTTTATGGAAGTAATAGACATGCAATGACTCTAGCTGTGATTCATGAAAAGAACAGACATGCAATGACACCGGTGGATCCATGTGTGGTTCATGATAAGAACACACATCCAATGACACTGGTGGATCCTTATAGGGTTCATGAAAAGAACAAACATGAAGTGACACCGGTGGATCCTTATGTGGTTTGTCTAGAGGAACACACATGCAATGACACCGGGTGTGGTTCATGAAAAGAACAGACATGCAATGACTTATGTGGTTTCTTTAGAAGAACACACATGCAATGACACTTGGTGTGGTTCATGAAAAGAACAGACATGCAATGACACTGGTGGATCCTTATGTGGTTTGTTTAGAGGAACAGACATGCAATGACACTGGTGGATCCATGTGTGGTTCATGAAAAGAACTGACATGAAATGGCACTGGGTGTGGTTCATCAAAAGAACACACATCCAGTGACACTACTGGATCCTTATGTGGTTCATGAAAAGAACAGACATGCAGTGACACCGATGGATCCTTATGTGGTTTGTCTAGAGGAACACACATGCAATGACACCGGGTGTGGTTCATGAAAAGAATAGACATACAATGACACTTGTGGATCCTTATGTGGTTTGTTAGAAGAACAGACATGCAATGACACTGGTGGATCCTTATGTGGTTCATGAAAAGAACACACATGCAATGACACTGGGAGTGGTGCATGAAAAGAATAGACATGCAATGACACCGGTGGATCCATGTGTCGTTTATGGAAGTAACAGACATGCAATGACTCTAGCTGTGGTTCATGAAAAGAATAGACATGCAATGACACCGGTGGATCCTTGTGTGGCTCATGAGAAGAACACATATCCAATGACACTGGTGGATCCTTATGTGCTTCATGAAAAGTACAAACATGCAGTGACACCGGTGGATCCTTATGTGGTTTGTGTAGAGGAACACACATGAAATGACACCGGTTGTGGTTCATGAAAAGAATAGACATGGAATCACTTATGTGGTTTGTTTGTAAGAAACCACATGCAATGACACTGCATGTGGTTCATGAAAAGAAACAGACATGCAATGACACTGGTGGATCCTTATGTGGTTTGTTTAGAGGAAGACATGCAATGACCTTTGGTGGATGCATGTGTGGTTCATGAGAAGAACACACATCCAATGACACTGGTGGATCCTTATGTGGTTCATGAAAAGAACAGACATGAAGTGACACCGGTCGATCCTTATGTGGTTTGTCTAGAGGAACACACATGCAATGACACCGGGTGTAGTTCATGAAAAGAACAAACATGCAATGACACTGGTGGATCCTTATATGGTTTGTGAGAAGAACAGACATGCCATGATAGTGGTTGATCCTGACGTGGTTCATGAAAAGAAATGACATGCAATGACACTGGTGTGGTTCATGAAAAGAACACACATCCAATGACACTGTGGATCCTTATGTGGTTCATGAAAAGAACATACATGAAGTGACACTGGTGGATCCTTATGTGGTTTGTCTAGAGGAACACACATGCAATGACACTGGGTGTGTTTCATAAAAAGAACAGACATGCAATGACACTGGTGGATCCTTATGTGGTTTGTGAGAAGAACAGACATGTAATGACACTGGTGGATCCTTATGTGGTTCATGAAAAGAACTGACATGCAATGACACTGGGTGTGGTTCATGAAAAGAACAAACATACAATGACACCGGTGGATCCATGTGTGGTTTATGGAAGTAACAGACATGCAATGACTCTAGCTGTGGTTCATGAAAAGAACAGTACATGCATGGACACCGGTGGATCCATGTGTAGTTCACGAGAAGAACACACATCCAATGACACTGGTGGATCCTTATGTTGTTCATGAAAAGAACAGACATACAGTGACACCCGTGGATCCTTATGTGGTTTGTCTAGAGGAACACATATGCAATGACACCGGGTGTGGTTCATGAAAAGAACAGACATGCAATGACTTATGTGGTTTGTTTAGAAGAACACACATGCAATGACACTGGTGTGGTTCATGAAAAGAACAGACATGCAATGACACTGGTGGATCCTTATGTGATTTGTTTAGAGGAACATACATGCAATGACACCGGTGGATCCATGTGTGGTTCATGAGAAGAACACACATCCAATGACACTGGTGGATCCTTATGTGGTTCATGAAAAGAACAGACATGCAGTGACACCGGTGGATCCTTATGTGGTTTGTCTAGAGGAACACACATGCAATGACACTGGGTGTGGTTCATGAAAAGAACAGACATGCAATGACTTATGTGGTTTCTTTAGAAGAACACACATGCAATGACACTTGGTGTGGTTCATGAAAAGAACACACATGCAATGACACTGGGAGTGGTGCATGAAAAGAATAGACATGCAATGACACCGGTGGATCCATGTGTCGTTTATGGAAGTAACAGACATGCAATGACTCTAGCTGTGGTTCATGAAAAGAATAGACATGCAATGACACCGGTGGATCCTTGTGTGGCTCATGAGAAGAACACATATCCAATGACACTGGTGGATCCTTATGTGCTTCATGAAAAGTACAAACATGCAGTGACACCGGTGGATCCTTATGTGGTTTGTGTAGAGGAACACACATGAAATGACACCGGTTGTGGTTCATGAAAAGAATAGACATGGAATCACTTATGTGGTTTGTTTGTAAGAAACCACATGCAATGACACTGCATGTGGTTCATGAAAAGAACAGACATGCAATGACATTGGTGGATCCTTATGTGGTTTGTTTAGAGGAACAGACATGCAATGACACTGGTGGATGCATGTGTGGTTCATGAGAAGAACACACATCCAATGACACTGGTGGATCCTTATGTGGTTCATGAAAAGAACAGACATGAAGTGACACCGGTCGATCCTTATGTGGTTTGTCTAGAGGAACACACATGCAATGACACCGGGTGTAGTTCATGAAAAGAACAAACATGCAATGACACTGGTGGATCCTTATATGGTTTGTGAGAAGAACAGACATGCCATGATAGTGGTTGATCCTGACGTGGTTCATGAAAAGAAATGACATGCAATGACACTGGGTGTGGTTCATGAAAAGAACACACATCCAATGACACTGGTGGATCCTTATGTGGTTCATGAAAAGAACATACATGAAGTGACACTGGTGGATCCTTATGTGGTTTGTCTAGAGGAACACACATGCAATGACACTGGGTGTGTTTCATAAAAAGAACAGACATGCAATGACACTGGTGGATCCTTATGTGGTTTGTGAGAAGAACAGACATGTAATGACACTGGTGGATCCTTATGTGGTTCATGAAAAGAACTGACATGCAATGACACTGGGTGTGGTTCATGAAAAGAACAAACATACAATGACACCGGTGGATCCATGTGTGGTTTATGGAAGTAACAGACATGCAATGACTCTAGCTGTGGTTCATGAAAAGAACAGTACATGCATGGACACCGGTGGATCCATGTGTAGTTCACGAGAAGAACACACATCCAATGACACTGGTGGATCCTTATGTTGTTCATGAAAAGAACAGACATACAGTGACACCCGTGGATCCTTATGTGGTTTGTCTAGAGGAACACATATGCAATGACACCGGGTGTGGTTCATGAAAAGAACAGACATGCAATGACTTATGTGGTTTGTTTAGAAGAACACACATGCAATGACACTGGTGTGGTTCATGAAAAGAACAGACATGCAATGACACTGGTGGATCCTTATGTGATTTGTTTAGAGGAACATACATGCAATGACACCGGTGGATCCATGTGTGGTTCATGAGAAGAACACACATCCAATGACACTGGTGGATCCTTATGTGGTTCATGAAAAGAACAGACATGCAGTGACACCGGTGGATCCTTATGTGGTTTGTCTAGAGGAACACACATGCAATGACACTGGGTGTGGTTCATGAAAAGAACAGACATGCAATGACACTGGTGGATCCTTATGTGATTTGTTTAGAGGAACAGACATGCAATGACACTAGTGGATCCATGTGTGGTTCATGAGAAGAACACACATCCAATGACACTTGTGGATCCTTATGTGGTTCATGAAAAGAACAGACATGCAGTGACACTGGTGGATCCTTATGTGGTTTGTCTAGAGGAACACACATGCAATGACACTAGGTGTGGTTCATGAAAAGAACAGACATGCAATGACACTAGTGGATCCTTATGTGGTGTGGTTCATGAGAAGAACACACATCCAATGACACTGGTGGATCCTTATGTGGTTCATGAAAAGAATAGACATGCAGTGACACCGGTGGATCCTTATGTGGTTTGTCTAGAGGAGCACACATCCAATGACACCGGGTGTGGTTCATGAAAAGAACAGACATGCAATGACTTATGTGGTTTGTTTAGAAGAACACACATGCAATGAAATTGGGTGTGGTTCACGAAAAGAACAGACATGCAATGACACTGGTGGATCCTTATGTGGTTTGTGAGAAGAACAGACATGCAATGACACTAGTGGATCCTTATGTGGTTCATGAAACGAACTGACATGCAATGACACTGGGTGTGGTTCATGAAAATAACACACATCCAATGACACTGGTGGATCCTTATGTGGTTCATGAAAAGAACAGACATGTAGTGACACCGGTGGTTCCTTATGTGGTTTGTCTAGAGGAACACACATGCAATGACACCGGGTGTGGTTCATGAAAAGAATAGACATGCAATGACACTGCATGTGGTTTGTGAAAGGAATAGACATGCAATGACACTGGTGGATCCTTATGTGGTTCATGAAAAGAACTGACATGCAATGACACTAGGTGTGGTTCATGAAAATAACAGACATGCAATGACAACGGTGGATACATGTGTGGTTTATGGAAGTAATAGACATGCAATGACTCTAGCTATGATTCATGAAAAGAACAGACATGCAATGACACCGGTGGATCCATGTGTGGTTCATGAGAAGAACACACATACAATGACACTGGTGGATCCTTATGTGGTTCATGAAAAGAACAGACATGCAGTGACATCGGTGGAACCTTATGTGGTTTATCTAGAGGAACACACATGCAATGACACCGGGTTTGGTTCATGAAAAGAACAGACATGCAATGATTTATGTGGTTCGTCTAGAGGAACACACATGCAATGACACTGGGTGTGGTTCATGAAAAGAACAGACATGCAATGACACTGGTGGATCCTTATGTGCTTTGTGGGAAGAACAAACATGCAATAACACTGGTGGATCCATGTGTGGTTCATGAAAAGAACTGACATGCAATGACACTGGGTGTGGTTCATGAAAAGAACACACATCCAATGACACTGTGGATCCTTATGGGTTCATGAAAGAACAGACATGCAGTGACACGGTGGATCCTTATGTGGTTTGTCTAGAGGAACACACATGCAATGACAACGGTGGTGTGGTTCATGAAAAGAACAAACATGCAATGACACTGGTGGATCCTTATGTGGTTTGTTTAGAGGAACAGACATGCAATGACACCGATGGATCCATGTGTGGTTCATGAGAAGAACACATATCCAATGACACTGGTGGATGATCCATGTGTGGTTTATGGAAGTAACAGACATGCAATGACTCTAGTTGTGATTCATGAAAATAAGAAACATGCAATGACACCGTTCGATCCATGTGTGGTTCATGAGAAGAACACACATCCAATGACACTGGTGGATCCTTATGTGGTTCATGAAAAGAACAGACATGAGTGACACCGGTGGATACTTATGTGGTTTGTATAGAGGAACACACATGCAATGACAGCGGGTGTGGATCATGAAAAGAAGTGACATGCAATGACTTTTGTGGTTTGTCTAGAGGAACACACATGCAATGACACTGGGTGTGGTTCATGAAAAGAACAGACATGCAATGACACTGGCGGATCCTTATTTGGTTTGTGAGAAGAACAAACATGCAATGACACTGGTGGATCCTTGTGTGGTTCATGAAAAGAACAGACATGCAATGACAATGGGTGTAGTTCATGAGAAGAACACACATCCAATGACACTAGTGGATCCTTATGTGGTTCATGAAAAGAACAGACATGCAGTGACATCGGTGGATCCTTATGTGGTTTGTCTAGAGGAACACACATGCAATGACACCGGGTGTGGTTCATGAAAAGAACATACATGCAATGACTTATGTGGTTTGTTTAGAAGAACACATATGCAATGACTTTGGGTGTGGTTCACGAAAAGAACAGACATGCAATGACACTGGTGGATACTTATGTGGTTTGTGAGAAGAACAGACATGCAATGACACTGGTGGATCCTTATGTGGTTCATGAAAAGAACAGACATGCAATGACACCGGTGGATCCATGTGTGGTTCATGAGAAGAACACACATCCAATGACACTGGTGGATCCTTATAGGGTTCATGAAAAGAACAAACATGCAGTGACACCGGTGGATCCTTATGTGGTTTGTCTAGAGGAACACACATGCAATGACACCGGGTGTGGTTCATGAAAAGAACAGACATGCAATGACTTATGTGGTTTCTTTAGAAGAACACACATGCAATGACACTTGGTGTGGTTCATCAAAAGAACAGACATGCAATGACACTGGTGGATCCTTATGTGGTTTGTTTAGAGGAACAGACATGCAATGACACTGGTGGATCCATGTGTGGTTCATGAAAAGAACTGACATGAAATGGCACTGGGTGTGGTTCATCAAAAGAACACACATCTAGTGACACTACTGGATCCTTATGTGGTTCATGAAAAGAACAGACATGCAGTGACACCGATGGATCCTTATGTGGTTTGTCTAGAGGAACACACATGCAATGACACCGGGTGTGGTTCATGAAAAGAATAGACATGCAATGACACTTGTGGATCCTTATGTGGTTTGTGAGAAGAACAGACATGCAATGACACTGGTGGATCCTTATGTGGTTCATGAAAAGAACACACATGCAATGACACTGGGAGTGCTGCATGAAAAGAATAGACATGCAATGGCACCGGTGGATCCATGTGTCGTTTATGGAAGTAACAGACATGCAATGACTCTAGCTGTGGTTCATGAAAAGAATAGACATGCAATGACACCGGTGGATCCATGTGTGGTTCATGAGAAGAACACATATCCAATGACACTGGTGGATCCTTATGTGGTTTGTGTAGAGGAACACACATGAAATGACACTGGTTGTGGTTCATGAAAAGAATAGACATGGAATCACTTATGTGGTTTGTTTGGAAGAAACCACATGCAATGACACTGCATGTGGTTCATGAAAAGAACAGACATGCAATGACATTGGTGGATCCTTATGTGGTTTGTTTAGAGGAACAGACATGCAATGACACCGGTGGATCCATGTGTGGTTCATGAGAAGAACACACATCCAATGACACTAGTGGATCGTTATGTGGTTCATGAAAAGAACAGACATGCAGTGACACCGGTCGATCCTTATGTGGTTTGTCTAGAGGAACACACATGCAATGACACCGGGTGTAGTTCACGAAAAGAACAAACATGCAATGACACTGGTGGATCCTTATATGGTTTGTGAGAAGAACAGACATGCCATGATAGTGGTTGATCCTGACGTGGTTCATGAAAAGAAATGACATGCAATGACACTGGTGGATCCTTATGTGGTTCATGAAAAGAACATACATGCAGTGACACTGGTGGATCCTTATGTGGTTTGTCTAGAGGAACACACATGCAATGACACTGGGTGTGTTTCATAAAAAGAACAGACATGCAATGACACTGGTGGATCCTTATGTGGTTTGTGAGAAGAACAGACATGTAATGACACCTTATGTGGTTCATGAAAAGAACAAACATACAATGACACCGGTGGATCCATGTGTGGTTTATGGAAGTAACAGACATGCAATGACTCTAGCTGTGGTTCATGAAAATAACAGTACATGCATGGACACCGGTGGATCCATGTGTAGTTCACGAGAAGAACACACATCCAATGACATTGGTGGATCCTTATGTGGTTCATGAAAAGAACAGACATAAAGTGACACCCGTGGATCCTTATGTGGTTTGTCTAGAGGAACACATATGCACTGACACCGGGTGTGGTTCATGAAAAGAACAGACATGCAATGACTTATGTGGTTTGTTTAGAAGAACACATATGCAATGACACTGGGTGTGGTTCATGAAAAGAACAGACATGCAATGACACTGGTGGATCCTTATGTGATTTGTTTAGAGGAACATACATGCAATGACACCGGTGGATCCATGTGTGGTTCATGAGAAGAACACACATCCAATGACACTGGTGGATCCTTATGTGGTTCATGAAAAGAACAGACATGCAGTGACACCGGTGGATCCTTATGTGGTTTGTCTAGAGGAACACACATGCAATGACACCGGGTGTGGTTCATGAAAAGAACAGACATGCAATGACTTATGTGGTTTCTTTAGAAGAACACACATGCAATGACACTTGGTGTGGTTCATGAAAAGAATAGACATGCAATGACACTGGTGGATCCTTATGTGATTTGTTTAGAGGAACATACATGCAATGACACCGGTGGATCCATGTGTGGTTCATGAGAAGAACACACATCCAATGACACTGGTGGATCCTTATGTGGTTCATGAAAAGAACAGACATGCAGTGACACCGGTGGATCCTTATGTGGTTTGTCTAGAGGAACACACATGCAATGACACCGGGTGTGGTTCATGAAAAGAACAGACATGCAATGACACTGGTGGATCCTTATGTGGTTTGTGAGAAGAATAGACATGCAATGACACTGGTGGATCCTTATGTGGGTCATGAAAAGAACTGACATGCAATGACACTAGGTGTGGTTCAAGAAAAAACACACATCCAATGACACTGGTGGATCCTTATGTGGTTCATGAAAAGAACAGACATGTAGTGACACTGGTGGCTCCTTATGTGGTTTTTCTAGAGGAACGCACATGCAATGACACTGGGTGTGGTTCATGAAAACAACAGATATGCAATGACACTGGTGGATCCTTATGTGGTTTGTGAGAAGAATAGACATGCAATAACATTGGTGGATCCTTATGTGGTTCATGAAAAGAACTGACATGCAATGACACTTTGTGTGGTTCATGAAAAGAACAGACATGCAATGACACTGGTGGATCCTTATCTGGTTTATGGAACTAACAGACATACAGTGACACCGGTGGATCCTTATGTGGTTTGTCTAGAGGAACACACAAGCAATGACACTGGGTGTGGTTCATGAAAAGAGCAGACATGCAATGACATTGGTGGATCCTTATGTGGTTTGTTTAGAGGAACAGACATACAATGACACCGGTGGATCCATGTGTGGTTCATGAGAAGAACACACATCCAATGACACTGGTGGATCCTTATGTGGTTCATGAAAAGAACAGACATGCAGTGACACCGGTCTATCCTTATGTGGTTTGTCTAGAGGAACACACATGCAATGACACCGGGTGTGGTTCATGAAAAGAACAGACATGCAATGACACTGGTGGATTCTTATATGGTTTGTGAGAAGAACAGACATGCCATGACAATGGTTGATCCTTATGTGGTTCATGAAAAGAAATGACATGCAATGACACTGGGTGTGGTTCATGAAAAGAACACACATCCAATGACACTGGTGTATCCTTATGTGGTTCATGAAAAGAACATACATGCAGTGACACTGGTGGATCCTTATGTGGTTTGTCTAGAGGAACACACATGCAATGACACTGGGTGTGTTTCATGAAAAGAACAGACATGCAATGACACTGGTGGATCCTTATGTGGTTTGTGAGAAGAATAGACATGCAATGACACTAATGGATCCTTATGTGGTTCATGAAAAGAACTGACATGCAATGACACTGGGTGTGGTTCATGAAAAGAACAGACATACAATGACACCGGTGGATCCATGTGTGGTTTATGGAAGTAACAGCCATGCAATGACTCTAGCTGTGGTTCATGAAAAGAACAGACATGCAAGGACACCGGTGGATCCATGTGTAGTTCACGAGAAGAACACAGATCCAATGACACTGGTGAATCCTTATGTGGTTCATGAATAGAACAGACATACAGTGACACTAGTGGATCCATATGTGGTTTGTCTAGAGGAACACACATGCAATGACACCGGGTGTGGTTCATGAAAAGAACAGACATACAATGACTTATGTGGTTTGTTTAGAAGAACACACATGCAATGACACTGTGTGGTTCATGAAAAGAACAGACATGCAATGACACTGGTGGATCCTTATGTGGTTCATGAAAAGAACACACATGCAATGATAGTGGGTGTGGTTCATAAAAAGAACAAACATGCAATGACACTGGTGGATCCTTATTGTTTTGTTTAGAGGAACAGACATGCAATCACACTGTGTGTGGTTCATGAAAAGAACACACATCCAATGACACTGGTGGATCCTTATGTGGTTTGTCTTGACGAACACACATGCAATGACACCGGGTGTGGTTCATGAAAAGAATAGACATGTAATGACTTATGTGGTTTGTTTAGAAGAACACACATGCAATGACACTGGGTGTGGTTCATGAAAAGAACAGACATGCAATGTTACTAGTGGATCCTTATGTCGTTTGTGAGAAGAACAGACATGCAATGACACTTGGGTGTGGTTCATGAGAAGAACACACATCCAATGACACTGGTGGATCCTTATGTGGTTCATGAAAAGAACAGACATGAGTGACACCGGTCGATCCTTATGTGGTTTGTCTAGAGGAACACACATGCAATGACACCGGGTGTGGTTCATGAAAAGAACAGACATGCAATGACACTGGTGGATCCTTATATGGTTTGTGAGAAGAACAGACATGCCATGACAGTGGTTGATCCTTATGTGGTTCATGAAAAGAAATGGCATGCAATCACACTGGGTGTGGTTCATGAAAAGAACACACATCCAGTGACACTGGTGTATCCTTATGTGGTTCATGAAAAGAACATACATGCAGTGACACAGGTGGATCCTTATGTGGTTTGTCTAGAGGAACACACATGTAATGACACTGGGTGTGTTTCGTGAAAAGAACAGACATGCAATGACACTAGTGGATCCTTATGTGGTTTGTGAGAAGAACAGACATGCAATGACACTAGTGGATCCTTATGTGGTTCATGAAAAGAACTGACATGCAATGACACCGGGTGTGGTTCATGAAAAGAACAGACATACAATGACACCGGTGGATCCATGTGTGATTTATGGAAGTAACAGCCATGCAATGACTCTAGTTGTGGTTCATGAAAAGAACAGACATGCAAGGACACCGGTGGATCCATGTGTAGTTCACGAGAAGAACACAGATCCAATGACACTGGTGGATCCTTATGTGGTTCATGAAAAGAACAGACATACAGTGACACTAGTGGATCCATATGTGGTTTGTCTAGAGGAACACACATGCAATGACACCGGGTGTGGTTCATGAAAAGAACAGACATGCAATGACTTATGTGGTTTGTTTAGAAGAACACACATGCAATGACACTGGGTGTGGTTCATGAAAAGAACAGGCATGCAATGACACTGGTGGATCCTTATGTGGTTCATGAAAAGAACACACATGCAATGACAGTGGGTGTGGTTCATGAAAAGAACAGACATGCAATGACACTGGTGGATCCTTATTGTTTTGTTTAGAGGAACAGACATGCAATCACACTGGGTGTGGTTCATGAAAAGAACACACATCCAATGACACTGGTGGATCCTTATGTGGTTTGTCTTAGGGAACACACATGGAATGACACCGGGTGTGGTTCATGAAAAGAACACACATGCAATGACTTATGTGGTTTGTTTATAAGAACACACATGCAATGACACTGGGTGTGGTTCATGAAAAGAACAGACATGCAATGTCACTAGTGGATCCTTATGTGGTTTGTGAGAAGAACAGACATGCAATGACACTTGGGTGTGGTTCATGAGAAGAACACACATCCAATGACACTGGTGGATCCTTATGTGGTTCATGAAAAGAACAGACATGAGTGACACCGGTGGATCCTTATGTGGTTTGTCTAGAGGAACTCACATGCAATGACACTGGGTGTGGTTCATGAAAAGAACAGACATGCAATGACACTGGTGGATCCTTATGTGGTTTGTGAGAAGAACAGACATGCAATGACACTGGTGGATCCTTATGTGGTTCATGAAAAGAACTGACATGCAATGACACTGAGTGTGGTTCGTGAAAAGAACAGACATGCAATGACATCGGTGGATCCATGTGTGTTTTATGGAAGTAACAGACATGCAATGACTCTAGTTGTGGTTCATGAAAAGAACAGACATGCAGTGACACCGGTGGATCCATGTGTGGTTTATGGAAGTAACGGACATGCAATGACTCTAGCTGTGGTTCATGAAAATAACAGACATGCAATGACACTGGTGGATCCATGTGTGGTTCATGAGAAGAACACACATCCAATGACACTGGTGGATCCTTATGTGGTTTGTTTAGAGGAACAGACATGCAATCACATAGGTGGATCCATGTGTGGTTTATGAGAAGAACACACATCCAATGAACTCTAGTGGATCTCTCTTGGCATAATTTGATGTATTTCATTTTACAAGACACTTTCCATTTTTATACTACTCAGTTTTGCCCTTGGTTTTATGTGGTACTACTTAGTTTTGCCCCCCTCTCTCTATCTTTCGTAGAAGCCCAAACCTGCGTTCACCTTGTCTGCTACTCCGTGATTGGTTGTCATAGTTGTCACGCGGATCGTGCACACCAACCGTTGATTTTGTGCGATCCAACGATGATCGCTGCACACGTCGTGTCCTTCACAGTACAGCGTGAGACAGCACGGATGTCTCCCTCAGCGAGACTTCTACAGGAAGGAACACGATGCCGTCCATGGGAAAAGTCGTCGAGCGGTCATGTCAAGTTTAATCAAGTCTGAAAAGCCTACTACTGCTACTACAACACATGCAGAACAGCGGGTCATCGAGTGCATGGTTGTCGATGGGACGCTGCAATTTATTGCCACTTGATTTTCATAAGACATATCCCATTTTTACGCAGCGCTCTCAATCTCACTTCCAACAGGGCCCTACCGCTAGTAAATTCCATGAGTCAAGGGCCCCCCTCGAGTAGATCTAATGTTGCTAGAAATTGGTTCCGCGCCACTTGCATGTAGTGGAATCGAGGTCTGCCATGAGCGCGTTTTCAATGCAGCTCTAAAGTGGAGATCGTGGCTATTTCAAAAAAAAAGGAACCGAAAAAAATGGGTGGAGATCGTGGTAGCCCCCTGCCCACCACACGTGTCCACTCGAGGACTACGAACGGTCCGGTGTTTATAACCCCCCTCGACCTTCTTCTTCCATGAGCTCGTGTCATTTCCCCCAGTCTGTCTAGTCCCAAGACCCCAATCTACACTGCCGCCCTTCAAGCTCCCTCGCTTGCACTACCTCCTTCCCTTGGTGCGCCATGAAGCGTACGCATGGAGACGAGCCGGAGGTGAAGCCAGTTGAAGGCGCAGCAGCAGATGGCTCGGTTGTTGCCAAGCAGACGGAGGCGTCTTCTCTGGGCACGAACGCCGCTCGTCGCCGCACCGTCGAGGGAGCGAGTTCATCCGTCCATCCAGTAGCCATCGCTGCCGAGCAGCAGGTGGTAGCCGTCGCCGCCGAGAAGCAGGTGGTAGCCATCACTGCCGAGCAGCAGGTAGTAGCCGTTTCCGCCGAGTAGCAGGTGGCCGACAATGTCGTAGCCGACAACGTCGTGGTGCCAGCGCCAGATCGGGATGGAGGGCAGGCGGCAGGCGGAGGCAATCCAGTGATCTACATCAACTACCCCATCTCCGTACAAGAAATCTTCAACACAATCGTGGAGAATGATGAGTTCGAGGAGGAGGTCCCTGATGAGGAGTCCAAGGTACTATATTGCTAGCTTTTCTAGTCGCAGCCGTAGTTTTCACTATTCATACATAGAATTTGCTCAATCGATTATAGATTCTTTTGCTCTTAAAGTAGGGTAGTATATATATGATTCAATCGGTTGATTGATGCATCTGCCATCTAGTCACAAAACCCCAATCCGTCTAGTCACAAAACTCCAATTTGCTCATCTGCCATCTAGTTGAGTTTGCTAGTTGAGTGTTGATTTTGACACAAAACAGTCCTATAACATTACATTTCTATTTCTTACTGAGCCCAATGATTCAATTTTCCCCCAAAATAGTGCAAGGGCATATGATGGTGTCGTTTTCTTAGGGATGGTTAGTGAACCTGAGACAGCAATGCACATAAACAATATAGGTTGTGTTGTTGGTATTTTGGTTCTCCGACTCCATCGCTGAAAAAATGAGGCCCTAATTTTTCTCTCATATGGAACCTAAATATATAATCTTTGTATTGTTTTTGATCTATGAATGCGTTGTATGATGCATTTGTATATCTCTGAATATTGTTTTGTACGATTACATTTCAATTTCTTATTGTGGCTAATGATTCAAATTTGCCCCAAAGAGAGGCAGACACATTGGTGTCAGATTTTCTCAGGGATGAGTGAGCGAACCTGGGGCCATTTACAAGATCAATATAAGCTGTGCAACTGTTACTTGGTTTGCTTACGCCATCTCTGTAGAAACTTATGAGGCTGCAATCTTTATTCTACATTTATAGAACTATGATATTTGAATTATCTATTCTATGCATTCATAGTGTATAATAATTACATTTTAGTTTGTCATCGAGGCCGATGATTGAAATTTGCTCCAAAAGAGTTCAAAGGGAGACACGTATGATGGTGTCATGTTTTAGAAATGGGTTGGTGAACCTGAGGCAGCAATGCACACAAACAATATAGGTTGTTTTGTTGGTACTTTGGTTCTCCAACTTCATCTCTGAAACAAATTATAAGGCCCTTGATTTATTCTCATATGGAACTACATATATAATCCTTGAATTGTTTCTGATCTTTTAATGATTGGTATGATGCATATCCTATATAACTAAATAGTTCATCCCCACTAACCTATTTCTCTCAACATGCAGCTATGCCAACTCAGTGGTCCCACCACCTCAGCTTTCTTTGCCACCACAGCTTGCCATGCAGCAGGAAAAAAAATCTCTTTCTCTTTCGTAAAATTCCTTCATACATTCTATTTACTCCGTGCAGTACCAGCAATTTAGTGCAGCCCATTAATCACGCCTTAACCTATCCCACCTTAATCCTTTAAATCTAGCATTTTTTATGCTTGATGTCCTCTCCGCTCCCTTTGAATGGCCGGGGCTGCACCATTTTAATTGCCTTCCCAATGATTCCTCTTTCCTTCCTAGAAAAATGACCTGCGTTCCTATATGCTCGCCTCCTCCTTGTGCATCTACTGCCTGCTTCACTCACGGATGCCATTGATTCTTGGTCTCCTAATCCTCGGTTGCAAGATAGCACGTTGTTTTCCTCACCGCCGTTTCCATCAGCTACCACGCGCTAAAGCTTAAGAGTCGCCATTATGATCAGGGAGAGAGGCACCGCCGATTTGTTCCTTTCCCGATTTTGAGATGCTATTGTTGAATTTTGTTTGGGTTTTCTTCGAGTGATTCACTCCATATATTTTATCAATCATGCGCTTAAGGAAGGGGATGTTATCCTCCATGGAGGTAACCGATTCTCCTATTTTTTTTGCAGGATTAGATTAATTTTGTTTGGGTCTTGATCCACTATTAGTGAACATATCTCCAAGTCGTCATGTTCTCCGGCATATGGAGGTAACAAATTCTCCTAATTTTTTTGCAGGATTAGATTAATTTTGTTTGGGGCTTGATCCAGTATTGCTGAACACATCTCCAAGTCGTCATGTTCTCCCGCATAAGCACGAATTGGCAACATGTAATCAATATCACAATTTGTTAGCATAATTTGGATGGCCCCTCACCTATACTGATGTTCTTCTCACATTCTGATTAATATGCGATAATTAGTTGGAAATTTCTCTCCGACAGTCTGTTTTGTTAGTGGAAACCATCTGCCTGTTAGTGGAAGCCATTTGCCCCGTCTACATTTGCTAATGGGATAAACCGACTGCACCAGGTCTCTTAGCATGACCATATTGATTATGTTTAAATCCGTATCATATTCCTTTGCGATTCCCCTTTCTACCTACGTCAGATTGGAGCTGGCCGGAGGCAAACTCATATCAATTAGATGATGATGTTGGGATTTCCTTGAAATTTTTAATCTCTGGTTATTTTTTATTGAAGAAGTACTTCAAACATCTAAAATACAGTGTTCGAGTCTGTTGTACTCATTGGTTGTTCAAGTGATTTGGCCTAAATGCAAAGAAATGAGATGGTGTGAGTAACAATCTGTAATGACCTACATGGTCTTATTTTGTTTTCTCACAACACAAGTCTCAACGGAAAGATGCACACCCTCCTAAAAATGCCCTACAATCAGAAGTGTCTGAGGTTCATTTGGAGTAACATTCATTTACTCCCTATTTTTAGTTTTACAAATGTATGAAACCTTCATTTTATTGGGGCCATGTATATCATTTCACACGTCCTAAACTAGTTTCTACCTATACCTATTAGAGTCATGCATCTTAATTGTTTTCTTCATTTCATCCAGCAGTAAACTGTATATGTTTTCTATCAAAACAATCATATGTTTTCTTTGAACGAGCAATCATATGTATACGTCCTTTATGTTATATTTTTGCTAATTATTTGGAAATGATTCTTTGGAAATGAAGCAATAGTTTTAGCAATTTATCCCGCCGCAACGCGCGGGAAATCATCTAGTGTATATGAATGGTTTTGATCATAAGTATTTTTAACATGTAGCTGAAGATTAATTGTTTGGTTTTTTATTTATAATTACAATATCTAGGCTTGTTTTTGTACCTGACTATGTATATCCCTAAATATTGTTTTGTACGATTACATTTCAATTTTTTATTGTAGCCAATGATTCAAATTTGCCCCAAAGAGAGGCAGACACATTGGTGTCAGATTTTTTCAAGGATGAGTGAGCGAACCTGGGACCATGTACAGGAATAATATAAGATGTGCAATTGTTACTTGGTTTGCTCACATCATCCCTGAATAAACTTATGAGACCGCAATTTTTATTCTACATTCATAGAACTATGATATTCGAATTATCTATTCCATGCATTCATAGTGTATAAGAATTATATTTTAGTTTGTCACCGAGGCCGATGATTGAAATTTCCCCCAAAAGAGTTCAAGGGGGGACACGTATGATGGTGTCGTGTTTTAGGGATGGGTTGGTGAACCGGAGGCAGCAATGCACACAAACAATATAGGTTGTGATGTTGGTACTTTGGTTCTCCAACTCCATCTCTGAAATAAATTATGAGGCCCTAGATTTATTCTCATATGGAACTACATATATGATCCTTGAATTGTTTTTGATCTTTTAATGATTGGTGTGATGCATATGTAGATGAATGGTTTTGATCATAAGTATTTTTAACATGTACCTGAAGATTAATTGTTTGGTTTTTTATTTATAATTACAATATTTAGGCTTGTTTTTGTAACTGGCTATGTATATCCCTGAATAATGTTTTGTACGATTACGTTTCATTTTCTTATTGTGGCCAATGATTCAAATTTGCCCCAAAAGAGAGGCAGACACATTGGTGTTAGATTTTTTCAGGGACGAGTTAGTGAACCTGGGGCGATGTACAAGAACAATATAGACTGTGCAATTGTTACTTGGTTCACTTATGCTGTCCCTGTAGAAACTTATGAGGCCTTAATCTTTATTCTACATTCATAGAACTATGATATTCGAATTATCTATTCCATGCATTCAGTGTATAAGAATTATATTTTAGTTTGTCACCGAGGCTGATGATTGAAATTTGCCCCAAAAGAGTTCAAGGGGAGACACATATCACAGTGTCATGTTTTAGGGATGGGTTGGTGAACCTGAGGCAGCAATGCACACAAACAATATAGGTTGTGCTGTTGGTACTTTGGTTCGCCAACTCCATCTCTGAAACAAATTATGAGGCCCTAGATTTATTCTCGTATGGAACTACATATATGATCCTTAAATTGTTTCTGATCTTTTAATGATTGGTATGATGCATATGTATATGAATGGTTTTGATCATAAGTATTTTTAACATGTACCTGAAGATTAATTGTTTGCCTTTTTATTTATAATTACAATATTTAGGCTTGTTTTTGTACCTGGCTATGTATATCCCTGAATAATGTTTTGTACGATTACATTTCAATTTCTTATTATGGACAATGATTCAAATTTGTCCTAAAAGAGAGGCAGACACATTGGTGTCAGATTTTTTCGGGGATGAGTTAGTAAATCTGGGGCGATGTACAACAACATTACAGGTTGTGCAATTGTTACTTGGTTCACCTACTTCATCCCTGAAGAAACTTATGAGGCCCCTAGATTTATCCTACATTCACTCTGATGCAATTATTTGTCATTGTGTTGAGATGAAACGATATATGAACCGATCAAACTATTGCTGAGATGCTTTATCTTTGATATCCACGGATATATTGTCTTACATATACATGTTGTCAATTCTTGAGTTGTAATACAATTTTGTATGAGTTCTAAGTTATGTTCTTAAAAATCAACAGGAGGATGATGATGAGACGATAGCAAGGTATCCAGATACAACAAGAGCCCCTACGTGCTGAGGCGGTTATGGTGTGGGCTAATCCGTTTCCACCGTAGGGGCAGACTGTTTTTCCCATTCTGTGTCAGAGCAATCAACATGGACCTCAACAGCATGATCTAGCATGCGGAGGGCGTTGCCATAGGCCGAGGCAGAAGCCATAGGCCGATTACCTTGGCGCGGCACGCAGCCTACGGCAAATTCCTCCGGGGGTATGTCAGGGCTGGCCTGTATCCTATCGACTAGGCTGTCGCTGCCTCCTGCTGATAAACCCCTGCCCTGCTAGGCGTCTCTGTGTCCCGGCCTCCTGCTGCAGCCCCTGCTTTTATTTTGTTCTAGTTAATTATTACCTATGTGTGGCATGTAAGACAATATATCTGTGGTGTCTCTGGTGAACCTTCTATATTAATCTACTCCTTTATATGGAGTGCCTTAAAGTTTCTAGTGTTCAATTATATTTACTGATCATGCTCATGCACACTACAAAATATTTCTAGTGCTCGATTATATTATAATTGTCAAGAAATACATCAACAAGTTAAATTGGTCGAAATTTTGTATTGAAGTAACTAAATGTATCAAACACATAATAAACTAGAAACTAAAATCTAGTTCAAACACATAATGTATCACCACCACTTGTTGTCGTCCTTGACTTGCTTCCCCTTCAACCGCTTGATGTCGCCACCGTCCTAAGATCCCTGCTCGTCCTGAAACCGCTTTCTGTCCTCCTCGCGCTTCTTCTCCTGGGCTAGCTTGCAACCAGGGCATAGCTCTCTCGTGAAAACCCCCGCCTTAACCATCCCACCTTTCATGGTAATGAGCTTACTGTACAACTCGTACGCCATGTAGGCGTCTCTGGCTGCATACTCGAGGCGCACCTGGCTCATCGGCTTCCACTCCCAGTAGTCATGATCAAGTCGCTTCAATATCTTCAGTTTTTCATAGGATTTATCGATGATTTCCGCCGCCAGATAACCCATACCATCCTTCGCTGGGTATGGTTTGATCTTGTATAGATTTTGGATGTCGATGTGGTGCCCATCTGGGATTTTTATCAACGCACGAGAAAGCATAATTGTGTCATTTGTGATATCCACGCTAGTGAAAGTTATCCCTTTCCTACACAAGAACTCGACCAGAGCCGGACAATGCATCTCAGTTGGTTTACTCCTGCACTTAGATGGTTCTAGGGATGTAAGGGAAAAGGGATGCAGAAGTGGTGATCTCAAATTTAAATTTCACATACCTGTAGAAGTGGTAAACGAGGACCTCCTCATGTATGGCGATTTGCACGACAACGATATCTTGTGGAGGATTTTTTCGCTTATTTGCACGGGTGTACTCCAAGTATAGCCCCACAAACTTGTGCTTCTCTTTCTGAAGCAATTGCTCAAACCTGGCGAGAGTTATCTCCACAGTCGCTTCATCATTTGTGTACACTACTGTCAAAGTCATGGTGCCATGGGCAGGGACCAAGTGGGTCTCTATTGTGCGTTTCCCATCGTCCATGCCTGCAAGGAAATGGGTGAAAGGAAATGCCTGCAAGGAACTGCCTACGAGAGGAAGAAGAAGATGAACTGGCGGTTCTAGAACAGAGGAAGAAGAAGCGCCCAGGAAAAACTGCAGAGGAATGACTGCAGAAGAAACGTGGTAACTGCAACTTTCGGTTCGAGAACTCACCGTGGTTACGTGGAGATCGTGGCAGTGTCGCCGGTTCAACAAGTGGGGCCAGTTCCTACGAGAATATGAAATTAGCTGTGCATTTTTCTATGCGAGAGATTGAGAGACATCATTTATATTTTGTCTTTACAAATTAAACACAATGAAGTTGGTATAGCCCAAGAGATTTGAACAAAAGAGATTTGCTAGTTTAACATACAACAACACTTACAGGCCCAACATGGCAGAACTTGGAGAGCCCTAGAACTTGAGCTATCATAGAGACCTCGGCAGAGGTGGCAGAATTGGTGCGGGTGCAACCACGGCGACGGCGAGCTCGGATTCTAGAGGAGGAAAACAGAACTGAGCATGGTCGACAAGGTGATAGATCTCACCGGGAACCAATTCTCGTCCCCGCACCATGCCATGGGTGTGTCCATGGTGAGGGCGAGCTCCGACTCGAGATGGGGAGGAGAGCGGGGCCGAGCAGCTTCGTCACGTCCCAGCTCTGCGCCATGGCCGCGACCACAGATTGCCGCTCCGGGGAAGAAGCGACGTAATGGATGCAGGCGCCAACGCTGCAAGCCTACAGGGAGGAGAGCTGGGCCGAGCAGGTTCGTCCACATCCTAGCTCCGCGCCATGGCTGCGACGCCCCACAGATTGCCGCTCCAGGGAAGAAGAAGACGCGTAATGGATGCAGGCGCCAACGCTGCAAGCCTAATTGACACCTAAGCGACAGGAGCGACATGAGCGACATAACAGCGAGAATTGAAAGGGGACCAACTTGACGGCCGTTAGCCTGATTTTTTGTATTGAAACGTAAAGTTGAATTCGTGCCAAAAAAGTCCCTCTGAGTATTTGGCACACCAACTGTAGTCATCCCGGCTGATTTCAAGGAACTTGGGTACCGTGTTGCCTGGACACCCCAACTTTCGGTCCGCAAAATGATATTCTCTTTGCTCGGACCAGTTGAGGAAGCGGGGGATGTTGACCTGGGTCACTGTGTTGATGGCGACTGTGCGGGCGAGCACCTTCTTCTCGCGTTTGGTGTCGAGCCTGGTGAAGGTGTGTAGCGATCCACCGGCGTTGCCGAATTCACCGGCATTGTCGTTATCCCTTGGCGGGTTGTTGTTGGGGTCGTCCCTTGCCCGCCTTGCCTTCTCAATCTCCTTTAGAGAATGGAAGTATGCGGTGGTGTGGATGGCGGGCTTCCCCTCCCTGCTGTGGTAGACACAGGGCTGGTTGAGAAGGGCGGCGGGGTCTAATTTTGGCCTCGCCGTGTTGTTGGCGCGGTAATTTCCGCTGTCGTGGTAGTTTCCTCCGTCGTGGCGGAAGTTCTTCGGGTCACATTTGTCGTAGCCGGCATTGGCGACGAAGTCGACTCGCCCTTTACCGTGGCGCTTGCCGGTGAGGCGAGTGTTGTTGTAGCGCATGTCGCAGTGTTGCCCGTTGTCGCTGCCGCTGGTGTGGCGTCTTCCCCCTGACTCGTCGTCGGAGTCTTGGTTGGGGTCCTCCTCCGCGTAGCGCTTGGCGATTTCGAGGAGGTCGGGGACATTGTCGAGCATCTGGTAGACCCTCTTGATATTGGCGACCAGAGGCTTGTACCGACACGCATTCTTGAAGCAGTGGATCGCCGTGTCCGGGTGGATGTTGGAGGCTTTGATGCACAGTTCCTACCACCTCTGGATCTAGTGGCGGGTCTACTCGCACTGTCCCTCGATGCAGCGCTCCAGTTCTTCGATGGTAGTGACGCCTGTGTAGGAGCCCTCGAAGTGCATGATGAAGGCGTCGCGCATCTCCTCCCACGAGTCGATGCTGCCGGCAGGGTGGGTGTTGAACCACTGCCTGGTCGCTCCTTATCATTAGGGGGAGGTAGCGGGCGGCGAGCAGGTCGGTGTGGCTGACGATTCCCATAGCATGTAACACCCCCAGGATCAGGTTTAAACAAATCCAGACCTTATCCTGACATAAGCTTAACCTAGACCTCGAGGAAATCCAGTGAGAAATCAATAACACAATAGTAACCCTGCAACACAAAAATTATTACAGCGAGCTCATAACTGAGCGAAGAACCAAAATATTACAAGCAGAGGTCACTAACCACAAACATCAAACAACAGAAGGAAAATTATGCTATTAAGTATAGCAAACTTAACAAATGGCCTAAGAGGCCTGAACCATAATGATGACGTCCTAGCCCATAAATTCTGGGCTGCCGGATGGGAACCCCAAGCTACTCGTCAGTGTCTATGTCGTACGGAACTCATCTTCAGGGGAACACTTACTCTGCTACAAAACGTATCAACAAAGCAAGGGTGAGTATAGGGTGTACTCCGCAAGACTTATGGCTGGTGGGGTTATTTTGCATAAAGCCATCTTTGTTTATGAAACATGAGGGAGAAGAAGCTCGTCTAATTAGAATATTTTAAAAGGGCATAAGAAAGCGACATCTCCGAAGAATTGATCATCATCTTGATATCCACCAAATCATCACCATCTCCTAACTAGGATCACCCCCTCGTACCCATGAGGAAGCATCCTTAAGCACACGTTGAACTGCCAAGTTTTTATGATTAGGTTATAGTTCTCTATGATCTTAGAATTTGGTCACCAAGCGTTCATAACTATGAACATGGCTTTTCGAAAAGATTTAACTCTGCAGGGGTGTACAACTTTACGCACATGTACCAATCAACTCTTAATTCCAGATCATTAGCCCTCTTCCTTGGAAGGCCGGCAGAGGGTGGTTGGCCACGACCTTTACCATGCTTTCGTTGAGACCATGAGTCACGCCCTAATGATGGTTCCACCATAACGGGTCAAATCCCGAAGCCGGTCCCTAGAGATGTGAGTCGTGGTTAGTTTACCAGGGGCTCCATCGACCCCAAGAAACCCCGACCACGCTTACCTACCTGTTATGATGCACCTTCACCCGCCAAATCTTTCAAAACATTTTCTATGCATATGTCAAATGGAACGCCGAACTATGTGACTCATGGAATCTACTAGGAAAGTTAGTTAGTCGAGAGGTCCCCATAAACCCCGTGTGGCTATACGCTCATCTTGGTCCAAAGGCAAGAACTCGGTTCCTAGTGGTGGTGAGCATGGGACTACAAAAACCACATCCCACCATGGCCTCCCATACAAGCCTTAACATGTTTAACCTTTACCACTGATCTTACCTCATTAGTATACCTCGTTCTCCTGTCATACTAGATTCTCTGCATTTGATACATCATCTGGATGAACCAGCACTGACAGCTAAGCATGGCTAAGCAAGACATAGATATAAGCTCTAGCAGTGCACACAAGTCAAACCTAGTTATGCTAGGAGCAGTGGATTCGGTAATATGAGCTCAAGGGACTAATGCAATAGATAGGATACTCTATCTATCAATAAAATACCATAGTAGAATCGTATGCATCATGGCAAGAATGAAATACTTTCAAAATCATAGGATTGTATAATGGTGGGGCTTTGCTTTCCTTTGCCTATTGATAACCAATAAGCAGATCTTCAGATATCTTGTACTTGACTTGATTATAGTTGGTCAAGTATTGTTCGTTGATCTTCGATGGTGTTGATCTCAGTCTTCAATCGCGATCTCGATATCGTATTCTACCGAGAAGAAGAAAATACCGGAAAGAAAGGGGAAACAATCAACACATGGCATCAATGCAATGCTCAAGCAAGGATGATGATATGACAAGTTAAATAGAGTGGAAATGTACCCCTAATACATGCTTCGCAAATTAAGCGGGATCCGAAGGGTCCAAACCGTAATATAGGAGAGACCCCGGAATCACCTACGGGTTTCAATTGACTATTGTAATTAAAGTTGTTGAACAATGCATGATATGAGTCTATTGTGTAGATCTCATTTCACTGAACATTTGGATATATTATACATATTTTTCTGACTTATAAATAATTACTTAATGAATTTATAAGATTTAAACCAATTTATGGAATTATTAAAACAATTTATAACCTTTATTGCGTCACTATGACGTCATTATTATGGCTAGGTACTTTGTTACTACACCTAAACCTACCTCGGACAACGATGTAACAGGCCAGGCCACGCCAAGAAGCCACTTAATCGGTCAGCGTCAGGACCCACGGACACGTCAGCACCACGTTGGCACGACATCACCGTGATGTCATGTCACCGGCCACCTGCAGATGGTCATCAGCACCAGAGATTTTGAGCATGCGCGTGCGAGATGGGTATGTGGTTCGAACCGGGGCTGCTTGGCGAGCTAGCTAGTGGTAGCGCCGCTGCGATTCGACCACCAGAACAGTGGCTACGACGGCGTGCAGCGGTAGAACTTGCAGATCAGCATGGCGGTGATGGCAAATAGCAAGAGGGAGCGAGTGTAGGGGCGCCTAAGCACCAGATGCTCACCGTGAAGCTAATGGGCGTGACAGCAAGGACGGAGGTGGACCAAAACGGCGAGAAGGTCGACGGCGATGCTTGTCAGTGTCGGGGAAGATGACCTCGATTCCGGCGATTGAGGGCACACGTGCTTCCGTGGCTTGGCTAGGAAGGACCAGGAGGACGAGGCAGAGGTGATGGCATGCTTAGTTGGCCTCGGGGCGGTGAAAACAGCGGCGGACGATGGGGTCCGACGGGGTTAGGGTTTGGGCTTGCACAGGAGAGAGCAAACGAGAGCAAGAGAGAGAGGGAAAGTGGATAGGGAGAGCGAGGGTGACGTCGTGGCTATCTTATCCTCCACCAAGAGCGTGATGGATGGAGGCGAGGGAGCGGTGCAGATCGATGGCGGCGGCATCGCCAGATAGTCCTTGGCCGCACAACTGTGAAAACAAATTAAGCGGTATTAGCCTAGGGTCACAATACTCAGCCAAGCGAGTGGGCTAACTAGTCATGGGTGGGCTGAAGGGGAGAGAAGAGATGGGTTGCGGCTTGATTCCAGTCTGGCTGCATTTTTTTAGCAAAAACCTTTTCAAATTATGTTTTCTTCTTTTGAGTTTGTATTTAAATTTCAAACCTGTTTTGGATTATTTCAAACATACCAGAAGGTTTACAAAGTATACAAAACACTCAAGGGGCCTTGTATTCAGTTTGGGCTCCAAACATTTTGTAGTTTTCGAAATTCAAACTATTTTGAATATATTTCAAGGAGAGGGAAAAGACTAGGGGTAGAGTTTTACTTTCTTTCTTTTGGATGCACTTTTAAAAGATGATGCTCATGAATACACAATCAACCCTAATTAATGATTAACTAAAATTGGGGTGTTATAGATCTATCCCCATTATGAGAATCTCGACCCGAGATTCCGCAGGTAGGAAGAAGGAAGAGAAATAGGGTCACTTCTAAGGATAAGAGGGAAACACACTAACAACACACAGAATATCTCATGGTCAATTCGTGATGGAGTGTTCAGGGACAACTCTGAGATGACAACATGAAACACATCAAGGTAGTGGAGGAAACAAAAGAAGATAGGTTTCAAGTTGTTAGATAGCTGGTCTTCATAAGAATTGAGACCATGGAGCTTCAAATGAGTTTAAGCTTCTAAAAAGGAAAGCTTACAATAGGAAGAACATGACCATAGACTTCAAGATATGAACCTCTACTAAACATCTTAAGTAGAGCTTTCGGGGATACAGAGATACAGCTAACCAAGTTGTTGAACTACTTTTGATACAGAAGGGTCAGTCTTTCGTTCAACAGAAGGCCAAGACAGAAAGGTTGTTTTGTGGCGAGGACTCGTAAGAGTCTCAAGGAACATGTAACAAGAGGAGCTTCTGATCACCAAAATCATCGTCACTCTTGAACATGAACGAGAAACCAAGGAAACTCTTTATTCATCCAGGACTACCAAAATCTTTGCCGAAGATCATGGTATCACTTTACACCACTAGGATGAATAGATAGGAAGATTCCTGATGACACGAGGAAAAAGAAACTTCATTCTCATACTTCAATTACTTGGCAAAATAGGAAGCTTGCCAGCATAAAGGGTCCGGAGGATCGACCGAGAGACATTTAGCAACACTACTTTAAATGTTCTCCTTGATGTTCAAGACACGAGACATCAAGTGAAGGTCGGACTTCGAATACAAAGGAAACCATAAGCACAACTCCTATAATAAACATATAAGAAGCCTAATAAAGAGTAGTTGTTATTTGTTGATTCAAGAGAATATGACAACAGGCCTTCCGACTAATTGTGTCAACCATTACATCAATTTTTGCCAGGTTTACAAAGAGACCTTTGTTAAAACCTTGAAGAACACAAACCATCATATCTGCCTGAGATTCAGATTTGGTTAGGTGAGATGATAGTTCAGTCTCAGCATGTCCGAATAGAAAGCTTGCAACATTTACCGCAAAGGTAAAGTTACTAGATTCTCAAGACATGGACTATAGTGTTAAGCTCCAATAGACTGGGCTACATTTCTATACCAATGTATTAACAATTGTCAGGGGACAACTTCTCATACATCAAGTACTTGCAACTAAATACACATGTGTCCTTAAAGGAACAAAACAACTTTCATCAATTGCACATGAACCGGAGAAGGTCGCTTCTAACATCTAGAACGCATACTTCGAAATAACACGAAGAAGGTTCTTAAAAGTTTCCAACACTAATGCCAAAGGTTCCATATGTATCTATTCTATCATGGAGAAAATAAGGATATTGTTGATGGGATCAACAACAAACTTATCGAGATACTCCAATTGTATGAACTCATATGTTGTGTGAACATGGCAAAGTATTGGTCAGACCAAAAGGATATGAAGATGTACTCAAGTGAAACATCACGAGTAGCAACATCATCAAGATAGTCCCTGGAACTGAGTTTGATTTGACGATAACCCAAATAAAATCAAAGGTGGTGGAAGATAACTTATCCACGACGGAAATACTATCTTTCTTCAGGAAGAACGAAACTAGACAACCCTTTAAGATGAACTAAGTCAGATAGAACTTTTATCTTACAACTCTACAAGTTGTTGTTTAAGCTCAACCAACTAGTTCAGGGATATCCAGTATGGATCCTTGGAGAAAGGAGCAGTTTAGAGAACTTGATTTCTCAAGAACTTGACAACACGGTCATGTGGCAACATGGCAATACTTCTAGTAGACATCTAGAATATCACGAACCACCGATATGTCACTTAGTTTGAGAGGAAACTTGCTTGGTAAGGCAAGAGACATAATCTCAGAGCTTCAGCATAAGCCTAACTCTTTGACCAAGGAGAGTGTACTAGAGTAACGGACTTGGTAACACAATCATCCTTTGCTTAGTGATAGGGTTAACCAATCACGCTAAAAATGACACAAATGTCCTTGGAGTTCAAAGCAATAAAATTTGCTAAGAATCTCAGATCGCCACATTATTATGCACGCGCATCATTCATGAGCGCGAAAGCTCAGAGGAAGGGTGGGTAAATATGTGTGATAGCATCACTTCATTAAGCGGTCATGAAACTCAACACAACCTCTTAGTATATAAGAGTGTGATATTCTAAGGTAGAACAGATACATTTTAATCTACGGATTACAACACTTTGACCTAGTCCTAGATATGACGAGGTAATGGAGTTTGTTTCTCCTGACATCCTGAAATGGTTTGTCATGATGGACCACAATAGTATCTTGCATCGGAAGACACCAATGCACGTTTACTACTTGACTACCAATTGGTAGACAAAGGTCGAAAAACATCAAGGGGAAGAAAGAACATGCTCAGGATAGAATCCCGAGATGTGGATGCACAGATTAACAATCTTCCGAAAACCAATGCAGGAAAGGGAGGTGTGGCAGAGTCACGAATATAGATATGAGACTATCGAGGAGTGCTCTTGTCGTGATCTATTTGGTTCCATTAAAGAACATTTGTCATGGCTAGTGGTAGGGGAAGTCCTTTATTGTCAAAATTCAATCGCGACAATAACCACAAGCTTGAAGGCTAGAATTGTAGTACCAGCCATCCTGTAGTAATGCTTGAACATTAACACTAGGGGTCAATGGAATGGACCTTGGGTTAAAGGGCAGCTTCATGTACAAGATTCAGAACACCAGAATCCAGTAAAATCCGAGACCTTCGGTTCAAGTCCAAGGGTTAAAACCCTAGAAAATAAGTACCTACTACTTGAGTGACACAGCGTACACTGCAAGGTAGTAACCACGAGGTATCTTACAAAAGAAGAAACGACTTCCGAAGTGCCCAAACAAATAAAAAGGAGGCACACAAGGCAAAAGGAAAACTTTGAGGCCTAGAACAGCTCACTGTGGAACCATCAACATAATGTTATGGGCCCATAAGGTAGAGAGATCATGAGGGAAAGGAATCTCTTGATTGAAGCAGAGCAAGGGGAAACAAGGAATTCACAAGACACACACGACTCTAGAGAACTCAGCACTAGGTCAACTGGTTGAGAAACGACATGCCTAGAAGGCACCTAAGTTTTGAAAGACTAGAAGAGATATCAAAACTTTTCAAAGTCAACACAAGATAAGATGACCCAGAGTTAGAGAGAAACTGGATCAGGAGAAAAAGAAGCATACTAGAGTTTTCGCAAATACTTTCCATCTTTTAAATAGTTTTCACAAACACTAGACTAAACATCAACCAGTAGCAAGGTTTTCCTACCGTCGGTACTGCTCTGATACCAAGAACTATAAAACCCCCGGGATCAGGGTTAAACAAATCCAGACCTTAGCCTGACATAAGCTTAACCTAGACCACGAGGATATCAAGTGATAAATCGGTAACACAATAGTAACCCTGCGACACAAAAATTATTACAGCAAACTCATAACTGAGCGAAGAACCAAAATATTACAAGCAGAGGTCACTGACCACAAACATCAAACAACGAAAGGCAAATTATGCTATTAAGTATAGCAAACTTATCAAATGGCCTAAGAGGCCTGAAGCATAATGATGACGTCCCAACCCATAGATTCCAGGCTGTCGGCAGGGAACCCCAAGCTACTCGTCGGTGTCGATGTCATACGGAACTCATCTTCAGGGGAACACTTACTCTACTACAAAAAGTATCAACAAAGCAAGGGTGAGTACAGGGTGTACTCCGCAAGACTTATGGCTGGTGGGGTTATTTTGCATAAAGCCATCTTTGTTTATGAAACTGGAGGGAGAATAAGCTCGTCTAATCAGAATATTTTAAAAGGGGATAAGAAAGCGACATCTCCGAAGAATTAATCATCATCTTGATTTCCACCAAATCATCACCATCTCCTAACTAGGATCACCCCCTCGTACCCATGAGGAAGCATCCTTAAGCACATGTTGAACTGCCAAGTTTTTACGATTAGGTTATAGTTCTCTATGATCTTAGAATTCAGTCACTAAGCGTTCATAACCGTGAACATGGCTTTTCGAAAAGATTTAACCCTGCAGAGGTGTACAACTTTACCCACACATACCAACCGACTCTTAATGCCAGAGCATTAGCCCTCTTCCTTGGAAGGCCGATAGAGGATGGTTGGCCACGACCTTTACCTTGCTTTCGCCGAGACCATGAGTCACGCCATAAGGATGGTTCCGCTGTAACGGGTCAAATCCGGAAGCCTGTCCCTAGAGATGTGAGTCAGGGTTGGTTTACCAGGGGATCCATCGACCCCAAGCAACCTAGCCACGCTTACCTGTTATGATGCACCTTCACCGGCCAAATCTTTCAAAATGTTTTCTATGCATATGTCGAATGGAATGCCAAACTATGTGACTCATGGAATCTACTAGGCAAGTTAGTTAGATGAGAGGTCCCCATAAATCCCATGTGGTTGTACGCTCGTCTTGGTCTAAAGGCAAGAACTCGGTTCCTAGTGGTGGGGAGCATGGGACTACAAAAACCATATCCCACCGTGGCCTCCCATACAAGCCTTAGCATGTTTAACCTTTACCACTGATCTTACCTCATCAATATACCTCGTTCTCCTGTCATACTATATTCTCTGCATTTGATACGTCATCTGGATGAACCAACACTGACAGCTAAGCATGGCTAAGAAAGACATAGATATAAGCTCCAGCAGTGCACACAAGCCAAACCTAGTTATATATGCTAGGAGCAGTGGATCAGGTAATATGAGCTCAAGGGAGTAATGCAATAGATAGGATACTATATCTATCGATAAAATACCATAGTAGAATCGTATGCATCATGGCAAGAATGAAATACTTTTGAAATCATAGGATTGTATAATGGTGGGTCTTTGCTTGCCTTTTCCTGTTGATAACCAATAAGCAGATCTTTGGATATCTTGTACTTTACTTGATTATAGTTGGTCAAGTATTGTTCGCTGATCTTTGATGGTGTTGATCTCGGTCTTCAATCTCGATCTCCATATTGTATTCTACCGGGAAGAAGAAAATACCGGAAAGAAAGGGGAAACAATCAACACAAGGTATCGATGCAATGCTCAAGCAAGGATGATGATATGACAAGTTAAATAGAGTTGAAATGTACCCATAGTACATGCTTGGCAGTTTAAGCAGGATCCGAAGGGTCCAAACCCTAATACAGGAGAGACCCCGGAATCACCTATAGGTTTCAATTGATTCTTGTAATTAAAGTTGTTGAACAATGCATGATATGATTCTATTGTGTAGATCTCATTTCTTTGAACATTTTGATATATTATACAAATTTTTCTGACTTATAGATAATTACTTATTGAATTTATAAGAATTAAACCAATTTATGGAATTATTAAAACAATTTATAACCTTTATTGCGTCACTATGACGTCATTATTACGGCCAGGTACTTTGTTACTGCACCTAAACCTACCCTCAGACACTGACAGAACAGGCCCAGGGCCACGTCAGCAAGTCACGCAAGCGGTCAGCAGTCAACGGGACCCACAGACACGTCAGCGCCACATTCGCACGACGTCACCGTGATGTCACATCACTGGCCACCTGCAGATGGTCATTGGTGCCAGCGATTTTGAGCACGCCTGCGCGAGCTGGGTATGTGGTTCAAACCGGGGCTGCAAGGCGAGCTAGCTAGTGGCAGCGCCGCTGCGATTTGACCACCGGAACAGTGGTTGCGACAGCGTGCGGCAGCGGAACTTGCAGATCAGCGTAGCAGCGACGGCACAGAGCGAGAGGGATCGAGTGGAGGGATGCCTGAGCACCAGATGCTCACCGTGAAGCTAATGGGCGTGACGGCGAGGACGGAGGTGGAACAGAACAGTGAGAAGGTCGACGGCGACGCTTGTCGGTGTCGAGGAAGACGACCTCGATTCCGGCGATTGAGGGCCCGCATGCTTCCATGGCTTGGCTAGGAAGGACCAGGAGGATGAGGCGGAGGTGATGGCATGCTCGGTTGGCCTTGGGGTGGTGTAGAACGATGGCAGACGACAGGGTCCGACGGGGTTAGGGTTTGGACTTGTATAGGAGAGAGCAAACGAGAGCAAGAGAGAGAGGGAAAAGTGGATAGGGAGAGCGAGGGCGACGTCATGGCAATCTTATCCTACATCCAGAGCGCGATGGACGGCGACGAGGGAGCAGCGCAGATCGACGGCGGCGGCATCGCTAGGCAGCTGCTTGGCGTCAGGGATGACGATGACAAACAGCCGAAGCGATATTGGGCTTGGGCTGTGCGGGGCTACTGCTGGGCCGCGGCGGTTGCTGGCTGCTACGTAGGTGGGCGGCAGGAACAGGGAGAGAAGAGATGGGCTACGGCCTGATTCCAGTCTGGCTGCATTTTTTTAGCAAAAACCTTTTCTAATTCTTTTTTCTCCTTTTGAGTTTGTATTTAAATTTCAAACCTATTTTGGATTATTTCAAAAATACCAGAAGGTTTACAAAGTATACAGAACACTCAGGGGCCCTTGTATTCAGTTTGGGCTCCAAACATTTTGTAGTTTTCAAAATTCAAAATATTTTGAATAGATTTCAAAGAGAGGGAAAAGACTAGGGGTAGAGTTTTACTTTCTTTCTTTTGGATGCACTTTTAAAAGATGATGCTCATGAATACACAATCAACCCTAATTAATGATTAACTAAAACTAGGGTGTTACATTGCTATAAGGTACGTGTCCAGCCACACCGCTGGGTCGTACGTGGGATCGTATTTTTCGATCTCCTTGGGTGCCTTGATGTAAGATCTCACCATGATAAGTTAAGATCCCTGTGATTGCAGTGCTAGTCCCTGGATGGAAATGCTAGCACCCACAGTTTAAGATGAAGTACACAGAAACAAAGGTCATTATTACATCGCACATCCAGAAGTATAATAGTTCTTACAACTCACTTAGCCCAAGGCTAAGACACAAGTTCACATAACATATAATAATAGAGTCCTTAGTCTTCATGTGCCACAGGCAAGCATGTCGAGTGTAGACCCGCAACCCTACTCATCATCAGAGTATCCTGCAACATAATAAGTTACAGCCACAAGGGTCAATACATTTGGAATTGTATTGGCAAGTGATACCAAAGATACTTAGTATAATCCAACAACTACATGAATATATGGCTAAGTGGGGTTATGGCTGGTTTTGCTAAAAGCTGGTTTAACTTATAATTTTTGAAGAGGTTTTCATTCAAGCTATAAGGTACCAATGATAGACATCACTGAACCTCTACCCATGTTCACCCACAAGTTTTAACTTAGAGAAATTTGAATGAGGAGATTATTGAACTACTTCACTGTCTTGAGGCTCAGAAGTTGTCCATAACCGGGGACACGGCTAAGGACATAGTTTTACCATCTCGAGAGGTGGTGCACTTAACCCACAAGGCTCGACATGCATCAAGACGAGACTTTTCAGAAGCAATCCCTCAGACCACCACGGACGCGTTCCATCCTATCATCACTACCACCCTCTGTCCGTCTGGCTGAGTTCTCGCAACTTAGTCGGTCAAGGCAAAGCCCATATGCCATGTGGCTGCACTAGAAGCTTCGTGACAAGAACGTCTCCAATCTCTTTGTTCCTGGGTGGCCGTCCACAAGTGTGATACACCAGCTGACCATAGACATGGTCCCTGAGTAACCACTCAACATAATCCAAGCAAGCCCATTCCACCTAGGTGTTTCATTAACATTAGTTGTTTTCTTAGTTAAACAAAATAATATCTTTCCATAATGTCTTATGTGTATATTCCACCCACAAATTCTACTAGCATAGCTAAGCATTCTAGCATACAAAGTCCTTTGACTAGTGGATACTACCAAGATATAATCTATATAGCATAGCATAGTATAGCAATATAGGGATAATTCTATCATATAAAGATCTACCAAAATATCACTAGTGCAATAGTGAAAATAAATAGGACATGAGATGAAATATCACTTGCCTTGGTAGCTAGGGGAATAGGTGCAATCCTCACAGCAACAAACTTCACAATCCACACAATCTACACAAGATCAATACAACAATAATAATTCAATCAATAAAACATTACAAAAACATGAGTGCATGCAAAATGCAATGATATGCACATAATTCTATAATTTACAGAGTCTACAGTACAGAGGATATAATACCTCATCTAAATTCATAAGAAATACCCAAAAATAATTTATAGCACAATTTTTATGAGCAAAATACTCCTAAAAAGGTTCTGTCTATAATTCCAAATTTACAGAGGCAAAAGTGTGAAACAAGGCCTCCATAATAAAGGTCTCATTTTTCTGAATCCATAGACACCAAATTTGCATTTTTCTGATTTGTGGATCAAAAGCTATTGAATTTCTAAGTTTAATACTAAATCTGTCTATTTTCTAATTAAATGTAAATAGTCCTGCCACGTATGCTTTTCCTATTGGCTGATACCGGTTCGGTCGGATCGACTGATGCGAGCCGTCAGATTTAAGTGACGTTGGACGGATCAGATCAGCCGTACCCCTTCGTTTAAGTGATCTAATCTTAACCGCTAGGATCTGATCGAACGGTTGCTAAACATCTCGCCGGAGTCTGGCGGTGCTAACAATGGAGCGCGGCGGCGGGGCGTCGGCCGATGGGGTTCTGGCGACTCTACGAGGGCTGGGAGACCGTGGACACATACCAGAGGTCAGGGAGCTCGCGGCGGTCTCGATGGAGGTTACTGCGGTGCGGGGGGTACTCGTGCTTGGCCTGGATCCTTCGTGGGAGTTGCGGTTGCCGGCAGAACTCTCGGGTCAGCAACGGAGATGACGACCTGGGGCTCAAATCAACCGGCAAAGAGGTCAGCAAGGTGCGCAAGCGTCTGCATGACCTAGTAAAGACCCAAAAGGGGCGGCGGGAACCCTACCTTTGCCGGAGAAGGTGACTGACGGCGGTGGCAGAGGGAGTTTGTCGGAATTGTCCGTGTTGTCGACCTGGGGCAAAAGAAATCGTGTGGCTCGGTCAGTAGGTGCGCCAGGAGATGGGGAAATAGATGGGACCAAGGGGAGGGCGCCAGGCGGCCCGGGCTCACCGGAATCGTCGCCGGAGTTCGTCGGACTACGGCGGTTCGAGCTCGGAATTAGGGGAGCCTGGGGGCTCTCCGGGGTGGTGTCTGGGGGGAAATTATGAGGAGGAAGAGGGGATTTAGTAGGGGCAATCACCGGGGCAATTAATCGCGAGAAACTGACGGAATCGAATCGATTCGAAAACGGCCGAAGGGGGGGTTTGCTCGACGGTGCGGTTGAAGACGACGGGGTGGGGGTGACATGGCGTGGGTCCAGTTTGTTAGCGAGAGGGAGTAGAGACGGGGGAGTGAGAAAAGACGAGAAGGGGAGAGGGAGTGGTCCGAGTGGTCGTGCTCATAATGTGTGGGCCAAATTGTCTGCACTGTTTGAAATTTTCCTCCTTTTCTTTTTTACGATTCAGTTTTTCTCCAAAACTTTTGATTTAATGATTCAAATTGCTTCAAACCAATTTGTGAAAATTTGTAAAAACTCAAACTAGGTTTTTAGGGTATTATAAAACATATTTGCCTACCATTTTAATCCAAGTACTCACTTGGACTTAATAGGTAATATTTCCATAACAATTCACAACTTTTATCCATGGCCCAAATTTCACCAAATTTTATTGGAGGACATTCTAAATGCAATGCAAAACATGCCATGATGATATGAGTGCGATGATGATTTTAGATGAAATTTTGGGATGTTACAAATCTAACCCTTTAAGATGAATCTCCTCGAGATTCGGGTTGGCTAGCAAATAGGTGAGGGTGATCTCTCCGGAGTTCATCCTCTCGCTCCCATGTTGCTTCTGATTCAGTGTGATGGTTCCACTGCACTTTGCAGAATTTGATGGTCTTGGTACGGGTAATTCTTTCTGCAGCCTCGAATCTTAATAGGTTTCTCTTCATAAGTGAGATCATTATCTAGCTAAACTTCCTCCAATGGTATAGTGTCTTTCAGCCAAGTTTCTTCCATCTCGGGTGACATTTTTAGACTAACATGGAATACATTATGAATCGCTGATGAGATTCCGGTAATTCTATCTCATATGCCACTTATCCTTTGCGACTCAAAATCTTGAAAGGTCCTACATAGCGTGGTGCTAGTTTTCCTTTGATTCCAAATCTCTTTACACCACGGTGGTGATACCGAGGTAAGCTCTATCACCAACCTCATAGGTAACCTCTCTCACGCTTTGGATCCAAGATAGCTCTTTGCCGAGATTGAGCTACTTTTAGCCTATCTCTTACCATCTTGACTTTCTCCTCTCTTTGATTAGGTCTGGTCCAACAAGTTTCTTTCTCCTACCCCATTCCATAGCAATGGTGTAGTACACTTCCTTCCATAAAGGAATTCAAATGGAGCCATTTCTATGCTTGATCGATAATTATTGTAAGAAAACTCTACGCATTTTAGACTTTCATCCCAATCGATCCATAATCTAACGCACATGCTCTCAGCATGTCCTCTAATATTTGATTGGTCCTTTCTGTCTGTCCATCTGTTTGAGGATGAAATGCAGTGCTGAATTCTAACCGAGTTCCTAGTGACTCGTGAAGTTGCTGCCAAAAGTGCGAAGTGAATTGAGTTCCTCTGTCGGACACGATACTTTTAGGTACCCCATGCAAACATACAATCCTATTCATGTAAATCTTGGCTAGTTTTGCACTTGTATAAGTGGTCTTCACTGGTATGAAATGGGCCACTTTTGTCAAGCGATCAACGATAACCCATATGGAATCGTATCTAGACCTAGTTCTTGGCAGTCCAGTGATGAAATCCATACCGATTTTATCCCATTTCCAATCAGGTCTTGGTAGCGGTTGCAATAGTCCTGCCGGTTTTTGATGTTCCGCCTTTACACGACTACACACGTCGCATAGAGCAATATGTTCTGCTATATCTTTCTTTAGATTATTCCACCAAAATCTTCCCTTAACATCCATATACATCTTGGTGTTGCCGGGGTGAATTGAATATGGTGAATTGTGAGCTTCTCGTAAGATCAACTTCTTAAGTTCCGGATCCTGTGGAACATGAATCGTTTTCGTACCATAAGATTCCTTGTTCATCTACATGGAATCCTTTTGCCTTTCCTTCACTAACTTTACTTTTGATTTCATCCATTTCTTGGTCCAACTTTTGGGCCTCTTGAATTCTACCCATTAGTGTGGGCTACACCTCCAAGGATGCAAGGTACCCTTCAGGCACAATTTCGAGTCTTAGCTCTCTAAATTGAGCACACAACTCCTCCGGCAATTCTCCTTTGTTTGGGCCATTCACATAGACTTTGCGGCTTAATGCATCGGCTACAGCATTTGCCTTTCCAGGATGGTATTGTAGACTTAAGTCATAGTCCTTGATGAGTTCTAACCATCTTCTTTGTCTCATGTTGAGCTCTTTCTGTGTAAAAAAATATTTCAAACTCTTGTGATCGGTGAACATCTCACAACGTTTTCCCATAAGATAATGCCTCCATGTTTTTAGTGCATGCACAACTGATGCCAACTCTAGATCATGAGTAGGATAATTTACTTCATGATTTTTGAGTTGCCTTGATGCATAAGCTACAACTTTACCTTGTTGCATCAGTACACCTCCCAATCCTTGGTGAGATGCATCATAATAGACTTGAAAATCTTTCTCAAGATCTGGCAAACATAACACTGGTGCTGACACAAGTCTCTTTTTCAATTCCTAAAGCTGGTTTCACAAGCTTCATCCAATTAAACTTATTCTTCTTCTTCAGATTAGTCATGGGCTTTGCAATCTTAGAGAAATTCTCAATGAACCTTCGATAGTATCCGCCGCACCAAGGAAACTACGGACTTCTTTAATTGATTTAGGAGGTTCCCATTCATTCACAGCTGCCACTTTTGCTGGATCAACAGCTATACCATTTCTAGATACTATGTGCCAAGAAAACTCACTTCGCTCAGCCAGAATTCACATTTACCTAACTTGGCATAAAGTTTATGTTCCCCAGTTTCTAGAATCAGCGTAGATGTTCCTCATGTTCTTTGTTGCTTGTGGAGTATACCAATATATCATCGATGAATACCACTAACTTGTCAAGGAATTCCATGAATACTTTATTCATCATGTTCATGAAATAGGCCGTGCATTAGTTAATCCAAATGGCATCACGTATATTCATACAACCCGTATCTAGTGGTGAATGCAGTCTTGGGTATGTCATGTTCTCAATCTTTAGTTGAAAGTATCCCGATCGGAGATCAATTTTGAGAACACACATGCTCCCTTTAGTTGATCAAGAGATCATTTATTCTAGGCAGGGGTACTTATTCTTTATGGTCACTTCATTAAGTGAACGATAATCTATGCATAGTCTTTGGCTTCTCCTTCTTTTCAACAAACAAAACCGTGCTCCCTGTGATGATGAACTTGGTTGGATAAATCCCTTTTTCAACTGTTCTCCCAGCTGCTTCTTGAGTTCTTTTAACTCGTCAACCGACATCTTATAAGGTCTCTTTGCTATAGGCCATGTTCCTGGCAGTAGGTCTATTAGAAACTCCACATCCCTATCTGGTGGCATGCCGGGTAATTCTTCAGGAAACACATCTGGGTATTCCCTCACTATTGGCACATTATCTAGGCTAACCCCCTTAAGAGAATTAACCTTGCTCCCCTTGGGTTCAAAGTTAGACTTGAACCTGATCCTTTTCTTTTCTGGGTGGTGAGCATATAACTTGTTTGGCACAATCAATCACCCCTTCATAACAGGTCAACCAGTCCATCCCTAATATAACATCTAATCCTTGGGACTCTAGGATTATTAGACTAATCGGGAACCTGTGTTTTCCAACTTCTAGGATGATATGTCGGCACCCTGAATTTACTATCATTTCTCCTCCTGGAGAACTTACCTTAATAGGACATCCAATAGTTTTAGTGGTGAGTCCATTTTTGATTACAAATGTTCTTGAAATTAATGAATGCGATGCGCCAGTATCGAAAAGGATGAGTGCGGAAAAGGCATTAATTTTGAACTTACCGATCACGGCATCAGATCCTTCTTGGATTTCCTCCACATTATTGTGATTCACATGGCCCTTTTGGAATGGGTTTGGCTTAGCCCCATCAGTCTTCTTTTCTAGGCATTCATTAGCATAGTGTCTTGTCTTCTTACACTTGAAACATTCCACCTGGCTGATGTCTTTCTTCGCTGGCTGACTGTGACGGTTCTGACCATTTTGGTTCCCATGGCCCTGATTATTGTGGTTGTTCCTGAATCCACTTTTGTTGTGCCCACGATGATTGTTTCCATCATGGTTGTGGTTGTTGTTACGATGGTTATTATGATTCCCATTCTTGTGGAATCCTGAGCTCCCACTTCCTTCACCATGAGGGCGCCAGAGGAGATCCTGATCCAAACTTATCGAAATGGTGTTTCCTCTTTCTACTCTCCACTAGCTTCATCTTGTTTTCGAGATGGTAGCTTTATCACATAAAGATTGATAAGTTGGAACATATGCATGATAGTTGCATAGCAATTTCATCATTCAGCCCATCCAGGAATTTCTCCTTCCTCTTTGCATCAGTGTCAACGTCATCGGGTGCATAACGTGACAAATTATTGAACTCCTCGATGTATTCAGAAATACTGCGGTGGCGTTGCTTGAGGTTATGGAACTCCTTTTTCTTCAATCCCATTATTCCAGCAGAGATGTGAGTGGTCCGAAACCCATCTTCGAACATTGCCCAAGTCACTTCCTCAATAGGGTGGGTAATTTGGAAATTATCCCACCAAGCAGCTGCATGACCTTCCAACAAGTGTGCTGCAAATCTGACTTTTTCAGCATCCTGCACCCAACCGTGACTAGGTCCTTATTCACAGAGCATAACCAATCATTTGCTACCATGGGGTCTGAGGTGCCTGAGAACTTGGCAGGTCTCAGCCTTAGAAACCTGGTCAGCATATCCAAAGGTGGTGGATTGTTCTGGTTGTTATTGTTATTATTGTTGTTCTGGTTCTGGTTTGCCATAAATTGAGTCATCATTTGCATCAATTGGGTCAGTGGAGCCATCATCTGTTGCATTCCATTGTCATTGTCATTGTGATCCTCGTTGTTTAGCGCGGGAGGCATCTGGGTTTAGAAAGGGTAAGTAATGATAGATAACCCAAATAAAACAACAATTCGCATAAACAAGCACATGCAAGTTCCAACATCACAACAATAATGAGTCTGCAAGGATAACATACTAGCATAGTCACCCACAAGTCGGTATGACTTATGCACTCAATAATAATAGAACGATAGGTAGATGGAACAGTATCACTACTCCTCCATGTCGACTTCCTCCTCCACTAGAGCAAGTCCTGCTGATGTGAATCCTGCCTTGTATTCCTCCAAGCCGTAGTCGAGCATCGATCTTCGCCTGTAGCTCTCTCTTCTGTGTGCGTAGCCTCTCTATCACTTCGTGATCCGCTTCCATCTCAATGTTCTGTAGCTCTAACTCGGTCTCCAAGTCTCTAATCTTCTTGTTCTTCTCCTGAACTCTCTTCTCTTGGTTCTTGAATTTCTTATCTTGGTCTTCAAACTTCTTCTCCATTTCCTTTATTCGATTTTCCTGTTCCTGGAAGTCCTTGTCCTTCTCCTTGAGTTGGACTCGTAGTTCATCATTGCTAAGCATCACATTAGTCCTGTCAGTATCAAGGTGTCTAACAAGGCTCTCTAAGTCCTGGAGGTAGTGACGCACGGGCTTGATAGACTCCTTAGTGGCCTTATCCAACGCAATAGGCTCTCCATCCTCGTCGCGCCTCCCAAAGAAGTGGAAGTAGTGGCTCTTGATCTCAGAAGAATGACGTCCACATAGACGTCCCAACAGCTCCTGCATAGCGACGTCGAGGCCCCTCTCCATGTCATCATGGAGAACCTTGAAGGTAATCTCCCCAGTTTGGGGCTCTGTCTCACGTCCTGGCTGGGTAACTCTGAATCCCCATAAGTCCTTCCTCTAAAACTTCCTCAGCTGAAGTCCCTGGATAGTAGGAATCGGAAGAGCGAGCACTTAGACTAGCTCCAAGATACGAGTCCCAAAGCGAGTCCCCTTGAAATCCTCGGCCGTGCTATAGACAAAGTTCGGCATCTTTTGCATAGTATGGAGAAAATTAGTAACACAATAGAGAAGGAAAATACAAGTCACACAATAAAAGAGAATTCAACCAACAAAACATTCCAAGTAGCAATACATTAATTCAACTCAAGCACTCAAGGTTCCAGACATAACTTTATTTTTGCCATACCACATAGGTTGGTATGGTCGAGAAACTAACATGATAAAACTCCAAGGGTGGTGGTCCAACTAATATCTCACTCCTTCTTAACCAAGGAAGCAATCAGAGCATCCTTGGCAGAAATCTGCTTGTCTTGGTCACATAGCTCCAATGTGAGGCCTATGATATCCTTACTTAGGCGTTTCACAGTGGCCTTTGAGTCTTGGGCAAGACGCTTCTCCTCCTTGAGATCCTCCTGGGTATTGAGCATTCTATACTTGAGTCTCTCCCCAAGTTCCTCAATAGCCCTCCATGCAGCATTCCTTGCAGAGTCAAAGAATGATGGGTGCATCTCAGAGTTGGTGAACATGCAAAATCCCGTACTCTTGTGACCGTCTTCCTTGTTCTTGTACAAGTGGAGTTGCACCCACCAATACTCTTGTCCTTCATCTATCACAGGAAATCCCTTGTACACGGCTTCACCATTCATCCCCAAGCCGAGCATGAGGTTCTTCAGCACATTGGGAAATTCTGTCTCGCACTCCAGGGTCATAGTCATCAGTGGTCCCTTCTTGACAGATTCATTAATGGTGGACATCTACAAAAATAGATGAGAAGGAATATTAGGAAAGACTTTACGAGATGAAAAGACAAGTGTAAAGTTGAAATATAGAGTTATTTTCCTAAGGGTTTTCCTTAGTCTAATCCATTCTAGGGTCACGAACCTACAGGCAACACAAGGCTCTGATACCATCTGTAAGATCTCACCATGATAAGTTAAGATCCCTGTGATTGCAGTGCTAGTCCCTGGATGGAAATGCTAGCACCCACAGTTTAAGATGAAGTACACAGAAACAAAGGTCATCATTACATCGCACATCCAGGAGTATAATAGTTCTTACAACTCACTTAGCCCAAGGCTAAGACACAAGTTCACATAACATATAATAATAGAGTCCTTAGTCTTCATGTGCCACAGGCAAGCATGTCGAGTGTAGACCCGCAACCCTACTCATCATCAGAGTATCCTGCAACATAATAAGTTACAGCCACAAGGGTCAATACATTTGGAATTGTATTGGCAAGTGATACCAAAGATACTTAGTATAATCCAACAACTACATGAATATATGGCTAAGTGGGGTTATGGTTGGTTTTGCTAAAAGCTGGTTTAACTTATAATTTTTGAAGAGGTTTTCATTCAAGCTATAAGGTACCAATGATAGACATCACTGAACCTCTACCCATGTTCACCCACAAGTTTTAACTTAGAGAAATTTGAATGAGGAGATTATTGAACTACTTCACTGTCTTGAGGCTCAGAAGTTGTCCATAACCGGGGACACGGCTAAGTACTTAGTTTTACCATCTCGAGAGGTGGTGCACTTTCCCCACAAGACTCGACATGCATCGAGACGAGAATTTTCAGAAGCAATCCCTCAGACCACCACGGACGCGTTCCATCCTATCATCACTACCACCCTCTGTCCATCTGGCTGAGTTCTCGCAACTTAGTCGGTCAAGGCAGAGCCCATATGCCATGTGGCTACACTAGAAGCTTCGCGACAAGAACGTCTCCAATCTCTTTGTTCCTGGGTGGCTGTCCACAAGTGTGATACACCAGCTGACCATAGACATGGTCCCTGAGTAACCACTCAACATAATCCAAGCAAGCCCATTCCACCCAGGTGTTTCATTAACATTAGTTGTTTTCTTAGTTAAACAAAATAATATCTTTCCATAATGTCTTATGTGTATATTCCACCCACAAATTCTACTAGCATAGCTAAGCATTCTAGCATACAAAGTCCTTTGACTAGTGGATACTACCAAGATATAATCTATATAGCATAGCATAGTATAGCAATATAGGGATAATTCTATCATATCAAGATCTACCAAAATATCACTAGTGCAATAGTAAAAATAAATAGGACATGAGATGAAATATCACTTGCCTTGGTAGCTAGGGGAATAGGTACAATCCTCACAGCAACAAACTTCACAATCCACACAATCTACACAAGATCAATACAACAATAATAATTCAATCAATAAAACATTACAAAAACATAAGTGCATGCAAAATGCAATGATATGCACATAATTCTATAATTTACAGAGTCTACAGTACATAGGATAGAATACCTCATCTAAATGCATAAGAAATACCCAAAAATAATTTATAGAACAATTTTTATGAGCAAAATACTCCTAAAAAGGTTCTGTCTATAATTCCAAATTTACAGAGGCAAAAGTGTGAAACAAGGCCTCCATAATAAAGGTCTCATTTTTCTGAATCCATAGACACCAAATTTGTATTTTTCTGATTTGTGGATCAAAAGCTATTGAATTTCTAAGTTTAATACTAAATCTGTCTATTTTCTAATTAAATGTAAATAGTCCGCCACGCATGCTTTTCCTATTGGCTGATACCGGTTCGGTCGGATCGACTGATGCAAGCCGTCAGATTTAAGTGACGTTGGACGGATCAGATCAGCCGTACCCCTTCGTTTAGGTGATCTAATCTTAACCGCTAGGATCTGATCGAACGGTTGCTAAACATCTCGCCGGAGTCTGGCGGTGCTAACGATGGCGCGCGGTGGCGGGGCATCAGCCGATGGTGTTCTAGCGACTCTACGAGGGCTGGGAGACCGTGGACACGTACCAGAGGTCAGGGAGGTCGTGGCGGTCTCGATGGAGGTTACTGCGGTGCGGGGGTACTCGGGCTTGGCCTGGATCCTTCGTCGGAGTTGCGGTTGCCGGCGGAACTCTCGGGTCAGCGACGGAGATGACGACCTGGGGCTCAAATCAACCGGCAAAGAGGTCAGCGAGGTGCGCAAGCGTCTGCACGACCTAGTAAAGACCCAAAAGGGGCGGCGGGAACCCTACCTTTGCCGGAGAAGGCGACTGACGGCGGTGGCAGAGGGAGTTCGCCGGAATTGTCCGTGTCGTCGACCTGGGGCAAAAGAAATCGTGTGGCTCGGTCTGGGCTCACTGGAGGGCCAGGAGATGGGGAAATAGATGGGACCAAGGGGAGGGCGTCGGGCGGCCTGGGCTCACCGGAATCGTCGTCGGAGTTCGTCAGACTGCGGCGGTTCGAGCTCGGAATTAGGGGAGCCTGGGGGCTCTCCGGGGTGGTGTCTGGGGGGAAAACGACGAGGAGAAAGAGGGGATTTAGTAGGGGCAATCACCGGAGCAATTAATCGCGAGAAACTGACGGAATCAAATCGATTCAAAAACGGCCAAAGGGAGGGTTTGCTCGACGGTGCGGTTGAAGACGACGGGGTGGGGGTGACATGGCGTGGGTCCAGTTTGTTAGCGAGAGGGAGTAGAGACGGGGGAATGAGAAAAGACGAGAAGGGGAGAGGGAGTGGTCCGAGTGGGCTGTGCCTGTTGGGCCAGAGTGGGCCAAATTGCTGCTGCTGCTGTTTGGAATTTTCCCTCCTTTTCTTTTTCTGATTCAGTTTTTCTCCAAAACTTTTGATTTAATGATTCAAATTGCTTCAAACCAATTTGTGAAAATTTATAAAAACTCAAACTAGGTTTTTAGGGTATTATAAAACATATTTGCCTACCATTTTAATCCAAGTAGTCACTTGGACTTAATAGGTAATATTTCCATAACAATTCACAACTTTTATCCATGGCCCAAATTTCACCAAATTTTATTGGAGGACATTCTAAATGCAATGCAAAAACATGCCATGATGATATGAGTGCAGTGATGATGATTTTAGATGAAATTTTGGGATGTTACACTTGAAGTTGGCGGGATACTTCTCGCCTCGGATCATTGGTCCGAAGCACTGGGGGCCGACTCGGCTTAGAGAGCCCCTTGGTTCAGGGTTGCCGCAATTGTTGAGGGTGTGCCTCAAGTCGTTGGGTTGGCGTGCCCGCCAGGCCTGGTTGTTGACGATGTGTGTTCTTGCGTCGATGGGCTGGCCATTGGTGACGACCGTGTTGTTCGCTGGCCGTGGCTCGTTGGTTGAGAGCGCGGGGTTGGTGGCCCGTGGCTGGTGCAGCAGCGGCTTGGGCGGTGGGCAGTTGAGGGTGTTGGTGATGGTTGGGGGCCGCTTGAGGCTGCCCTTCTTGGTGATGAGCGGGAATACATCCGCCCCCGCGGGACGACTCCCGCGGCTTGCTGCTCGACGGCCCTGGCGAGTAGGGACTTGGCGTACTGGATCTGCAGCGCGCCCTCTCCTTGGATGTCGAGGTGGGCAACTACGGCATCTACCATGATGACGTTGTCCATTGGAGTGGAGTATAGCGGCAGTCCGTTGGTGTTGTGGGCTTGCAACGAGATGATGATTCGCGGCTGGTCCAGCAGGGGCACGCGACCTATGGGTGGTGGTCGGGCTCCAGATGCCGGTGTGCCAGGTGGTGGGCAGTTGTTGCCGCCGAGCGGCCTGTTCTCGCAGTACTCACGCTCGGCCGCGCGTGTGGGGTTGCGCTCGTCCTTGAAGTTTAAGACGCGACCCTGGACGTTGGAGTGCAGGTGGGTCCTAATGCGGTGCTGAGGGTAGAGCGATAGCTCCTACACCGTTTCCCGCTCGAGGCAGAATTTCTTGCGCTCGGCCTGCTCCCTGCGTGATGCTTCCTCTAGTCGCACGCGGGCTTCCTCCACCTCCGTCGCTGTTGCGGTTGGCAGGATCAGCATGGTGAATGGATCTAGCGGGGTGGTCGTGCTGCTCGCCATGTAGATCGCGTAGAAGCGACTGGATCTGGCGCAGAAGTCTTCAGGAGACACCAAGCCAGAATCGGAGTCAAAGATCTCGAGGATGGAGGGGTCCTCGAAATCCTCAGGGTTGGAGACCCGCGTGATGGAGTCCTCCCATGATGCGGTGGTGATGGATCTAGCGACCAAGGATGGGGTCGCCAAGTCGGCATCATCATGGAGAGTCACGTCGTCTGCGGTGGCATCAGTCCCGGCCATGTTGCTGGCGGCCGAGTTGTACTCGGTGGCGAGGCGACTGATGGAGCGGATATGTTCCTCCGAGAGCAGATCGCGGTGTGGTGGCGATCCGCCGACAATCACCGTTCCCGCCGGGTCGACTGCGTCGGTGAAGCCCACGAACAGGTTGATGGTGGCGACTGGCATCACCGTGTTGTGCGTGATCGGGCGTGACGCCGGGATGTAGCTGTTGGGCAGGATCTGAAGGATCCCGCTGCTGGCGATCATACGGCCGTGGGGATCGGCCGATCGATTGGCGAATAGGGTCTCGCTGCAAAACTCAGGCCAGACCGGCTAGGCCCCACGGTGGGCGCCACTGTCGTGGGAATCCACGACAGTCGCTACGAGGGGTAGCGATTGAAAAGATTGGGGGCGAGATCTGGTGGCCATCTGCCTAGCAAGATGGGGCGGATGCACATGAGTTTACCCAGGTTTGACCCCCCAGAGGGCAAAGACCTACTCCTGCTAGATTGTATTAGTGGCGAGCGAGTTACAGGGGTGGCGAGCTCGGCGGCTAAGCAGTGAGTCGCTCGAAGGGGTGTATGATGGAATTTAAGTACAAAGGGAACCCTAGGGAGGTTTATATAGGGGTACCTCACTAGGGTTTATAGATATACAATCGAACTAATTAAGGATTCTGAGGGTTTGACATAATCCGACTGGGCTTTAGCTACACTTCTGGGCCTCCAGCTTCCAGTCACTAGGCTTGCTCCTTAGTCGCGTTCCAGTTGCCGTCCTGCAGGCCAACTCGCAAGGCCCTTGGCCCATTCGAAACATCCTGCTAAGCATACCCTATTCGGCATATCCCCATCAATAAGGATATTCTTATGAGCTTTCGAAGAACTAATAATATGTTATGTATAGGTGACAAATAGTTACAAATAGTTCATTGTAAAGTGTTACATTGATACTAGTTTTGTCACAAGATACAAATTAAATTTCTCTCAATTTAGACTATGGGTGGCACAGTGTAATGGAAAGGAAGTTCGATGATGGATTTGGATGAGTTCCAATATTAATACATTGTGATAGATACTAGAACAAAGGTTGAGTACATGACTGCTCTAGTAGCAGCAAAGGAGGGCATTTATGTAGTTTGTTATCAAACTAGGTGTGGTTCACAACAGGCTAGTATTATAAAGATATATTATACGATAATAATATCTACATGTTTTAACCCCAAGGAACTGAGGTCTCACCAAAGGACTAAATTCGTATGATGCCATCTCATTTGAGAGTGAGTGATGCGTAGAGACGCAAAGACATGCAAATACACACGGACCTGAAAGTGTCAGATCCAGAGATTATGTTTACCACTAGAAAACATGTATATACAACACCAGAAATCCATAGGTGTTAAATGCGCAAGTTTTTCAAACTAGATATTGACTAGTGCTAGTGGGAGACTAAAGAGAATATGCCCGAGAGGCAATAATAAAGTGGTTATTATCTTATTCCATGTTTATGATAAATGCTTATTTCTCATGCTATAATTGTGTTAATTGGAAACGTTAATACATGTGTGTTTAATAAACAAATAAGGAGTTTGTAGTTATGCCTCTCATATAAACTAGCTAGTTGATTAACAAGATGATCAAGGTTTCCTGATCATGGACATTGGATGTTGTTAATAACAAGATCATAGCATTGGTGGAATGATGTGATGAACACTAACTCAAACTATAGTAATATGATCAAAGTCATTATGTTTACATTGCCATAACATCATGGCGAAGTAAGCTTAATTCTTATACCATGAGATCGTGTCAATCACTAACACTGGAAGAGTACATCAAACGTCACACTGTAATAGGGTGACAATAAAGGTGGGTTCAGATACTCTATAAGTGTTATGTAGAGGCTCGTGGATCAAGAGTGGGATTTTTCCATCACAATGATGGAGATATATACTCAAGTCCCTCTCGATAATGTCACATTGACATAGCTTGCAAGCATGTGATTGGATCACATAGAATGTTATATCACAGGAACAATAAAAGAGTACTTGTCGGTAACAACATAAAACTAGATATGGGCATACCGATGATCGAATCTTGGACATGTAATATATTGCGATACAAAGGCATTTGGTTATGAAGTCAAAGGTTCTCACGATCACTAGAGTCATTGTTGAATGTGTGGGAGTCAGTACGGATCTCTAGGCCCCACTTCTGATTATTGATTGGAGAGGGGTATCGATCATGTATGCATTATTCGCGAACCATAGGGTGACACACTTAAGTATACCGACACCAAATGGAGCAGATATAATACTAGAGAAAGGATTTGAAAGCGCTGGGATTATTTCGATGGACGCCGGAATTGTTTTGGGTCAGAATGTTGAAAACGGTTTTAGATGTAATATCGTAGTTATGCAAGGGGTTTTATGAAGATGTTTTTAATTAAAGTAATTAACAAAATTGTAAATAAAATAAATAAAACTATTTTATTTAAAGAGAAAATGCATTTAAATTAGTGGGTGATTAATGCAAAGTGAGTGGATTTTGTGTTAATGGGTGACGAGGGGTAACCTCGGCAATACCCATGTGTATAGACTTAGGGTTTCGTGGAAAAGAGAACACTGAGGATTTCGTCGGCTGATCAGACAAATAAGGGAGTCGAAGTCGTCTAATTTCTTATGGACTATATGATTATAGATTGCTCAAGGCTTCCGGTACCTCTCTATTGGCTCCTCCCAGTCTTTATATAATAGGCTGGGTCCCGAGGCCGTATAAGGATAGGTTAAGTTACTTACAACACTAATACAATGTCGGTTTCTATTTCTTCCTTGATTGCCAAGACGCGCTTTCTATCTGTCGGATGCTTCCTTAACCTTCCTTTATTATTTATGGGTTTCATGGGTCATAAGTCTTTATGTAACCAGGGTAACTAATCGTAGAAACTCGATTAGTCATGCCCATGTTAGTAGCCCCCAAGATTCCACCCTAATCATAGACTCAGGTTGAATCTCAAGGACAATTTCTGCTATTTAGCCGAAGATTTTGATAATAAATAATTTTAATATTTTGTATTTGATTGTCGTAGGGATTTTCTTTAACGGGTCAGATGCATCCGATGAATCAGGAATTAGTTAATTGCTCCTAGGCAAAACCACCGTGAACCTGCATCAAATTCAAGTCCCTAGGCCTGAAATCGGTTCTTTGCTGGTGTAATTCATTTCGAGCCATTGAGGTCTTACCAAATACGGAATTCCAGTACTATTATTTTGGGTATCCAACGTGTTCATCGGGATTTTTCATCGTATCGTGGATACAAATAATTTAGTGGCAGAGCGCATTCATGTGCGGTTACTGTACCACACATGACGGATCCTAGGGTCTTACCTTCATGTCGTGGACATGACATTCAGACGTATTATCGTGGAGGAAGCGGTCTGAGGATTTATTAAATTTTTGTTGATTGCCTTGTTTGGATATTGGAATTGCCGAAGTTGTCAGCTTTTATCGGGTAACATATAGGTGCTCCCGATGGGAGTAACCGTCTGAGGATACAAAGATGTAATACTCATAGGTTCATATAATTTTTCGACTCTGTTGGAGTTTTTTGTTTTATCGGGTGCGCTTTCAACGCACGAGGATAACATTTCTTTGGGTCCTGTTTGACTCTGTTTGTAGAGTATTTTTCTATTGGGTGCGGGATAGCGCTCCCGATGGGATTAGCCCTCGAGGCTATGCTCGGATGCTTGCCATGTTTTCGTACGTATCCGAATATTTCTTCATCCTTGGTCATTCATGACGTCAGTGCTGACGAAGATGGCGCGTCGTAGTTTCCAAGAAACAAGACCCGATGGGACGTTATAATGTTGGGCCCGTGCTGCAGTAATAATGACGCTTGAGCGGCATGTCAGCGGTGATTTTTGACCGCACGACCCCCTTTATGCGTGAGAATCGAGGCACCGTGCATATTTTTTTCGTGTTTACCACGGTAATAACTGCCCACGATTTTTATCCTTTTAACAAGCCTTGCCATGTGTATTCATCCTTTGCGTCCTGACGTTCCTCTACGCTTATCCAACGGCTGAGCTTTGCACTCCTCTCTCTTATAAGCCAATGAGAATACTTTACTGTTCACTATTCCCCTTTGTTGAATACTTCTTCTACCTCCTTGCACCGCGCCTATGCTTCTTGTGTTCTTGCTTGTTCTTCCTTCCTTACACGCTCTTCCCCTCCCCTCAAGAGCCTCCATGGGAAAGTATAAGGTAGGGTCTTCGTTTGCCACAACAAAGGCGATGAAGAAAAGGGCCATTGGATGGGCTCCTACGAAGTGCAGCCATCAAGATCTGTGCGACGCTCGCAAGTTCTTCCTTCTAGACGAAGATTCCTTCAAGCTTCCCGAGGATGAAGCAACTCCAGTGCCCAAACCTATATGGCGAGTAATGTTTCTTTCCTTCCTCTATCGCGGCCTTTCTCTTCCTGTTCACGAATTTCTTTGTGGCCTACTCTTTGTTTATGGCGTGCAACTTTACTAGCTCACGCCAAATTATATTCTTCATGTAGCCTATTTCATCACTCTTTGCGAGTGTTTCCTCAGGATCCATCCCCATTGGGGCTTGTGGAAACACCTTTTCTATGTTCATCGTAATGCCTCCGACACCCTTGTCCATGATGATGGGGGCGCCATAATTTCTATTCATACTGAGGTCGATTATTTTAACCTCAAGTGGTTTTACATAAAGGATGGAAAACCAAGTGGTTTTACATCAAGGACCAGAAAAACGAGGGTCAGAACTTTGGGTTGGCACCTTTTGACCCTAAGAAATCCTGCCGAAGACTTGACTCGTGGGACCAACATCCCACTCCCGAAGAAATGAAGCAGATCAAGCCTTTGTTAAAACAAATTGAGAAACTACGGTTGGTCAAGAGCTTTTAGGTTTGCAAATTTGGACCTACTTCCTTCGGGTGCACATCTAGCCTATCAAGGCTAGATTGTCTGCTATGTGGTCTTATATTAGCAAGAAGGACCCCATGAAGATTTCACAAGAGAATCTTCCTCTCAATATTCTTGAGAAAAGGGTTCTCTCATTCACCACACTAACGAAGAAAAGCCCCGTTCCCTCAAGCTATCGAGTGGAACCCTTTGGCAAGAACAATCTTATCCTTGATGTAAGTTTTCCTACTTTACTTACATCTTGTAATCTTTGTCGCCTTATTCTATTTCCTTGTGGTATAGGGTCATGATCATCTTTCCGCTCTTCCTCCCCTTCTGGAGAGTGGTGAACTACCAGACAACACCTCTTTATCCGAAGAATTTACTGGAGCTGGGGCTACACCCGACGAAGAAGAGGAGGCATCCTTTTATGAATCTTCTTCGGATAACCATTATGTTACTTCGGCCCAGTCCTAGAATTTTCAAAGGGTGCCTGTTGCCGAAAAGCGGAAGCACTCTGAAGCTGTTAAAACGGTTGAAGATTCTGACGATTTGAAGCCAAAATTTGTTGTTCCCGTCTCTTATGCTCCTCCGAGGATGAGTATCTTCCGTATGACCCAAAACGTTTCTTCATAAGTACCACATTCCATTACTTCTATTTTCGTGGCTTGTTAAATATTACTGACTGCTCTTGATTATTTTTTTACTGATCCAAGGGTGATGATGAAGAAGACCCTCCCATATCACCCCATGGTGCCTCTATTGCATCTCCTCCTGCCAAATCACCCATCCCATCGACAGACCCGCAGAAGTCACCTGCGGATTAAACAAGACCGAGAGATGTTGGCGTATTGCTGAAGTCTACTCCACCAAAAAGGAGGAAACTTGCGGGTAAAGGCGTGGCCATATCCGAAAACCCCACAGAGGTCGACATGCAAGATGTGAGTGTTGTTCACCCTTTTTGTTTCATGACTTGCTCTCATTTATTCTCGGCAACCCAGTAATTTTTCTTTGTGTTTCAGACGATCATGCGTGATATGGTTGATATGGCCTCTTGCTTCATCGAAATATGTAATGAAGCTGAAGAATCTAAAGGTCTGTATTGTCAGTTGAATACTATTCTTCCCTGTAAATCTGATTCCTACTGACTCGGTGTAACTTTAATTGTCTAGCTGATGCCGAAGAATTCGGAGTTACTGGGGTCGAGGCATTGAAGCATGCTAAGGATCTGGAGGCCAAGTTATGGGTCGCAGAGGAGGCGCTGAAAGAGGTCAAATAGAAAGATGAGTCTAATGCTGAAGAAAAGGAGAGACAAGCTGCCACTCTCCCTGAAAGGGATGAAAATCTCTAAAAGCGACTAGAAGCTGTTAATACTTCTTTGACCTGCAAGTTGTCTTCTGACATGCCACCGGTTTGGAATTTTCCCTCGATTTTTTGTCCTTATTTTTGATTGCTTATTGTCATAGAAATTACCAGATAGTCCTTGACTTCGGATGAGAACAAAAAGACTGATCCATTGTCGGATGTTCTGGCTACCTCATAGGAGAATAGTGTTCGTGGGAGGAATATTCAGATCCATTCATGATGTGGCTTCAAGGGCCTTCATGCCAAAGTGTTTATGGACAAGGAAGTTCCCACTGATCTTAACTATCTTGTCGCCATATTCAATGCCGACCCCAATCCTCTGACGGGCTACAACATGACCTAGTCAAAGAGCGGTGTTGAGACTTCAATGGCCCTTGCAATGGCGCACGGGGAGAAAGTCAACTGGAAGAAGGTTAGCTCATCCCTTCGAGTCACCTGTGATGGCAAGGAAGTTGATCTAACCCCATTTATTAAGAGGGACAAGAAATATTCGCGGCTTCTTCTAGCAATAGACGTGGGTCAGGAGATGCCTACTGCCAATCCTTCGACCGGAGCTCCCTCTGGTAGTACTGCTCCAGTCGGCAATCCATCGACTGACGCTCTATCAGCTAGCGCCACGCTCTCAGCTGAGAAATCTACCTCATAGTCTAACTTTTGTGTCTGTTTGTGATTTTGTTTCTGTTGTAATGAACTTGATGATATGCTCTTAACTATTATCAGGGTTGGTGAACAATGTTGGCATGTATACATAATATTTCGGTTGCGTCTATTTCTCTGTATTTCATCTACATATTCCACTGAAAACCCTACTTTTTCGTCTGTTCTGTCAAATAACTATTGACCCAAGTATTCCTCCAGAACCTCCTCAGTCTTTTGGTGTGCACCCAGCATTAATCGTAACAGTCGCACCCGAAGGTGTTATCGTCTGCGTTGTGGATCCACTGTTGTATGCCGAGAAAATTGCGGAAATTAAGCGTATGCAGAGTAATCTTCGAATCGTGCAAGCGATGGTAGATGTATCCTAGTCGAAGATGCACAAAACTTTGGATTGTGAAGCATACCTTCTAGAAGAAATCTCCTAGGAGATCGAGAAAATGCTCTGTAAGATTTCCGCAGCGCCCCCAATTCTTGATTTTTAGTCGCCAAAATAACCCCTTGCTTATTCCAGGTATACGATTATGTGAAAGGGAGGAAACTCAGTGTCTTCGCAATCGAATGAACACTTTGATGGCGGCCTTAGAGGGTTCGATCAGCGATTTCTGGATTAACCATCGTCGTGCTTATGCACTGGCTCTTCTCCAAGATCAAGTGTCTGAGGTGGAGAAATTTGTCGAGTGTTGTTGTTGTTCGCTGGCCATTGTATATAATGCCATGTTTCCTCAGGATCCTCAGCCTCAAGGTCTTGCCGCTTTGATGGCGGTGTTTCTACAAGGCAAGAGGATTTATCAATTTGTGAAGCTGCAACTCGTAGCGGTTGCGAAATTTGCACTTTATTGGGTGCATGTACACCACCCTATGCTAGACTTAGACATCGTGTCGCGAGGATTGCCTCCTCTTCCCGGGGCTGGGATGATTTATATGGGTCCTCATTATGCAGATGCTCGTAAACCCACGATTAGAATCATACATCGATGCTTAGAAGAATATGAGGAATTCTTCCTGCACTTTGATGTATGACTCATAGTGTGGCCCTTTATTTGTTCTCAAATATGAAGGTTTTGGCATGGTCGCCTAGCCGTTGGCCTTATTGTATGTAAATTTCAGAAAGTAAAACCCCTAAGGATATAAGCGGTGCGACTGCGTATTGTTCCGGAGATTGGAGTGCTTGAGGTTTTTGCGGGTGCTCCCTTGAAAAGTGCGCGATGGCTTGAATAGATGCATGCATTATTTTGACTGGAGGACGTCTTCGGTGCCATGGACCAGAGAGAAAGGTGTTCCTTGCGTATCGTTGCTTGGGTTGGCAAAGTCGATACATATGCGTAGTTATGTGTTCTTCTTTGGGACTGACATAGGTATGATTACTCAGATGCTTATGATTCGCTACCCTATATTGGGTAAAAAGGCTTACGGCCCATGAAGGTTCCAGATGACAGCCCAAGGTAGCAACTGACAAAGGCTTTGACTGTATTAGGAAAGAAACTATGAACCGACATCGTGTTGGTATTGTAAATACGCATGTATGAAACCTATCCGCATACAGCTTTGAGACCCGAGCTATTATAAATAGGACGGGAGAAGTCTAAGCGAGGGTACCGAAAGCTAGAGGACAACTTGTAATAGTGTGATTACTCAATATTCAAGCGACTTTGATTCCATTGTTTCCCTGACATCCAACGAAATCCCCAGCGTTCTCTATTCCACGATACCCCAAGTCCATCACCATCGGCATTGCCGAGGTTAGCCCTCGTCAGTTGGCGCCGTCTGTGGGAAGTCTGAACGCTGGAACCACAGATTCGGCGGACCGCTCTCCACCAAGCATCAACTTAACGAAAGCAGATCAACGCCCGCCCACCCCTGTATTGGTACCTGCCGATTTTAACGGCAGATCCGATATAATCATCGGAAGCTTCCACTTCCAGATTGACGACCCGCAAGAATCGCACCCTTCGGCCCTGATCACATCAGGACCGTCGGTACAAAAACCTGCGCCTACGGCGGCACCGGCATCATCCGTCGGATGCTCCACGGATATCACGGTGCAGATCAAAATAGGCAAAGAATGCAAGCAAATCGAGATGGATCTGGGGGATCTTGATGGCCTTCATGGTAATCTCTCCCTCGGGACCAGTCATCCGCCAGCAAACCTGACAAACTCGGAACCCGAAGAAAGCAGCGAAAACGTCGACTTCGAAGAAAGGATGGCAAAGATCTATCGAGAATTACGATCTCGGAATACCATCAGCACATTCGCGGAAGCAGAAGATGACGCCATTATGACACGCATAACATGCCACCAAGTGTGCATGATCAACAAAGATAACTCAACACCATGCAACGAAAACGGTAATCCTATCCTCAACCCTGATGATATTTTATCAGATGACCATGCAGCAAACCACGACAATGAAGGAGACCACGGAAATGGAGGAGGAACAGCAGATAATCGCATAGTCCAAGGAAGAGGTGGAGAACCACACGCAGGAGAGAGACAAGGACTTCGGCTGCCAGCGTCGGCATGGCAAAAATCAAGGGAAGCAATTTTGAGAGCAGTCCCGATAACAGCGGATGCTTCACATGAGGAGCTATTAGCACACCAATATCTGCTCCACCACAAGAAGAGGGACCTACTTCGGATGCAAAGCAAACTTGATGAAAGAAAGAGATTGGTCGACAAATATAGCTTATGACAGGTGCAGTTAAGCTCTACTCGAGGATCAAGGAGCATGATAGGAGCAGCACCACCAAGAAGGGCAACATCTCAACTGCAGAATATCCCCGAAGCAGAAAGAAGTGGAATCATCCGAGATCTCAACCTATCATTCATGTCAATTGACCAAGCAGGAAACATCAAGGCAAAAACAGCTCAGGCAGCCATTGTGGTCGTGCAAACATACCTAATTACCACTCAACCCGCACCTGACGATCCGTGTGCGGCCCTCCATCGCTCCGCCCTGATGAACCTCGGCATGGTGGGAGCCTCTCTCGCAGAAGCAGAGCAAGGAATCACATGACAACCAGATAGATCCCCACGCCATCACAATAGTCCTCGGCAAGTGGGACACACCTGATGATCTCGCTCACCACACCAGGCGCATCTCGTAGGATCCGAGCCACAAAGTAACACAAGAAACAACAACATGCAACACAGGGGCGATGGATCAAGGGGTGAAAACCGCAACCGACGGTATCATGATGAATATGACGAAGACGATCACGAGCTATGCAGGGCTCGCTGTTTCACACAGCGGATTCACAAAACATCAGTACCCAAAGACTTCAAACTTCCACACGATCGCCACAAGTACGATGGGCTCCAGGAACCCAAAGCTTGGCTAGAAGATTATTTGGCTACTGTCAAATTATAGGGTGGCTCCACAACTACCGCAATGCAAAGCCTATAACTACATCTCACCGGCGCCGCAAGATCATGGCTCAGGCAGTTACCCAAAGATGCCATCGGTAGATGGAATGACCTAGAAGACAAGTTCATCCGGCACTTCCAATCCACGTTTAAATGCCCAACATCCTTGGAACAGTTGCGAGCATGCAAACAAAAAATGGGGAATCAATAAGAGCATTCATCCAATGATGGAATATCATTAAAAACTCAGCTGAGTCCATATCCGATGAAAGGGCCATCGACGCCTTCAACGACGACCTCCGCCGACGAGAATTCAAAGAAGAACTAGGACGGGTTAAACCCAAAACAATTTCCCAGCTAATGGAAATAGAAAATCGTTGGGCTGATGGGGAGGATGCACTGCATAATAAACACGCGCGTTCACCCGAAGAAGACAGGGATAAACGCAGCAATGATAGAAGAAGAAGGAACAACGATGGAAACACGGGACCAAGTTATGTTGCAGCAGGTTTTTTGGGAGAGGGTAACAATAGAAGCAACGACCACAACGGCGGATATCACCAGAACAGCGACGACGTCGGATGAAGCCAGTCCGCACAGCGGTATGAGCCAAGAGCACGATACCCACCTATGTCCATGATGCAAATGTTGGAAGGACCCTGTAATATGCATTTTTACGTCAACTCAGCAGGCAGGCGACAATCCAACCACCTCATGAAACACTGCCGAACGTTCCTGAAGATGCAGGAGCTATGTTATGCAAAGGCAACCGAAAAGGAAAATCAAGGATACACATCCATGCCTGGTACACTAGCCATCGGTGCACCACCACCACCAGTGGCACCACCACAAAACATCAATGATCAAAACAACGAGTACCCTAGGTCAAAAGGACCAATATCCATGATTTAGAAAGGGCGTCCATCCAACAGAATTTAGAAGCTCATCACAAGACAAATCAATATGGCGGAAACAACAACATCAACCACACCCGAATATCTCCACTAGTTAGAGCAAGAAATCACATTCAGTAGAGCCGATCACCCGCTTCGGGTCCCATGACTAGGTCACTCAGCCTTGATAGTTGAAGCACAAATTGGCGGGTGCGATATGACCAAGGTCTTCATGGATGCAGGAAGTAGCATAAATCTGATCTACGCAAAAACACTGAGAACAATAGGCTACCCCATGGACAATCTAGCGCCAACAGAAACATCCTTCCATGGAATAGTACCAGGTAAAGCCGAAATCCCTTTAGGCAAAGTATTTCTTGACATTGTTTTTGGTTCGAAGGTAAATTTCAGGCAAGAAAAACTCGAATTTGAAGTTATGGACTAGCCATCACAATACCATACAATCCTGGGACGACCAGCCTTCGCACGGTTTATGGTAGTGCCGCATTATGCATACTTAGTTATGAAAATGCCAGCACCAAAGGTAATTATCATGGTAAAAGGAAGCTTCACACATGCCAACAGCTGCGATCGGGAGTTCAACAAAATTTCTGAATCTTTTGGGATGGCAACGGAGTTTGAACAACTCAGAACTTCAGCAAACGCACAACCACTAGAAGTAGCACGTGTCAATCCCGATCAGGCTTTTGACATGGAAAAGGACACAAAAGAAGTACAGATCCACCCTGTCGACCCGACGAAAACAACATTTGTGGCTTCTAACCTTGATCTCGCATAGGAAAGCGGGCTCATCGAGTTCCTCCATGAGCACTAGGAGATTTTCTCATGGCTACCTTCTGACATGCCGGGGATTCCCAGGGAACTCGCTGAGAACGCATTAAATTTAGATCCAAAGGCGAAGCCAGTAAAGCAGTCGCTTCGCAGAACCAAAGCGCAAAGCCATTGGAAAGGAGCTCCATCGCCTCATTGATGCCAATTTTATCAAAGAACTAACAAAATTAGAGTGGCTCGCAAACCCAGTATGTGTTCCAAAGAAAAATACTATAGAACTTCGAATGTGTATCAACTTTACTGCACTAAACAAGCACTACCCAAAAGGTCACTTCCCATTGCCGCGAATCGAACAAATAATCGATGCAGCTGCGGGATGCGAACGTCTTTCTTTCTCGGACGCTTACTCAGGATACCACTAGATTAGGATGAAGGAAGAAGATCAGGAGAAAACGGTGTTTATCACGCCCTATGGTGTATTCTACTACACAACAATGCCTTTTGGCCTCAAGAACGCCGGAGCAACATATCAGCGGATGATGCAGAAGTGTCTGGGAAGCCAGATAGGCACAAATGTGCAAGTATATATCGATGACGTCATATTTACAACAAGTCAAGGATCTGTGTTGATCAAGGACCTCGAAGAAACATTCAAAAATCTCGACAAGTTTAGCATCAAGCTGAACCAGAAAAAATGCTCCTTTGGAGTCCCGGCAAGGCAACTCCTCGGATATTTGGTATCATCTAGAGTAATCAAGGCTAATCCCGAAAAAATACAAGCAATCCTAACAATGAAGAAGCCAACAAATCTATGTGGCATACTGCAACTAGCAGGGCGAGTGGCGGCACTCAGTCGTTTTATTGCCAGATTAGGAGAAAAAGCACTGCCATTCTATGCCCTCATGAGGAAATCAGAAAAATTCGAATGGACGAAAGAAGCTCAGAGAGCCTTTGAACATCTTAAAAGGACACTTTCGACATCTCCTGTCGTCGTGTCACCAAAAGAGAAAGAGCCTTTACTACTCTATATCGCTGCCACAAATCAGGTGGTCAGCATGGTCTTGGTCATGGAGCGACCCGAAGAAGGGAAGACCCATGGTGTGTAGAGGCCAGTCTACTTCCTAAGCGATGTTCTATCACCATCCAAACAAAGGTACCCACACTACCAAAAACTAGCATACGTGGTATTTCTGATAGAACAAAAACTACGCCACTATTTTTCGGAGCATCCAATCATAGTGGTCAACGAAGCGCCTTTGTCAAGCATCCTCAACAATCCAAAAGCAACTAGACGTGTCTCTCTATGGGGCATCGAATTATCCCCTCGGGATATCACGTATGAGAAGCGCAAAGCAATCAAGTCACAAGTTCTGCCGGATTTCATCACAGAGTGGACAGAGTTGCAATGTGCGGGTCCATCAGACTTTTCTAGGGCCTGGACAATGTACTTTGATGGATCAAAAAGAACGAGGGATCAGGAGCAACAGTCATACTAATATCACCTCAAGGCAACAAAATGCGCTATATACTTCAGATGAGCTTTGCGAATGCATCCAATAACGAAGCAGAATACGAGGACCTGTTGCATGGCATGCGAATGGCCAAAGCTTGCGGTGCAACTCTCCTCAAAATCTTCGGAGATTCTAATCTCGTGGCACAACAAGCAATGAACAAGTGTGACGCTGTCAGCGAAAATATGGTTGCTTATCGTGATCTATATGGTGTTATGGAAGCTCAATTTGATGGGTGTGAAGTATCACATATAGGAAGAGCAAGCAATGAGGAAGCCGACAATCTAGCAAACATAGGATCCTTGTGCTTACCAATACCACCCAAAGTTTTATGGTAGGAAATAACAGAGCGATTGATCAAAGCAAAAGGAGTCTCTGAGATTGTAGCACAAAAAACAGGGAAAAAGAAACATCCGCAAAAAGACTCGAGGGCTCCTTCAGAAGACAAGAACATAGAAGAAGCCATCAAAGAAGAAGAACAAGAAATTGGAGAGGTCATGCTAATCGAGCCCACCTGGATGCAGCCGTATATAGCATATATGACTAAGGGAGAGCTACCATAAGATGTGATAGAAGCACAGCGAATCACCAGAAGATTGAAGGCCTTCAGGATAATCAAAGGGGAACTATACAAGAGAAGTATTTCGGGCGTGTTGCAGCATTGCATAACACCCGAAGAAGGAAAAATCATACTCAAAGATATACACGAAGGAGTTTGTGGTCACCATGCTAGTATCCGAGCAATTGCTGCAAAAGCATTCAGAGCAGGATTTTACTGGCTCACTGCAGTTCAAGATGCAAAATACATTGTCAGAACATGTGAGGCATGTCAATGATTCGTAACAAAGCCTAGAGCACCCGCCACTGAGTTGAATCCTATACCTCTGGCCTGGCCGTTTGCTCAGTGGGGCCTCAGTATGGTGGGAAAACTTCACAAATCATCGCCAGCAGGACACGTCTTTCTGCTAGTAGCAGTCGATAAATTTACTAAATGGATTGAAGCAATGCCTATCACCACCCAAGACGGAACTTCGGCTGTGAATTTTATTAAATCCATAGTATTTCGGTTTGGCGTACCAAACAGCATCATCACGGACAATGGGACCAACTTCACTTCCAATGAGTTCAAGGAGTACTGCCAAGAGATGGGCATCAAAATAAGCTACGCTTCGGTAGCTCACCCGCAAACAAATGGACAGGTAGAAAAAGGCAATGGACTAGTTACTGATGGACTCAAGAAAAGACTACTACACCACTTGAGAGAGCAAAAGGATCATGGGTGGATGAATTGCCATCCGTGTTATAGAGTTTACGTACAACTCCAAATAATTCAACACAAGAGACACCTTTCTTTTTGGTCCACGGTGTAGAAGCCGTGCTTATAGTTGACGTGTCACACGAATCCCCAATAGTAGCTGCATATAATGAAGAGGAATCAAGAGAATCACTTGAAGATAATGTGGATGCACTTGATGCAGCTCGAGACGAAGCCCTCCAAAGAGCAACTCTATACCAGCAAAACCTGCGCAATTATCACAGTAGAAGATTACGGCATAGGTCCTTTGCAGTAGGGGACCTAGTTCTTCGCCTCAAGCAAGATGGCCACAAGAAGTTAGAATCGCTATGGGAAGGACCTTACATCGTCACAGAAGTTATTCCTGGAGGAGCATATCAACTAGAAGACAAGAAGACAGGAGTAAATTACTCAAATCCAAGGAACGTAGCACAGCTACGATGTTTTTACGCATAAGATTACTTACAATATGATAACAGTTACATTTTGACTTCTTCAGCCAGAATATCCAGGCCAACGGCTAGAGGCCATCCACCCAAAGAATAATGTATCATCGATTTTTCACCTTATATATAAAGAGATAAGTTATTCGTACCTTAATCTTTTTATTGTTCAAAAGATCAATATTTTCCATCAAGCTATCAGCAACTATGAGCCTATGTCCAGATACAGGCATCTGAATATAGCCTCGGGGGCTACTCCCATTGGGAGCGCTGACGCACACCCGATAGAAATCCAGTTGTGTATAAAAATATATATTCATGATTGTAAACACCTTTGAGTTTTACACCACTTTATCCTCAAAAAGTTATTACTCCCATCGGGAGCCAGTATAAAGCATTAAAACTATCTGATAAAATCATAAATATTGGTGGTCTAGCAGGCCAACCGCCAATAAAGCCAAAAATCTCGGATCATGCTCAGACGCGACAAAAAAATCCGAATGTCGTGTTCAGAAACATGAAGGTAAGACCCTAGGATTCGTCCCGTGTGGCCTGATAATCGCACAAGAATGCGCTCTGCTAGTAAAATATCCGTATCAACATTACGATGAAAAATCCCGACGGATGCATTGGGTACCCGATAAAAATAGAAAACTTGAATTCAGTATTCGATAAGACCTCAGCAGCTCGAACTGAATTACGCCAGTAGCAAATTCCGGATTCCTGGGGACTTGAATTTGATGTAGGACAACCTTGTTTTTTCCCAGGATCAATTAGCTGATTCCCGATCTGTTGGAAGCATCAGACTCATTGTACCGAAATCCCTACAAAAATAAAAATCAAGGAACAGAAAGAAGAAAGAAAGAAACTTTGATACTCAACCTAAAACTATGGTTCAAGTAGAGTCTTGGGGGATACTGACATAGGTATGATTACTCGGATGCTTATGATTCGCTATCCTATATTGGGTAAAAAGGCTTACAACCCATGAAGGTTTCAGATGATAGCCCAAGGTAGAAACCGACAAAGGCTTTGACTGTATTAGGAAAGAAACTATGAACCGACATCGTGTTGGTATTGTAAATATGTGTGTATGAAACCTATCCGCATACAGCTTTGAGACCCGGACTATTCTAAATAGGACGGGAGAAGCCTAAGCGAGGGTACCGAAATCTAGAGGACAACTTATAATAGTGTGATTACTCAATATTCAGGCAACTCTGATTCCATTGTTTCCCGACATCCGATGAAATCCCTGGCGTTCTCTGTTCCGCGAAACCCCAAGTCCATCACCATGGGCATTGTCGAGGTTACCCCTCGTCAGGGACACATATTGGATTGGAGGCCCACGTTTACCTTGTGACTTTTGTGATAGACCAAGAGTTTGTGAGGCGATGGAGCTTCCGTCCAATGGCCCTGCTTTCAAGTTTTGTGAAGTGTCGAGGCAAGTGTACCCCTGGCTTTCAAGTTTTGTGAAATCTGCATCTACTATTTTCAGCTACGTGAACTCCATTTCCATCCCAAAAGATTTGGAGATTTCATTGAATTCTTGGTCATAGTTATCGGAGCGAGTGAAGCTACCTTTCATGGTTATGATTCCATTGGGTGCTAGAATTTTCAGTACCAAATATGCATAGTGTGGTACTTCCATGAATCTTGCAAAAGCTGGGCGTCCCAAGATCGCGTGGTACTGTGATGGCCAATCCATGACTTCAAACTCGAGTTTTTCACACCTGAAATTATTCCTTGATCCGAAGACGACATCGAGATAAAATTTTCCTAAAGGAATCTCGTATTTGCTTGGGTCTATGTCATGGAAGGTCATGTCCGTTGGTGCCAGGTTTGCCAAGGACCAATTCATTGCCCACGGGGTTTTGGCGTAGATTAGGTTGATGCTGCTTCCTACGTCCAAGAAAACCTTTCTCATGTCGAACCCGTAAATTTGGGCTTCCACTATTAGAGCCGAATGACCCGGTCGTGGGACTCGAAGTGTAATTTCTTTCTCCAACCAATGAAGACATTCGGGTGTAGGTGGTGGCACTGTTACCGCCATGTTGACTTGTCGTGTGATCTTGGGCGGGCGCCCTTTTTGGATTATTGCGATTGCACCCCTGGACCTCGGATACTCATCCTCTTGGTTTCTGTTGATTGTGGGTTGTGGATTTCCTACTGGCGGCTGTACGGGTGGTGGTGGTGCACCAAGAGCTAGGGTAACAGGTGCGGCGGTGTACCCTTGGTTTGATGCTTCGGTTGCCTTTGCATTACATACCTCCTTCATTTTTAGAAACGTGTGGCAATCCTTCATGAGATGGTTTGATCGCCTCCTTCCTGCTAAGTCAATTAGATGTGCATATTGTAGGGTCCTTCCAGCATCTGCATTGGAGACATTGGGGGCTCCCAAGCTCTTGGTTGGTACTGTTGTGCTGATTAGCTTCCACCCGCGTCATCTTTGTTTCTGCGGTATTCGCCATTACGATCATTGTTCCTTCGGTTATCCTCTCCTGAAAAACTAGCCGCAATGTAGCTTCGCCCTCCATATTCATCATTGTTGTGCCGTCTCCTGTCATTATTGTGTCTGTCCCGATCTTCCTTGGGTGAGCGCCCTCGCTTGTTGTGTACTGCATCTTCGCCATTGGCCCAGCGATTTGCCATGTCCATCAGCTGTGAAATTGTTTTGGTTTGACCCGTCCCATCTCCCAATGAATTCTCTTCGGCGAAAGCCATCATTGAAGGCATCAATCGCTATTTCATCGAATATAGCTTCGGATGAGTTTTTGATGATGTTGATAAATGCTCGTATTGGTTCTCTAGATTTCTGTTTGCATGCTCATAACTGCTCCAAAGATGCGGATCGCTTGAACATGGATGTAAAGTCTCGAATGAACTTATCTTCAAGGTCGTTCCGATTGCTGATGGATTCTTCGGGTCACTTGAATGATGGAGAGTCGCCCGGGTAACTGCTCCAAAGATGCGGGTCACTTGAACATGGTGATTTGTCAGGTAGCCTTGTGATTCTTTGTTCTCCCTGCGCATGGGATGCTCCCACCATACCGAGGTTCATGAGAGCGGAGCGATGGAGAGCCGCCAGGGGATCATTAGCTGCAGGTTGGGTTGTGAGTAGGTAGGTTTGGGCGGCGACAATCGTGGCTTGCACTGTTTTTGCTTTGATGTGTCCTGTTGGATCTACTATCATGAAGGACAGGTCCAGATCTCGAGTTGGCCCATTTCTTTTGGCTTCCAGAATATTCTGCAGCCATGAGGTTCCTCTTCGTGGGGCGCCTCCAGTTACTCTGCCGGATCCACTGGTGGAGCTTAGTTGTGCCTGATGCATGCTAGATTCATCGGCTAACCTTTTCCTTTCATCGAGTTACCTCTACATCCTGAGGAAATCCATCTTATTATGGTGGAGTGAGTACTGGTATGCCATCAGATCCTCGTGCATGGCTTCCTTTGTCATGGGGGCTGCACCTGAGACTGTGTCCCTTGATCTTTGCCATGTTTCCGCTAACAGCCAAAGAGTTAGCCGCTTGCCATCGCGTGTTCCTTATCTCCCTTGTATGACGTGATTGTTGGGCAAATCTCCTTCATTTCCGTGGTTTTCTGCATCATCACCCGATAGAATATCATTGGGATCAAGGATCTAGTTACCCTTGGAGTCGCATGGTGTTGATGGTTCGCCAATAATCACACACACTTGGTGAGCATCATGTATGAGATATTGTTGTCGTCATCGGGTCTATAGGAGACACTGTTTGAGAAACCAGTGAAATCCCACGGGTTTTGTTCTGGGTAAGCTTCGGCCATCTTGATTCTATAGTTGATGCTTTCATTGCTTTCATCGGGTTCGATGTTTGTTGGACTTGAGCCACATGGTGGTGTTGCCTCGGGATCTGACCCAAAGGAGAGGTTGTCATATAGATCGGCCAAATCCCCTAGATCTGTAGAGTTTTCTGAATTTTCCTTGTCATTTATCGGTTGGGGTGCGGCTTCTTTAGATGAGCCGAGGGAAGATGTAGGAATCGTCGTAGGCGTTGCTGTTACGACCGACGGGCCCAAATAGATCGGGGCCGATAGGCAAAGATTGTCGGGTTCTTCCACGCGGTAGTGGAAACTTTCAATTATGTGATCGGATCCACCGTTAAAGTCGACAGAAACCGAAACAGGGGTGGGAGGGCATGGACCCGCTACTGTCGATCTTTTGCTTGGTGAAGAGGGGGCGCAGAATCCATGACTCCAACATTCAGGTTTCCCACAAATGACACTAATTGATGAGGGGTAACCTCGGCAATGCCCATGGTTATGGACTTAGGGTTTCGTGTAAAAGAGAACGCTAGGGATTACGTCGGCTGATCAGACAAACAAGGATCAAAGTCATCTGATTGCTTATGGAAATATGATTATAGATTTCTCAAGGCTTCCAATACCTGTCCATTGGCTCCTCTCGGCCTTTATATAATATACTGGGTCCCGAGGCCGTATACGGATAGGTTACAAGTTACAATTACAACACTAATACAATGTCAGTTTCTATTTCTTCCTTGATTGCCAAGACGCGCTTTCTATCCGTCGGATGCTTCCTTAACCTTCCTTTATTATTTATGGGATTCATGGGCCGTAAGCCTTTATGCAACCAAGATAACTAATCATCAAAACCCGATTAGTCATACCCATGTCAATGGGAGTGGGCTTAGTGGAAGGTCCACTCGCCATTATGGAGGGAGAGGTGGGGACACCACCATGGCCGGCGGCCATGCCACTTGGGACTGCCCCTCCCCTATAAAAGGAGGCCTCCTCTCCATTTGCACCACCTCCTTGTGAAGGTTCTCTTCCCCCTCTAGTAAATTCCACATGGCTTTGGATTAGCAAAGTACATGTTCTCGGTGGTTTCTCTGGAAGGATCTAATGCTTCCACTGCTTTGCTGGAGCGAGGACCCAGAGGTTGTCGGGGTGCTAGATGTGTGTGTGTGATCACAGATACGCCACTACTTTGTGGTGCTGGACTTCAACTCGATCTTGAGATCGGCAAGTGTACGACTAAATCATCCACGAAATAAGATTTCGTTAACAAAGCTTTTCGGTCTTCTAGGATAAGATCTCTATGGATGTATATCCACCCATTGATTGTATCTAGGTAGATAGATCTTGGTGCTTAGTTGTTCATATCATTGGAATTTTTTTGTTTTCTATGGTATAAACCCAACAACCCAAGGAGTATAGCCCAAAATATTTTTCAATTGGCCTTTTTGGAAATTGTCTCCCACCTCTAAAAACTCCGCCTACCCATGGTTTTAAGAAACTATTCCATTATGTGGCATTCAAAAAATGAGATGTCAGGGGCGCTGCCCTTTTATTTTAAGAGAGATAAACATGGACACGCAAAATCATTTTAAGAAGACCAATATATAAGTTATAGTTACTATAAAAAATGTAATGATATATTTTCATAAATTCTCTTTGGCATAGTAGAAACACACTCAGTTTACATGTATTGAAGTCTTGAGTTCGAATCCTCTATGCGTCCATATATTAGAAAAAAATAGGTTTTCAATTTTTAATATAGCAATATATTTCTTTATGGAGAGATTGACACCACGAACCCACCATCCTGTAGTGTCCCTCGAGTTTAATGTGCGGGTTTGAAAAAAATAGTTAAAGTACTTGTATAGAGAGGCTGGCATCATGGGCCCACCTGCCAGACCGTCGAATTACGTTAAGAAGGTCAAAGTAACGGATGTGACGGAAAGAAAAATTCCAACATAGACATGTTCTTGTATAGAGAGGCTGACATCGGGAACCCATTAGCTAGAACATCGAGCAAGGTTTCCAAGGTCAAAATGACAGACGCGGCCGAAAAAATCCAATATACACACTTTTCCTGTATAGAGGAGGCTGACATCAGGGACCCCATCTTCCAGACCAAATGGCTGATGCATCAAGAAATGTTGCCAAGGTCAAAACAGAGAGCCGAGAGCAAAGAAAAATATCCATCATACACACGTTTCTTCTAATAAGAGGCTAACATGTGGGACACAACAGCGAGACTAAATGGTGATTCATCAAGTAACGTTATAAAGTTCGAAACAGGGAGACGTGAGCAGAAATAGATAGTCCATCGTACACACGTTTCTTCTAATGAATGGATGACATGAGGGATCTACCAGCCTAAATAAATAGCTAATGCATCAAGCAGCGTTATGAAGTTCGGAACACGGAGGCGCGAGCGAAGAAAAAATTCAATCATATACATGATTCTTCTAATGAGAGGCTAATATGTGGGACCCATCAGCCTGGCTAAATAGCAGATGCATCAAGCAGCGCTATCAACTTTGGAATAGAGGAAGCGCAAGCGAAGGAAAAAATAACATCATACTCATGATTCTTCTAATGAGAGGCTAACATGTGAGGCCTAGCATCCTGACTAAATGACAGATGCATCGAGCAACACTATCAAGTTTGGAACAGGGAAAGAGCGAGCAAAGAAAAAAATCCATCATACACACGATTCCTCTAATGGGTGGCTAACATGGGGGACCCGGCTGCCTGACTAAATGGTAGATGTATCGACCAACGTTATCGAGTTCAAATCAGGGAGGCACGGCCAAAAAATATGATCCGCTAGACACATTGACATCCGAGACCCACACGCCTAAAAAGATTTTGGTGAGTCAACATTGCGCAAAGAACATAAAATCATACTTCTGCCACGCACCGGTCAAGCTTCTTCCACATTTTTAACAATTCCAACGTAGTAGAGGGCCACGAAAACGATTTTTTCCATCTACCATGGTCAAGCAAACAAAATCGTGGAAGAAGACGCACCTTGTACAACGCTCGACAGACCAAACCATCGCGGATGACAATATTTCTTGTAGTGAACACAAGCATCCATACATAACTATTTGCATGGAGTCACCCGTGACACCTATATGTCTACCATGATGATGATGCCTGCTATCTTTTTCAGTTGGAGTATATATGGAAAGCATTCACAAATGCATATCCAGCACAAAAGATCTATTATACCTGGGTCTACCTTGTGGTAAAAAAGATAATGAGAGAAATATCTAGGAAATAAATAAATGATCAGCTAGTGGGTGTACATCACCCAAACTATGACTTCAACCATTTAATCCTAGATTTGAAAAAAAATCTTTGCTATTAGCAACCAAACTATCTCATATTTATCTAGTAGCTAAACAATAGAGGAACATTAAACAGTAGAAATTACTTGCGGTTTACATACTAACAAAAAAGGCAATGTACAATGTACAATCTTATCAGTTAAATGATTAAGATTAGGACAAGAAGAATAATGCCTCCTTCAGATGCAGAAGTTGCTCGGTGCATTAAGAATATAGCTACTTGTGCAAAACAACAGACTTGTCTTACCGCGGAGGAACATTAAACTATTAGAAGTGTATTGCCTCCTTTATGTATAAACGCACTTAAAAATGTATGTTATATAAACAATAATTAATGCACCACAACAAGAACCTACTTCGGCATCAAATAGTGCACCATGTTGTTTCTAGGAGCACATTCACTAGTTAATCTAAGTATGTTTTTAGAGCTTGATCTATTTAATTACAGCACAACAAAAAGTTTTTTGACCGTTGTATTCGCACTGGTGGATCACCTTATGTTAGTACTTTGCCAATCAAAGAGGTATCACTTTATAAGCTGAGATGGATTTATGTGTCCTGGTTGGCTGGTTTTCCTTCAATTCCTATTCGCGATAGAGTTCTTAAACAATGAGCTCAATGTACAGCGAATCGTTTTTTGACAACATCATTCATAAGCTTGCTAAAACATTAGCATGTAGGTTTTATACTGTTAAACAGTTCTCTTTTTGTCTGAAATCTGGTCAAGATTCAGAGTTTAACTACACATTACACTTTCCAACTTAATCATAGGAAAAATAGCATGTATATAATGGAGTTCAGAATCTCCTTTTACTTTTGTCAAAAATCTTACTTAAACCAAGTAACATACATGAATTTCCTGAACGCATACTTAAGCATACATGGACCTCATGAATAGGCAAGAATTCAAGATATCAACACAACCATTGATATGCTGAATATGTGAATGAAAACACATATACGCACATATTACTCTTTTAAAAGCCACTAGGCTACCAGGCTGGAGAGAATCCCCTCGCGCACGCACCTATATGGACCCTTTGATCACCCGTGAGAAGTTGTTTGTTGCTGCACTACTCGTTTGCAGCCGTTGGATGTGATCCATTCTTTTGTTACGGGCTTGTTCTCTCGATAGGTCCATGACATGCTGGGCCAGGTGCGTGCGGGGAAGGGCGGCAGAGGATGTGCAGGGCCGACGGTTGGAGGCAGCGGTGTCTGCTTGTTCATGTGCCCTTTCTGTTCTTCTCTCCTCTTGCAAAGGAAAACCCTACCTTCCTAGCACGAGGTGAGAAAATCCTCTCTCCTCGCCGCCGTCGCTGCTCTCTCTCCCCTGCCTCCCCCGCCTCCACCTTAGCTCTCTCTCTCTCCCGCCTCCTTGCATCTTGCTGCTCGCTCCTTCCCTCTTCCCCGCATGATTGGTCGGGCGCTACAGGAGTGCGTCTTAGAGGAGGTCGGCAGCATAGGGGTGCCCAACGGTGCGGGGGTAAGGGGGTAAGGGGGTCGGAGCTGCACTGGTCACTGATGACTTCAAGTGCATAGGTCGTTTGTAGCTAATTTCGAAATAAAGATATCGATCCCACAGGGAGCAGGAGTCTGAAGTCTAATAACTCTTGAAATAAATATTAAAATAGAAATGCTAAATAAACTTCTAAGTGACAAGATAAAATGCGAGTATTGCGTAAAAAGGTGTTTTCGGGTTTTGCGTATAAGAGCAACAATAAGTAAAATAAAACAACTGAACACAGAAAATAAGTATCGTGTATGTAAGAGATATTTGGAACTGCAATAGGGAAAAAGTATTCTCAGGCAGTAGTGGATACACCACTAGCATTATAAGAAACTAAGGTAAATATTATTATCATGAACATTCTCAACTATGTATGTGTGGGAGAAACTCCATATTTGGACAAATAGGCAGCAACCGCTGCTCACATCATCCTCATAACCACAGCAGTCAGCAATCGACATCAATCGAATTACTGTGCTATTAAGGGACTTAATCCTGTAGGACGTATCCCATGGCATGGATAGTGTTCCGTGAGTTTCCTCGGTTCCCAAGTTGATACGTAAGGGGTGTTAACAGCTTTATAGTCACTGTAAGTGCTAACACACCTCCGTCTACCAACAAGTAGTTTCCTCCATCAAGTCCCCATGAGAGGCAAATATTGAGAGGTCGACTTCTCTCAACATCAAGATGAAGACAATCTAACACATGGTCATAGCGATGAATACCATAATAAACTTTATCTTATTTCAATCTCATACTAGGGTTTCTTCATCTCCCCAAGAACTAATGATCTACTCTGACATGGAGGCAATCAACATCATGGCAATAATAATGGAATCTATCATAGATGAATAGTACTTGTATAAATCCACAACGAGTACGGAAATTACAACAATATCTAGACAAGATGTAGATGGGATGGATGGAGATGGTGGTGATGCAGCGATTGATGATGAAGATCGATGGCTTAGCCTCTCGGATCTGCGCAGGGCGAAGATGGATCCCAGGTGGACACGTTCCCCCTCTAGATGCATTCCGGAGGTGAGGTTTCAGCGATTTCTGGGTGTTCTGTATGTTGTCTCTCCAATCCAGTTGCACGGGGTGAAACTATTTGAGGAGGCGGTGGTGGCGCCAACTATACGGTGGGAGCTATATGGCCAAAAATTTATTCCTGCCATATAGTTGGTTGTTAAACCATCTGTACTCCTTGTTCGCTTCGGGTTTTCTTCTAGTATTATTGATATCTCCCAAATAAGCGATTTACGTTGTTTTTGACTCCTTTTCTCCTCAGTACAACTGCTCCAAGAATTGTGTCCATTGTATCCATCATATGTCCTGATCCTAGTGAAAACAGACATAAAATATGCGTGCGAGCGCCGTAAAATACCAAGATCCTACATCTACAATGCAAAATAATAATATAAAACATGATGCAAATATACACTCATCAACTTCCCCAAGCTTAGACTCTTGCTCGTCCCGAGCAAGTTTAGCTTAATGGATGTGATCCTCATATTCATGAAGCTGAGTCAATAAAATAAATGAGGCAGTTGCAGCATATGTTTATCATATATGATACATATGAATAAGTTCATTAATATCACCTTACTTTGAACCATCTGATAGTATTAGCAGACTTCTACACCTTAGTGATCAACAGTTCACAAAAGATGAATCTCAACATAATGTAAAAGTATCCGGTTCAACCGAATGAGTTAGCGAGGTAGTCCCAAGTGTTTTGAGGATCAACATATTCACTTGGGATTCAAAATCTCAAAAGTGTCTCTTTGTCATACTACAATATAGTGGTGTATGCCTATTAGCTCTTTGCACACTCGCTCTTTTTCTTCTTTCTTTTCTTATCTTTTGTGTATATGCTCACACTTTTGTTTAAGTGTTGTGCAAAGGAGCTAGCCATACATTCCACGTCATGTAGGAATTCAAAGTTTAACGATCTCAATTATCAAATTCCAATTGTATATGAAGATTTTTTATGACTTGAAGATTCTACCTCGACTTGTTCTCACTCTATTTTGATGGAACTTTTATTTTGCTTTGTTCAAGGTTTCTTTTTCACCTTAACTGCATAGATAATTTTTTCTTTGTAAATCAAACCGTAGACTTACAACATATTGACCAAATTATCTTTATATGTTCCATTAATACCAATGGTGTGGAAGACTCCTATTGCTATCATCAATTGCAAGTAAAATTATACTCAAGCCATTCATATATCCAATAAGACAAGCACAAACTCAATATTGCTCCATATATAATAATAAACTCGGAATTTCATAAAAGGGATCGACTATGCCTGAAGGGAATTCTAATGTTGCAAACTTTATTTCTAGTTTGAACTAATGCAAGACTAAAATAGTAATGTAAAACTTATAAGATAGATTACAAGGTCTTAAAGATCTTGTTGGGTTCGCAGCATAGAAAACAAAAAAAAATCTACGATGGGAACTATCGCCAAGATCTATCTATTAGATACAAGCAACGGGTGGATATACATCCATAGAGAATTTACCCTCGAAGACAACAAAGCTTTCTTAACGAGTTGGAACTCGTGGATGATGTATTCGTACACTTGCCGATCTCAAGATCGTGATGAAGTCCAGCAGGTCCGGCTCTAGCACGTCCATCAGATCCAGCTCCAGCAAGTCCAGCAGCACCAAGTCCAGCACCGCAAAGCAGCGGTGCATCCGTGATCGCACACACGTCGGGTACCCCGACAACCTCCGTCCCTCGCTCCAGCAAAGCAGCGGAAGCAGCAACTTCTTTCCAGATAAAGCCACCGAGGACATGTATCTCGCTAATCCGAGACCATGGGGAATAACTAGAGGGGGAGAGAGATCCTTCACGAGGAGGTGTGGTTTGTGAGGAGGAGAGGGGGGCCTTTTATAGGGGAGAGGGGGGCACCCAAGGGCCATGGCGTGGCAGCCATGGTGGTGCCCCTCCCTCTTCCACATTCATGTGGGTGGAGCTCTCACTCCCATAAAAAGCCTCCACTCAAAATTCCACTCACACATGCATTAAATTTCCACCAAATTTAATGCAAGCTCTCATTAAATAAAACTATTTTATTTATTTTATTCAGAATTTTTTCAATTACATTAATTAACAAACATTCACATAAAACCCCTGCAACATTTCAATATCACATGCAGAACCAGTTTCTGCTATTTCACCCGAAACAATTTCGGTTTCCATCGAAATGATTCCAGCGCTTTCTTAAATCTTTATCTGAAACATATTTGCTCCAAATGGTGTCGGTATCCCTTAAGTGTGTCACCCTACGGTTCGTGAATAATGCAGACATGATCGAGACCCCTCTCCGATCAATAATCAACAGCGGGACCTGGAGATCCGTACTGACTCCCACATATTCAACAATGACTCTTGTGATCGTGTGAACCTTTAACATCGTAACTAAATCCCTTTGTCTCGCGATATATTACATGTCCGAGATTCGATCATCGGTATCCAAATACCTAGTTTGATCTCGTTACCGACATGCACTATTTTCTCGTTCCCGTGATATAACATTCTAGTGATCACATCACTTGCTTGCAAGCTATTTCAATGTGATATCACCGAGAGGGCCCAGAGTATATCTATCCGTCATCGAGATGGACAAATCCCACTCTTGATCCATGAGCCTCAACATAACACCTTCGTAGCACTGAACCCACCTTTATAGTCACCCTGTTACGGTGTGACGTTTGATGTTATCAAGATACTCTTCTAGTGTTAGCAATTAACATGATCTCATGGTCTAAGGACTAAGATTACTTCGTATGATGTTATAGCAATATAAACATAATGACTCTGATCGTAATGCTATACTTCGGATGAATGTTCATCACATCATTCCACCAATGTTGTGACCTTGTTATTAACAACATCCAATGTCCATGATCAGGAAACCTTGATCATCTTGTTAATCAACGAGCTAGTCTATAAGAGAGGCATGACTAGGAACCTTTTATTTGTTTATTAAACACACATGTATTGACGTTTCCTATCAATACAATTATAGCATGCAAAATAAACATTTATCATAAACAAGGAATAAGATAATAACCACTTTATTATTGCCTCTTGGGCATATTCCCTTCAGTCTCCCACTTGCACTAGAGTCAATAATCTAGTTTGAAAAACTTTGCGTATTGAACACCTATGGCTTTCTGGTGTTGCATATACGTGATTGCTAGTGGTTAACATAATCTCCAGATCTGACAGTTTTAGGTTCGTGTGTATTTGCATGTCTTTGCGTCTCTACACATCATTCATTCTCAAATGAGATGGCATTGTATAAATTTGGTCCTTTGGTGAGACCTTCGGTTTGTTCGGGTTTAAAATATGTTGATATTATTTTCATACAATATATCTTCATAGTATTAGCCCACTTTGAACCACACCTAGTTTGATAACAAACTACTTAACACAAATGCCCTCCTTTACTGCTACTATAGCAGTCATATACTTAGCCTTTTGTTGTAGTATCCGTCACAATGTCTCAACTTTGGAACTCATCCAAATCCATCATGGAACATCCTTTCCATTACATTGTTCCACCCATAGTCTAAATTGAGATAAATTTAATTTGTATCTTGTGACAAAACTAGTATCAATGTAACACTTTACAATGAACTACCTTTAACTATTTGTCACTTATACATGATATATTCTTAGTTCTTCCAAAGATCATAAGAATACCTTTACTATCGTCCAATGATGATCTTATGAATCATTCTGTTATGTGCTCATAACATTTAGAGCATAGGACATATCTGGATACATACATATCACGGTATAATCGATCAAAATATTCATGTGATTTTACTCACCAAGTGTTGAAACACTTGAATCTTGATACAATCCTTTCCATGCAGCAAGAACCTTTCTTGTTGTTTCCATATTGAACCCTTTCAATATCTCATATATGTACGTCTGGCATAACCATATTAGCGCCTCAATATATTCATATATACATTGATGCCAAATATTCCGGTTTTGCCCAAGTCTTTCATCGAAATCCTATTTTAATGAAATTCTTAACTTATGTCAATACAAGATACATCATTTCCAATCAACACCATGTCCTCTACATAATGTATTAGAAATATGTCTTTGTGCTCCCACTTAATTTCTTGCAAATGCAAGCATCTTCATCATCTCCGATAAAATTAAACTCTTTTAACATTTTCATCATGGTGAAGATTCCAACTCCGCTATGCTCACTTCAACTATTGAAGTTTGCATGCCCTTTTAGCACCCTTTGAATTAACAAAACCCTTCAGACCGTGTCATGTACACGTCCTAGGTAACCATTCTATTAGAAGAACCTTGTTTTGTTTATTCAACTACCATATACCAAATTATATGTAGTGGTTGCTACATTAATCCGTCAAGACTAAATATCGCTATGAAAGATCAAATCTTGTCATAGTCAACTCCTTGAACATTGTCGTAAACTTCTTTCCAACATGTCGACTATTTCATAGATGTTAAACATCCATGTCTTATTTCTTTATAGATCCAAACACGACCGATAGGCTTCACGCCTTTCCGGAGGGTCTTCCAAGTTCAGAAACTTATTTTCTCGTGTATGGATACTATCACGGATTCTATGACTTCTAGTCATTTTATAGAGTCAGGGCCCATCATCGCTTCTTTGCATGTAGTCGGTTCATCATTGTCAAAACAATAACGACTTGCTTATCAAATCTTACTATTTGATTCTTACCGACCCACACGGTTCTATAGGAACTCTAATCTCCGAGATCACACCTTTTGTAATCACGAGAGCCATGAGCATTGTGGCCACCATCGGGACACTTTCCGCTGCCATTACTTAGCACATATAGCTAAGGTTCAACAACCTTATCAAAGTTCTATTGTCCTCCCACTTAACTTTTCACGAAAAATTCCTTCTCAAGAAACTTGACGTTCCAAGTAACAAACTCTTTTGTCCTCGGTGTTATGGAGAAATCCCAACAAATTCTTCGGGATAACCTACAAAGACGTGCTTATCCTACTTTGGTTGTAAACATTTTACTTATGCATAGCATACCAAAATTTAAGAAAAGACAATTCGGGTTTTATCCCAAACCATAACTCATATGGTGTCATTTCAACGGATCACGATGGTGCTCTTTTCAGTGTAAAAGCGGTAGTCTCTAAAGCTTTAATCCTTAAAACATAATGGCAGTTTTATAAATGACACCTTTGATCTTACCATGTCAAACAAGGTTTGATTTGATTTCTCGAACATACCATAATCCTGTGGTTTACCGGGAAATGCAAATTTATGGAACAATTCCTAAAATCTTAGGTGTTTTGCTAAACATGTAACTCAAATATCTTCCTTTATGATCAAATCATAAACTCTTTATTTTCTTGTTACAATGATTTTCCACTTCATCTTGAAAGTCTTTGAACAATTTTCAAATGTTTCATACTTCTTCCTTATTAAGTAAATATAAATTTATTCACTCAAATTTTCGGAGAAAGCATATGAAGCAAAAAGATCCATCGCATATGGCTACACATAATGGACTATGCACATCAGCATGCACAATTTCCAATAAGCTAGTCATCCGTTCCTCTCTGGCCTATGGACGGGGTTTCAATTATCTCGAGGAAAGTCTCACATGCGTCAATTGATCAAAATCAAAGGCTCCAAAAATCCATCAACATGGAGTTTCTTCATGTTTTCTTTCAAATATAATTTAAACAGTGATGTCACTTCATAAGTGATCTTTTAATCATTTGTCTTGCGACATTTTAGCAATAGTGTTTATGGATGTGATTTCTCCAACTAGACTTGTAAAAGTTCATCCATCCTTTATGGAATACGGTAATTATTTGAACAGCCATTGTTTTCATGATACCGGAACAAAATAACAATTATTTAAACAAATCTTGAAGGCTTGGTTTGATGACAATGAAAAACACAATAACACTTTATTTGTTTTCGATGAACATCATCACTCATTATCTTGCTGGTTACTTAGGCCATTGTAGTTCATGAATTGCGTTGTCCTGTATGACACTTCATACCAACCAATTCGGTATCCAATACCGGTATCCAATACCTTAGAACCACATTGTTTAACAAGCAAGGAATACAGCCATAACATGTATATCTTCTATATACCTAAGTTGGACATCCCAACCTTTTCTTTTCTGCCAAATATTTTATAGATTCTCTTTCAACAATTCCTTTTTTTAAAAGAATCTATCAACATCAGTAGTGGTGTCATTTACATGACACATAGTACAAAGCGTATATAGTCAAATACTAATACCTTTGGACTTGCACTTTGAAGTGGATCACCATCATCAAATGTTTGGTGTTCTTTCAAAAATCCGTTCTTTAGTAATCTATTAGTGTAGTAAACATTTTACTTACATCTTCTATTCATCCTTATCATGACAACTTTCATGATCAAGCTACTATAGCCTATAAGGAAGAATCGTGAGTATAATGTTAGTTCCCAACACCTTTTTGGGAGATCCGGATGCCTAGCATCTCCATCCTTCACAAATTCTCATACAATATGAGAATATGTATTTTGTTAAATTATACTCTATCATAATGCAACCAAAAACATTGTTTCAGATATCACAATATCTTTCACACATGATGGTTCCTGAAACAATTCTTTCAGCTCCTAGATAACCTTGATATTAAAACAACTTTTGAATATCAATTATCATGGAGGCAAACATGATACTTTAGATACTAACATTGGAATTCTTACTCTTGATTTAAACTACTTATTAAACTTCATGGAGTAAATAGAGTTTGCTGAAAGTTTGCCATAGGACTTATAAGCTTTAAATTGACATTCAAAACAATACGATACCAGTTCGTAAAGTAAATATCCAGAATTCTATAGTTCTATTATCTCAATTAAAACTAAGCATAAGGTAGTGAACAGATGCCAATGACTACAATAAATTATGCAAATTCACTACGATTTAGTTTATGACAAATTGAGTTCGACTAATCCAAATTAGAAATGAACTCCCACTCAAAAACGACATCCCTCGTGTCTTTTTGGTGATTACATGAACCAAATCCACTACACCAAGTCCGATCATCACGTGAGTCGGTGTAGCTTCAAAGGCGAGCATCAATATGGTCATCACATCAACTATATGACTCATGTTTAACCTTTCGGTCCGTGTTCCGAGGCCATGTTTGTACATGCTAGGCTCGCCAAGTAAGAACCTTAGTATTCGCGTATGTAAAACTGTCTTACACCTGTTGCATGAAAGCGTAGAGTTGAGAACACCCGATCATCACGTGATGTCTCGAAACATGATCCATAGAACGGTGCATACTTAAGGAAGAACACATTTTATCTTGATATTTAAATGAGGGATCATCTTACAATGCTACTAAAAGTGCCAAACTAGCAATATAAGATGCAAACATCTAATGTGTAAAGTGAGATGATATGGTCCATGCATTTGATCACCATCATATGCATCGTGGTATGATCTCTATCATTCCTTTGTGTGTAAGGCCAAGGTCTATGGAAATTACACGTTAAGTGAGTTGTAAGAGTATCTATCATACATCTACTTACAACAATACCATATCAAGACACTAGCCCAGCAACGATCTAAACTAGACGCCTCTAATTTATCAATTGCAAGTTTTACGTGGCTTAGGGCTTTCGGAGATAGAACCGGTCTTACCTACGAACATGAACCACAACGAGGATAACCAAGTTATTAGCAACTCGTTGTAAATAAGATATTGACTATAGTAAGAGAGACAGACACCGGCTAGCCACTTATGCAAAACTAGTAGCATGTCAGTCGTGGAACCGGTCTCATGTACGATGACATGTAAGGTTGGTCCGGGCCGCTTCATCCCACTATGCCACCAATATCCAAAGTACATAGAAGATGCAATAACATGATCATCATCGCCCACATATAAACATATGTGTACTACCCATGCAAAGCACCTACGCATAGATCAGTCTCTGATACCACTGTTGGGTTCGCAGCATAGAAAATAAAAAAAAATCTACGATGGGAACTATCGCCAAGATCTATCTATTAGATACAAGCAACGGGTGGATATACATCCATAGAGAACTTACCCTCGAAGACAACAAAGCTTTGTTAACGATTTGGAACTCGTGGATGATGTAGTCGTACACTTGCCGATCTCAAGATCGTGATGAAGTCCAACAGGTCCAGCTCCAGCACGTCCATCAGATCTAGCTCCAGCAAGTCCAGCACCACCAAGTCCAGCACCGCAAAGCAGCGGTGCATCCGTGATCACACACACGTCCGGTACCCCGACAACCTCCGTCCCTCGCTCCAGCAAAGCAGCGGAAGCAGCAACTCCTTTCCAGATAAAGCCACCGAGAACATGTATCTCGCTAATCCGAGACCATGGGGAATAACTAGAGGGGGAGAGAGATCCTTCGCGAGGAGGTGTGGTTTGTGAGGAGGAGAGTGGGGACTTTTATAGGGGAGAGGGGGGCACCCAAGGGCCATGGTGTGGCAGCCATGGTGGTGCCCCCACCTCTTCCACATTCATGTGGGTGGAGCTCCCACTCCCATAAAAAGCCTCCACTCAAAATTCCACTCACACATGCATTAAATTTCCACCAAATTTAATGCAAGCTCTCATTAAATAAAACTATTTTATTTATTTTATTCAGAATTTTTTCAATTACATTAATTAACAAACATTCACATAAAACCCCTGCAACATTTCAATATCACATGCAGAACCAGTTTCTGCAATTTCACCCGAAACAATTCCGGTTTCCATCGAAATGATTCCAGCGCTTTCTTAAATCTTTATCTGAAACATATTTGCTCCAAATGGTGTCGATATCCCTTAAGTGTGTCACCCTACGGTTCGTGAATAATGCAGACATGATCGAGACCCCTCTCTGATGAATAATCAGCAGCGGGACCTGGAGATCCGTATTGACTCCCACATATTCAACGATGACTCTTGTGATCGTGTGAACCTTTAACGTCGTAACTAAATCCCTTTGTCTCGCGATATATTACATGTCCGAGGTTCGATCATCGGTATCCAAATACCTAGTTTGATCTCGTTACCGACATGCACTCTTTTCTCGTTCCCGTGATATAACATTCTAGTGATCACATCACTTGCTTGCAAGCTATTTCAATGTGATATCACCGAGAGGGCCCAGAGTATATCTATCCATCATCGGGATGGAAAAATCCTACTCTTGATCCATGAGCCTCAACATAACACCTTCGTAGCACTGAACCCACCTTTATAGTCACCCTGTTACGGTGTGACGTTTGATGTTATCAAGATACTCTTCTAGTGTTAGCAATTAACATGATCTCATGGTCTAAGGACTAAGATTACTTCGTATGATGTTATAGCAATATAAACATAATGACTCTGATCGTAATGCTATACTTCGGATGAATGTTCATCACATCATTCCACCAATGTTGTGACCTCGTTATTAACAACATCCAATGTCCATGATCAGGAAACCTTGATCATCTTGTTAATCAACGAGCTAGTCTATAAGAGAGGCATGACTAGGAACCTTTTATTTGTTTATTAAACACACATGTATTGACGTTTCCTATCAATACAATTATAGCATGCAAAATAAACATTTATCATAAACAAGGAATAAGATAATAACCACTTTATTATTGCCTCTTGGGCATATTCCCTTCAGATCTCCCCAAGCTTGGAATCAAGTCAGGCGGGATTAAATAATCCCTTGCGATTATTTGATACCATGATTATTGTAGATCACTGTGGTGCCACAGCACGCGGTATCTTCTCTTCACGGGCCAACCTGAGATGGAGGGATTGATTGACAGCTTCTAATTCTTTAACACGCAGCTTGTAGAAAAGATTATTCCTCTCCAGCACTTTCACTTGTTCTTTAATGAACTCATTATTATCCTGAAGGGTTTGTAACGCCTTAAGACTCATAGAAAAACCTGCTTCGGTTGTCTCCTTAATATCTTCATCAAGTTTGTCAAGATAAAGTCGCATCAACCGAAGATGTTTGGGTGTCCCAGGTGTCTCCCTATCCATCTCTTCAATCTTCAGCTCGAGGGCCTTCAACTCCCTCTTCCGGCGTGCATTGTCGGCATCGAGGAACTCCATAGGGACGATCTTGATCTCCTTGCCTTGCTCGCTATTGCTCCCGATCTCCATAGGAACCTTTATTCTTGGATTATGTCCCTTGGTTACATGTCCTCACGTGTGAATAAGAGGTGGATTGGTTTCTGGAGATTATGATTAGAGAGAGAGACAATGGCAGTATATAAGGGGGTCAGAGGTCGGTAAAACTTGCGAGAAACACCAAATTCTCTCCCAAGAAAAGAATCTTAACGAAACAGGGAAAGAAATCACGGATTTGGAGGAGTCCTCCCATGTAACGACCAACTATACGGGCGCGGACCGTATAGCTCCGGCCGTATAGTTGGTTCCGAGCAGATATTTCCAAATATCTCGAGTCCAGGTTAGTTAAGTTACCACTCGGAACCGGCAATAATTTTTTCTTGTTTTTCATGTATCAAAAACGAATAGGCAAAAGAAAAATGTCTAGTAGTTTAACGACCAACTATATGGCTGTAATATTATCTCCGGTCGTATAGTTGCGACCGTATAGATACAGACATCAAAAATCGAAAGTGCCTGAGAGTTCAACGACCAACTATACGGCCGGAATTTTATCTCCGGTCGTATAGTTGCGACCGTATAGATACAGATATCAAAAACAATTTAACAAAGAAGATACAGAGGGTTTAATGACCAACTATACGGCGGGAGGTTTTCCTCCGGTCGTATAGTTGGTAAAAACCTCCAGAACTTCAAAAAACACGAGGAATTTAAAGGCAGAAATTTTAGAATTAAAATCTGTGAAAACAAATCACTTATTTAAGTAAGAACACTTACCTTGAACTTACCGTTTGCGTATTCAGGGATGACAAGCTCTTCCAACAACAAAGACTTCTTCTCTTTTGGAGGAATTGACCTTAGTTCATTGAATAATTCTTGTAAGCAAGAATCACCAGGACTAAAGTTCCTCTCAAGAAGATTGGTGTCTTGCTGGGTAATCATGGACACTGCATCCAACATCTTTATTTCCTGCCTCTGCATAATCTACAACTCAAATTCTTGAAGTAAAAGAATCCAACGGATCAGTCTTGGCTTATGGTCTTTCCTCTCGAGGAGTTCTTTTAAACCATCACGATCCATATGAACTCTTACTTTTGCATTGACTATATAAGAATGAAATTTATCACAATAGAAAAATACAGTAAAAAGTTCCCTTTCTTCCTTAGGATAATTCTTTTGAGCACCATTAAGAGTTCTACTAGCATGATGTATAATATTAAAGCTGCGACCAATGTGTTGTCCCAGGGTTACTCCTACAGCATCATCACTAGCTTCACATATTAAGTCAAAAGTCATATCCCAGATAGGTGGTTTAATGATAGGAGCACGAGATAAAGCATTTTTGAGTTTATCAAAGGCTTCAAGACATTTATCATCAAAATTAAATCTTACTCCCTTTTGGAGGAGGTTAGTCAAAGGTTTAGATATTCCAGAGAAATTTTTAATGAACCTTCTATAAAAACCCACATGACCAAGGAAACTTCTTATACCTTTAATATCCCTAGGTTGTGGCATTCTCTCTATGGCCTCAACCTTAGCTATATGCACTTCAATTTCCTTACCTGATACCTTATGTCCAAGGACTATACCTTCTTTGACCATAAAATGGCACTTCTCCCAGTTTAGAACAAGATTGCTTTCTTTGCAATGCTGCAAAACTCTTTTGAGATTATCCAGGAAACTAGTAAACGAAGTTCCATAGGCACAAAAGTCATCCATAAATACTTCCATTATCAGTTCTATAAAATCCGCAAAAATAGTAGTCATGCATCTTCGAAAAGTAGCTGGAGCATTACATAAACCAAAAGGCATATGTCGATAAGCATGTAAACCATAAGGACTAATGAAAGTTGTTTTAAGTTGGTCATCAGGATGAATAGCTATTTGAGAACAACCAGAGTATCCGTCCAAGTAGAAAAAATGAGTGTGGTTTGCTAACCTTTCTAAAGTTTGATCTATGAACGGTAAAGGATAGTGATCTTTCCTAGTTTCTTTATTCAATTTCCTGAAGTCTATGCACATCCTATGCCCAACAATAGTTCTAGTAGGTAGCAATTCATTGTTTTCATTAGGAACAACAGTAAAACCGCCCTTCTTAGGGACACAATGAACAGGACTTACCCATTCACTTTATTTAACAGGATAGATTATACCTATGTCCAATAGGCGTACAAATTCTTTTCTTACCACTTCCTTCATTTCAGGCTTCAATCTTCTATTAAATTCCGCAATTGGTTCAGCATCTTCTTCCATGAATATTCGATGGACGGTTATCATGGGACTAATGCCCTTCAAATATCCATTGAGTACCCAAAGGCCTTGCGATGCTTCTTAAGTATTTTCATGAGTTCTTCTTCTTCTCCTAAAATTTTAGCACTAATAATAACAGGAAATTTATTTGTATCATCTAAAAATCTATATTTAAGATTATCTGGTAGAGTCTTCAACTCTAGGGGTGGTAATTCCTCGTCCCCTCTCTTTTCTAGCTCTTCAAAAGCCTCATTAGTTGGAGGCCCTATAATAGGAAGTGAATCGAGTTCATCTTCTAGTTCTTCTAGGTACTTATCCTCCATAACTATTTCTTCATAATTTGAGTCTTCATTTATTTCTTCTTCTTGATTACTAAAGAAGAGAGCTGCCATTTTCTCAATAGTTTTCTCTTTCTCTTCTTCTTGCATTTGTGGAGGCCTATCTTTAAATTTGGAAAAGTGGAATTCTTTTTCCACTCCCCCAAGCTTAAGAGACACAATCTCCTTTTTGAAATCAACATAGGCACCTACATCACTCAAAAATTTTCTTCCAAATATAACTGGGCAAAGAGTGTCAGCTGGCATATCAATAACTACAAAATCGATAGGAAAGTTTTTTTTGCCAATTGTGTCAGTTGCATCTTCAACTACTTCCATTCGAATTCTAAGACTTTTATTGGCTAACATGATTGTCATATCAGTATTTTCAATTGTAGTTGGTTCTATTTCTTCTTTTCTTTCTAAATAGAAATCATAAGATATAACATTAACTTCGATGCCAAGATCGCATAAACCATAATGCGAGGAAGAATAGGCTTACCCACATCTTTTACCTTTGTTTTACCTTCAATCAATATGGAAGTCTCTTCATCAAGTTCAACTATGTTACAATGTGCGTACATAGCCATAATTGCTTCCTTGGTTACCTCTTCATCTTTGGTTTCTTCCAGATGTTCCACGACTTTTGGCATACTTTCCTCTTCCTTCTTCTCCTGTACTGCTTTGACCTGTTCATATTCAAAAATACGCTTTTGTGCAGTGTTAGGGAAAGGTATCTCATATGTTGGTTCTAGGGAGGCCAGTGTTGCTTTAACTTCTCTTTTCTTCTCAGGTTCGGGTGGTGGATCATACTTGACCAAACCCTCTTTTGGAGCTTTTATATGTTCTATAAAATCTTTAACAACTTGCAACACAAGATCTGAATCAAAATAAAGTTCTTTAGATAATTCTTTAACATGGCCCTTTTTATTATAGTCATGAATACAATCATGATCTATTTCTATGCCTCCTTCACTTCCTAGACCAAAATTCCATGAAACTCTATGACCGCGAATTCTATTAATTAAAGACCAAGCTTTAGTTATAGGAAGATTTATAAAGGCTCCTTCCACGAAAGAGTCTAGTTCAATTTTATTAGGTTCAATTAAACCGCCATAACAGATATGCAATAAATACCATTCAGGCAAATCATGATGAGGACATAGGCAAAGTAAATATTTAAATCTGATATAAGCTCTTACTAGTCCTTCATTAGAATGGTTCCTCCAAGTCATTATAAGACGCCTGATTCCAAAAGATTTTGATAATGGATAATATTTTGCTAGAAATTCACAGGCTAGATTATCCCAAGTAGAAGTGGCTTCTGGGGTAGAGATCTATACCATGAGAGAGTTGTACTAGTCAAAGTCTGACTAAATAGTTTAACCCTTACCTCATTAGCAGTATATCCCGTCAATTGAAAAGTGACATATATATCTTTGAAACATGCAATATGCTCATATAGATCAGGATCTTCTTTATCTCCAGTAAATTGCTTCTTGTATAGAATACCAAGTAATAGAGGATTTATTTCAAACCCCCTTGTCTCCTCATTGGAGTTGTATCTTCTATAAATATAATAGGACTTCCCAAAGTGGCTGAGTGGGTTAGCACTAGTCATATGCTCAAACTTCATCATGTTGGTGGAAACCTGTAACTCAAAACAAAACTAAGCAAGACAAAAATAAATAAGCAAAAACTAAAAGTCCTACAATGCTTAGCTCCCTGGCAATGGCGCCAGAAAATAGCTTGATGACTGCAAATGCACATATTGTTTGTAGCTAGTTTCGAAATAAAGATATCGATCCCACGGGGAGCAGGAGTCTGATGTCTAATAACTCTTGAAATAAATATTACAATGGAAATGCTAAATAAAGTTCTAAGTGACAAGATAAAATGCGAGTATTGCGTAAAAAGGTGTTTTGGGGTTTTGGGTATAAGAGCAACAATAAGTAAAATAAAACAACTCAACACAGATAATAAGTATCGCGTATGTAAGAGAGATTTGGAAGTGCAATAGGGAAAAAGCGTTCTCAGGGACTAGCGGATACACCACTAGCATTATAAGGAGCTAAGGTAAAGATTATTATCATGAACATTCTCAACTATGTATGTGTAGGAGGAACTCCGTATTTGGACAAATAGGCAGCAACCGTTGCTCACATCATCCTCATAACCATAGCAGTCAGCAATCGACATCAATCGAACTACTGCGCTATTAAGGGACTTAATCCCGTAGGATGTATCCCATGGCATGGATAGTGTTCCGTGAGTTTTCTAGGTTCCCAAGTTGATACGTAAGGGGTGCTAACAGCTTTATAGTCATTGTAAGTGCTAACACACCTCCGTCTACCAACAAGTAGTTCCCTCCATTAAGTCCCCATGAGAGGCAAATATTGAGAGGTCGACTTCTCTCAACATCAAGATGAAGACAATCTAATAAACTTTATCTTATTTCAGTCTCATACTAGGGTTTCTCCATCTTCCCAAGAACTAATGATCTACTCAGACATGGAGGCAATCAACATCATGGCAATAACAATGGAATCTATCATAGATGAATAGTACTTGTATAAATCCACAACAACAATGGAAATTACAACAAGATCTAGACAAGATGTAGATGTGATGGATGGAGATGTTGGTGATGCAGCGGTTGATGATGAAGATCGATGCCTTAGCCTCCCGGATCTGCGCAGGGCGAAGATGGATCCCTGGTGGACAAGTTCCCCCTATATATGCCTTCCGGAGGTGAGGTTTCAGTGATTTATGACTGTTCTGTATGTCGTCTCTCCGATCCAGTTACACAGGGTAAAACTATTTGAGGAGGTGGTGGCAACGCCAACTATACGGCGGGAACTATACGGCCGGAAAATTTATTCCCACCATATAGTTGATCGTTAAACCGTATGTACTCCTTGTTCGCTTCGGGTTTTCTTCTGGTATTATTGATATCTCCTAAATAAGCGATTTACGTTGTTTTTGACTCCTTTTCTCCTCAGTACAACTTCTCTAAGAATTGTGTCCATTGTATCCATCATCTGTCCTGATCCTGGTGAAAACAGACATAAAATAAGCGCACGAGCGCCATAAAATACCAAGATCCTGTTGGAGATATGCCCGAGAGGCAATAATAAGAGTGGTTATTATTATATCTTTGTGTTTATGATGAATGTTTACATCCCATGCTATAATTGTATTATAAGGAAACACTAATACATGTGTGTTTTATAAACATAAAAGAGTCCCTAGTAAGCCTCTTATGAAACTAGCTTGTTGATTAAATGATGATCATGGTTTCCTGATCATGGACATTGGATGTCATTAATAACAAGGTTATATCATTAGGAGAATGATGTGACGGACACACACCCATAGTAAGCGTAGCATAAGATCAAGTCATTAAGTTCGTATTGCTGTAAGCTTTCAAATGCATAGTAACCTAATCCTTCGACCATGAGGTTATGTTAATCACCATCACCGGATGGGTACTTTGATGACATCAAACACCGCTTTGTAACTGGGTGGTTATAAAGGTGTCATTGGGTATTCTGAAAGTATGTGTTGAAGCGCATGGACCAAGATTGGGATTTGTCCATCCATATGACGGATAGATATGCTCTGGGCCCTCTCGGTGGAATGTCATCTTGTTAGCTTGCAAGCATGTGACTAGGTCACAAGGGATGACATAACATGGAACGAGTAAAGAGTACTTATCAGTAATGAGGTAGAACTAGGTATAGAGATACCGACGATCAAACCTCGGATAAGTAGAATATCGCGTGACAAAGGGAATTGGTTTCGTATGTTAATGGTTCTATCGATCACGAAGTCATCGTTGAGTATGTGGGAGCCGTTATGGATCTCCAGATCCCGCTGATGGTTATTGATCAGAGATGTGTCTCCATCATGTCTACATGTTCACGAACCGTAGGGTGACACACTTAAGGTTCGAAGTTGTTTTAAGTACATATGGAATATGCGTTGGAGACCGAATGTTGTTTGGAGTCTCGGATTGGATCCGGGACAACACGAGGAGATCCGGAATGGTCCGGAGAATAAGATTCATATATTGGGGATCATTTTCTAAGTTAGGAAATGTTCCGGAGTGTTTGTGTGGAGATTCTAGAAGGTTTCGGAATGTTCTGGAAGGTTCTAGAAGAGTTCTTGGTGTTTGCTTGAAAACCAAGAAAGGGTCAAAGGAAACCTTGTGGGGCGAGACACGGATTCGTGGGGAGGACCTCTCCCCTTCCCAACCTGGCCATAGGAGGGAGTCCTACTAGGACTCCCCTCCCAAAGCCTCCCTCCTTTAAATAGAAGGAGGGGCGCCTCTGAGACCTCTCCCATAACAATCCCTTTCGCCTCTCTCCTCTTCCTTCGCTCGCTTCGGCTAGGCGAAGCCCAAGAGAATTCTCTCCTCCACCACCATCACCACACACCGTCGCTGCTGGGATTCCGTGGAGAAGATCTACTACCTCCGCTGCTCATCGAACGGGAGGAAGGTCTGCCGACTCAGACGCAGGACCGATCATGAAGCGCTCGAACGCTGGCCGGAAGGATCGTCCACACGATCTTGAGATCGGCAAGTGATTGACTACATCAACCCCGAGATCTAATCTCGTAACGCTTTCGGTTCTACAAGGGTTAGTACAGATCTATCTCGTTGCTCATGTCTAATAGATTAGATCTTGGCTTTTATCTAGATTAGATCTAGGTTTTGTTCGTTCTTGCGGTAGAATTTTTTTGTTTTCCATGCTACGAACCCATCAGATCCTACATCTACAATGCAAAAAAATGATATAAAACATGATATAAATATGCACTCATCAGCCAGCGCAAGCAAAGAAGAGGATGAAGCTTGGCGCGATGGAAAGGGTGGACACAAAGCCGATGGTGGCGCTCCGTAGATATTGTCGCATCTCGACAAGCGGGATCTGACAATGTGGCCGACCATGCTCTTCCTGGCTATGAGAGGATGTAGGAGAAGGATGGCGAGATGGGGTGTGTCTCTTCCCACCGCCAAGGGACTCCGACGACCAACACCTCGAGCTAGGTATGGTTCGATGTGGCTCATCCAGTTGTTGTTGCATCCCCGCCACTACTAGATCTCTGAGCTCCAACCAAGCCTCCAACAACCCCTTCATGGAAAGTTGGGCAAAGCACAAGCCAACCTCAATTAGATGCTCCTATCTGTACATGTGCTGCAGTGCAACATCGAGCAGATCCTCCTCATCAACATGTTGACGTAGTGCAACCTCAGGCAACTCCTTTGTACATATTCAGATTTAATACTTCATGCAACATTTAGCTCTATCCAGTAAACATGCACAACAACAAACATGCACAACAACTGTTCGATAAAATGCCAATGAGAAAAGTCAAGTCAATGCAAGGAGGCGAGCTCCTCTTTGTTTTCTCCATCTTATGGTATGAATTGTCTCTCACTTATTATGAATTCCTTCTTTCCAACTAACATGATTATTCTTTTGTTTATATTTGAACCTTGTACAGTAAAAAGCATTGTTGTTCATTGATCCAATGTCGAGCAGGCCCTCGGAGAGTACAGGAAGATGACACATTTTCCCGACGCCGCCTCCTCTAGGCTTCTAAGATACATGAAACTGCAGCTTCCTAGAAATAAGGGGTGTCATAGCTAATGCCGATATTAGTTTACCTAGAAATCATCACATTTGTTGGTTCCCTGAGCTCTCTGCAATTACTCTGTGTGTGTGTGTCTGTGTTATTTCGTTGCAATCTCAACCCAGCAAACGATTAACAACACCATGTTGTATACATAGTACATGGTCCATGGCATTCCGTTTTTATATGCATGGCTCAAGATTTTTAGCTTTTGCATTTGGTAAAACTTATAGATAATATTTCATTAGGATTTTCCCCTTCTCTTTGCATGTCAACACGACATTTCTCATGAAATATTTTGTTCATCCATACAGAAGCATCATCCGCCCAAGGGATTCTTGCATTCTACAGATTGAAGCTGGCTATGTGGTTCAAAAAAAAGTGGTTCAAACATGGTTGTTCATTCGTGGCTTGGGTTCAACCTGCTCTTTATTATTAGGCTTCGTATTTTAGGGATAATATGTGATTTTTCCCTTTTTAAAATTTTCTCTTAGAATCTACTAAATATTTTTAATAGTAGATGTACTGGACAGCTAATGTGCATAATGAGTAATAGTAATGAACCACTAATTCTCTTCACTACACAGGTCTCAGTTGCATAATCACAGAGACTAACATCGTTGATGGCAGCGCTGACTGGCAACCTGCCTTAAGGCCTTGGAGAGGTTAACTTTGGTTGCCTTTGCGAGGATGACTTTAGTGGTGTACCGTGTCTGAAAATATAGCCACTTATGCTTCTAGCCTTTTATAGCCACTTATGCTTCTATCCTTCTAGCACATTATTCTTAAATTGTGAGCTTAGTTAAGGAGGTCATTGCATTATAGAGTTTTATTTGGACAAGGAGAGGGCTTGTGGGCATATTGACTCGGGTGTGGGACTCTTTTTAAGCATATATCAGTTTTTATGAAAGGATACATCTTTTCATATTGATGAAAACATTAAGCCATTCCTATTGTATTTGGTTAATGCGGAGTGGAGGAATTTGAGATGTTCAGTGCACCTTTAGGGATCCACAAGGAATCAAGGATAAATAATTCATCGGCATAATTATCGTAGTTGATTGTTCTTCTGCTCCGTTCTATCTTTTTATCATGAAAAAGCACATCATTGGTTCAAAATAATATATTTAAACTCCCAAAAATGGAGATACGGGGGATCAAGTATAGGCTATATACATGGGGAGGTGCAGAGATTTGTACTCCTTTCCTGCTTATTAGGCCGTCCTTTATGATGATTCTAGAAATATAGAGATAAATAGAGCATCGTGTTTGGAGTGTGGCCAAGTGATTGTCTCACAGATTATTTATTTCTACAGGGGATCACATGCACGCGCATACTAATGCTGGATCAACCGAGTTAGGGAAGGGTGTGCTTCAGGAGGGCAAGATGTATGGTGTAGGTAGTTCCTCGTGATCCGATTGAATCCTTAGGCCTATTGTCTCACACATTATTTATTCTACCATTAGCACACATATTTGGATCTCCTTCGGATTTGGTGTATGCCTTTATTCTTTACAAGGGTAAACCATTGCCAGTTTTGGTGATGGTCGGATCATTCCATATAGCTAGATTACTTTGTATTTCTTAGTGATATAATAATTTGGGAATACTTAAAATACCATGAACCGTCTGATGGAACTTCCATGTGCAGGTATCAGCCATGGGATATAAAAGATGAGAGCAAATATGCATCAGTAACTATGGAGCATGACACTTCTTGCTTCCACCATGTCATCATCGCCAGCTTTCTGTAAGATAAGGTTTATTCTTATAACAACTGATATCACTTAATAACTCTTAGTGCGGCACTAAGCCAATAGTCATTTTGCATAATCATGTCTCTTGTTTGAATCATATTTAATCTAGAGCCACTATAAACTGTTCAAATTCCTATGGCATAAAATCCTCTATTTTAACAAACTAGATGTCCTAATGGGACTTTCTTGCCCACTTCTTCTGCAGATGCCCATAATGTTATAGTTGTTTCCACATGTTATGTTCTTTTATTTGTTAAATGCTTGCCTTTTTTATCATCCTTGTTTCTTTAGCTTGCAAAGAATGTCATCAGTCTTGGTGATTGTTTGTTATTCTACTTAAAGATGCTCTTGTCGGGTTGTGTTCATTATGTATGTGTGAACTTCCCGTGGATTCCTTTGTTAGTGCTTTGGTTTCTTAATATGCTACTGTGTTAATGCATTACAATATTTGTATGTGTTAGGTATTAGAGAAAAGAAGTACATTAATGTATTCACTCTGATTGGAAATAAAACTCAATTGTTGAGATTTCAAACTAGTAGTAGTACATAGTTCTATTACATATGCAGTACGATACCTCAATGCCATGGTTTTTGTAGAGAAAAGTATGCCAAGGCTGCGTCCGGGAAGCATGGAAAAATAAAATTTTAAATTAAAAAATAAATCAAATAATTTAAGCCATGTACATATTCCTGTCTTTTGGGAGTCTACAGATTTTCATGGTGTGGGGGTACGGGTAGCACGTGCCTCTAATACTGTTTTTAGTAATTTAATTAAGAGTTATCGCATATGGTCATATCCTATTCTTCGGTTGCCAAATTATAATTCTTAAATGTTATAGTACATCTCTGAAGGTTATAACACTCTAGGTTGCAGGCTCAATGATAAATATATATTTGGATATTTACACTAAGGGGTAGTCTATGGTTCAAATAAAAAAAGAATAGTCTATGGTCCTCTATATGAATTTTTTAGCTAGCTTTCAAGCGAATTTCTTATTGAGGCTCTGACATGCATTTTTGATCTTTTGCTTGATTAATTCAGTGTAGTTTCCCACATATTGTATTCTAACTATCATAAAAATAGTATAACCATTCAATCATGTAAACTAGGTATGGTGACGACTATCCATAGATGATAAGGAACTCCGCTAAAATTGTCAATATATGGGTGGATGTTATCATGGCATCAACACACTTGATTCCACTTGACCCCACAAGCCACGGGTGAGTAACTCCTCCCTTTGTTTTCTTTGTCATGATGCATACATTCATTTCTTAAGACCTTTTTACTTTTCGTGTTTCCTGAAGGTGGAATTGTAGTACTTTGCCCCCTTTTGGCTTAATTCAGTGTAGTAGTTTTACACATGTTCAATGGCGTTAAATATTTTGGTCAGAACTTTACTGATGTAGCATTCTGAAACTCTTGCCACTTTTGTGGCCCTATGCTGCTACAAAATAGTGATATTTTTTGTTGCCACTATAATCTATTAGTATAATTTGTTTATTCCGTTCTTATATAGTAAATGCTAGGTTAAGTATTACAATAACTGGTTTTGGCTTCCATCAATTTTTTCTTATTGTGCCTTTCCTAAATTGACAAATTATTGTTTAAACTTAACTTTTCCTTTTGCCAAGTGTTGGTTCAGTGTTATAAACATAGGTATTCACTTCGCATATGGAAGGTCCATCAGGATGATGCCATTTCGAACACACATGAAGCCCAACATTATTCGTGGTTTGTCGGATTTATCCTTGGACATCTACAATTAGTTTACCTTGATTTCCCAAAAAACATCAGTGTGATCGTTATATATCCCAAAGGAATGGGTCCATCAGTTAGAAGACCTTATGTTCAGGGTAAAGAGATCAATAGTACTGGTATCAACTCTAGCTTTGTTGTTCACTAGGTATGTTATAAGTCAGTATTTCCTATACATTTTACTATTGAACCTGATATTTTATTTCAATGAACATGCATCCCTTTGTTGGTTATTTCTTCAAGTATGTATATGATAATAACTGTTATATCATTCTGTTTTATAGGATGTTGATGGAAGGGATACAAATGTTACTCTAGGGTGGTCAATTGCTCTAGCTCACCTTTCACATTTGCTACTACTCTAGAGTAGTACTGAAGTGATAGCTTCGGCAAGCGAGGTGACCTGCTTTCGTATATGCCTCAGTAAAATTTTGATGCGAGTCATTGAATAAATAATCTACTATGTAGGTATTTTGCCTAGCGTTGTTCATGGCATTGTGGAGGATCATTTGAGAAGATACACAAAGCAAGTAATGGATGAGGACTTGGAATATAAGAACACTATAGAGTGCATCATTGGAATTGTCTAAAAAACTATTTCAAAGATGGTATAAAGATTTTTATTTTCAATATGTATCTATCTCCTTTGGGATATACTTAATACCGTACTTCATATGGTACCAGGGAATGCTGGAAGTTTACAACTCTTTAACATAGAAAGGAAAGAAGCAGTTTAGCGAGGCATATAGTGCAACTTATTACCCAAGTACGGACATACTATATGAGTGCTAAAGAGATGCTTCTTCTAGAAGTGAAATTAGAAGTGTTGTGATGGTTGGGAGGAGATTTTATGTATGCTCTTCCATGCATTGTTTAAATGTGAATTAAAATCTTACTTTTGTTCATGAATGTCCTCAAATAATAATACCGAGACATATCATGTTTTTCATATCTTTCTAGGAAAAGGAAGGCCTCCCTGCTTTTCCTATGGGAAACATTGATCAAACATGTATGTGGAAGGTGGGTGAAAGGGTGTGTTCAACCCGGTCACAAGGTGATCTTGTCCCATTACACCCATTCGGAGATCATCAACAAGAGTGTGATTGAGTCTGTCGACTCCCTAAACCCATTAATGCATGCTCACATGATGACCTTCATGGTTGATAACTGCTCCACAACCCGTTAGGTCCAAGCAAGTGGGCTTCGTGCTTTGACTGTTTCTTGACCCAACAAGCTTTCCTGACTATCGACAAGAAAACACAAATTAATAAAGATCTTATCAACAATTTTATGTCTGACCTGGTTCATGGTGCCATTGAAGTCCGTGTTTAGCTGAGGCCCCCGATGACATCTTAGACTTCTCATTGTGTTGATCGCTGGTAATCCATGTTTGGCCATTTGAGTTCAGTGTAGCCGTTCCTATGCTAAATGAATCACTCTTGCTTTGATTAAAAACTGATAAGTAGCAAGCTGTACTTATATACTCTTACAATATCTTTCCCCCATGTCATTCATGATGCTTAATTCATGAATGCCATTGGACTCTTCCTTGCCTCTTATCTATTGTTTTGGTAACTTAGATTTTGCTTTCTTGTTTTGCACTTCTTCTAGGGACAAGTTTTAAGGGTTTATGCCATCTTGATATTCCATCGAATACAAAACAACACACATTTAGGTCTGTGCTTGACAGAAAAAATAGTCGAATATGCATTTGCTAAGTATCCTAGAGTTATTGTTGCCTGGTTCTTCTCTAACTTGGGTTGTTTGTGCATATTTAGAGATTAAGATTTGTTGCCAATATTACTATATGGAGTTCAGATGAAGATAGTCCACATATTTGATATCAATATTACTATATGGAGTTAAAATACTGTCTCGCTTCTTGCCTTGGCGCTAGGGCGCATCGGGTCATCTAGTCTTAGGAATTGGCAGAACACATGAACACACGTGGATTTCATGGATACACACACTGACAACACACGCGGATGTCATGATTCATTCATATCCATGAAATTAAATTGCAAGACTACTCTACTCGAGTGTTTTCACTATTCAGGAAAACAAGGAACCAAGAGTTTCATACTAGAATTTGTATATCTACAAACACAATCAAAATTTGAAACTCCCACTGTGTCGTTTCTCTCCAGCGATCCCGTACTGCTCCGGGAGCTTGGCCATGGCATCTAGGTCATTGGAGCCGCGAACATGGCCATGAGAAGACCTAGACAATGTCCCTCAAATCCACCTACACCGTGTCGTTTCTCTCTGGTCTCTCTCTTCTCTCCCTAACGTCCAAAGAACCAAACCGGAGGACGGGAGGTGGACGCCGGTGGCGACTGAGAAACCGTAGGGAGGGGAGGGGAGAGGAAGATGCGGGGAAGGGACTCACCAAAGAGAAGGAGCTTGCCAAAGCTAGAGGAGGTGTCTCTCAGGTCAACGTCCGCACCATTTCAGGTGTGTGATGTAGCCTCTCTCCTCCCCCCGCTTCCTTCCTCGACGATACACGAGGGTCGGCTCGTGTGAGAACACGGGAGCTGACTAGAGTTTGGGGGTGGAATTTTCGGGATGGGTTAAGAAGAAACTCGAAAATACCGAAGAGGTAAGCGGGCCATTGGTGGTTTTCAGGATCGTGGAGTGGGCCGGAAAAATCCTCGTGAAGCCCCGCAAAACCTAGACAAGTAAACAAGGCCAAAATGTCAAAGTTCTATCGAGCTCACAGAAATACGCGACGGGAAGGGGTGACGAGTCTCTCAACCGAATCTCCAACAAATGTGTGCGGTACAGATCTGTGTCCATGAGTCCCTGTGTAAAATTTGGGTTAATCGAGCCCACACGCAAACTCCGCTTGGCAAGCACGCGGTCGCTGCCTTGCCCTTTGCGGCCTGGCAGCAGACGTTAGGCACGCCGGACCGTGGCCTTTTTCCGCTGGCCCGTAAAAATTTACCTACAAAAGTGTCCTAATCTGTAATATACAGTTAAGATTCAGTGCTCTGATGGTTGAGACGAGTGCGGGAGACCAGTAGGTCCCCAGTTCGACCCCGCGGCACCCTTTTTACGTATATGTTCGAAAAATTCCGCTGGACGCCTGCTAAACAGGCTGTGTCGGGCCGGCACGCATGCCTGAGACCGCGGCCTGGCACGGCCCCGCTTCTTCACGAGCCAGCACAGACCCGGCACGCCACGGGCCGGGCCGGTCTTGTGCTGTTACGCGTGCTGCGGGCCGGCACGCCAAAGCCCGGCCCGTTGACCAGGTTTGCCCACACGCCACAGCTGGTCAAAGGCGGGTGCAAATCGTCCTCCCACGATCGAATCTACCCACCCCGAACCCAACCCTGCCGAGATGGCCGCCTCCGTCGTAACCCTCCTGCTCATCCTCGCCGCAGTTGCTCCACGACCCTCCTCCGCGACCCACGTCGTCACCTTCACCCCTAGTCGCGGCGTCTCCCCCTCCTCCCTAGCCTGGGACCCCACGGCTCAGCACTTCGTCGTCGCCGGCGGAGGCGACGCCATCCTATCCGTCTCCGACGCCGGCGTGACCGAATCCATCGCGTCCTCCAGCGCCTCCGCAGTCGCCGTCGACGACCGGCGGCGGCGGCTCCTCGTAGCATCCGCGGGTTCCGTCTCCGCCTTCGACCTCCGTTCCCCTCGCCCCCATCGCCTCCTCTTCTCCACCCCGCTCCCCGATCCCGCCGCGCCCGGCGGCGTCGCCGTGGACCCGCAATCCGGGGTCGCCTTCCTCACCGTGGGCGCGCACATCTACAGGGTTTCCCCTGATGGTGTCCTCGCCGCGCTCCCCACATCGCCCGTGTACGGCTCCGAGCCTCTTTCCTCCCTCACCGCACACGTGAGCCGCGGGTTCCTGCTAGTGGGCCTGCCCAGCACCGGCCACCTCCTCCGCGTGGACATGGAGGATGGCGTCGCGAGAATCGTTTCTGGGCCATTCACTCCCCGCACGCCCGTCGCCGTTGCGGTGCGGACCGATGGGTTGGTGGCCGTGGGCGGGGCCGCGTCTCTGCGCCTGGTCGGAAGCAACGACGGGTGGGTGTCTTGCGCCGAGCACGACCTGGGGGAGCCGGACGGCGCCGTCGCGGTGGTGGCTGTGGCGGTGAGGGAGCGGAAGCGAGTGTACACGCTGGTGGACGCGGAGGTGGAGGGGAGGAGGGAATGGCGAATCGAGGAGGTTGCGTGGAAGAAGGAAGGGGAGGGGGAGATGGTGGCCGGGTTCGTCTTGGTCGGCGCCGCACTCGCCATCTTCATGTTCTGGAGGTTCCAGATGAAGCAGCTCGCCAGCAACATGAACAAGAAGATCAGATAGAACCACATCAGCAATGCTTGGCCGTCTCCATGCTTTGTTTTTGGTATATGTATACTTGTGGATTAGACATGTTCATTATTTTCCGTTAACTGTGGATCACCTGATCTTGCTTGCTCGGTGGTTCTGCCTGGCAATTGTACCTTGGAATGTCACACGATGTAATAGATTTCTTTTCTTTCTCATGATCATGATGTAACTGATACTACAGCGTATTTGTTATATGATCATAGTGGATCAAGAATGTTGGCTGCACATTGGAGCTAGTTAGATGGCTGATTACATCTTTTTGGGCATTGTATGCACTGTCTTTTGTGTGGTAGAGTCTGTTTTCTGCAATTTATGGGTCGTTGTCTTGACAGTTCGGGTATTGGAATGCAGTTTACTGTCACCATTATCTCCCGTACTACGAAGATAGCTTATCAAGTTGGGTCAGAGAAGAGCAGTTTATCCGTCACAGAATCAGGAGCAATTCTGTATACTATGTAATTGGCATTCTCGAACACCAAAACGTCATATAAGTGACATGAGTCATCTAACACTAATGTCTGCTGTCTGCTATCCATCTAACTAAGGGCTTCTCTGGATTGGAAAAACATAGGAATTTGATAGGATTACAGGTAGAAGACAAAGAAATACTATAGGTATAGTTATTTCGATGGAACATAGGAAAAACATGGAAAAATGTCTCGATTCTACGTGAATGAGTATAAAAAATTGGTTAGAGTGGATATTGAAATTTCTATGGGATATAATCCACAAGAATTTTGGAGGTATCATTCCTTTGACCCAAAAGGCTCCTTATGCAAAGATCTTATGTATTGAAGAATTCCTTCAAAATTCTTTTGAAAATCTTTCAATCCAAAGAAGAACAAAGTGTACTCAACGCTGTGTACCCACCAACATCTGTAGATCTTGGGCTTTTTGCAACTCCAACTTTTATATATATTTTTATTCTCACCATTGTCATCTAAACATATCACGATCGAGGATGAACATAGTGTGAATGAACACGAGATATTTGGTATTGTTTAATTTCTAGTTGCATGAGTTAGTAGGCGTCTTATATGTGCATATATGTGGTGGTGTATGTGGATATATGTGTTGTACATACTTGGTATCTCTATGGAATATTTGATCTCTATCTTACATGTAAAAATGTTTTTCCTTGCATTCCGACTTGTCCAACTAGCCTAGCTTCATCGCAATAGTAAGTAAATTTAAATGAATGTGTTTAATCTCGAGCTTTGCATCATTCATACGTTCGACCATTATAATAAAGATTAATGGTGTATAATTTTTAGTCTTTATGGACTGGAACATGGTGGGTTTGTCTCTTATTTTAATAATACATATAATAGATATATGTGCTACTCTGTTGAAAATAATACACTCAATACTCTCTCCTGAAGTGTTTATGTCGCCTTCTAAATGATCATTAATATTTCGTGCAACCCATGGGGGTCGTGGGGTCTTACCGCCTCACCAACAGTGGCGGATGCTATATAAGGGTTGGGTTGAGACGAACCCAACAAATTTCATCAGAACTTCACTAATGTAGTCTTTCCCTTGATTTATTAATGGAAGATCACAAACTAGTAGAGCCGACCCCAATTATCTTTTGCTCTAGCTTAGCCCGTGGTTATCAATATCTATTTTAGGGGAACGTCAAACCGAGAATGCAGTGGTAGACATGGGTCGACCTCCAAGCAGAGAGCGATGTACATATCCAACAACATGTATATTTCATCAATTACATCATGCGTATTTGTATTTATTGCTTTTCGAGACAACAATGACATATGTTGTGGAGCCCACTATCATTTAATGTAGTATCTCTCCAAATGATTAAATGTTGACCATTTAATGCTTGGTTCATCAATAATTTTGTTAAAAAGATCCAACTATCATTTAATGTGGTCGACAAAATGAGATCTGTCCTTTAGATTGCACCAATATTTTTTTCACAAATGCGATCTCTTCACCGAAATCATAGAATTCATGTAATTTAAAAAAAGCAACACTTAGTTTCCTAGGAAACATTCAAAATTCAACTCCACATATAAAATGGATGAATTTTAGAAAATTTAGAATTCAAAACTATGTAGTTCAGATCCTTGCGTTGTATTAAAACAACACAATCAAATACAAGATTGATTTAAATCATAAGAAAGTTGTCGAATTAAGATCTAATTCACATTAAAATAATTATGACACAACATGCATTTTGTTTTTAATACTGATTTTATTTTCAGATCTTCACCAATTTAAATCTCGAATATTCAAACTGCTCCAAAGCCCCAACAACATAGAACATCACCAAGACAATTAAATTTAATAACTATATTATGTGTTCATAAGACTCTTCATGAACACTTGCAAAAGGTAAGAAAATATTAAGAACCACCGGTAGTCAATGACTCAATGTTCTTGTGTATCCATGTACGGTCACTTTGAATGCTAGTGCGAGTGGATAATAAATTTAGTATGTACACATTCAAGATAATCTTGTACTCCCTCACCCCCGTGCATGTTAGTTTGTTTATAGTCAAACTTTATAAAGTTTGACCAACTATATGAAAAATATATCAACGTTCATGATACAATATATATAAAGTATGAAAATAAATTTCATTATGGTTTTAATAACATTGAGTTGATATGGTACATGTTGATGTTCTTCCTATATTCATCAAAGTTTATAAATCTTTGTTTTTGACCAAAACTAAGAGGCATCCTAATATGGGAGTGAGGGAGGGAGTACTATTATGTGAAAAATTTGCTACCCTATGGTCCGCTGCCTAGAACAAGTTTTACTTAGCTTGGCATTGAAGATGTACATACTATGTATCTCACATTATATGTTTGGGTGCTATATATTATCCTCTAATCACGTAGGAGCCATCGATGGTCCAGATATCATTCTCGTTTCAAACCACATCCACCTAATTTGCGTCAAACCTCTAACTAGAGTTTTAATATTGTTGCCAGCCATGCTTCTATTATGCTTGCATGTTTGCGGAGTACATACTCTTAATCAATGTTTTTTCGTGGACTAGTTGTAAGCCATATCAAACTTGTCGATTAGCAAGCTAACTCATGGACGTTATTAATGTTTGGCATTGGACACTTTTGTTGAAAGGACACGAACGTTTCCTAGAGAGGGATGAATAGACGAGCTAAAAAATTATGATTTTGGCTCTAATAAATGTGGAATTAAACTAGCGTTTAATTTATCAAGAACAGAATCTAAATATGCTAGGTTAAACTATCTACACCAACAACTTAAGCTAAGCATGACAAGAAATTGTGTGATAGCAAGATATATAACTTCAAACATGGAGGATATCACAAACTAAAGTGCATGAGTAAAAAAGCTCAGGTATAGAAATAATCGAGGCACGCAGAGACGATGATTTATCCCGAAGTTCACTACCAAGGAAGCCAATCTCTGTTGGAGAGGTGCGGCGGCGTAATACTTACTGTACGCCACAAACGTTCCACCTTGAGATGTGGTAGCTCGATGCACAACAAACGCCACACAAGGCATCACCCGAAGATGTGGAAGGACACCACTCACCGACACTGGAAAGGCTCACCTTATGAGGAATCACAACAAAAAGCTCTACAACTTCATGCAAATAAAACCATAGTCCAACCATGGAATTTAAACCATAAGATGTAAGGTTTAAACTCTATAAAAGAGACGAACGAGTAAAAAGACCAAAACCCAAAATGCAATAACTTAAGCTTGAAAACTTTGATTAGGATGAAACTAATCTTGTTGGAAAGGTAAAAGCAAGTAGTATCCAACAAAAATACGAAGTAGTTATAGGTCTGGAACCTCCCTCATAGAATAACCGTACAGACTTTAACATGAAAACGCAACAAGGTTTTCATAAAAAATCCATTTTTGATAAACTAGAGCTTGTCATGAGAATAACCAAAAGATCTAAAATTTCACATGGATAGTATACAAATAACAACCAAGAAAGATGATGCCAAGTATGCAAAGTTTTGATCTTTCTCCCTAAACTATATGATCAGGATACTCACTCGAGAGCCCCTATTGATAGAATGACTATCTATCCTATAAACCAGTCTCCCAACTAACAACATGATACTGGTAAAAGATTGAACCTATCAAAATAATACCTTTGAATTGGGATTTCACTTGAGCTTGATGATGACAATATTGCTCTTCTCAAGTTGGATCGCCTTTCTTGATTGACCCCGGTCGTGCTTTCTTGATGAAAACTTGTGAATTTCTCCCCCACACTCCTACGAGAGGGACTCTCCTTAGAAAGCATACCTTGACATGTCCATGATCACCATATGGTAGGAAAGCTTCAAGCATTTGATATCTATGATATGGCTCAACTTGAACTTGAGTTATGAATCTTGTATCTCATCTTGAAGCTCGACTTCTCAATATAGTATCAAATATTTCTTCAATATGATAATGTCTTGAAGATAATCATAATTTCATACTCATTATATTATTCTGCAACACATGCTTCACATAGTCTCAACTCTCACATAACCTCACATAACCATACACTGGATCTTCTATGGAATATCACCTTGATCATCACTTGATCTTCTTTGATTTCTTCTTGTTACCTTGAAACCAACATATGGTCTACAACCAATGCTAATGAACAATCCCTACAAGTATATCTCAATGCAACTATTAAGCCATAAATATTGTCATTAATTACAACACATTGAGGCACAAATGCTCTTTCATCTGCTAATTTTTTTGGCACTCAGCTATATTATAGTAGCCACAACTTATCAAACTATTTTTTCACATGTTTTACTGTTTGTTTAACCAATTGTCGTGGTGTGGAACATGGCAGTACCATCGGGGATGGCTTGAAGGGGAAAATCAGGATGCTATCGGTGGCTACTCGCAACGGGTTAGGCACATATACTGCAAACACAACAATGTACCCAGGTTCGGAGCCCTCTTGGCGAGGTAAAGCTCCTACTCCTGCAAGGATCTACTATCAAAGGGGGCGAACTCCCAATACAGATGCTCCTTGAGCTGTTTCCTTAGCTACTAAACTTTCCCAATGTGGAGAACTTCTAACTTGTGGTTGTCTACAAATGCTTCCTCTTGTATCTACCTAGAACCCTAGCACTACCCCCCCCGTATATACTGGTTGAGGAGGTAGTTTACAAGGTGGGTTCTAGGATTTACTGTTTGGATTTGGGCCTTACAAAGTGGGTCGGCTGGACAGGGCCAAACGGTAGGCCCGGGTCTAGTCAAGCCTCCAGTACAGGGGAGGACCCCGCTACAGTCTCCAGCACCCCTGTTGTACTCATCAGCCGGCTCTTTATCCGTCAGCCGACTCTTTATGCGTAAGCCAGAGCTTTCCTCGTCAGCCCTTGCTTTGCTCGTCAGCCTCCAGCTTTGGCACGCTTGTTGAGATGCCGGCCAGCCACCAGCTCTGTCGATCAAAGGTGCGCTCAGCAAGGAGCGTTATTCCCACCGTAACATGGCCAGGGATCCGAGGCGGCCGGCTAGGAGCGGCCTCCCAGCCGGTTCTTTTGGCTACCCGGCTAGACGGGCCAGCCAGGGAAACTTGAATGCGGACCGGGTGGGGGATTCCACTCGGCTGTGGTTCCTTGATCTAGGTATAGACGGCATGAGCTCCTTGGAGCCGGCCGGTTGGTCTCATCTTGGCCTACCGGGGGTCATCCCCCCGACACTAGTCCCCGAGCGCGTTAGGACTTGGCCCCGTGGAGAAGTTCTTGCGTGCTCATTTGAAATGATTGGTGGTGCAGATGCTTTGACGTTTTTATTTTGTCTTGTAGTCTTTGTCTTGTAGTCTTTGTCTTGTACCAGCTTGAGATTCTGTGTTGTTTCCCGGCTGGGCTTTACCGGCTATGGAGCCGATGGGTCCACCCACAGGGTGTGAGCGGTGATCTTCTTAACCGGCTGCCACACCCGGCTAGGAGAGGGATTGCCAATTTACTGTCATCATTGCTTGCGTTAGCCACGCCTTCCGTTTCTAGCGCGTGTCGCGTCAGTTTGACTTCTTAGCCTGCCGCGGCAGTTTTTTGGTAGCTGCGTGCACGCCTTCATCATTGCGGTTTCTTGGAGATCGTGGGTGCGGTTTGCCTCCCGCAGTAACTTCTTCGGGATTTTCTGTGCGTGTGACGCTGGCGCACGTGATCCGCCCTGAATCGTCGTGGAGAAGTGGGGCATTTGCTTGCCACACGTCATGGCGGGAGGGCAACCGGCGCGTCCTTTCTTTCCCGATAAATAGGGGTGCCAAGGAGCGGTGGCTCTTCACTTTGTATTCCTGTGCTTGCTGCCCCTACTCTCCTTCATGCTCTAGCCCTTCATTGCTCCTCTGCACCACTTCTTCTTGGTCCCCGGCGCCGTTCCTCTTCCTCCTCAACAACGGGCCCCCGCGCTTCAATCACGTCCACTTTTCCGAACAACATGTTGCCCGAGGTCGCCGGCAGGTGGTGCGGCTCATACGTCACCGAGGAACTGGTGAAGAAGTACCGGTGGGGGAGGTTCTTGCCGTTGGAGCGGCTGGTGAAGCACCGCCTTGCGCCGGAGGGCGAGCGGGTGCCCAACCCTCAGCCCGGCGAGGCTGTCATCTTCCTCGCCCACTTCGCTCGTGGCCTTGGGCTGCCGCTAAGCCGCTTCGTTTTGGAGCTGCTCGTTGCCTTCGACCTCCAGCTTCACCATGTCGGAGCTAACGCCGTGTCGATGCTGTCGCATCATGCGGCCTGCTGCGAGGCGTACCTTGGTGTCTCCCCTGACGCCGTGAACTTCTTGAAGTTTTTCTACTTCAAAGTTCAGGTGGTTGGTAAAGGCGGCCCGCTGACGGAGACGGGCTGCTGCGCCATCTACCCGCGGCCGTCGGTGGTGATGCCACGGCTGGAGCTCCCGGACACCGTCAAGCTCTGGCAGCGCTCGTACTTTTACGTGCGCAACAACACCGAGGTGGAGTGGATCAAGGTCCCGGCCTTCGCCAACGTCCCCTCCAGCCGGAAGGCCTGGAGCGTCCAGCACTTGGGCGCCTAGGGTGACATCGATCGGATGGGCGTCCGGCTGGCGGTCCTTGTGGAGAAGGAGCAGCTCACCGCCCGGGACATTCTGCTATCCTGGATGGCGAACCGCGTGCTCCCGCTGCAGCACCGGTCGCACAAGATGTGCCACCTCTCTGGCCATCTGGATCCCACCCGGGTATCCCGGCTGGACGTGTCGTACGCCGCCCTCCGCGAGTGGCTTGCCACCATCTCGATGGAGGCGTTGGAGGAGGATTGGGTGTTCTCCTACCGGCCGTACCATCGTAGCTGGCTTCCGCCGAAGTTATGTCTTTCCTCCCCTTTTCTGGGTGGATTTTCTAGAGGGACTCCCGCTCCGTGCCTCTTATCTTCCCTTGTTGAGTAGCTTTTCACGGTGAAGCTAGCGGAGGATGGCATGGGGGACAATGAGCTCCCAAACTTTGCTGTGGACTTCAAGCCGGCAAAGGCTCCACCGGTGGAGCCGGAGCGGTTCCCCATGCGGGCCGACGAGGGCTGCGAGTTTCCACCCAGTGAGAGTTTTTCCTTTGTCATGTTTTGTTCTTGCTGTGCTCTTGGCCACGAACTTTGATGTTTTGCTTGCATTGGAACAACCGCTCATGGCAAGGATGTGGACTTGGCCGAGGTCGCTGCGCCTAGGGGCAGGGGGAAGTGTGCTGCCCCCACTAGCGCTGCTTCGTTCGGAGGTGACGCCAAGAAGACATGCCGCCCCAGACCCGCGGCCTCCATGCCGAGCGTTGCCAGGTAGGTGTTCTTTTCCTCCTGGTACTTGTGTTGATTTGTTCGCACTTGCGTTGCTCATCCTTGTCTTTTCCGCAGTGAGGCGATGTCCTTGCCCGGCTCCGCGACTGTCGCCACCGTGTCCGCTCCTCCGCCTGCCGCGGAGGGAGGTGCGCCGGCTCTGGCCCCCGAGGTTGCGCTGGCTCCGGCCCCCGAAGAGGCATCTGCTCCACCGGCTGGGGCTAGTGCGGCTGCGATGGAGGAGGTGCCGCCGGCGATGCCCACGATGCTGCACCGGGCCGAGACCGTCTCTCGGCTTGCTGAGGGCCTTCTGCTTGGACGCGCCGGCACGGACGTGCCTCCCTCTGGCTTGACGGTGGGTGCTGTCTCTGGCGCCTATCGGGTGGAGGAGCCGGTGGAGGTGCCGCAGCCGAAGGCCCCTGACCAGCCGGAGGGTGGGCCCTCCATGGCTCTGGTGAGCGACGATGAACTCTAGGTCACTGGCTGGACGTCGGCTCGGGCTGCGCCGCCGCTAGACGCTATCTTGGCGTAGTTGTCGGAGGCGGCGCCCCTGGTCGTTGGCCAGGCCCGCCAGCTGGTGGAGGCGTTGGAGCAGGGGCTCAGCCAAGCCAAGGCGCTGGGGCCTCCGTCGAGGTATGCATCCTGTTGCCAATCTTGATGCTTTTTCGCCGTCTTGCACCGCGGCTTGTTCTTACTTCTCTTTTTATGCAGAGGGCTCTTGTCAACGCTACCAAGACCTCGCGGGACCTGGACCATAAGATTGCTTGTTCTGTCGTATCTTCTCGATTGCGCGATTTCTCGTGCTTCTTGTTGAATATTGGTTACCCTCCTGCAGCTCTGCTAGCGGACCGGGACCGCGAGGTGGCCCGGCTGAAGGGAGAGGTCGCCCGGCTGGAGGAGTCCAACAAGACTCGCCAGGACCAGATCGCCCAGCTGACTGCACATCAGCAACAAATAGAGATCAAGGCTGGCAAGGCCAAGAAGGTGGCGGACACCCGGGACAAGGCGCTGAAGAATCTGGAGGCGCTCTACGCCACCTAGGAGGATGCCCTTAAATCTTCCAAGGCCAAGGAGGTGGCGGCACTAGGAGAGCTCTGCTAGATCACCGAGATCGTCGTCAGTAAGTGCCCTCAACTTCCTAAATGTTTTGCTGTTTTGCCTTTTGCCATCAACGTTGATTGTTGTCTCTTTTCCTGGATGCAGCTCAGTATCCTGAGGCGACAGATCAGGCGCTTGGCCAGATTCCCGAGACAGATCTGGAGTGGGATCTCCACCCGGGGGAGCTGGTGCGGTCGTCAGTGAGGAGGCGAACCGGCTTCGTGCCACCGCTCTCAAGGTCTACGACTACGTCTGGCCTGACGCTGCCCAGCCGGCCACCATGGACGCCTTGGCCGAGTGGCTATTGGGTGCTCCGGACCTCATGAACGTGGCTCGGGAGTGGGCGGCTCGTGGCGGCACGGAGATGGTGCTGGCGCTACTGAAGTTCTGGTACCCGAATGTGGATCTGCGGGGCCTTTCCCGCGGATTTCGCCAAGGGACCAGCTATGACCAGCTTCGCACCGAGGTTCCTAACATCCGCTCCTATGGCGTGAAGATTGCGAGCTTTGTTGCGCTAGACAGGGACTTCGGCGACCCAACTGGCATAGAGTGGTACTACCAAAGCCTGGATGCGCCGCGCCCTGAGGCCCCGGCTGCGCCCCGGACCGCCTCGGTAGACGTTGCCTCTAGCAGCCAAGCTCCAGCCGATGCCTCTGGCCCTTCTGCCTCTTAATGAGCTTGATCCCTGATATGCTGGGAGTATTTGTGAATGAAGAACTTGTTTTTTCTTTCTGTTGTTGAACATTTATCTTTGTTCTCGTTACTGAACTCTTGTGGGAGCATCGCCTCCCTTTGTATATTTGCTTGTGCCTTTGCATTTGCACTTTCTGTTCTGCATTTGTTGCATGCTTGTTTCTGTGTGGAGGCGCGCGAGCGCACCCATAGGGTGTAGTCCCCGAGGTTCGGGCCGGCTGGAGGATACAGCCGGGTCAAATCTCCTTGACCTGCTCTGCTGCCGCCTAGAAGCTACTTGCCTCCGGCTTGGGTGTTCGTCGTGGAACTTTGGCTCATGCAAACATAGAAACAAACAAGTTGTTTGCCTGGTTAAGCATATGCAAGTTAAACTGTAATCTTTAGATTTACTAGTTTTGAAATTTTTGTTATTTCTCGCAAATCCAATGTCTTTGCCCTTTCTCAGTGAGCATTGGCCAGTTTTGATGTTGTTCCCTTGCTGGCTTCTAGCCGGAATTGAAGGGGTAGCTTAGTAGGCTTACTGCACGATACTTCGGGTTTGGGTCATTGACCTTGGGCGAGCGAGCGCAGCAGGGACGTCCAGACGTTTTTGTTTTCCTCGTGGCTTTTTCGTGTAGGGGCCTTCGAGCGTTCTGCTCTTGCCGGATCTGTCATCAGGCTTGCGGTCAGCAGCCGGAACCAAAGAGGAAGCCCTAGGAACCGCGTACAATACTTTGCCGCGTGGGTCGCGCAGCCGTCTGGGCCAACCGGTGAGTCCCCGAGACGGATCGCCGGCTCTGGGGTTAAAGTAATTCAGCCGGAAAACCAAATTATGCAGCATGACTTGCTTATTTATTGCGGAGTCCCCAAGACTGTGTCGAGTCTCCCGTGCTTGTTCATTACATGAGGGTAATATACATACACTTCTTGTTCAAGTGTAAAAGGGGCAAAGCAGGCTCGTGTTCCATGGGCGTTCAGTTTCTTCGCCTGAGCGATCCATCTTGTTCTTTTCCGGCTGGTGAGCGTTGATGAGGTAGTATGAGTTGTTCTGCAGTGCCCGGCTGATGATGAATGGGCCCTCCCAAGGCGGAGATAGCTTGTGCATCCCCTTGGTGTCTTGTACTAGCCTTAGCACCAGGTCGCCCTCATGGAATGAGACGCTACGGATCCTGCTGGCGTGGTAGCGTTGCAAGTTTTGCTGGTAGATGGCGGATCTGGACAAGGCAAGCTCGCGTGCTTCTTCGAGAAGATCTACGCTGTCTTCCGGTGCTTCTTTGGCTTGCTGTTCTATGTAGAGCAGTTTGCGGGGTGCGTCGAACTCGATGTCTGTGGACAAAACTGCCTCCGCCCCATAGACGAGGAAGAAAGGAGTGTAGTCGGTGGACCGGTTTGGCGTTGTGCGAAGGCTCCAAAGCACAGCCGGCAGCTCCTCAATCTAGCAACCGGGGGATCGCATCAATGGTTCTATTAGCCGGGGCTTGATTCCGGCTAGGACTAGGCCATTTGCTCGCTCGCACTGCCTGTTGGACTGGGGGGTGCCACATATGCAAGGTCCAGGCGGATGCCTTTGTCTCCGCAGAATCATGTGAAAACTCCCTTGGCGAAATTTGTGCCATTCTCGGTTATGATGCTGTTGGGGTAGCCAAAGGGTGTGATTATGTATGTGAAGAACTTGACCATCGTTGGTCCATCCAGCTTCTTTATTAGCTTTGCCTCTATCCACTTAGTGAACTTGTCCACCGCCACCAGAAAGTGTGTCATGCCAGATCTGGCTGTTTTCAAAGCGCCGACCATGTCCAGCCTCCAGACGGCAAAGGGCCAGGTGATGGGAATTGTCTTGAGTTCTGCAGACGGAGTGTGCTTCTACTGGCTGAACCGCTGACAACCGTTGCATCTTTGACGACCTTCTCAGCGTCTTCCAGTGCTGTGGGCCAGTAGAACCCATGGCGGAATGCCTTTGCCACTATGGCTCGTCACGACGCGTGGTGTCCACATTCTTCTTGGTGGATGTCAACCAGTAGCCGGATTCCGTCCTCCTGGCTCACATATCGTTGATAAATGCCGCCAACACTGCCCTTGTAGAGCTCGATGTTGATGATAGTGTATGCGTTGGCTCTGTGCTTCACTTGCCTTGCCTCTACCTCTTCTTCGGGCATCTCTCCTCTGGACAGGAAATCCATGAACGGCTTGGCCTATGTTGGGGTTTCCCGGATGGTGCATACCGCCTGCATCAGCAGATTCACTTCTGCCCAGATAGCCGGGTCGGGCTCGTCTGGAGGCCGACCGGGTGGGGTAGCGGAGCCGGCGGCCTCTAGGCTGGATGCGGCAACTCCCGGGTGCGGCGAAGCCGTCGCGGAGATCTTGGAGTCGGCAATCCCCGGGTGCAGCGAAGCAGTCCTCAGGTACAGTGAAGCCATCGCGGATGGCTTGGAGCCAGCAGTCCCCGGGTGCGGTGAAGCCGTCACGGAGGTCTTGGAGTCGGCAGTCCCCGGGTGCGGTGAAGCAGTTCCCGGGTGTGGTGAAGCCATCGCGGAGGTCTTGGAGCCGGCAGTCCCCGGGTTTGCGTCCAACATTATGGAGTCGAATTCGGGAGACAGTGTGATTGATGGCTTGCGCAGGTGCTCAAGGGATACTCTAGGAGGAATTGCTTGCCTTGTTGACTTGATGCGGGCGAGCGTGTCCTCGTCCTCGTTGTTTGCCCTAGGAACATGGTGAAACTCGCACCCTTCAAAACATGCACATAGCTGTTGTACGAAAAAAGGTATAGAGCCATGTTTGCGTCCCTGGCGTCCCAATCGCCCGACACTTGCTGTACCACCAGATCCGAGTCGCCGAAGCATAGGATGCATCGGATGCCTATTTACTTTGCCATCTTGAGGTCGTGGACGAGCGCCTCATACTCAGCGACGTTGTTGGACGCGCAGAAGTGGATCTGCAACATGTATTCTAGCTGGTCTCCTTTTGGAGAGGTGATGACCACTCTGGCTCCTAGCCCTCCATACATCTTGGAGCCGTCGAAATGCAGCTTCCAATGCATGGAGTCAGGGCAAGGCGGCAGGTACTGCGTTTCTGCCCAATCAACGAGGAAATCTGCCAAGGCCTGAGACTTGAACGTTGTTCTTGGCTCGTACTATATGTTGTGGGTGGCGAGCTCTATGGCCCATTTCTCCACCCGGCCTGTGGCGTCTCTGTTGCCGATGATCTTCGAGAGAGGCGCTAGCGCCACCACCCGGATGGAATGTTCTTGGAAGTAGTGCTTCAACTTCTTAGCGTCCATGTACACACCGTACACCAGCTTCTGGTAATGAGGGTAATTCTGCTTCGAGAGCGAGAGTACCTCACTCAGGTAGTACACCGGTCGTTGCACCGGCTGCGCCTTTCCTTCTTCTGGCCTCTCCACTACCAGCACCACACTAACAACCCTGTTGGTTGCTAGGATGTACATCAACATGGGTGTAACACCTTCGAATCGGCCCTATGCAAGTTTTAGCGCTTCCCGCCAAACCCGCATAGAAACGATTCAAGGATGCCACCAGGCACTTTTGTGTGGGCGGAAAATGAAGTAATACCATTACACATTAGTCCATGATGGAAACCACAGAACATATATATACAACAACGACTCCATGAGTCAAGAATACAGATATACAGTACAAAGATCCAAATCACCTTGAAAACAATACAACATCCGAGTATGGATAAGAAGCAAATTGGGCTGAGAGCCCCGAAGAATAACCAATGGCGTCCATAACCCTACCCAGGCCAAGCTGGAAGGGTAACCCTGCTAACGACGTTGATCTCAAACCTGCTAAAACAAAAGGGGTGCCGACAAAGGGCAAAGGAAAAAGAGGAGCGTCAAGATCGAGGCCAAGACACCATGAGGCTAGAATTCGCGCTCTCACCTACATAGGTATGGTGGAGGATCAAGCGGCTAAGACACTAAACAACCTATAGAGACTCAGTAAAACTGGCGGCTATTAGAGAGGGATAAGAGAGACCTATTCGGGTCCAACCTGATACTAACACCAATCATACCCATCCTGGTATTCCCCCTCGAGACCAAACGAGGAAGTCAAACCGAGGAACTCACACAGTTGGCAGTTTTATTCATTCCATTATAGTTGAAGCACTTACTAGTCAGATATAGACAACATGAGTAATCCTGATAGCATAAGTAGTGAGCAGTTTTAGGTAACCATTCAGTTGTAGTTGCAGTACTTACTAGTCAGATACAATTAGCATGTGACATCCCAAACCCAGCAGTTGTTGGCACTTTTATTTCGTTCCATTGGAGTTGCGATACTTACTAGGCAAGTATAACATGACACTAGTTGTTGGCACTTTTATTATCCATTCCGTTGTAGTGAAGCTGATTACTAGTCACATATTAAGTCAAATTTATAGCACTACTTTAGTTATGCTTGTCTATGATCGAGATACTATGCTCCAAGTCATCCATAACCGCGGACACGGCTTTCAGAAAGGTTTACCCTGCAGGGGTGCACAAATAGCAACACACACACGATCAACCTCGAAAAAACCAAATCAAAACCCAACGAGGCTTTCACGACAAAGCAATCACAGGATTCATAAAACATTTCAGGGGGCCACCCCACTAAGCTACCTGCAATGAAGTTGGCCGGCTCTGGAATAGACCTAGGGTTTGTGACGACGGCTGTGAACGACTGGGAACCCGAAAGTGTGACTGGGCTTGTCGATACCGCGAAAACGTGGCACGATCCAAAATAGTACAGGTGCTCCACGCACAATCTTAAAAAGCAGTAAAGCATGGCATAATTACAGGATAGTAATAAAGCCCCAAACTCGTTTGTGGCCCCAAGAAATAAGAAATGAATCAAGCTCTGGCTAAGGGGATTCATGGTCCCATATGCGGATAGTGCGATAGTCAAGGAACAGGTATCAAGTATTCAGGGCCTACGGGACACAAGTGGACATGAAAAACCAAATAGCATATATTGCCCACCGGTGCCTCTTTCATTAGTTGTCCCAGCAATATAATAGTTGTATTTAAAGCCATGATCATCTCCACCATTAAGCATGTGCCAACCTTCCATCAACAGTGGAATGACAACGACACGAAGCAGCACCTGAGCAAGCAACTACGACTCGCAAGGCCGACTATCTATCAAACAACAGGCAATAGGAGGTGTCCATGGCAATTTAGGGCGGCAAGGAGTATAAGTGGTGCACGGAAACTAAAGCATCGCAACACGGATAGAAATAGATCAACAGGAGGAAATAAAGACTACAAAAGCAAAATAGTTAGAAAGGGGGAGAATGCTCGCCTGGGAAACACTGTCGAAGATACATTATCCGAAGAACTTGTGGATACTCGCATCCACTCAATGGCCTAATCCGCGAAGAAGCAAAGCACTAAAGAAACACCGGATGCAATATTTAATACTACGGCAGAAGATCCGACATGATTATGATATGATGCAGATGCGGTGCAATTAGGCAGTATTAAGCGGAACCGAGGTACCGACAATTAATTAGAAGGTTCAAGTTATTTAGCTACCCCGCAATTTAAATGTTGTATTAACAAGGCAAAACATGGCATCAGTTTGCTACACAAATTTAAATAGAGTCCGGAATAAGACAAAGATATTCCGTATATAGACTCCATATTAATTATGCGGTGAATCGGCATAATGCCCCCAAACCACAGACAAATATGCATGCATGAACAATTTAATATGCGACAGTTGATAATGTCATATTATAAAATAGGGGCTTAGGGTCACACATCTGGGTTCGGAAGATCTTGGGTTCTGGGGTCCGGGGTCCAGTCTCAGGGTCTGACAGGGGGAACGGTTCGACGAGAACGTTCTCGGAAAACTGAAGGAGAGCTTGGCGTTCCGGGTAGAAGGACTTGGTTTGGCGTCAAGGGCGTTTCGGATTTGCCCCGGTCGGTGTCGATCTTGTCGTCGTGAAGATCTTGTCAGGTCCGCGTATCGGGTCGGTCTTGGCATCCGGGGTGAAGTACTTGTCATCCTTCGGTTCCATGTCGATGTGCTTGACATCCTCGATGGAGAACTTGGTGTTCTGTGGCGAAGTGCTAGTCGGTCAGGTGGTGATCTTGGCGGTCATCGGGTCCTCGGTCATCGATGCGGGAAGGAGGTCTTATCGTTCCGATGGATCGGTCCTCAGGGTCGAAGAACTTGGCGTGCCAGGGTTCGGTCTTCGGCGTCTGTGTCGAAGATCATGGTGTTCCGTGACGGAGAACTTGGTGTCCTTATCGTAGTTCTCGGGTGACGTTCTCGGTCTTGGGTTCAGCGCCGGAAGATATTGTCGAGAGGAACTTGATCCACAGGAAGATAAGGTGAAACTTGCACAAAGGCATCAAATAGAACAGGAATTCACGGATGTTGGTGTTCTTCATGTGGCCTTGTACCATACTCTTCTGGTTGCCACTGTATCCTTACCCACAGAAGACACGAGGAACTCGTGGTAGACAGAGAAGCAGGGCCTGACATGCAGGGGCTCGGATGGAGACACCAGGACAACTTGGCGACGGGCACAAGGGTCGAGGCCACTTAAGCGGGCGGCGGCACTTCCTTGCGACTGGATGCGTTGGCCCGCGAACATAGGTAGCGGGGCCTGACGCTGCGAGTGGTGGAGGCCGACGGGGCGAGGCCGAGGGAGCACGTGGCTGCGAGGGAGGGCACTGGGTGGCTTGCCGCTTCTTTGCCCGGAGCGAGGGCGTGAGGAGGCGGCGGAAGGAAGGGAAGAGCGGGCATGTAGAGGCGGCCGCTCGCGGTTGGTGCAGGGCCAGCGGGAGAGGCGAGGACGACGACCACAAGGGAAGGCGGTGCGGCCGGCGGCGATGTACTCGAACAGGGGGGACAGGAAGACAGGAGGGGCGAGAGGGAGGAAGCCTGAGGGAGGCCGCCGTGGGCCGAGGCAGGCGGCTGCGGAAGCGGGCATGGTGTGAGAGGCGCAGGAAGGCATGGGGATGAGAAGAGGAGCCCGGGGACGACGGTGGTCCATGGCGGCGCTCGGCGGTCGGAGCAGGACGGGACCGCGTCGCCGGAGCTCGAGAGGGAAGCGGCGCTGAGCGACGGGTTCACGGGAGAGGACACAGGGGCGACGAGGAGCTCGTGGCCGCAGGACAGGGACGCCGGAGGCGGAGGTGCCCGCCCCTGGAGGCGGCACGGAGCCCGGTGGCGGAGGCTGGCGCCGGTGAGGGGAGGAAGCGGCAGCAGCGACCTCACGGGAGCTCGAGGGAGGCGGGGTGTGCACGGGGTTGGTGGGCGGCGGGGACGCGCCGGGTGGGGCCGGGCACACGGAAAGAGGGGAGGCCTGTCGGGAGGGAAAAGACGTGTGGCTCGACCGCGTCTCGCGGGATGGGGAGCTGGAAAAAGCCGGGTGGTGGGGCCGCTCGCGCAGGGGTGTGGGGATCGGGTCCCAGGAGAAAAGTGGTCAGGCGGGGCATGGGAGCTGGCGTGCCGCGCGGCTGCGGGGGCGAGCGGGAGAGGAGAAAAATGGGCGGGCACGCGCGGGGCTCGAGGGGAAGCGATACGGGGGCGTGGGGATTGGGCCCCGATGGCGGGAGCGTGCGTGCGTGCGTTGTGTGCCTGCGTGTGTGTGTGGTGGAAGACAGGGGGGTGGGGCCAGAAGGTGAGGTGGCGGGCTGGGGTTGTACGGGGTGAGGTGGAGGCTAGGAGGGAGTGGCTGGCGGCTGGTGGCTGTGGTGGGGTGGGGCGGTGGCGCAGGGTGGGGCCGGGGGAGAGAGAGAGGGAGTAGGTAGGTGGGGTTAGGGTTTCTAGGGTCTGGTTTTGTTTACTGGGGGTGGCCGGCTGGGTCGGTTCGGCCCGGTTCGGCTGCCCCCTAAAAATAATATAATTATTTTTATTTAACATAGCAAGGCTTTTAGAATCTGTTTTTAGACGAAGCAAAATAATCCGGAGATCCGGGTTTTAATTTGAAATAACGACAGGGCATTTAGAAAACAAAACCAGGCTTTTCGAAAATAGTTTTGTACAAACACATGCATGATGATGACGATGCTCAAATGCAATGTGGCATGACGACATGAGCATGCGGTCATGATGATGCAATGCACAAAAACACAGCGATTTTCTAGTAGTGATTTTAATAGGGTGCTACAATTCGACACCACTAACAATGGATCTCGCCCTCGAGATCCGCCTCATGGTACGGGGAAGAAGGACGATGATCTGAATCTTCTCACTTTGTGTAGATCCTCGCGACACCACTAACAAAGATTCTTGCTCCATCTTGAAATCGGCGACACCACCAACAAGGGGTCGTTGCTCACGTTCATCGAGAGAACACTCCGGAGAAACAAGGACGAAGGTAGAGGCATCAAAAGGTAAGGCCACCTCTAACTTCAGTGGAAGGAGTAATTGCAGATCCACCGATTCAATGTATAAGAGAAAATGTTAAGAGTAGTCGGATGGTGATCAGTCCATCGCGAACCCGAAGCATTACTCTGCACATGAATAGGAGAATTATGCAACCCACTCTCGAATTCAGACTGAAGATATTGACAAGCGAGGTTCGGAAACAAAGGAGTGATGCAGGGTTTCATCGGATCTGATGTAGAAGACGTTGTCGTGTTGGAAAACACCAGAATGCACAAGAAGGAACAAAGAGAAGTCTAACAGATGAAGGATTCCTCATATAGCATGAAGACTGGATGTAGAAGCATCGTTACCCAGAGAGTAAGCGAAACCCTGAAGGTACGATGGAAACCCAACCACGAGAAATCCTGGACTTGCAGAAAGGTAAGAGAGCAGATTTAAAACACGCAGACGTAAGGGGAGAATAGCAGAGGGATAAGGAGTAAAAGCAGCCATAATCAGATCTATCCAACCGATTTTCCAATATAGTTTTGACACTCTACTTCGGCCGTTAGCTAGGTTATCCTGCAGGCTAGACCAGTGGAGTATCGCAACTGCTGAGCTCTAATACCACTCTGTAACACCCTCGAATCGGCCCTATGCAAGTTTTAGCGCTTCCCGCCAAACCCGCATAGAAACGATTCAAGGATGCCCACCAGGCACTTTCGTGCGGGTGGAAAACAAAGTAATACCATTACACATTAGTCCACGATGGAAACCACAGAACATATATATACAACAACGACTCCATGAGTCAAGAATACAGATATACAGTACAAAGATCCAAATCACCTTGAGAACGATACAACATCCGAGTACGGATAAGAAGCAAACTGGGCTAAGAGCCCCGAAGAATAACCAATGGCGTCCATAACCCTGCCCAGGCCAAGCCGGAAGGGTAACCCTGCTAACGACGTTGATCTCAAACCTGCTAAAACAAAAGGGGTGCCGACAAAGGGCAAAGGAAAAAGAGGAGCGTCGATCGAGGCCAAGACACCGGCGAGGCTAGAATTCGGCGGCTCTCGCATACATAGGTATGGTGGACTGAAGCGGCAGCGCAGCAGCACTAAACAACCTATAGAGACTTAGTAAAACTGGCGGCTATTAGAGAGGGATAAGAGAAACCTATTCGGGTCCAACCTGATACTAACACCAATCATACCCATCCTGGTATTCCCCCTCGAGACCAAACGAGGAAGTCAAACCGAGGAACTCACACAGTTGGCAGTTTTATTCATTCCATTATAGTTGAAGCACTTACTAGTCAGATATAGACAGCATGAGTCATCCTGATAGCATAAGTAGTGGGCAGTTTTAGGTAACCATTCAGTTGTAGTTACAGTACTTACTAGTCAGATACAATTAGCATATGACATCCCAAACCCAGCAGTTGTTGGCACTTCTATTTCGTTCCATTAGAGTTGCGATACTTACTAGGCAAGTTTAACATGACACGATACACCCCAGTTCCACCAGTTGTTGGCACTTTTATTATACATTCCATTGTAGTGAAGCTGATTACTAGTCACATATTAAGTCAAATTTATAGCACTACTTTAGTTATGCTTGTCTATGATCGAGATACTATGCTCCAAGTCGTCCATAACCGCGGACACGGCTTTTAGAAAGATTTACCCTGCAGGGGTGCATAAATAGCAACACACACACGATCAACCTCGGAAAAACCAAATCAAAACCCAACGAGGCTTTCACGACAAAGCAATCACAGGATTCCTAAAACATTTCAGGGGGCCACCCCACTAAGCTACCCGCAACGAAGTTGGCCGGCTCCAGAACGGACCCAGGGTTTGTGACGACGGCTGTAAACGACTACGAACCCGAAAGTGTGACTGGGCTTGTCGATACCGCGAAAACGTGGCACGGTCCAAAACAGTACAGGTGCTCCACGCACAATCTTAAATAAAGCAGTAAAGCATGGCATAAGTACAGGATAGTAATAAACCCCAAACTAGTTTGTGGCCCCAAGAAATAAGAAATGAATCAAGCTCTGGCTAAGGGGATTCATGGTCCCATATGCGGATAGTGCGATAGTCAAGGAACAGGTATCAAGTACTCGGGCCTACGGGACACAAGTGGACATGAAAAACCAAATAGCATATATTGCCCACTGGTGCCTCTTTCATTAGTTGTCCCAGAAATTTAATAGTTGTATTTAAAGCCATGATCATCTCCACCATTAAGCATGTGCCAACCTTCCATCAACAGTGGAACGACAACGACACGAAGCAGCACCTGAGCACGCAACTATGACTCGCAAGGCCGACTATCTATCAAACAACAGGCAATAGGAGGTGTCCATGGCAATTTAGGGCGGCAAGGAGTAGAAGTGGTGCACGAAAACTAAAGCATCGCAACACGGATAGCAATAGATCAACGGGAGGAAATAAAGACTACAAAAGCAAAATAGGTAGAAAGGGGGAGAATGCTCGCCTAGGAAACACTGTCGAAGATACATTATCTGAAGAACTTGTCGATACTCGCATCCACTCAACGGCCTAATCTGCAAAGAAGCAAAGCACTAAAGAAACACCGGATGCAATATTTAATACTACGGCAGAAGATTCGGCATGATTATGATATGATGCAGATGCGGTGCAATTAGGCAGTATTAAGCGGAACCGGGGTACCGACAATTAATTAGAAGGTTCAAGTTATTTATCTACCCCGCAATTTAAATGTTGTATTAACAAGGCAAAACATGGCATCAGTTCGCTACACAAATTTAAATGGAGTCCGGAATAAGACAAAGATATTCCGTATATAGACTCCATATTAATTATGCGGTGAATCAGCATAATGCCCCCAAATCACAGACAGATATGCATGCATGAACAATTTAATATGCGACAGTTGATAATGTCATATTATAAAATAGGGGCTTAGGGTCACACATCTGGGTTCAGAAGATCTTGGGTTCCGGGGTCCGAGGTCCGATCTCAGGGTCTGACAGGGGGAACGGTTCGACGGGAACGTTCTCGGAAAACGGAAGGAGAGCTTGGCGTTCCGGGAAGAAGGACTTGGTTTGGTGTCAAGGGTGTATCGGATTCGCCCCGGTCGGTGTCGATCTTGTCGTCGCGAAGATCTTGTCAGGTCCGCGTATCGGGTCGGACTTGGCATCCGGGGTGAAGTACTTGTCGTCCTTCGGTTCTATGTCGACGTGCTTGACGTCCTCGATGGAGAACTCGGTGTTCCGCAGCGAAGTGCTAGTCGTTCAGGTGGCGATCTTGGCGGTCATCGGGTCCTCGGTCATCGGTGCGGGAAGGAGGTCTTATCGTTCTGATGGATCGATCCTCGGGGTCGAAGACCTTGGCGCGCCAGGGTTCGGTCTTCGGCGTCTGTGTCGAAGATCATGGTGTTCCATGACGGAGAACTTGGTGTCCTTGTCGGAGTTCTCGGGTGACGTTGTCGGTCTTGGGTTCGGCGCCGGAAGATCTTGTCGAGAGGAACTTGATCCACAGGAAGATAAGGTGAAACTTGCACAAAGGCATCAGATAGAACCGAAATTCATGGATGTTAGTGTTCTTCATGTGGCCCTGTACCATACTCTTCTGGTTGCCACTATATCCTTACCCACAGAAGACACGAGGAACTCGTGGCAGACAGAGAAGCAGGGCCTGACATGCAGGGGCTCGGATGGAGACACCAGGACACCTTGGCGACGGGCACAAGGGTCGAGGCCGCGGCGGAGCAGGATGGCGGCACTTCCTTGCGACTGGATGCGTTGGCCCGCGAACATAGGTAGCGGGGCCTGACGCTGCGAGTGGTGGAGGCCGACGGGGCGAGGCCAGGGGAGCACGTGGCTGCGAGGGAGGGCACCAGGGCAGGGCTTGCTGCCGACGACGAGGGGCGTGAGGAGGCGGCGCTCGCGCAGAGGAAGAGGCGGCAGCGGTACTAGCAGAGGCGGCCGCTCGCGGTTGGTGGAGGGCCAGCAGGAGAGGCAAGGACGATGACCACAAGGGAAGGCGGTGCGGCCGGCGGCGATGTACTCGAACAGGGGCGACAGGGGGTGGCGAGAGGGAGGAAGCCGGAGGAAGGCCGCCGTGGGCCGAGGCAGGCGGCTGCGGAAGCGGGGATGGCGCAAGAGGCGCAGGAAGGCGCAGGGACGGGAAGAGGAGCCCGGGGACGACGGTGGTCGACGGCGGTGCTCGGCGGTCGGAGCAGGACGGGGCCACGTCGCCGGAGCTCGAGAGGGAAGCGGCGCCAAGAGACAGGGTCGCGGGAGAGGACGCAGGGGCGACGGGGAGCTCGTGGCCGCGGGACAGGAGGCCAGAGGCGGAGGTGCCCGCCCCTGGCGGCGACGTGGAGCCTGATGGCGGAGGCCGGCGCCAGTGAGGGGAGGAAGCGGCGGCAGTGACCTCGCGGGAGATCGAGGGAGGCGGGGTGTGCACGGGGTTGGTGGGCGGCAGGGACACGCCGGGTAGGGTCGGGCACGCGGAAAGAGGGGAGGCCTGTCGGGAGGGAAAAGACGTGCGGCTCGAGCGCGTCTCGCGAGGTGGGGAGCGGGAAAAAGCCGGGTGGTGGGGCCGCTCGTGCAGGGGTGTGGGGATCGGGTCCCAGGGGAAAAGTGGTCGGACGGGGCACGGAGCTAAGCGTGCTGCAGGGGCCGAAAGCGGGAGAGGAGAAAGCAGGCAAGACGCGGGGCTCGAGGGGAAGCGACACGGGGGCGTGGGGATTGGGCCCCGGTGGCGGGAGCGTGCGTGCGTGCATTGTGTGCCTGCGTGTGTGTGTGTGGTGGAAGACAGGGGGTGGGGCCAGAAGGTGAGGTGGCGGGCTGGGGTTGGACGGGGTGAGGTGGAGGCTAGGAGGGAGTGGCTGGCGGCGGGCTGGTGGCTGCATGCGGGGTGTGGGAGCGGCGGCAGGTGGCCAGGTGGGACCGAGGGAGAGAGAGAGAGAGGGACTAGGTAGGTGGGGTTAGGGTTTCTAGGGTCTGGTTTTGTTTACTGGGGGTGGCCGGCTAGGTCGGTTCGGCCCGGTTCGGCTTCCCCCTAAAAAATAATATAATTGTTTTTATTTAACACAACAAGGCTTTTAGAATCTGTTTTTAGACGAAGCAAAATAATCCGGAGATCCGGGTTTTAATTTGAAATAACGACGGGGCGTTTAGAAAACAAAACCAGGCTTTTCGAAAATAGTTTTGTACAAAGACATGCATGATCATGACGATGCTCAAATGCAATGTGGCATGACGACATGAGCATGCGGTCATGATGATGCAATGCACAAAAACACATCGATTTTCTAGTAGTGGTTTTACGAGGGTGCTACAACGGGCTCCTTTGCTACTGGTGCTGCTAGAATAGGTGGTGACGTGAGCATGCGCTTGAGGTCGTGGAAGGCTTCATCCGCCTGCGATGTCTAGACAAATTTGTCCGTCTTCTTCATGAGTTGGTATAGTGGGAGTTCTTTCTCGCCTAGCCGGCTGATGAACCGGCTGAGGGAGGCCAGGCATCCGGTGAACTTCTGGACATCTCGTAAGTTCTTGGGCGACTGCATGCGCTCAATTGCGCCGATCTTCTTCGGGTCCGCCTCAATTCCTCGCTGAGATACGAGAAAGCCACGGAGCTGGCCGGCTAGGACGCCGAACACTTAATTCTCTGGGTTTAGCTTCATGTGGAACCGGCGGAGGTTGGTGAATGTTTCCTTCAGATCTTCAAGGAGTGTTTGCTGCTCCTTGGTCTTGACCACTACCTTGTCGACGTAGGCATGCATGTTTCTGCCGATCTGAGTCTGCAAGCACTTCTCCATGCAGCACTGGTATGTTGCTCCAACGTTCTTCAGTCCGAACGACATTGTGGTGTAGCAGTAGGCTCCGTAGGGAGTGATGAATGTTGTCTTTATTTGATCGACAGGGTTCAGCCGGATCTGGTGGTAGCCGGAATACGCGTCCAGAAACAACAACAACTCGTAGCCGGCCATGGAATCGATTACTTGGTCTATCCTTGGCAGGGCGAATGGATCTTTGGGGCATGCTTTGTTCAGGCTGGTGTAGTCAATAAACATGAGCCAAGTCTTTTTGTTCTTTAGCATGAGGATGGGGTTTGCTAGCCATTACAGGTGGAAAACCTCCATGATGAATCCGGCTTCAAGCAGCCGGGTGACCTCCTCACCAATGGTTCTTCTTTTTTCTTCCGTGAAGCGGCGTAGTGAATGTTTGACCGACTTTCAATCTGGCCTGACATTTAAAGAGTGCTCAGCGGGCTCCCTCAGAACACCTGGCATGTCCTTGGGGGACCATGCGAAGGTATCCCGATTCTCACGGAGGAAGTCGACGAGCACACTTTCCTATTTGCCGTCGAGGCCGTCTCCGACCCGGACGAACTTGTCCGGCTCGGCCTCGTTCAATAGGATCTTCCGCGTGCCCTTGGATGGCTTGAATTATGCTTCCCCAGCCAGCTTGGGCTCGCCAGTCGGCATGTCCTTCTGCAGGGCCGCCATGTTCTGCATGATTATGCGCTTCTCTTCCGCGATGATCATGGCTTCCGCTATCTTGGATCCGTCTATGGCGCACTCCACAGACCTTCTGTAGCAACTAGCCACGATGATGACGCCCTTGGGCCTGAGCAGCTTCATCTTGAGGTACGCGTAATGTGGTAACACCATGAACTTGGTGAGCGTCGGGTGCCCCAGGATTGTGTGGTATGCGCTGCAGAGGTTGACCACCTCGAACCAGATGGGCTCGCGGTGGAAGTTGTCTTTCGTGCCGAAGATGATGTCTAGCCGGATTTTTCTGATGGGCGAGTGCGACAGACCCGGGACGGATCCATGGAAGGAGGTGCTTGATGGCTCCAGCTGCGACTCGTTGATACCGAGCCGGTCTAGTGAGCTGCGGTACAGGAGGTTGTGTTGGAAATATGCCCTAGAGTCAAATAGTAGTAAGGACTATTATCATATTTCATATAGTTTATGATTAAGTTTTATATCATGCTATAACTGTATTGAGTGGAAACATCAATACACGTGTGATATACAAACAACCAGGGGTTCCTAGTAAAACTCTAGTCACTGGTTCATTGGTTAACAGATGATCATGTTTCCTGATCATGTGGCATTTATGCTAGCTGGAAATGAGGTCATCTTATTCCGAGAATGAGATGATGAACCAATACCCAACCTAAACATCGTGACCCGATCATGTCACGAAGTTCAAGTTATGATGATTAGAAATGGATCCTCGTAGACTATTACTTAGACTGCGAGGCTATATCAATCAATGTCTCCCGAGAGTGCTTACATAGCATCAAACGCCATCTGGTAATATGGTGGTTATAAAGGTGTGTTCAGGTACTCGGAGGAAACCGTAGAGGAAATATATGTCAAGAGTAGGATTTGTCCGTCCATGTGATGGGAAGATACTCAAGGGCCCACTCGGAGGAGTTATATCCAACAGCTGCGCAGCGTGTGATTTGATCAGGAGGATATCACCTGTCGGAATGAGTCAAGTAGCATTGTTCAGTAACGAGATTGAACACGATATGGTGATGTCATTGATCAGATCTCGGGCAATGCAAGTATCAAGTGACAAAGGGAATAAGACACGACTGTCCCGGTTCAAACGACAAAAGATCTTCGTGGAACGCACAGGGGTCACATGGCCATCCAGGTCCCTCTGTCGATCATCGGTGCGGGAGTGTCCCGACCATGTATGGAGTGTTCCCGAACTATGGGGTATCACGCTTAAGGGCTTGATGATGCTTAGAGAGTGTTTATAGGATCGGCGGAATCACCGAAGAAGAGTAGGGAGAAAACCGGAAGGGTTTCGGTAAGTCCGGAGGATGTCCGAAGTGGAGGTGGAAGGTGTTCCATGGCCACGGAGATTGAATAATATGTGAATGAATGTTAAATGTTGATTTAATCATTTATTCATAATTATTTAATAAAGAGAAAAATCAATTTAATGGTCAAAGGCTTAATGGGCCAATTTCCGGAGGGAAAGGGCCCATTAGGGGAAAGGAGAGAGGGAGAAGGGACAAGGGGGAGGCTGGCTGTGCCTAGCCCCCCTCCCCCCGCGCGGGGCACACTAGGGTGGCCGTCGGCCACCCCTCCCCCTCCTCTCCTTTAGTCCCACCCTGGGACTTTGAGGGAGGGTGTACCCCCTCCTCCCCCTATATATAGTGGGGGTATTTGGCCAAATTAAATATACCAATAATCAATAAAGGTCTTCTCACTTTTGGGAGGACCTCCAGTTGATATTTTCTCTCTCCCGTGACCGTGGTCCCAAGTCTGGACTACGCGAGCGAGACACATCTTCACCACGGAGCGCCGTCGCGGTGCGGGATTCAGATCCGGGAGCTCTACTTCCGCAACTACTGCTGGATCGGGGAAGCAGGAGTCATTGTCAGGCACCGGACGTGTGTAACTCCCCGTGAGGTGTCGCACTTGAGGCACTCAAGTCGTTGGAGCCAAGGAGCGCAAGGACTTCATCACGACCTTGAGGTCGGCTTCAGCTCGTCTACATCAACCACGCTCTCCTGAGCGTTGACAACGCTTTTCGGTATTCGAGGGTAAGTTCGTGAAAATCCCCTCCCGTTACTATATTACTAATAGATAGGTCCTGGCAGCTTCAGGGGTTCATGGGCGTTCGGTAAAATTTATTGTTTTCATACGCGGAACCCCAACAGTGGTATCAGAGCTAGATCTATGCGTAGTAATGCTAGTACGGGTAGAACACACGAGATGTAGCGTGTGGGCGTTGATCTTTTAGTTGTTACCCTCCCACGTGTACTTGTGCATACCGCAGTAATGCTTGATGAAGCGGCCCCCAACCGACTTTACGCGTTCATTCGCGAGACTGGTCCATGCTTGACATACGGCTTGTACCATATAAAGTGGCTTAGGGGGGTGTCTGTCTCTCTCGCATTAGTTGGTATGCCATTTGCAACGGAGGGCCCCGAAAGGGGTGTAGTAGAGACAACTACTTGATCAGCGTTGTGCTGGAAGTTCGTAGGTAAAAACGGTTCTTGTTCGAAAGCCCATTCAGCCACGTAAAACATGCAAAGATAAAGTAGAGGCGTCTAACTTTGTTTTGCAGGGGGCATTGCTTTGTGATATGGTTGTGGAAAAGGTAAAGCGATTACCTTATGTCACGTAGTAGTAGATAGTCACGGAGGTGATGGACTACCACGCCGGGAAGACACCGGTACCCAGGTGTCTACGGCGCCGGAACCCGGTGACGGCGGATGGAGATCACGATGTGAAGGACCATAACACATAGCATTTACATTCAATGTTATTGTTTGTATGTCTTATTGTGTGCTAGTATTAGATACTCGACGGTAGCCTAATAAGATGATCCCTGTTAAAATTACCAACGATTGTGTTCCCCCCTAGTGTGCACCACCAAGAAAGTTCTTCGGTATGAGGCGATCCAGGGTTACAGGCCTAGGTGTCATACATATCTATGTTTGCATACAGTGGGTGTAAGCCATGCTGCACAATGAATACACTAAGGTTGAGTTGGCGAGCCTAGCACGCCACAGAAGCATGGCCTCGGAACACGGATGGTCGAAAGATCGAGCACGAGTCGCATGAATGATGTGACCGACATTTAGCGTCCACCTTTGAACCCACATCGATGCCGTGTTCAATCGGGGGAGATGTGACTGATAGGGGTCGTGTTATCACTAGGAACCCTCTTGGGGATAGGTGTTTCTGAGTGGAGTTATTGTTAACTCATTTAATTATAAACTAAGTCTAAACTCCTTTTGCAATTATAAATGAAGAAAATGGTTCTCCCCGAGATTACCTTCCTATTGACAATTGGTTAAAAGGATAAAATCTCAAGTTAGATGGATCCAACTTTTCTACATGGGCCATACGCATGTTTGATCTCCTTGGTGAGAACAATGTAGCTGAATACATGACCTGCGAGATGTATTTGGAGCCACCCTATTCTCATGAGACCCAGGAGCAGCGGGATCTGCGTTATCGTCGTCATGTGATGGCTACATTTATATCAGTGACCATGCGCCTCGGAATGGAGGATGGGCTATGGCCAATGGTGGGAAGTCTCAAGCCCCGAGTGGTCATGGTGCATCTGAGATCGCATTTCGTGGAACAAGTGCGCATGTGGGAGTATGAGCTGATGGGGGACTTCCTCTCCATAAAGATGGAGGAGGGTTCCTCACTAGACGAGCACTTATTGAGCATATACGATGCATACATGAGTCTAGCATACTACCTGGACAACTGGTTCTCAAGCTCATTTGTGATGGGAGTTGTGCTACGGTCGCTTCCACCAAGCTTCCAAGCACAGGTCAGGATCTGCATTATGAGAGGCGACACGGAGACACTGGATTTCCTCGAGTTCATATCACATTTCAGAAATGTGGTGGATGAACCCAATGTCGCTGGAGTCATCGATGACAAAGGTATATATTTGATATACAATTTTATAAATGTTATAATCTTGCAAACACATTTGCAGTGTTAAGTATATCTGATACTTGTTCTGTTTTGCTGAAAACAGGTCCTTCTGCATGAGAGGTGCTTGCTGGAGAGGAGGTGATGTTGCGTGTTGATGGCGAGCATGATGATGATGGCCGATGACACTCTCCCTCGACATTTATCATTTAGTTTATGTTTTAGGATGATCATTGTAATCAAGAGATTGTGAACTTCTTTAGTGTGTCTCACACTTCGTGAGACGGTTATTCATATGAGTTTGTAACAAATGGTTGTTCTGCTTTTATGAATGATTTCTATTCGTGTTCATATCTTGTTTGATTATGTGTGAATTATACTTGTTGTTTTAAACTAATTGATAATGCATGAACATTTATAAAACATTAAAATGCCTCGTTTAAAATACCCAACTTAATGATATGTTCATTAATGAATGAAAACCATTGTTTAAATTCAAAGTTATGTGATAATATGTGAAAGTCATTCGATTTCTTATCACATATAAATCATGCCTAAGTTTGGCAAATTAACTTGAACACTGTGTATTACTAGAATACAAAGTGTTTAAATGAATTGTTAAAAGTTAATACATATTCGATGTATTGTGTTTTAACGAAAATGGTAATTATCATTATGTGATTGTTTGAATGTGTAAAGAAGTTTACCAAAGGAAACATGAATATGAAATTATTTGATTTGATCAAAGAGTTTCATCAACATAGGGTATAAATATAAAAGAGAATCTAATTGCTATGATTTGATCAATAGTAATGAAATTCAACTTTATAAGAATGGCATAAAAGAAATTATGGAATGCAAAGTGTTCTGAAACGTCAAAATGCAAAGCATCACAATGTGATATTAGATATCAAAGGGGTTGAATAGAAGGCACCAAATAAATCGTTGTAGTGTAAATGTAGAGACCATTAGTTAGAAATGGTTAGCACTCAATTAGAATGTAGGGAACCATTTGAATTCGTGAAAGTTTTGGGGTTATTCGATATAACCAAAACAATAGCGAATAAGTCCTTGTAGCGTATTCATTGGAAAACTTTGAATACGAAATCCATAGCTGAAACCAAAAGGAAAGCAAGATTCGTATTGCTTGGATTTTGGTACATTCTTGAGAAAGCTCACTTTTAGTGATGTTTCTCAATTATGGAGCAAATGGAAATTAGTGTAAAACACGATGGGGATTCAAAACCCTGCATCAGAGTGTTGAGAAGCGCAACGGACAATGTTCCTGAATGATTCTCTTCACAGAAGGAAAGAATCAATGATATTGATCATTATGTCTTCCCCATGTTTTCACTACACGTAGTAGGATTCAAAATGTAATCCATATCTAGTATGGATACATTTGTGAACCATTTGTCATGATTCTTGAAATATTACATACCTACGAACTACAAAGGAAATAATGGTAAACTAGAATTATGAGAAATCCTAAAAGCAAAATTCCCTTGAGATTAGAATGAAATTCGTTGCTGAATCTCACAAGTAAAAGGGTTACTTGAATTTTCCCAAATGCCTGCAAAGCCATAGTGGAAAAGGGGGTGAATGACAAAAGTACAATTTGTCAAGTTTTGGACAAATTCAAATGAATTTGATTCATGTGTGCTAAATGTCTAGTGGATTTAAAACTAGTAACAGTACTAGTATCTCATAGTAAATCTCCAAGTTTGATATTTGATCAAAGGATTTTGAAATTGTTCAAAATAGTGAGTAGATATGCAATTTGCATAAAATTGAGTGGGAGCTATGAAAGTCTTCCTAAAACAATATGTGAATGACATATTTTTGAGTGGGAGCTTATAGGAGTAATTCTTAAAGTATGTTAAGAATGAAAGCGCAAATACTTATAAATAATGATTGATAAGATGTAGAAGTTGATAATAGGTGTATTATGATATTATGTAGTATTCCTTAAGGGATTCTGAAAGGAGTTTCAGAATATAAGTTAATTAAGGAACTAGTTCTTAATGACTCAAGTTAGGAATAGTATTAAGTTTAACGTTAATGGTTGAAAGAAAGAAAAGGATGATCGTCATCCACTATGTTAAGACATAGGTTCTGTCCTAGTAAACCATGATGATAACTTACCATAATATGTGATCCAATTAAGGAACGTTTAAGAGTGATCAAGTTCGAATCGCAGAATGTTGAGCTAAGTTTGTCTGCAGTCTCTAATAGAGAACTGTAGACATGTTTTCCAAATAAGGATGACATATCTTAAAACATAAAGGGTTATGTTATAAGGGAATATGTTTGAAACTCCTGGAAATACCGATTAAAGACAAGTAGGAAGCGAGGTGAACAAAACATCGAAAGTTGCACAGAGTGCACTAGTGTTTCGGTGAATACATTTATAATAATAGATAAGGGTACCATCTAAAGTGTTGTATAATGTTATGGTGGGGCTAGTTCGCTTTTAACATAGAATGATGTGTCCCAGGGCAGAGTGCCCATGAGAAAGCCCTCGAGGTTGATCTAACGTCACTGTAGGCTCCTGGAATCAGGCCTCGTTCTGCTACCATAGCGACGATTCATACACACAGATGTTGTCATGTGATGATAGAGTATTAATGTTAATCCAGGTGACATTAGTAAGTTGCAAAGGATTTGAGACTGTAAAGTACAGACCCAATAATCAACCTCTTCCATGAGCAAGCATGTTCAGGGTACCGGATATATGGTGCCAATGATTGAGGACAAATGCAGCTAGTGTATTTGTACTCTAGTGCAAGTGGGAGACTGTTGGAAATATGCCCTAGAGTCAAATAGTAGTAAGGACTATTATCATATTTCATATAGTTTATGGTCAAGTTTTATATCATGCTATAACTGTATTGAGTGCAAACATCAATAAACCTATGATATACAAACAACCAGGGGTTCCTAGTGAAACTCTAGTCACTGGTTCATTGGTCAACAGATGATCATGTTTCCTGATCATGTGGCATTTATGCCAGATGGAAATGAGGTCATATTATTCCGAGAATGAGATGATGAACTAATACCCAATCTAAACATCGTGACCCGATCATGTCACGAAGTTCAAGTTACGATGATTAGAAATGGATCCTCGTAGACTATTCCTTAGACCGTGAGGCTATATCAATCACTATCTCCCGAGAGTGCTTAGATAGCATCAAATGCCATCTAGTAATACGGTGGTTATAAAGGTGTGTTCAGGTACTCGGAGGAAACCATAGAGGCAATATATGTTAAGAGCGGGATTTGTCCGTCCATGTGACGGAAAGATACTCAAGGGCCCACTCGGAGGAGTTATATCCAATAACTACGCAGCATGTGATTTGATCACGGGGATATCACTTGTCGGAACGAGTCAAGTAGCATTGTTTAGTAACGAGATTGAACATGACATGATGATGTCATTGATCAGATCTCGGGCAATGCAAGTATCGAGTGACAAAGGGAATAAGACACGATTGTCCCGGTTCAAATGACGAAAGATCTTCGTGGAACGCACAGGGGTCACACGGCCATCCAGGTCCCTCTGTCGATCATTGGTGTGGGAGTGTCCCAACCATCTATGGAGTGTTCCCGAACCATGGGGTATCACGCTTAAGGGCTTGATGATGCTTAGAGAGTGTTTATAGGATCGGTGGAATCACCAAAGAAGAGTAGGGAGAAAACCGGAAGGGTTTCGGTAAGTCCGAAGGATGTCCGGAGTGGAGGTGGAAGGTGTTCCATGGCCACGGAGATTGAATAATATGTGAATGAATGTTAAATGTTGATTTAATCATTTATTCATAATTATTTAATAAAGAGAAAAATCAATTTAATGGTCAAAGGCTTAATGGGCCAATTTCCGGAGGGAGAGGGCCCATTAGGGGAAAGGAGAGAGGGAGAAGGGACAAGGGGGAGGCCGGCTGGGCCTAGCCCCCCCGTGCGGAGCCCACTAGGGTGGGCCACCCCTCCCCCTCCTGTCCTTTAGTCCCACACCGGGACTTTGAGGGAGGGTGTACCCCTTCCTCCCCCTATATATAGTGGGGGTATTTGGCCAAATTAAATATACCAATAATCAATAAAGGTCTTCTCACTTTTGGGAGGACCTCCAGTTGATATTTTATCTCTCCCCCTCTCTCTCTCTCGTGACCGTGGTCCCAAGTCTGGACTGCGCGAGCGAGAGACATCTTCACCCGGAGCGCCGTCGCGCTGCGGGGTTCGGATCCGGGAGCTCTACTTACACAACTACTGCTGGATCAGGGAAGCGGGAGTCATCATCAGGCACCAGACGTATGTAACTCCCCGCGAGGTGTCGCACTTGAGGAACTCAAGTCGTTGGATCCAAGGAGTGCAAGGACTTCATCACGACCTTGAGGTCGGCTTCGGCTCGTCTACATCAACCACGCTCTCCTGAGCGTTGACAACGCTTTTCGGTCTTCGAGGGTAAGTTTCTGAAAATCCCCTCCCGTTACTGTATTACTAATAGATAGGTCCTGGAAGCTTCAGGGGTTCAGGGGCGTAGGGTAAAATTTATTGTTTTCATACGCGGAACCCCAACAGGTTGATGCTGCTCCCTCCGTCTACGAGGACACGGGAAAACCTGTAGGAATGTTTCTAGGAGACAATAATAGGATCCAAAACCATCGCGTAGGTGCCTGGGTGAGGCAGCTCAGCTGGCTGGTCCTTCCGGCTCCATGCAACTTCTTGCTTCGACCAGTTGAGGTACTCGTGAACGGGAGGAACGATTGCATTCACTTCCGCCTCGCGACGCCTCTTGTTGTGCTTGGTCTCCGGCTCCGTGGTGAAGATGTGGTAGTTTCCCACCTGGCGGGGGTAGTTGTTATCATCATCTTCCCTTCGACGCTGGTTATTGCGATCGCCTGGCGGCCCACCGACTGGAGGAGGCGGCGCATGTGCAGCCGGTGTGCCAGCAATCTCTGCCATCTTCTTCGTCCAGGTGCACTGGCGTGTGGTATGTGTAGCCGGTTTGTTGCCTCCGCTATGGAACTTGCATGGCCCATCAAGCATCGACTCGATGGTGTACTTGGGCCTTGGAGGCCGGTCGTTGGGCTTCTGTCTCCGGCTTCCGCCTGCAGTCGGATCCTCCTGCACTGCCGCTACCTACCTGGAACCGTACTGGTTATCTGGCTGGTCGTCATTTCTTTTGCCGTGGCGGTTGTCATCCCGCCTTGAATTGTGGCTGTTTCCTTTCGGCTGGCACTGATCTATGGCGACGTCGACGATTATTTGCCCTTGGTCGTCCACCCGAACAGATCTTTTCATTGCCGCGTCAGCCGTGGCATACTTGTCCGCGATGGCCATGGTCTGCACCATGGTTGTGGGCTCCACCCGGCGAAGCTTATGCTTGAGCATAGTGCCGTCTCTGCAGCCGTTGATGAAGAAGTCAACCGCCTGGTGCTTGCGTACCCCCTCGCAGGAGTTGTGCATGCTCGTCCATCGGGTGATGTAGGAGCAGTCCGATTCATCCGGGCCCTGTATGCAAAGGGCGAGCTCGCCGGGTGTGCCTGGGTGCTTGTAGGTACCGGTAAAGTTGCGGAAGAACTCCTGCTGGAAATTGATCCACGCGTTGATGCTGTTGTCGGGGCGGCTGTTGAGCCACGTCCTGGCTGAGTCGAGGAGCATGACAGGGGCGTAGCGTACTACCACCCAGCGATTGCCGTTCGCGATGCCCACAGTAGTGGTGTAGTCCACCAGCCAGTCCTCCGGCTTGACCGAGCCGTTGTATTTTGGCGTATCCCTTGGGAGCGAAAATCCTTTTGGAAACGGTTCATTCCAGATGCGCGGTCTGAAACATCTTGGGCCGGCTGTACTTTCTTCCTCCAGTGCGCGCGACTGGACCAGTAGGTCGATTCGTGCGTGCGCGTCTTGTTGTTCCTCCGGCTCGAGTGGTCCCAGCCGGCCGGATAGGCGGGACTTGGGTAACGCTTGGCCTTTTCCGGCTTCGTCGGTCGGCTCGCGGTTTTTGCTGGTAACAGCTGCCACGTCGCGGGAGTTGTGCCCACGGCCTGCAGATCCACCGCGTGGGAGGTTGCTCTGCCTTGATCCGTTTGGGGAAGATGCCTTGTTGCCGCCTGCAGCCGGATCCGCCATCCGGCGAGCCGGTTGGGTTCTGCTATTGCCGGCCATGCTGGGTTCTGCCTCAGCCTGCTGTTTGTTTGTCGTGACCACGAGGAGCTAGACACATGCCTGCTGACAGAGCAGTTCCTCGCCCTCCAAGTGGCTTAACTCTGCAACTGCCGCCTCCATGGCCCTCATGTTTTTGGCAGGGGTGTTGTAGACCGGCTGTACCACGGGCGTACGAGGATCAGCAGCGCGATCCATCTCCGAACCGAGGTTTTGGCCTTGTGGCTGGGCCAGGCGGCTGGTGTCAGGCAAGCGTGCGAAGCCGTGCACGATGTTGTACTCCCGCATGGTCGCGTTCATCTGCCGTTGGGCGGCCGCTACCTTGCCAGCTTCCTCCAGAAGGTTCTGACGAGTAGCCTCCAGGGCTACCGCAGCTGCAGCTGGATCCGCCTCGATGGGGGTGATGGGGTTGCGGAGGTTCTCGATGGACGCATTAAGCAGGTACTGGTTTGGGAGGCAGGAGTTGGTGGCGCGGCCGTCCATGTTGCGCTCCAGAGGTGGACGACGGTTCTCCACCGAGCCTGCCATCATTACCTCGACGCTGCCACTGGCGACACGTGAGGTGGAGAAACCAGGGGGCACGCCGGAGATGGTGACGACCTCACGAGGGAAAGCCTCAGCGACGATGGCGACGTAGACGCGGTGCTCGCTGAAGTGCATGATGGAGCCTCCGCTTGGGAAAATCCCCCAGCGAAGCAGGACGCATTGTCGAGGACGCAGTCGAAGGAGCCGAGAGTGAGGACGAGGTGAGAGACGACTCGCTCACCGGCGACGAGTGGAAGTCCCGTGCGAAAGATGATTCCAGCCGAAGCGTTGTGCCCCACGATGGGCGCCAACTGTCGTGGTGTGGAACACAGCAGTACCATCGGGGATGGCTTGAAGGGGACAATCAGGATGCTATCGGTGGATACTCGCAATGGGTTGAGCACAGATACTGCAAACATAGCGATGTACCCAGGTTCGGAGCCCTCTTGGCGAGGTAAAGCTCCTACTCCTGCAAGGATCTACTATCAAAGGGGGCGAACTCCCAATACAGATGCTCCTTGATCTGTTTCCTTAGCTACTAAACTTGCCCAATGTGGAGAACTTCTAACTTGTGGTTGTCTAAAAATGCTTCCTCTTGTCTCTACCTAGAACCCTAGCACTCCCTCCTTATATACTGGTTGAGGAGGTAGTTTACAAGGTGGGTTCTAGGATTTACTGTTTGGATTTGGGCCTTATAAAGTGGGTCGGCTGGACAAGGCCAAACGGTAGTCTGGTCCATCAAGCCTCGACAGGGAAGGACCCTTCTGATGTTCAGCCCACTGCTTTACTCGTCAGCCGGCTCTTTATCCGTCAGTCAGCTCTTTATGCATAAGCCGGAGCTTTCCTCGTCAACCCTTGCTTTGCTCGTCAGCCTCCAGCTTTGGCACAGTTGTCCGGTAGCGCCGGCCAGGCTAGCCAGCCTGTCCGGTCAAAGGTGCGCTCAGCAAGGAGCGTCATTCTCACCGTACCATGACTAGCGGATCCGAGGCGGCTGGCTAGGAGCGACCTTCCAGCCGGTTCTTCTAGCTACCCGGCTAGACTGGCCAGCCGGGGAAACTTGAATGCGGACCGGGTGAGGGATTCCACCCGCTGTGGTTCCTTGATCTAGGTCCAGACGGCATGAGCTCCTTGAAGCCGGCCGGTTGGTCCCGTCTTGGCCTACCCGGGGGTCATCCCCCAACACCAACTGCATCAAATTATGAAATAAAATCCCCAAAACAAATTATAAATCACAAACAAACTACATATTCAATCACACATTTGCATCAAGTGATTACATATTAGCTATTACGATCTCTTATGGCTGATGGATCACATAATCCTCTTTTGCACACATTTATTTATTTTTATTCAATGACTAATCTTAATTTTAACAATACTGGTAAAATATTAGTACCATAAATTATCTTTTCATCAAGAAGAAACGTACTTAAAAAAACAATTTAAAGAAAAAAGACTGCCTGATTCTGGCAAAGAAAATGCAAAACACTCACCGGTCTCTCATGTTCTTGCTTCGTGGGCTCCTACATACTAACAAGGCAAAGCTACACCGCGGGTAGGACGTCAAGCGGGACGGGTTGCGGCACTACTTTTTCACTAGCCCTTCTTTAATTTTACTAACTTTTTAGACCCCCTTTTGCCTTTGCTTCGCGGGTTGTTATGCGGGTGCCGCTTGACACCCTAACCGCGGGAAACCATTTCAAAATACAATGTTAATTAATTAGTAACAAAAACTAGCACAATGAAGTACTTGCACCATTTACTCTCTCTGACAAAAATATTCCTCAACTATTATGAAGTTTCAGTATTTATAACTTCCTTTCTTCACACATAAAGTGTAGCAATGCGTATCAATTTTATACTATGAATTAGTAGTTTCCAAATATATCGTTGTATTATGCTAAGTTTCAAAATATAGAAGCCAATAATACCTACTTAAAAGTTGAGGGCTGCTATTATCTCCTAGCTAATAAAAATGTACGGTCCAGAATTGGTTGGAGGAACTCCAACACCACTAATTTGTGTCTCTAAGGATTTTTTTCCACATAACAAGTATAACTTCTAGCCAATGCAGAGTAATAATTTGCTTGCATAGGATTAAAATAAAATGATCTCTACTAAACCTACGAAGCTATGCGGTATTTCACATACTTGTATGTTGTTAGCACCTGTCATATTGGAAAACCTGAAACTTGGTTATGCATTTCATGAATTATTTGTGTTTCTCAAGTCTGGGTTACGTGTGTCATCTATTTGATATGCTTCTTACCGGCATATCGGTCCAGCGACAGATCTAGAAAACAAAGACCAAGGGGTCCAAATGAGCGATAATATAAAAAGGGGTAATTAGTGCTAATACTCCTAGAACTTTTTTGAATTTTAAAAGTAAACGGTGACAATACATTACACCTTTTGTGTCATGGTATGTGTTGGGGTGGAAGGGAGATCTGGCCCGGTCATCCTCTCATGGCTCTTCCACTGAGTATACCCCAATGGGATCTTCTTTGTGGCATCCATGGTCTCAAAAGGAGGGCAAAGTCGGTAAGTGGTACCAAAAAAGTGGCAGAGAGTGAACGACAATCTAGAAGAGAAAGTTGGAAATGCCCGTGAGAAACATTGGTAGGTTATTATATCACATATATGAATTTTGCATTGATCATATTTTCCGTGTGTGGGTACATCTTCCATCTACCACCTTCGAGCATCATCAATGCATCAGGGGTTACCATCACCCTCCCTCGCTATTAGTTACATGTGCCCTAAACTTTATCCACCCATTTCCCTCTCTCTCTCACATGCCAAATTCCAATTTGTCCACTGCCCACCCTTTCTCCGCTTAGTCTTGTATCGCCCTTGATGTCATCTTGACTCAAGATGACTATGTGAAGGTACATGTGAAGCTAGCAAAGGCACGAACTAGATGCACGGTAATACTGATGTTAGGGTTACATCTAGGGTTAAGCCCGGTTGGGATTAGGGTTAGAGATGAAACTAGAACTGTCTGTTTTGGATTGTCACCTTACCCAGTGGTGATGTCCGTCAGATTCAAACATGATGTGGTGAAGTGATAAGGGGCACATATATTTGGTTTTTAGTGATCGGAAACGAGCACACATACATAGAACGAAGTGTTTGGTTGACATTAGGAATCCCGAACCTTCCAACCAAAATTTCTTCAGAATGAGTATATATGCACTACGACAACATATATTTAATATTCAGAAAGGTTGGTTTACCTTTCTAGGTGGATTACAAGAGAGCGCTGATATAACTAGATCCGGTGGGTTTCGTATTGACATCTAGTACGGTGGAGGCAGCCACCAGAATCAAGATATAATGTGAGAAAGGGAGGCGGGCACACATATGTTGTTTTTGTCCGTCGGGAACCAAGCACACGCGGGGCACAAAATGTTTGCTTATAATTAGAAGCCCCAAAGCTTGCAAGAATTCTTCATAATAGCCATATATACACACGGCCACTACATATATTTAAGCTAATAGAAAATTATAAGGACAATTGTTTTATATTCTAGGTAAATTACAAGAGAGCGGGCAAGGAGAGGGGAGATGAGGCTTGGCGAGGTAGGAATTTCTTACAGTTACATGGTCACACTGCAAAACATCTATGCAAGAAGCAGCCGTGGTAGGTAAGACCGGGTTGTGGGGGAGCCGTTATCTCCCTATACTATAGGCACACCGGTGAAACAAGATCATATAAGTAGCACTCGGCATTCTTACGTATTATCTTATCGAAAAGATGTTAGTCATGACCTGTTTTTCCTTCAATTCTCATCCAGGATTGTCTTTTTGGAACTAAATTATAATCAATATATCCCTCCTTCATGCTTGGGTAGTTAAGCATCATCTTATCATCGAGCAGTGATGATACTTCATTCCAAAATATAAGATGTTTTAGGATTTTTCTAAAACACATGTATCTAGACTCTCTTAGTGTGTATGTTTACTCATTTTGTTACGAACCTACACACTAGGTGACCGGATACATCAAAATCTCTAAAACATCTTATATTTTGAAACGGATGGAGTACAAGATAAGCACCATATCCCTCCTTCATGCTTGGGTGGCGGAGAGGAATAGCATGCAATAGCAATTCCCTGCATTTAATAGTGCCAAACTATATATTTAGTCATGCAGAAATCCAAACCAAGAATTTTTCCACGGACCTGATATATTTTTCTTTTATTTTGGGAAGAACCTGCAGATATGTATATCTTTAGCAACCTTCATATCCTATCTTGTTAAACTAGTATTAAATGCTGATAATTTATAGCACCATAAAATCTCATAAGGGATTCAGAATTTATAGTGCATCCTTTCCAGGGAAAGAATTAATTGTATTCCATCCAAAATTAATAACTCCCGTCAATATATACGAACTCCTGGATCAGTGTTTTCTTGCACTCTCGGGCAATCCCTGCATACCGTGGCTGAAGCACAGAAGTTCCCAGTGCACCAACGCAGCACCGGCCACACCATCCCATCAATGCCTAGCCTCCTGAGCAAAGTGTCCGGCGCCGTGGCCGCCAGCGCCCGCAGCGTCTCACGCGCCACACGCCGCCTCCTGCGCGCACGGCGGTCTTCCCGGTGCCTGGCCGACGACGCCGATGCCCTGTGGCGCCGGGAGATACTGATGGGGCGGCGCTGCAAGCCGCTCAACTTCTCCGGCGCCATCCACTACGACAGCCACGGTCGGAAGATCGTGCAGCCCAGCCGTGTGGCGAAGGCGGCTTTCACGAGTCTCTGCCGGTCGTCGGACGTCGACGACGAGGCCGTCGTAGCGTGTCCAAGAAAGTGAAGTGTTGTGCGCGCCGCTCCAGAGTTAGTTAATGTTTTGTGATCGCATCATGCATGCTTGTCCGGTTAGCGACAACTCCCTCCGTTTCAAAATATGAGATGATTTAGATTTTGTGAAATAAATATATATCTAGACGTTTTTTTACTGTGTGATTTAATCCGAACCTACATGCTAAATAATGTTTACATACAGTACATTTCACAAAATCTAGAACATCTTATATTTTAAAACGGAGGGAGTATGTGCGAAAAATGGTCTTCTGGTGGAAAATATGAACATTTCTGATTGTCCTTTCTGATTTGGGCACGTAAGTTGTTTGATCGATAGTACATAGCCTGACTGAGAATTTGAAAAAAGAAAGAAAAACGCAGTCCTTCCATAGTGAAAATGCGAACGCTATTATTTCCACAAAGCCTGCCCGGAACGATTACGCGATGAATCCTCTCTCTCTCTGGTTGCTCCGACTGACATTCTCTAGCTTACAAGAGTTGAGCAAGGAAGCTACAGCAAACGTGAGTTACCGGTGAAACTTGACTGCTAGGTATGCGCTGATCTCAGCCTTTGATTCCTGGTCGGACGGCTGAAAAAGCTGCCAAGCGAAGTTACAGAATCCGTGTCCTGCATCCTACTCTTCAGGCCGTCTCCAGAAATTAGGGGCCCCGGTGCGAGATGCAAAATTGGACTCTAAAATTTTAAACTTTCACTTAATTAATAGAACTAATACTTTGACTTCATTATATAACCAAATCATACTTCCTACTGCTGTATTTCATGATTCTTCTTGTTTTATAAACCAAATAAAATTACTGTGATGAAATCAACCTCTACTATGAATTATAGGTTTAATATGAAGAAAATAGAAGAATACAATACCTGATATGCATTAGCAGTGCAACACCTGAATAATTAATTTACTGAACCATCACAATCTTGCAAATATATCTTGTAAATCTTAAATTGATACCTACATCAGGACAACACAATTATGAATTGCTGACAACACCCTGACGAACTACAATAGTAATTATAGAAAACAATGATTTTTGATCTGTTGATGAACAGGTTGATTGATCTGATTTCAATCGGCTTACCTATTACCGGACTACAGATTGGAATCAGGATGATCGTGCTAGGAAGATCTCGAGACCGAACTGCCGAATTGCTATCGTAGAGCAGGTGGAATGCAGTCGCCGGCTCGCCTCATCAGGCACTTGTGCGTTGGACAGGCGTCGATTAGGCCTGGCCTCGACTCGCCTGGCGGCTGGAACATCCGGGCGGGTTTGGCCGTGTTGAAGGCACAGCCGATTGAACAAACGTAGTCTGCAGAATAGCCGAAGAATAGGCTTGCGATACTGGGCTGCAATCGGGATCGATTTGTAGGCACGCAGCTGATCGGGATTCGGATCAGCCAGACGGTGCTCGAAGTCAACGATGGACAAAGCGATGCCCTGTTTTTTCTGTTAAACACATACGTCACACCTGCAATTTGGGGGCCCCACTTTTTCGGGGGCCCTGTTCCGTCGCTCAACTCGAACACCCTCTTCGACGGGCCTGCTACTCTTAGATCCAGATATAATCATAACCCAGTTTTTCCACTGTGCACATTTTATCCCTTGATTTGGCGTTTTAAGATCCGTGCTAGAAGTTTCATAAAGTTTCGTCATACTTCAAAATACCTGTACGAATCTGATCGTGTGAAACACACTGAATCCATGCACGGTAGATACAGTGCATGGTAGAAAGTCATTTCTTAATATACTCTATCATGTTGCTGCTAGATTTAGGTTTAACTCGCTCACGGCGTACCCTAGAGGAGATTTCGCTGCATGCAATTTAATTTGCACCGTTTTCACGAAACAAGCATTGACATGTTTTTAACTTATTATTGCCAAACAAGCGGTCGGAGAAAGTCCAAAAACCGAGCATATTAATGTGAAAACACACGAGATCGATGTGAATAGGGTTTAATGAGGACATCTTGCGCAAAAGCGCCAACTACAAGTACACGATGTGAATAGGGTTTAATGAAAACACCAACAACAACCTCGTTGAATACATATGTGTCCATCATCTCATCACAAAATAAAAAACTTCCCTAGCGAGAAGAGAACGCAACTCAACAAAGAGGACCAGAAATTGGGGCATCAACTAGACGAAATGGTAACCACAATGCAACGACCACAAACTTGCTTCTTGCATAAACATGGAAGATGCTACCGCTATGCCAAGGCTACTCTACACCCCCAACAAGATCAAATCATTGATGACCAAGCCCAATAGACTCTACAGAGCACAGTGACACTTCATCAGAAATGCAGAGGAAATATATGACAATTGCCACTGATGGCCCTAGACGCAAAAACTCACACCATTGCTCATGCTCTTAAAGACAGACGATGACCATGGTACAACCTCGGCACACCACGAACCTTCGATAATACATGAATAAAACCTCAAGGAAAAATCATAGCCTGACACACCTCAAAAAGAAGAAAAACAAATCCTTTAGGAGGGAAAATATGAATTAGACGTGAAAAGGACACACAACTGGGACACACACCATGTTTGTCTTCTAACGACGAACTCATGGCTATGCTACCATATTTTGGCCACCAATTTTCAAAAAAAATCGTAAATTTTTTTTTTCAATTTTTTTGCCACATACTGGTCAGGACTACCCATCAGGTATGGCTATATGCATCGGTCGATGTAGAGTCCGGAGCTTTCCCTTTTCGAATAAATAAACTAACCACCCAGTTGACTACCTAGATGAAGCCACAATCGCCTCAGCAACGTCCAAATCTAGATTTGATGTGGCTAGATTTGAGCAAAAGCATCGACCATGCTATAGATGCCATGCAACATCACATCACCATGGCATCAAGATCCACAGAACACTACATGCGTTGTCCTGACACCGAGCATCGGAGAGTACGAGAGAACAACTCACCTTCCTCGAAAGTGATCCCCGCCGCAAGCAGAGGTGACTAGGATAGACTGGGAAACATGAAGCTAGTATAATCCTGATTAGGTGCTTGACATTACCAGCCCAATCATATTCTTTAGCGTCTACTCTTTGTAGGTCTAGTTACCAGGATTACAATTCTGGTGCCTTCGTAATCTGAGTGCCTGCAAGAATGGTGGCCTTAGGAAAGACAACAGTTACCCAAGCTAGATCGCAAAGGCCTTGGTTCCATGGTAATGTTGAGCCTATGTAAGCAAAGCAATGCGGGAGTCTTTGCCAACATTCATCAGCGGTGCAACGATACCTTCCTAGTCGTGTGTATCCTAGAGAAGTTGATTTTGTGGTAACAAAAGGAGCGGTGGGATTGATAGAATTGAGGACAACAATTCTTCTATACTTTGGATCTGGAGAAAAATTGTGAGCAACAAAATAACTCTTTGCATATTCACACTCAGATGTGTTATATGATTACTTTGGAGAAAAATTGATGAAGCAATTGTGTTTCCATCTTACACATACAGTTCATATTATACTTTTTAGGAATGATTTGGGTCGACGACAAGTAGCACGGATATATTGTACTACTAAAGATAGTAATGTGAATTTTACGTTGATGGTGGCAGTTTTTCTACATGAATGCCCAGATTCTATTTCCTATAAGAAAGAGAAGTCAGTGTCACTACGACGGTCCTACTACAAGAAAAGGAAGAAGTGAAGTATTTGTCTTGTGGAATACTTCCATTTCATCTGTACTCATACTAATTTTACAAACATATTATAAGTGAAATTTTGGTCAAAGTTATGCATTATTGACCAAAAAAGGTCATCCACGTCTTACATTTTGGGACGGAGAGTCACAAGATAAAAAAGAAAGTGTCTTTTCATATTTACACAGGAGGCCGAAGCAGGGTACTACTTGTTTGAAATAATATACTTCGTGTATGTTCAGATTATGCACTTAGCACATTTGGGCTTGTATTTTTCTTATTCAAACAAGGCTAGCTACGGTCAGAGGCGGATCTTGCTAGTGCAGTTAGCGGCCTTACATGTCAGAAGCCTTGCAGCCACTCTATGTTGGCTTAGCAAAGTCTCTGACAAAAATCTCGGTTGTAAGAAAGAAAGTAGATAAAATTCTGACAAAATGGCACACCTTTGTTTGCATTTTGGTAGAAAACTAGCACAAATACCCGTGCGTTGCACCGGGAATAAAACCTGGGAATTTGTTTTGGACACAACGAGAGTCCAACACCGACTTTTTATTCTACTGTCCAGAATGACAACTCTTTCTTGGTGGTTATGTTTCCACCATCAAAAGCACAATATCTTGTTTCTTTTGTCATGTACCGATCCTCATGAAGGTACTAAGTATATGTGTGATCTTCATGCCTCCTTGAGTTTATAGAAGGGCATGTCCTCTCCAACATGATTTTCATGTTGTTGGCCTTCCACATTGACCTGACATAGTGATGTCTACGCATGCTTCTATTCTTGTAGACACTGTTGGGCATCCAAGTGTAGAGGTTTGTAGAACAGTAACAAGTTTCTCTTAAGTGGATACCTAAGGTTTATCTAACTCAGGGAGGAAGTGGTCAAAGGTATCCCTCTCAAACAACCCTGCAATCAAGATACAAGAAGTCTCTTGTGTCCCTAACACACCCAATACACTTGTCAGGTGTATAGGTGCACTAGTTCGGCGAAGAGATAGTGAAATACAGGTAATATGGATGATTATAAGTGGTAATTGCAATCTGAAATAAGAGTGGCAGCAAGCAAACATGTAATAGGATTGATTGTAAACGGTGTCTCAATGCTTAGAAATAAGGTCTAGGGATCATACTTTCACTAGTGGACACTCTCATATAAATATCTTCTCTTCATTTTGCTACCCTGGACTACTCTCCGGTTGGACGATGTAGGGCTATAACAGCACGCCTTAAAGTTCGCATTCCCCATCTAGATAATCCCTCACTATCACCTTGAGCGCTAGATGGTTCCAACAAACACCACAATCTCATAGAGACATCCAACTCAAATTATAGTCATGATAAGTATTTCTGTAATCTTAGCCAAAGTGCCACACGGTGTGCACACTGTCAACTTCACACACGTGGGGATAAGCAGAGATTAATTAAAGCACTTGAGTAGCAGAATAGATCTATAGATTATAAAGCTCATGATCTCAATAAGATCATGCATAGAGAGAGAGATGAACACATACCTACCGGTAGAGCCCTTAGCCTCGAGAGGGAACTACTCCCTCCTTATCATGGGAGTTAGCAATGGCGATGGAGATGGCGTCGGGGGCACTTCCCCGTCTCGGCAGGGTGCTAGAACAGAGACTTCTGTCCCCCGAATCTCCTCTTGGGTGGCGGCGTCGCTGTGGAACTTTTCGTGGAATTCTGATCTTGTATCTAGGGTTTTCATCTCGGGGGGAATATATAGGCGAAGGGGCAAGGTCGGTGGAGGCCCGAGGGGCCCACACCACCTGGTGGCGCGCCTGGGGGGGTACCCGCGCCACCATAGGGTGTGGCCGCCTCGGTGCCCTCATCCGTCTCTGCTTTGGACTCCGTCCTGTGTTGGGAAAAATAGGAACTTCGGCTTTTGTTTCGTCCAATTCCGAGAATATTTCTTTACTAGCTTTTCTGAAACCAAAAACAGTAGAAAACAGGCAACTGGCACTGCGGCATCTTGTCAATAGGTTAGTTCCAGAAAATGAATAAAAATGCCTCAAAGTGTAGATAAAACATAAGATAGTTGATACAAAACAAGCATGGAGCATCAAAAATTATAGATACGTTTACGACGTATCAAGCATCCCCAAGCTTAACTCATGCTCGTCCTTGATTAGGTAAGTGATAAAAAGAATAATTTTTAAGGTGACATGCACCATCACAATCTTGATCAAGGTATTGTAAAACGTTGATAGCTGGGATCATAGTACTCTACCATAAACATGAAATATATAGTTCTAACAATAAGACAAAGCAACTAAGTTGCAACATAAAAAGGTACAAACAAAAGATCATGAATAACAATACATTGAAAGACATTTGTTTGTTTCACATATAGAAAACATAATAAGAGTGGTAATCAGCTTGTCCTTCATGTTATAGCAAAATATAAATGCATAGGACACCTTTAAAGTTCATAAGGGTGACTAGATACAAATAATTTAAGAATAAGTAATATCAAAGTTATGAATTAATCAACAAGTTTTAGGACAATGAAAATTTAACTAAGAATGACCACTATGCTCTCTCAATCGCTGCATAAGGATAGACGATGGAGACACAACATAAAAGTAAAAAAATAAAGGCCCTCACAGAGGAAAACAGGGATTTCAAGTTTCATAAAGAGCTTCCAAAAATTATGATACTTATTAGCTTTCAGCTCTCATTGCCCCTATCATAAGCATCTTGAGGTGATTAAGGTTAAAGTGACACAAATATCAGAATATGCTTGACAAGTTATAAGTTGAAAATCCCATGCCCCATGCTTACGAGTACCGAACCTCATGCTACTCAACTTTAGTCACAAGTAAATTCTTGTCATTGTAAGTACATGTGTATCATGGAGAACCGCCAATAGGGTACCCCTTTCCCCATGACACGGGAGCTTTCCCATATCAAAATGACAAGGCAACAGACAATGAGCATCTTAGCATTTTTTTTATTTTCTATTTGCATAGGTTTTTATTGAGGATGCTTCACAGAATGCTCACTATGGTTATGTGATACGTCCATAATGTATCTATAATTTTTGATGGTTTTATGCTAATAATATGCTTTTGACACTCCTTTTTGTATAAAGTTTATGATTTATTTGGACTAACCTACTAATAGTTGCAAAAGTGCACAATGTTCTTGTTTTAGACTTTGATGTGTAGGAATTACCAAGAATACAAGTGGAAACCTTGATGGAGTCAAATTGGGATTTTTCCAGAAATCTATCTTAGAACTCTTTTTGAAGATGGTCACATTACAGGTCTAACACGGCGTCAAACGGAAAACTCTTAAACTACAAAGTTGCTGGAAATTTCGCAACAAACGCTCTAGACATAAAATTTTGCTGATTCCTAGTCCGGACGGGCCTTTTAGGCCTGATTTACTGCATTCCAAGATGGGGTGACGAGAATCCGAGAAGCTATATAAAGGGAGGAAACCTAATTCGCCCAGGGCATCTCCACCCACGAATTTGCAGCCACCAAAGCCATATTTTTGCCTCCCCCATGGATCCCATCTCCATGGGGGAGGGCTCCCAATAAGCCATGAAGGAAGGAGGCTAAGGGGCGGTGCTCCCCCATGATACCGGCGGCGGGAAAGGAGTCCCCCGCGCCACCGCCGCCCTCTTCACCGCCATCTCCATCACCTAATCCTCCTAGTATGCAGTAGTTCATCCTCCTACACACATCTGTACCGTCCTATGTAAACATGGTGTTTGATGCTATAAGTTATAATCCTATGATCTATGTCATGTTTGCGTAGTTTCTTTGTTCTTAGATTGAATGGTTGAACGTCTTTGGTTCATTAGAGTTGTATGTTGATATGGTACAGTCCTTTGGTGTCCATTATATTTTTGCACGCATGGATTAAACATCATAGGGTTTGTAGTATGTGTAAGAGGAAGGGGGAAGTTCTGCCGGAGTGATAGAAACCTAAGGACGTGAACCGGAACGTTGTACGTATGGGAGTAAGAGGACCATTAAACTTAAGGCTATGGTTGGGGAAACCTTAATGCATTGATTAGTACTTATGGATGTTTGCTAATAATCCAATCATATAGTATATGCAATTCCAAGTAGTGTAGCGCATGTATATTTAGCCTCTCCCACATAGAAAACTGCATCGAAGACAATGAACCCGATCTATTCGCTATTTAAACTTGGACAAAGCCACCAAAATTACCACCACTATTCCACACTCATGGTTATGTTAGGTTAGTGTATTTTATTTCTACAGCAACTAGCTTTACTTTCTTGTTATTTATTATCATGCAAAGCTATCTCTATTACTCGTATTGTTGCTCTAGTTTTATTTCGTAGATAATGCAAATGTTTAGTGTGCGTAGAGTTGTATCAGTGGTTGATAGAACTTGAGAGAATATTTATCCTACCTTTAGCTCCTTGTTGGTTTCGACACTCTTACTTATCGAAAAGGCTACACACGATCCCTATACTTGTGGGTTATCAAGACCTTTTCTGGCGCCGTTGCCGGGGAGCAATAGCGTGTGGGTGAATATTCTTGTGTGCACTTGTTTGCTTTATCTCTAAGTAGGTTTTACTTTCAGTTTTAAGTTGTTCTCTATCTTAGTATGGATAGGGAATGCGAATTACAAAAAAAAATAGTTGTACTTGTTACCTAAAAATGTTTTAAAAAAGGAAAATGATTGGAAAGATGAGTAATGGTTAAGTGGGGGTCGACCTTGAACACTTGTGTTCATGCCTATGAAACCAAAAAAAATCTTTCCATAGAAGCTTTTCAGTTAAAAACTTGTAGGAATGCATGAAGCCTTGAAAAGGAAAGATATTTCTAGTATTGATCTTAATGCTTATTCATTCGAAAATACTTGAATCTTGATCCTATGCCTAACTTAAAGGCATTAAAGAAAAGTACTTATTGGGAGATAACCCAAAAGTTTTAGTTGAGTCTTGGAAGTTATTGCTTCAGTAATAACCTCTCCTTATCCTTTTTATTTGCTTTTTGTGCCAAGAGTAACCTCTAATGAGAGAGAAGTAATGATTGGGAAAGTTGTTGTCCCGAAACAGACTTTTGTGCTTCGCTGTAAACATTCGTGTAAAATCTCTGTACGTCGGTTTGAGCTGTAATTTTTTGTGCTTCTGCCCTAGGTTGTTATCCAACTTTCGTTAGTTTAACACTTTTTGATTTGAGGAACAGAAGGTCTTCGAAAAAATTGGTTTCTATCTGCTGATCTGTTTTGACAGATTTCTGCCATTATTTGCATTTGCTTCTTGTTGATTCCTTTTTGGTTCTCTTTGGGGAATTGAGCTTTTCAAGGGAAGTGCTACAGTAGCTTGTGTTTTAATGGAAGTTTTATTGCTGTTGAAACTGAACTCAAAGACTTATTATCTTGAGTACACTAATGTTGCTAATGAAGATTATGTGAAGTTTTGTATGAAGGAAAAATTTCAGGTGTTAAGGAAAGAATGATGTAATGAGATGAAGAATGGACTAAAGCTCAAGCTTGGGGATGCCACCCGTGTCACCCCAAGAAATATCCAAGAAGTACAAGCGTCAAAGCTTGGGGATGCCCAAGGCATCCCCTTCTTCATCAATAAAAATCCCAGGTTCTTCCAAACACTTCATTTTTATTGTTTCATGCATAATTGTGTTGTTCTTGGAGCATCTTCGTTTTCGTTTTTGGCTTTTGTTTGCTTGGTTTGCTTAGTTTGCTTAAATAAATTGGTTGGACCTCCTCTTTCATACATTAGTTTTCAAATAAGTGTGGTTTGGATTGGAAAAGAGTAGGAAAAGTTCATGCTTAAGTGGTAAAAGGAGCTCGTTTTTTACGGTGGCCTATGCTTTGTCATGTCATGCTTGATATTGTTTTGGATTTATGCTTAGTGATTTTTACTGTAGCATGACATGTTATAAACAATTGAGATTGCTTAATGTGCCTTGAAAGAATCATGTGTTGTTTTAGCATATTAAAGCATAGTATTGTGGTATTCTCTTTTGATGCTTTATTTGGGTTGACTTAGCGCATGCTCACACCATGTTATGACTATCCCAAGTCACCATAGCCTTTATGATCCTTTAGTTTTTGACATGTAATATCACTTTATGCTTTAATTAATGATGTTTTGTCGCTTTGCATGATTATGGCCATTATTGCTCTTTTAGTTGGTCGCTCCCAGTCTTTTGCTAGCCTCCATAACCAAGTATGAGTTCCACTCATGCATCCAACTCCAAATAAAACCAAGTTATCCCAAAGAGTCCACCATACCTACCTATTAGCATTTGCTATTCCAAGTATATTCATGCTTTTATCTACCTTCTGAGTTAAACTTGTCTTGAGAAAACTAGTGATTAAAGCTCTCACAAACTTCATGGCACACTTTACTTGCCCCTAATAAACTTGAACCATTGTGTCATCTATGTTGTATATGCTTGCACTTATATGTTGGGGATTAGCAGAACCATGCTGTCATGGGGAACGCTTTCAACATTGCACTTGTACATTGTACCTAGTTGATATCATGCTCTTTTGTCTATGGATATCGTCGGTGTGAAATTAAAGGGGAGTTTGTAAGTCCATGGAGTTATGTATGTGTGTTAGAGAAACGCCTGGGCCACCGGTCTAATCCATGCCTAATCATGGTGGAAACCTGTAGCGTAACCATAATGAGCAATCTATGAAGCATTCTTCTTATAAAAAAAGAGATAGAGATTGATAAAAAAGAAAAAAAGATGAGAAAAGAGGAAAGAGAGAAAAAAGCACCATTTTCACATGGTAAATAAGAAGATTGCTGAGATGCTCGTTGTCTGCTTGCCTTGTCATTTTGATATGGGTGTTCTTCTGTATCATCGGGCAAGGGGTACCCAGTTGGCGGTTCTCTATGATACACATGTACTTACTATGACAAGAACTTACCGGTAACTAAACTTGAGTAGCATGAGGAGCGGCCCTCGTATTCAAGGGACATGAGATTTCCAACTTATACTTTGTCAAGCATATACTCCATAGTTTGTTCACTTTAACCTTAATCACTTCAAGATGCTTATGGTAAGGGCAATGAGAGCTGAAAGCTAATAAGTACCATAATTTTTGGAAGCTCTTTATGAGACTTGAATCCCTACTTCCTTCTATGAAGGCCTTTCTTCCACTTTTATATTGAGTCTCCACCTTCTATCTTTATGCACCAATTAAGAGAGCATAGTTGTTATTCTTAGTTCTATGTGCATTGTCCCAGGACTTGTTGATTGATGCATAACTTTGATATTGCTTGTTCCTAAACTATTTATATCTAGTCACCCTTATGAACTTTGAAGATGTCCTATGCATTTATGTTTTGCTACTCTATGAGGGACAAGCTGAATGCCATTCTCATTATGCTTTCTTTATATGAAACAAACAAACTTCTTGTAAATCATTGTTATTCATGAATCTTTTGTTTATGCCTTTTCATGTTACAACATAGTTGATGTGTCTTATTGTTAGAACTCTATCTTTCATGATTCATGTTTAGAGTACCTTAATCCCAGCTATCAATACTTTTATAATAATGATGATCAAGATTATGTTGTCTGCATGTTACCTCAAAAATTATATTTTTTGATCGTTTACCTACTCGAGAACGAGCAGGAACTAAGCTTGGGGATGTTGATACGTCCATAACGTATCTATAATTTTTGATGGTTTTATGCTAATAATATTCTTTTGACACTCCTTTTTGTATAAAGTTTATGATTTATTTGGACTAACCTACTAATAGTTGCAAAAGTGCACAATGTTCTTGTTTTACACTTTGATGTGTAGGAATTACCAAGAATACAAGTGGAAACCTTGTTGAGTCAAATTGGGATTTTTCCAGAAATCTGTCTCAGAACTCTTTTTGAAGATGATCATGTTACGGGTCGAAGACAGTGTCAAACGAAAAACTCTTCAACTACAAAGTTGTTGGAAATTTCGCGACAAACGTTCTGGATATAACATTTAGCTGATTCCATGTCTGGACGGGTCTTTTAGGCCCGATTTACTGCATCCCAAGATGGGGTGACGGGAATCCGAGAAGCTATATAAAGGGAGGAAACCTAATTCGCTCAGGGCATCTCCACCCACGAATTTGCAGCCACCAAAGCCACGTTTTTGCCTCCCCCATGGATCCTATCTCCATGGGGGAGGGCTCCCAATAAGCCATGAAGGAAGGGGGCTAAGGGGCGGTGCTCCCCCATGATACCGGCGGCAGGGAAGGAGTCCCCCGCGCCGCTGCCGGCGCCGCCGCCGCCCTCTTCACCATATTCACCGCCATCTCCATCATCTAATCCTGCTAGTATACAGTGTTTCATCCTCCTACACACCTCTGTACCGTCCTATGTAAACATGGTGTTTGATGCTATAAGTTATAATCCTATGATCTATGTCATGTTTGTGTAGTTTCTTTGTTCTTAGATTGAATGGTTGAACGTCTTTGGTTCATTAGAGTTGTATGTTGATATGGTACAGTCCTTTGGTGTCCATTATATTTGTGCGCGCATGGATTAAACATCATAGGGTTTGTAGTATGTGTAACAGGAAGGGGGAAGTTTTGCCGCAGTGACAGAAACCTGAGGACGCGAACCGGAATGTTGCACGTATGGGAGTAAGAGGACCATTAAACTTAAGGCTATGGTTGGGGAAACCTTAATGCGTTGATTAGTACTTACGGATGTTTGCTAACAATCCAATCATACAGTACATGTTATTCCAAGTAGTGAAGCGCATGCATATTTAGCCTCTCCCACATAGAAAACTGCATCGAAGACAATGGACCCGATCTATTCGCTATTTAAACTTGGAAAAAGCCACCACAATTACCACCACTATTCCACACTCATAGTTTTGTTAGTTTAGTGTATTTTATTGCCGCAACAACTAGCTTTACTTTCTTGTTATTTATTATCATGCAAAGCTATCTCTATTACTCGTATTGTTGCTCTAGTTTTATTTTGTTTAGTGTGTGTAGAGTTGTATTAGTGGTTGATAGAACTTGAGAGAATATTTATCCTACCTTTAGCTCCTCGTTGGGTTCGACACTCTTACTTATCGAAAAGGCTACACACGATCCCCTATACTTGTGGGTTATCATTATGCTGCAAGTTTCCACCATGATTAGGCATGGCTTAGGCTAGCCGCCCAGGCGTTTCTCTAACACACATGCAAACTCCATGAGCTTACAAGCTTCCCTTTTATTTCACACCGCCGGGATCCATAAACAAAAGAACATGATATCAACTGAATAAGAAGTGTAATGTTGAAAGCGTTCCCCATGGTAACATGATTCTGCTAATTCACAACTTATAAAGTGCCAGCATATAAGCAACATAGATGGATACAATGGTTCAAGTTTATTAAGTGCAAGAAAATAAAGTGTGCCATCAAGTTTGTGAGAGCTTTAATCACTAATTTTCACATAACAAAAGTTTAATTTGGAAGGTAGATAAAAACATGAATATACTTGGAATGGTGTAGCACACCATGCATAGGAATTTATAGTGGACTCTTTGAAATAACTTGGTTTCTTGGGAGTTGTATGCATGAGTAGAACTCATACTCAGTACATGTGGAGGCTAGCAAAAGACTGGGAGCGACCAACTAAGAGAGCAATAATGGCCATAATCATGCAAAGCGACAAAACGTTATTAATTAAAGATAAAGTGATATTGCAAGTCAAAAACTAAATGATCATAGAGGCTATGGTGACTGGTTCATAGTCTTAACATGATGTAAGCATGTGCCAAGTCAACCCAAATAGAGCATCAAAGGAGAATACCATAATATTATGCTTTTGTATGCTAAAACAATGCATGATTCTTTCAAGGCACATTAAGCAATCTCAATTGTTTGAAACAAGTCATGCTACAACAATAATCACTAAGCATATGGTCAAAGCAACACCTAGCATGACATGATAAAGTCTAAGTCACAGTCAAAACAAGCTTCCTTTTGTACCACTATAAGCATGAAACTTCCTACTCTTTTCCAACACCAATCGACTTATTTGAAATAACTCTCAAAGATAATAATCAATAAAGACCATAGAGCATGTCTCACCCATCTACAAATAAGAACTAAAAAGTTTTAAGCCAAAAGAATAGGAAAACTAAAGCTAAACACAATGCTAGCAAAGGAGAACACTCAGAACAATAAGAGTGAAAACTAGAGTGTTCTAGGCAATGAATAACGGGGTGTGACTCTCTCCAAAAGAAGTGTGTTGGGATCCAACAAACTTATTGTGGCAAAGAAAGCAAAAGAAAACTAAAAACAAAGACGCTCCAAGAACAACACATAGTGCATAAGGTAATAAAAATAAAGTGTCTTGAAAGAAGACCTGAGATTATTGATGAAGAAGGGGATGCCTTGGGCATCCCCAAGCTTTGACGCTTGTACTTCTTGAATATTTCTTGGGGTGACACGGGTGGCATCTCCAAGCTTGAGCTTTTTTTCATACTTCATCTCATCATATTATTCTCTCCCTACACTTGAAAACTTCCTTCATACCAAACTTCACACAATCTTCATTAGCAACATTAGTGTATTCAAAATAATAATCCTTGGGGTTCAGTTTCAACTCAAGTAAATCATCCATTAAAACATAAGCTATTGTAGAAATTCCTTCTAAAATCTCAAGTGATCAAAGAGAAAGAGATTAAGAGGCAAATGCAAATAATGGCAGAAATTTGTCAAAACAGACCAGCAGGTAAAAACCGATTTTTTCGAAAATCTTCTGTTGCTCAAATCGAAAAATGAAAAACTAATGAAAGTTGGGTAATAACCTGGGGCATAATCACAAAAAATTACAGCTCAATCCGGCGTACTGAGATTTTCACGATTTTTTACAGTGACATATAGAAATTTGTTTCGGGACATCAACTTCCCCATATCTTACTTCCCTCTCATTAGAGGTTATTCTTGGCACAAAAACCAAATAAAAAGGATAAGGAGAGGTTATTACAGAGGCAATAACTTCCAAGACTCAACAAAACAAAAATAAACTGAAAGTAAAAATATAATGGATTGTCTCTCAAAAGCTCTTTCTTTATAGCCATTAAGATAGACATGATAATTTCGATGATGCTCACATAAGAAATATGAATTGAAGTAAAAGAGAGCATCAAGAAGCAAATATGGAACAAATTTAAGTCTAACCCACTTTTTATGAAAAATAATCTTGTAAAGAAACAAGTCATGAAAACACAAAGCAACAAGCATAGGAAAGCAAAACAAGTGCAACTTCAAAATTTTCAACATAAAGAGGGGAAACTTAATATTGTTGAGATACATAAAACCATGTTTTCCTCTCTCATAATAACTTTCAGTAGCATCATGAATAAAATTAACAATATAAATATCACATAAAACATTCTTATCATGAGCCACATTCATAAAATAATTATTACTCTCCCTATAAGCATAGTCTTTCTTACTAATCATAGTGGGAGCAAATTCAACAAAATAGCTATCATTATTATTCTCATCACCATAATCATCAAATATAGGAGGAATATTGTAATCATAATTAATTTTCTCCTCAATAGTAGGTGGACTGAAAATATCATATTGATCATTGTAATCATCATATATTGGAGGCATAGTATCATCAAATTAAATTTTCTCCTCCGTGCTTGGGTGACTAAAAGATCATTTACATAAAAACTAGCTTCCCCAAGCTTATACTTTTCCATAGCATTAGCAATAATGGTGTTCAAAGAATTCATACTAATAACATTGCAATTAGCACGCAAATAAAGTTCCATAGGTTTTTTAATTTTCTCTTCAAACACTTCATGTCCTAACTCAAGATAAATACTATAAAGCTCTCTAATTTTGTTGTTGTTTTTCATTAAGCCTAACTAGTGAAAATAAAAACAAGAAACAAAAAGATATAATTGCAGAATCTAAATAAAATAACTTCGAGCACTCACACACCAGCAACAGTACTAGAAGATAGCTTAGTAGCCAGAGGATGTGAGTACCTTTTACCTTACCTCCCGGCAACGGCGCCAGAAAATAGCTTGATGTCTATGCACGCTTCTATTCTTGTAGACAGTGTTGGGCCTCCAAGTGCAGAGGTTTATAGAACAGCAGCAAGTTTCCCTTACGTGGATCACCCAAGGTTTATCGAACTCGAGGAGGAAGTGGTCAAAGGTATCCCTCTCAAGAAACCCTGCAATCAAGATACAAGAAGTCTCTTGTGTCCCCAACACACCCAATACACTTGTCAGGTGTATAGGTGCACTAGTTCGGCAAAGAGGTAGTGAAATACAAATAATATGGATGATTGTAAGTGGTAATTGCAATCTGAAATAAGAGTGGCTGCAAGCAAACATGTAACAGGACTGATTGTAAATGGTGTTTCAATGCTTAGAAACAAGGCCTAGGGATCATACTTTCACTAGTGGACACTCTCATATAAATATCTTCTCTTCATTATGCTACCCTGAACTACTCTCCGGTTGGACGATGTAGGAACATCACACCTTAAAGTTCACATTCCCCATCTAGATAACCCCTCACTATCACCTTGAGCACTAGTTGGTTCCAACAAACACCACAATCTCATAGAGACATCCAACTCAAATTATACTCATGATAAGTATTTCTGTAACCTTAGCCAAAGTGCCACACGGTGTGCATACTGTCAACTTCACACATGTGGGGATAAGCAGAGATTAATTAAAGCACTTGAGTAGTAGAATAGATCTATAGATTACAAAGCTCATGATCTCAATAAGATCACGCATAGAGAGAGATGAACACATACCTACCGGTAGAGCCCTTAGCCTCGAGAGAGAACTACTCCCTCCTCATCATGGGAGTCAGCAACGGCGATGGAGATGGCACCGGGGGCACTTCCCCGTCCCGGCAGGGTGCCGGAACAGAGAGTTCTATCCCCCGAATCTCCTCTTCGGTGGCGGCGGTGCTGTGGAACTTTTCATGGAATTCTGATCTTGTATCTAGGGTTTTCATCTCGGGGGAATATATAGGTGAAGGTGCAAGGTCGATGGAGGCCCGAGGGGCCCACACCACCTGGTGGCGTGCTTGGGGGGTATCCACGCCACCATAGGGTGTGGCTGCCTCGGTGCCCTCCTCCGTCTCTACTTTGGACTCCGTCTTGTGTCGGGAAAAATAGGAACTTCAGATTTTGTTTCGTCCAATTCCGAGAATATTTATTTACTAGCTTTTCTGAAACCAAAAACAGCAGAAAATAGGCAACTGGCACTGCGACATCTTGTCAATAGGTTAGTTCCAGAAAATGTATAAAAATGTCTCAAAGTGTAGACAAAACATAAAATAGTTGATACAAAACAAGCATGGAACATCAAAAATTATAGATACGTTTACGACGTATCACAGTCTTCCTGCTGCTGCGATGTCATCCAGTCATCGCCAGGCCGCACCCTTCCTCCACCTGCAAGGTGCACACAAAATCAAAAAATGAACGCCTGAGCCTTGCGTCGCACTCACTAGGTACGAAGTTTACTGCACATATTTAATGGCAACCGGCCAATGCAAGCAAGGAAAAACGATCTCGGATCTTCCTGGCCGGCCATCAACACATGTATCATGCATGAAGCAGCGCCGGCATATACGTATGAAAGGGAGCATAAATTCTTCTCTGCAAACTTGAGACTCTAGATTATCACTGGTGAGCATCACAACAGGTCACCAACTATGATTCATAACCAAGCCAACATTAAAAATCTCAAATACTTATCATAGGCTGAATGCATTTGATTCTAGGGTTTCTATTTTCGTGCCCCTGGTTCGTTAGTTGTACTTAGTTTTCCCCAGCCGCTTAGTTTTTCCTGGGACAATTGACGATAACCCCCCCAGTTGGTGATTATGTTGATCATAATCCCCCCTATGTTGTCTCTGACATGTGGGCCCAAAGTGACCTAGGGGGTTATCATCAAATTGCCCGTTTTTCCTCATTTTTTCCCTTCCTCCATTCCAAAACCCTCACAAGCGCTCGGACGGGGAATGCCGTCAGTTCAAAGGCTTGACCATTAGATGCTGACCGGTGGGACCGCGTTGGGGCGAGTCGTGTGTTGAGCGTTATGTTACGTCGCCTCAACTATTACATACTGATAGGTGGGGCCAGGATACACAGCGGACCAGCCATCCATCTCTCGCTGATTATGGGGGACATGGTGTGGGACCATGTGAGGCGCGTTTGGTGGTTACGTGTGCCCTGTCGTCTAAATTGGAAGTTTTCTTTTTTATTATTTTTATGATTGGCCTTTTTAAGATCGCCTTTCCCTCCTCTCTCTCGCTAATAGTTGTGTTTTTTTGCCCAAAAAGGTAGCGAATCTAGAGCAACTTCTCTCTTCATTCATTGTTCCTTTTGCCCTTGTTTTTCCCCAATATGGTAGCAAATCTAGAGCAGCAAAACTAACCAGCACCATAAATAAATTCAGTAAACAGAGCAGATGTAGATAAAGCAGCTAATATAGGTTATATAGTACGGTACTTAATGAGGTTCGACAATTAGGCTGCTCAGCAGCAGCAACGGACAAGTTCAACATAGACATGATAAAATAAGCTCTTTACAGCAGCAGTAGATCAGTGGCCCCTCATGGCCTTTACCAGGAGGGCCTCCGCCTCCTCCCTCTGACGCCTCCTCCACTTCTTGCTGCCTAGTCCCTTAACCTTGGGCGCCTTGGACTTGATCGGGGGCATGCGACCCTCCTTGATAGCCACCTTCTGGAGGTTGCGGAGGTGAAGACCGAGCGCCTGGTGCTTGGCTATGAAGCCGTGGACGTTCATAGAATCGCCGTAGGTCCTCACCTCCTCGGCATGCTTCACGAGGGAGTTGAAGTCCATGGCGCGGAGCCTCCTGGTGAGGCAGAAGGGGCACCTGTAGCGTCACCGGCGAAGAAGTTGTTGTACTGGCCGGACTTCAGCCTCCTCAGCACATTACGAGTCTTCGTGTCCTTGGACTCATCATCGCTACGGACGTTGCTGCTATCCTCCTGTTGGAAAAAATAGTAGAGTGCAATAAGGATATGATTGAGATACTTTGATTATCAGGATTGATTATTTGCATAAATTAACCGATTGAGATCTCCTGATTAATTCCCCAAATCTCAAACCAAATAGAATACTAATCCCAACTATGAACAGGGGGGTTCAAATAAGGGGGATTCATCGAAATACGAGATCTAACACAAGATGATTAGCTACTATAAAAATACGAACAGCCGGTCCCTAATAACATACGATCTAGCATCCAACGATGGGAACGGGGGAAGGACAAGGGAAACGGAGAAAACCCTGGTTACATCCGACCATGGGTCGGCGATGCTGGTGTCGTAGGGGTTCTCCGACCTTATGTAAACAACCTCCTCGTAGGGGTCCCAGCCGAGCGGGATTTGCCCGAGACCAGCGGGGGCCTCCTCGCCGGCGGCTACGGCAGATGCGGGGACAGGGAAGGGGGCCTGCACGAGGACGAGGGCCTCCTCGTCAGCGTCCTTGGAGGCGCCGATGGCCACCGTGCCGTTCTTCTCTATCGCCGGCATGGTTGGGGTTTTCCTGGGGGTTTGCAGAAGATGATGGGATAGTGGAGACGGTTGAGTGAGCGAGTGAGGGATGCATGAGAGTGGGGAGGCCTCTATTAAAGGAGAAGGGAAGCGACGTTTCGTTGCACTGCCGTGCACCGCGTAACCGCGTACGCTACTGCACCGTGCACGACCACACATGTCCGCTACCGCCCCGTGCACCGCACACGCGTACCGTGAGTCACGTTTTTTCCATCGTGTCTAACCCTGGTGACTCAGTTATACTCAGTTTTGCCCTCGAGTGTAACACTGGCAGTTTGGTTCTAGTCAGTTTTACCCTCCAGTACTAACACTGCCGTGTGCAATATACTCAGTTTTATCCTCCGGTGGCTGGTCAACGGAGAGTCAACGAATAGGTTTTAGCTAGCTAATTGAGTTATTTTATGTACAACAAATTTAAAAAGAGCAAAACATAGTGGCATCTAACCAGGGAGTCTTATTATGTGACCTGCCACCATAAAAAATGTATATAAACCAAGTTTTAACCTAAATCACCTACTATCTATGAAGGTTCATGGCTTTCTACTCAAGCCTCTTCCCAAAATATCCCTCCCCAAAATATAGTTTGTCTGAATGAGGCAATAATTGTCAAACTGGTGTATATTTGAATTGCAAATAGTTTGATGTATGCCAAGATGTATTTTATTTGTATAAAAGACGCATTTTCCATTTTTAAAATCTTTTTCTATTTTCTATTTGAATTGCTTTGTCAGTCTTTCCCTTGGTTTTTAAGTTCTACTCAGTTTTGCCCTTGGTTCTTAAGTGCTACTCAGTCTTCCCCTCTCTTTGTATCCATCTCTCGCATATATGCTCATCTTCGCTGCTACGCTCTGATTGATCGAGACAATTATCACACAGACCGTGCCCACCAACCGTTCATCCTCTGTGATCTAGCGTACATGATAGCCCCTATATCTGTCGGGGGCACCCCTCTATCCGTGCAAAATAACGAGTATGCCGACGATACTTTAACTTCATAAACAAATGAACTTGAATATAATTTGAAGGAAACGTGTTCGAAGGTGTATAATTTATGCATTATATTTCACTCCATGGAAATGGTAATGTCTCAAGAGTTTTTTAGCACAACATTATCACGTATTAAGTGTGATTTCAAAGAGTTTAAAGGTGTATAATTTTTGTATACGTAAGTTTATGCATTATATTTCACTCCATGGAAATGATAAATGATAAGGACTTTCTTAGCACAACATTATCACGACCTAAGTGCGATTTCAAAGAGTTCAAAGGTGTATAATTTTTGTATACGCAAGTTTATACATTATATTTCACTCCATAGAAATGATAAATGATCAGGATTTTCTTAGCACAACATTATCATGACCTAAGTGCGATTTCAAAGAGTTCAAAAGTGTATAATTTTTGTATACGCAAGTTTATGCATTATATTTCACTCCATGGAAATGATAAATGATCAGGATTTTCTTAGCACAACATTATCACGACCTAAGTGCAATTTTAAAGAGTTCAAATGTGTTTAATTTTTGTATACGCAAGTTTATGCATTATATTTCACTCCATGGAAATGGTAATCTCTCAAGATTTTCTTAGCACAACATTACCATGACTTAAGGGCGATTTCAAAGAGTTCAAAGGTGTATAACTTTTGTATACGCAATTTTATGTATTATATTTCACTCCATGGAAATGGTAATCTCTCAAGATTTTCTTAGCATAACATTATCACGTCCTAAGTATAATTTCAAAGAGTTCAAAGGTGTATAACTTTTGTATACGCAAGTTTATGCATTATATTTCACTCCATGGAAATGGTAATCTCTCAAGATTTTTTTAGCACAACATTATCACGTATTAAGTGCGATCTTAAAGAGTTCAAAGGTGTATAAACTTCGTATACGCAAGTTTATGCATTATATTTCACTCCATGGAAATGGTAATTTCTCAAGATTTTCTTAGCATGACATTATCACGTATTAAGTGTAATTTTAAAGAGTTCAAAGGTGTATAAACTTCGTATATGCAAGTTTATGCATTATATTCCACTCTACGAAAATGGGGGAGAAAATAATAATCTCTCAAGATTTTCTTAGCACGACATTATCATGTATTAAGTGCAATTTCAAAGAGTTCAAAGGTGTACAATTTTTGTATACGCAAGTTTATGCATTATATTTTCACTCCATGGAAATGATAAATGATCAGGATTTTATTAGCACAACATTATCATGTTCTAAGTGCGATTTAAAAGAGTTCAAAGGTGTATAACTTTCGTATAATTTCCGTATATGCATTACATTTCACTATATGAAAATAAAGCAACGGCACGGGCGCGGGCGCGAGGCTGGCTCGGGGTCCCATCTTGCAACGCCAACCTGGATAAGCTATGAGTCCGGCGCTCACGTGGATAAGCTGTGGGTCCGATGCTGATCTGGATAAGTTGAGAGAGGTGTCCACTACGGGAATCGACTGAACGCGGACCCACTTGTCAGCATGTAATGGCAAGGATACACTACGGGACCCGACAGAACGCGGTCCTACTCGTTAGCACGTAACGACGAGATCCACTACGGGACCCGACTGAACGCGGCCCCACTTGTCAGCATGTAACGGCAAGGCTGACGGACGACGAGTTTCAGACCATGTGAGAGTTTCGTACAAGAAGATGGGAAAAAGTGATGAAAAACTAAGCGGCTGAGAAAAACTGAATACAACTAACGAATCGAAGGCACGAAAATAAAAATCCCTTGATTCTACTGCAACTCTCAATCACTTGGACACGGATCACCAACTTATAACACCAGAGACTAATGCCATAGTAATGTTTGAGAAAGGCAAAAGCCAGGTCTGTACTGTGTCTGAGTCAGTAGTTTGAAATTTTTGTTTCGAGCACACAAAGTCTGTTATAGGAAGTATCAGGCAGTGTCTCTGCTTCCAAGACCCTCCGGCGTCATTGTTTGAGTATGGCGTCAACATCAGGACCTCAGGGGGCGACAATGGCGGATAAACAAAATGAAAATTTTGGCAGACAGAAGAAGCATCCTTCACCACATGATCCATCTCTCATCCAACAATCTTATTTTCATTATTTTGATCAAAGCATCCCATGACACTGTATCAAAAGTTTACTAAAGCCCATCTTCAGAACAATCTTCTTCTTTTTTGCTGTTTCGGCAAAATCAGACTAAATCTATTGAGAACATGATGTTGTCGGGTATATTCATATTGTTGTAACAACCCAGATTGGTCATCATTTACATTCATTTTAATTAATAATTGAATCCGTGCTGCTAGTATGTTGGTAATCCACTTAACGGAGCAATTTAAACCGAAATCGATCCGTCATTACCTGTTGCACGGTCATTTTCTTTTTCCAGTCTATTTATTCTCCCATTGTAGTGCTCCTGGTAGAACTGATTAAATAGATATATGGTATCCTCCTTATTGTCAATAGTTATAGCTGCAAGAAATCAATATCCGTGGACGATGTAGACTGTATGCATAGGTTTTCTGTAGTCCGTAATAAGTATAATATGTTTAGCTTTCTATGAGTAAGTCAGGGTATTTTCCCTCTTTGTGTAGCCTCTACTGAACTTGCATGTATGAGAGTCTGAATTTTTCTTCAACGTGGAAAATAAGAAGAATTCAAGTTTTGACAAGTGTCTTTTCTTCTCTGCCCAATCCATGAAGGAATGATTAAACTTGTTGGTGGCCAAAAGTGAACTTCTTCCTATAACGTCCTCTCGCGAGCGTCCGAAGGCACATAAGGCGAACTTCTCCTGGCATCTAGCTTCTTATCATCATCTGCTGAAACTTTTTGCTTATCATCACCTGGTAAATATTTTTCTTCATCATTCATCAATATAGAAATTGGAGGTTCATCTGGCTTATTATTATCATATGATACTTTTTGCTTATCATCACCCGCTGAAATTGTTTCTTCATCATTCATCAATTCAGAAACTGGAGATACCATGGACATGGTTGGTGATAGAGGTGATGGCAATGGATCACCATTCCCCTGATTATCAGTTTCTGAACCAATTGATTCAAAACATTCAGAAAGCATAGATGATGTTGAGATTGTAGGTGATGGGAATTGATCATCCAAAACACTTTATTCAGAACTTTTTGCTTTCTTTGAAGGTCGAATATCAAAATCCTCAATAGTGGTTGTGTCAACGCTGTGATCCATTTTCTGCTGTCAGAAGTAAAAATAAAAGTTATATACATATCTTTCAGCACCTACTTTCAGAACAAATAATGAGGAGTATTCAGTACAAAGAAATCCAAGTTTCTATACTGGAAAAATATACCAAGTGATTTTGTTGAACTTGGTGGTCAAAACAGGGATGCAACATAGGTACACCAATATTATGATGGATATAGTCCACATATAATTATGTGAAAATCATCTTTTCGACACTTTATATTAGAACCATATTTGAGTGCTGCAATAAGTCTGCACCCAGAATATATCCATCCACAAAGACCAGCCAATATTTTCATGTAACATACAATTTTTTAACAAAGCAAAGAGTTTCTAGCAAAGATGCAGCAGACTCGGACAAATTTGAAAGATGATTGCTGCAAAAAAAATCCATAGAAGTGTCTGCTATGTCTGTAGCCTAAGCAATATCTTTCATGTAACTTTGACATACATGGATATTTGACAATAAACAATATATTATTGTGTAACAATCAATGCTTGATGTCTATAAATATTGAAGCAAACCAGTACAACCCTCAGTATGAAAGGTAAAGACAGAGGAGCAAATGAGAGATGCCAGATTAACTACACTGGCCCAACCAAGATAGGCAGACATAATATTATCAATGTGATCTGAATAAAGGTCTTCTCTAGTGGGACAACAACTGTATTCTTTCCTGAAAATATTGATGAAGTGTATCCAAATCTGGATCCTAAAGTGCAGTCATTTATATATTATATTGTATGAAGGCATGAACTCGTTCCAGGACAGGTTACTGTAGCAAGAGAGAATAAAGCAAGTGCAACAATTTGTGCAAGCAGTAGTAAATCAGCATTAATTCAGTACAAATTCCAAGCTCTGAATCCCCACTAATTTGACGAAAAACAGAGACCGACCGATCTGAGAACCTCAACGAGAAGAAAACTAATAGTCTGTGTGATCCACAGTATTTTTTTCTACACATGGCTTAATCCGGTATGGCCAAGTGACAGCGATATGAATTGTTCTCTAGCTAAACTGCAGGAATCTAATACTATATTTCTGAAGAGAAGAAAGCAAGTGATTACCATATCTGATAATTCACGAAGTGGCGAGATGGTGGTAATGTCGAGTGGAAGCTGATCTTCGGTTGTGTTGTCCATCTTGGGTGGAATTTCCTGCGAGACTGTGAGTAGTGGCAAGACGGAAGCAATGCCGAGCTGAGGCTGATTTTCGGGCGTGGCAATGTCCGGCGAGACTTGGCCCTTGTTTTTCGATTTAGTAGATTTCAATCGAGGCATCTTGGGCAAAACTTCCGGCGGGACTTGGAGTTGGATTTTCGATTTCGATTTTAGTCGAGGCAGGTCTTCAAGCCGTGGTTTCTATTTGGATTGATGGACCGGAGTGCTTTTTATGAGGGCAGCCATGGTCGCGTTCGAACACAGTCCGTGACGGAGCGATCGAGCAAAGTCCGTGTTGGAGCAGTTTTCGAATTGGAGAGGCGGCGGCGTTGGCAGAGCAGAGCAGTACGCGCCCCTCGCCAGCCTCATCCGCGTCTGGAACGCCTCCATGTGCTGCAAGGCACGCAAGCTCGCAGCCCCGTTCCCCGTCGACCTCGTCCCGTCGCCTACTGACCCGACGCGCGCCTGCCCCAGCTTCTCCTCGGCTACCTCCCTGCAGCGCCGCCAGCACGCGAGCTCGCCGCGCCGTTCCCCTTCGACCTCGTCCCCGTCGCCTCCGACCCTACGCGCGGCGCATGCCGGCAAGCGCGCGACGCGCTACGAGCAGCGGCGGCGCTAGGCGAGGAGGACGCGGGCGAAGGTCACGGAGTACAGCGGCGGCCATGCGCGGCCTTGACGCGGGCGAGCTTGAGGTGGTGGCAGCGGGGAGAGGCAGCGGCGGCACTCTGCAGAGGCTGAGGCGGCGACTGCGCGTGGCGCAACACCGGGCGAGGAAGAGGCTGGGGTCGAGGGTCGGGGCGTGACTGTGCGTGGCTGGCGGTTGGAGAGGCACAGGAGGAGGCGGTGGCCGGCGGAGGAAGGCGACGAGGCAGGAGGGAAAAGCCAAATCGTGAACACGAACAGAAAGAAATGGGCGTGGAGGAGGCAGTCGTGCGTACCTGACTGCGCGTTCGTGGTCGGTGTTGGCTTCATCCAGGTGGAGAAGAGAATTGGAGGTGGTCGGCTGCCAGGTGGGAAAAAAAAGTAAAACAACGTTTCGGTGGCACTGGTGCCTAATATGGGATTTAGTGAGAGGACAAAACAGTCAAAAAAAAACTGGTTGATAGAAGCGTTTCGTACTTTTTTGGAGGTATATAAAAACAATACTCGTATATTAAGCATGCAAACCGCCTCATTAAAATAAAACTTTTCAGTCCCCTTAGGTATCCTGGTAAGAAAAAAAGAGTGCGTCTGAAGCTTACAACCCATCAAATAATCGTTACATCGTCTGTGAGAGATTTAAAAAGAAAGCTAGGGGGCTCATCGACCCAATTACAAAAAAACTTATCAATAAAACAAGACCTAGCAAGCTCATGAGCTACTCCATTTGCTTTCCTCGGACAGTGTTGAAATAAAACATTACCAATCATAGATGCTTCATCGATACAATCAGGTAGAACTGCTGAAGATTTACCCCACCATGCTTCTACTCCATTGCAAGCATCACCAATTTCCATAGAATCAGATTCTGCCACCACATTATTGCACCCAAGGCGATTAGCTAGAACTAGTCTTTCTCGTATAGCAATTTCTTCCGTTGTAGCCGGAGAAGCCACATTTGGGATAAAAGAGTAGATGTTGTCATGAAACATCCCTCCAGATAACAAACGATCGCCCCTGTAGCTCCTGAACAACTATCATAGTGAAACGAACCATCAACATTTACCTTTATTTGCCTAGAGTTTGGTTTAATCCACTTGACCTCCAGAGGTACATGCCTTGAATTAACTTTTGCTGCATTAGATGCCATTGACAAGATTGACATACGACACTTAAGTATCAAGGGCACCATCTCATCATCTGTGTGTCGGCGCCGCATCCACCAAAGGTACCAACAGCAAATGACAATCACCTCCTTAAGCCCCAAGCTAGCAAAACATGGTAGGTTACAGTTCGGTTGTGTGAGTAAGAATTCAAGTACAGCAGAACCAGCTCGATCAACCATTGTTACGTTTTCAATGACCACACTCATACCCAAAGACTCCCAAAGCGCACGAGCTGGTGTGCATTGGAAAAATAGGTGCAACGTATCCTCAGTTGCAGTAGTACAAACAGGACACTCTCCGCTGATACCAATATAGATTTAAGGGGTATTATTCCATGTAGTGAGTGTCATGCGAAAATTTTAATCTTCCCAGGGATCCTCAGCTGCCAGAGAGTTTTCCACACTAGATTATTTACTAATGATCCTGACAAAGATAATTGTTCCCCTCTCGGACCAAAACTATGCCTCCATTGCAAATGATATACTGATCGTACAGTAAATATGTCGTGTTTTGTATGTCGCCATTTCAATAAAATCTTCAAATCCCTGACTGTTTAGTGGAATCTGTAGAATCCGATTAACATCAACTATGCAGAATAGATTGCGAAGAAATTGCTCATCCCATTGACTATTAATCGGATTGACTAATTGAGAGACTTTAGTGTACACTAAATTACCTCTTGAGGAAATAATTTTCTATCAGCACTTGATGGAATCCACGAGTGAGTATAGATATTAATCTTTTTATCATGACCCACTCTCCAAATATATCCTCGTTTGAAGGTTGACAAGCCATTCAATATACTCTGCCAAGTAAAAGAAGAGCCTGTTTTTGGAACTGCCTTTAAAATATCACCTTGTGGGTAGTATTTTGAAGAAGGACTTTTTTTGCACAAAGAGACTCTGGAGATAAGATTAGCCTCCAAACCTGTTTAGCTAGCATAGCTAAATTAAAATAATGAAAATCCCGAAACCCCATACCCCCTTCTTTCTTCGGGTAGCAAAGTTTTCACCAAGCAAGCCGGTGCATTTTCTTGTTGTTCTCGTCCTCACCCCACCAAAATTGTGAGATTGCATCCATCATCCTTTTACAGACCCCAATAGGTGTTTCAAACACTGACATAGCATAAACTGGGATTGCTTGTGCCACCCCCTTCAAAAGAATTTCCTTCCCTCCAATTGACAAGTGTTTTTCTTCTACCCATTAATCCGCTGAATTATCCGCGCAACAAAATGAATAAAACAATCACTTCTATCCACTCCCACAAGGGCAGGGAGACCTAGATATTTATCAGAGAGGGCTTCTGTACTAATATGAAGAGTTTCACATATTTCTGTTCTCACCACCGCATGTGTATTTGGGGAAAAAAGATGCTTGACTTCGCTAAACTCACCAACTAGGCCGAATTTGCACAATAGGTATCCAACACTTGCTACAAGGAAGTTGCATTATTCATATTTGCCTTCATGAGAATAAGAGAATCATCAGCAAAAAGTAAATAAGAGACTGATGATACATTCCTGCACACTCTTAACCCATTAATGCCACCAACTTCTTCTTCATGCAGCAGGTGACTGGATAAACCCTACGCACATATAAGGAACAAATATGGAGATAGGGGATCTCCTTGACGAAGCCCCCTAGTAGGAGTAAACATCTCGGTTTCCTCAGAATTAAACCGAACTTGATACCTCACTGACCACACATGCCATTATTAGTGTAATCCATCTATCAGAAAAGTCTAATTTTCTCATCATATTCTCCAAGAAAATCCACTCAACACGATCATATTCCTTGTGCATGTCAAGCTTGACAGCACAGGCTCCAACATTACCCTTTTTCTTCCTCTTAATAGCATGCACAGTCTCATAAGCAACTAAAACATTATCCGTTATCAGACGCCCAGGAACAAACACACTTTGAATTGGGGAAATAACATCAGGAAGAACCCGCTTAAGCCGTTGTGCCAGCATCTTGAAAATAATTTTGTAAATCACGTTGCATAGACTTATGGGACGGTATTGAGTCACTAGTTCCGGATTATCTACATTTGGAATAAGAACAATTGAGGTGTCATTTCAACCCTCCGGAATAATTCCTGTATTCAAAGCCTGCAAAACCTCGACAGTTATTTGCTCGCCACACATACTCCAAAACCTTTTATAAAATATTGCATGGAGACCATCATGACCAGGCGCCTTAAAATCTTCAATACTAAACACTACTTTCTTCACGTCGGTGGTCGTGAAATCTGCCATTAATCTTATATTCATGTCTCCTATCACCTTTGGATGGATTTTATCCAAAACCGACGGGTCGGTAGCCTGGACTTCAGAAGTAAAAAGCTCATAAAAATATTAAAAGATAAGTGGTTTTAGCGACTGAGTACCTTCGACCCATTCATCGTTCGGGTCCTTTAGGCGTTTTATATAATTTCTCTTTCGTTGCGCCGTTGCAAACTGGTAAAAAAATGAAGTATTACGATCCCCTTGCATCAACCAATTTGCGTGTGATCGTTGAAGCCAATGAATCTCCTCCTGTTCGAGTAGCAATTCAACTATTTTAGAAAGCTTCTTCAAAATCTTCTCATTTTCCTCGATCATTGGACCATTCAAAGCTTTTTCTAATTTTTGTTGTACCTGACGGAGCCGCTTCCTTGGTTTTTTCAAATACGTGTTATCCCAGTCATGCAATGATGCGTGCATGTGGGCTAGATTCCCAAGAACTCCACCGTCCAGAGCACCGTTCACATCAGTCCAAGCTTGCTCGACGATATCTCTGAAATTCTTTTCTTGGAGCCACCTAGCTTCAAAACGGCGAGCAGTACTGTGTTGTCCAGTATCCACTGAATATCGGTCTATGATTAGATCTTGCATAATCTAAATAGTGAACCATAACATTAGGATTCAACGTATTCCATGCCAAATTCACGACCACACGATCCAGTCTCTCCCGTATTCGATCTCTCTTCCAAGTAAAAGAATCTCCACTATACCCAAGGTTGATTAGGTCACACTCTGATAAAACATCTCGGAATGCCTGCATATTGCCTTGCGGCCGAGGGTTACCACCTTCTTTCTCATGTGAATACATAATCTCATTAAAGTCACCCATCAGTGTCCATGGTAAATTATATTGACCACTAAGATCTCTGATTTTGTCCCATGTTAAGTGCTTATCTTCCCATCTCGGCTCTCCATAAATAATAGTTAAGCGCCAAATCTTTTCAGGACTCTCCACTATACGAACATCGATATATTTGGGAGCAAAAAAAATCTGTTCAACATTAATTTCCTGCTTTCAAAGAAGTAAGACACCCCCACTTCTACCATTACTCGGATTAACAATCATAAAGTCCATCTTCAATCTTCTTTTTAGACAATCTGCCGAATATCGGTCCGAGTGTGTCTCTGACAAAAACAACACATCGGGGTTGCTGCACCTTTGGACGTCCAAAAGCGATCGAATTGCCGGGTCATTCCCCAAACCCCGACAGTTCATACCTAGGATCCTCATTGGTCCTGGTGGTGCCCCTCACTGGAGCCCGCCAATTCAGATTTATCAGTAGAGTTACCATTAATTTCATCCTCCTCCCGACCATCCTTCCTATGCCTCTTTACATCCCTCTTAGGTTGTGGACATGCTGGGGATACCACATCGTTAGGAGATTTCTCAAACTGATTTACTAATGCTACAACAGACGCTGCCTGCTGAGAATTAGCTAAGCCACACTTCTTGTTATTTTTAGCTTCCTCCATATCAATATCAAGTTTTGGCTCACCAAGGACAACAAGTGCCCTTCCAACACTATCCGCCTCTTCCTTGTACACTTCATCACCCATGTAACCATCCTGATCTTGACCCCTTCCTCTTCCAAAGCGGCCTACACCTCTGCCCGGGCCTCCGCAGCCACATCCTCGACCTCTCCAACTTGGTTCGCCCAACAACCAGGGACCAAATTTACGGTCTTTCTCGGAGTGAATACCATTACCATGCTCTTTGTAAACATGCCTCATTAGACCACATACTTCACACCAGTTAGGAATTCGCTCATAGCGAACCCTAAAAATATCTCTCTTTCCCCCCACGCAAGATCGAGACCGTGCGTTTCAGAGGTTCTTTCACCCGTACCCGGCAGAAGTTTCCAAAAAAATCCATGGAGTCTGGTTCTACTGATTCGAACTTTCCCACACGCCTAGCAAGATTGGGAGCTAGCGATCTATATGCCTCAGGAATATCATGGATCTGTGCCCAGACAGAGATAGAATCGAGCTTGATCGGGCTTGGTTTTGTGAACCCATCATATGGCTCGATTGCAACCGGAGCATTGCTGTAACATCCCAAAAACCCTAATCAAAGTTTATCAAGTTCTAATCATCCAAGTTTAGGGTTAACAAAAACTTTTATTAATAAAATGAATATGAATGCATGTTAGCTTTGCATTAATGTGTGATTGATTGAAAATGCCATGCTTGATTGATACAAATGATGAGAAAAGGTTTAAAGATGAATACTACATCATCTAGGCCATTTACAAACAAAATCAAAATAAAAAGAAATAAAAAAGGAATTAAATAACCAAATGGTCATTTTGACAAAAGATAACCACTAAGTCACTTTAGGTGTTCCTAGAAGAGAAATTTTAACAGAAAACAATTCCACTTCTTTTCACCCCTTGCTAGACCAAGTAAAAGTGTATCAAGGCCCACTTTACAAACTTATAAAAACATTTTCCAAATCAATTAAATAGACAGTTGAAAATTGAATCTAGTTCATATGGTAAGATCCCCATTTTTCAAAAACCTATCAAACCAATTCCATTTGACTTCTCCAAGAAAACATAGTTACTCAAGCTTAAGATCAAATCACTCAAAAAGTTTCATTCAAAGATTCCAAAGTAAATTTCTTTTGGCCATTACAACAAACACCTGACCTGCACTAAACTAACTACTGCCTAACTTTACTGTTCTGAGCAGTAATCCACCACCCCAGTGTCCCCTCTTCACTCCCTTGTCTCCCCTGAGCCTAGCCAAGCACTAGACAAGCCCCCCTTAGCCATGGTGCACAGTGGAGTACCGCCCATTTTTGGTCGTTGCCGGCCGACAGTGGATAACGCGCCAGGAGCATCGCCGTCCTCACCCACGATGCGCACCGGAGACGCTACACTCTACCGCCACCCCCTGTCCAAGCCTCGACCACAGACGAGCCCTGGACCACCCTAGCACCGCCGCGCCCTATGTCTATGTGCCATGGCCAGAGCGCGCCAGCTCGCCACCCGACCGCCTCGCACAGACCGTGCCTCACCCTCACCGCGCACGCTCACGCTCGCCATGATCACAGGAACCCCGCAGACACCCTCGTTCACCGCCGTGCGACCCGTAGCTCCCGCACGCCGTCGCAAACACCTCCGCCTCTGCGCAGAGTGCCGCACGCTCTCGACCAAACCACACCGCCCCACGCCTCGCCTTTAAGCCAGCAACGATCGCCAGGGATCACAGCACCGTCCCCTAGCCTCAGTCGTGCCGCTAGCCGCCTATAGCGTCGTCACCGACGAGTCCGCGCCCACGCCGTTCGGTAACCTCGCCGTAGTATAAATGGAGGCCTCCCCTGCCTCATTTCTCCATACCCCAACACTCAACACTCCTTGCTGATCCTCCCTCACCCTTCCCCGGAGCAAGGCGAGCTCTCTCTCCCTAGAATTTGGCTGGAGCCCGCCGCTGCTGGAGGAGAAGGGCACCGTCGATTTCGACCATCCCAAGACCTGCCGTGACCACGCCTCGAACCGTCATCGTCTACCACGTCGATCGCCCCCATCACCGACCCTAGGTGGAGCCCAGGTGAGCCTAGCCAGACCCCTACCGCCACGCTAGGTTATTTTCCTCGCCGGAACAGTTCGTCGTCGATGATGAATCCCAGCCGTTAGATTAGAATTAGATCGTAGGGCTTAGATTCATAGATACCGTTTCGTTTAGATGTAGTCGCTGACCAGTGGGTCCGCGCTGTCCGTAGCCCGCTGCATCGTGTAGTGCAGTTGGGCCGGCCCGTTTAGTTTCTCGCGCGTAGCCCAGAAATTCAAACTAGTATTTTCCAATTTAGTTCAAACTAATTTCTGTCCACTGATACATTGCAAATGTATCTATAATTTTTTATGTTCCATGCTTGGTTTTATCTACTTTCTTGTGTTTTGTCCACACTTTGAAGTACTTTTCATATGATTTCTTGGACTAACCTATTAACAAGAGCCACAGTGTCAGCTGACTGTTTTCTGCTGTTTTTGGTTCCAGAAAAGTCAGAAAATGAATATTCTCGGAATTGGACGGGACAAAAGCCAAAGTTCTTGTTTTATCGGAAGACTCACGGAGCCAGAATACGAGACGGAGGAGGGCCAGGGCCTGGCCACACCCCCCAGGCGCGGGTACTCCCAGGCCGCGCCAGGGCATGGTGTGGGCCCCTCTGGCACCCCCTCGGTCTCCCTCTTCGCCTATAAGAAGCCTTCTGACCTAAAAACTCACGGGGGTTCGACGTTTTTCCAGATGGAGTTCCGCTCCGCCGCCACCACCAGATTCTACGAAATAGCATCAGAAACTCCGTTCTGGCACCCTGCCGGGACAGGGAATTGGAGGAGATCATCGCCATCATCATCACCATCGCTTCTCCATCGACCATCCATGTTTCCCCCATCTATGAGTGAGTAATCCCCTGCTGTAGGCTATGGGGATGGTAGGGATTGGATGAGATCGTTCATGTAATGGCATCAGATTGTTAGGGCATGGTGCCTAGTATCTTCTATTAGTGCTTTATGACTTTGTTGCAACTTCTTATGCTTAATGCTTGTTACTAGGGCCCGAGTGCCATGATTTTAGATCTGAACATGTTATTGATTCATTATGATAGTATTATTTATGGTCTTATCTGCAAGTTGTATACACACGTTGTTGTCCGGAACCAATGGCCCCGAAGTGACAGAAATCGGGATAACCGGAGGGAATGGCTTTGATGTGAGGATCACATGTGTTCACGGAGTGTTAATGCTTTGCTCCGGTGCTCTATTAAAAGGAGCACCTTAATTGCCAGTAGTTCCCTTGAGTCCCCGCTGCAAACGGGCTGGCAGGACAAAAGATGTTGTGCAAGTTCTCATTGAGAGCACGTATGACTATATATGGAACACATGCCTAGGATTATCTAGTACTTGGATGCTTTATCTTATTTATCTGCAATTGCCCTATGTTCTGATTGCTATGTGAATTGTCTTGTCCATGCAACGTCCGTCCATCCATCCCTATGCCTACCTTTTCGAATCCCATCATTCTTCGCTATTGTTACTGTTGTCTTTACTTTACTACTGCTGTTACTTTACTATTCCTACTACAAAACTGTTGCTACTGATAAACTGCTGTGAGCAAGATTGTTTCCAGGTGCAGCTGAATTGACAACTCAGTTGTTAAGGCTTATAAATATTCTTTGGCTCCCCTTGTGTCGAATCAATAAATTGGGTTTCACTTCCCTCGAAAATACTGTGATACACCCCCTATACGTGTGGGTCATCAAGACTATTTTCTGGCGCCGTTGTCGGGGTGCATAGCTTTATTTATCAAATCCACTTGGAATTACTATTGTTCAAGCTTAGTTTATTTCTGCTTTGTTTGCTTATTTCTTTACCAAAATACAAAAAAAATTAGTTCCTACTCTAGTTGTTATTTTCGCTGGTCTATTATTGTCTTGCTTTATCATGCTCTTTATCAATGGTTGGTTTCTTTGAAACTGAATCTTATTGGCAAGGTGGGTTCACGGAAGGACACAAATATTATTATAAGGAACACCGCTTGTCACAAAAAGGGAAACACTTATGGGAACAAATTGATAAATTGTATACCATTGCTATAAACGTGTGCTCTACTTATAATGTTACTTATTGCTTTGATAAATCTTGTTGCTGCAGGAGGTATAAACACCTCCCTTTTCAATGTGAGTATAATGATAATGTTACCATATCATCTTATGTTAAGGGAAATTATGACTTTTATAATGTGGAATAAATTGAAGAATTTATTGCTTGGAAGGGTGCATTTGAACTTGCTAGTTTGCTTGAAAATATTGATGATTCACCTTATAAATATGAGGTTTATGGTATACTTAAATTTTGCTTTGATAATTACAAGGAAGAAAATGGCTATATTCTTGAATATATTAATAGATGATTTCCATAAATGGAAGAGACAAATGCCTTGCAGGATCCTATGGAAGAAGAAATTGATGAACCTGAAATCTCATTAGATGAAAAAGAGGAGGAGAGTGATGAACAAAAGGAGGAAGAATGGATTAGCTACCCATGCCTACCTTCTAATGAGAGTAACTCTTTATCCCTTATATTATTTGATTGTCCCCCATGCTTACTAAAGGAGGATGAATGTTATGTTCCTGAGGATTCTTTTGAAAATGTTTATAATAAAGCTCTAGTGCTTGTAGATCATGAAAAGCATGCTTTATGTGATAGTTATATTGTTGAGTTCATTCATGAGGCTACTGAAAATTATTATGAGAGAGGAAAATATGGTTGTAGAAGTTTTCATGGTAATGAAACACGTCTCTATGTGCTGAAAGTTTTGAAGTTGCTCTTGTTTTATCTACCCATTCTTGTTACTATGTGTTTTTTTTTTTCTTACAAGATTCCCATGCATAGGAAGTGGGTTAGACTTAAATGTGTTTTGAATTTGCTTCTTGATGCTCTCTTTTACTTCAACTCATATTTCTTATGTGAGCATCCTCTCAAACTATCATGCCTGAAGATGATAATATGTCTATTATTCTTGGGAGACCTTTTCTTAAATACTGCAGGAGCTGTTATTAATTGTAATCAAGGGAAGGTGACCTTCAATGTTAATGACAAGGAACATACTGTCAATTTCCCTAAGACGATTGATAGGACTTATGGTTTTGAATTCAATTGAACATGTTGAGGGCATTCAAGTTGGATAAATATATTGTCCCATATCAAGAGAAAAATTTCAAACTATTATGATTGGGACCATTGCTATCAAGGTTGAGGTAACATAATCATTAGTGGAATACAAAGTTTTGTCTCATATGGAATTTTTTTGGTAGCAAGACCTGATAAACCTTGTTAACAAAATGATTTCATTGAACAAAACAATGTTTTCACCATGATTATCTCCGCTTACTTCTATTCTATCCATTTTAGTTTTTGCTTATGCTAACTTAAAGGCGTTAAAGAAAAGTACTTATTGGGAGATAACCCAAAAGTTTTAGTTGAGTCTTGGAAGTTATTGCTTCAGTAATAACCCCTCCTTATCCTTTTTATTTGCTTTTTGTGCCAAGAGTAACCTCTAATGAGAGAGAAGTAATGATTGGGAAAGTTGCTGTCCCGAAACAGATTTCTGTGCATCACCGTAAAAATTCGTGTAAAATCTCTGAACGTATTTTTGAGGAGTGAATTTTTGTGCTTATGACCCAGGTTGTTATATAACTTTCATTAGTTCAACACGTTTTGATTTGAGCAACAGAAGGTCTTCGAAAAAATTAGTCTTTACCTGCTAGTCTGTTTTGACAGATTTCTGCCATTTTCTGCATTTGCTTCTTGTTGGTTCCTTTCTGAGTTCTTTTGGGGAATTGAGTTTTTTGAGGGAAGTGCTAAAGTAGATAGTGTTCTAATGGAAGTTTATTTGGTGTTAGAACTGAACCTTAAGACCTATTATCTTGAGTGCACTAAAGTTGCTAATAAAGATTGTGTGAAGTTTTGTATGAAGGAAAAATTTCAGGTGGATGGAAGGAATGAGTAATGAGATGAAGGATGGACTAAAGCTCAAGCTTGGGAATACCACGTGTGTCACCCCAAGAAATCTCCAAGAAGTAAAAGCGTCAAAGCTTGGGGATGCCCAGGGCATCCCCTCCTTCATCAATAAAAATCCCAGGTTTCTTCCGAACGCTTCATTTTTATTGTTTCATGCACAGTTGTGTCGTTCTTGGAGCGTCTTCTTTTTCGTTTTTGTTTCTGTTTTTAGTTTGCTTGGTTTTCTTAGTTTTCTGAATAAATTGGTTGGACCCCCTCTTTCATACATTGGTTTGCAAATAGTTTGGTTTGGTTTGGAAAAGAGTAGGAAAGTTCATGCTTATGTGGTAAAAAGAGCTTGTTTTTGACTGTGGCCTATGCTTTGTTATGCTTGATATTGTTTTAGCTTTATGCTTAGTATTCTTTGCTGTATCATGACTTGTTATAAACAATTGAGATTGCTTAATGTGCCTTGGATGAATCATGCGTTGTTTTAGCATATTAAAGCATAGTATAGTGGTATTCTCCTTTGATGCTTTATTTGGGTTGACTTGGCACATGCTCACACCATGTTATGACTATCACAAGTCACCATAGCCTTTATGGTCATTTAGTTTTCAACTTGTAGTATCACTGTATGCTTTGATCAATGATGTTTTGTCGCTCTGCATAATTATGGCCATTATTGCTCTTTTAGTTTGTCGCTCTCAGTCTTTTGCTAGCCTCCACAACCAAGTATGAGTTCCACTCATGCATCCAACTCCCTAAACCAAGTTATTCCAAAGAGTCCACCATACCTACCTACTAGCTTATGCTATTCCAAGTATATTCATGCTTTTGTTTATCTTCCAAATTAAACTTGTTATGAGAAAACTAGTGATTAAAGCTCTCACGAACTTGATGGCACACTTTACTTTTTTTGCATCTAATAAACTTGAACCATTGGGTCCTTCTTTGTTGCGTATATTCTTGCGCTTTATAAGTGGAAATTAGTAGAACCATGTATCATGGGGAATGCTTTCAACATTGCACTTGTACTTTGTACCCCGTTGATATCATGTTCTTTTGCTTATGGATCCCGACAGTGTGAAATAAAAGTGAAACTTGTAAGATCATGGAGTTTGTATGTGTAACACCCTCAGAATCGACTCTATGCAAGTTTTAGTGATTCCCGCCAAACCCGCATAGAAACGATTCAAAGGTGCCCACCAGGCACTTGCGTGCGGGTGGAAAACGAAGTAATATCTTTACACAATAGTCCACGATGGAACCCACAAAACAGATATATACAACAACGACTCCATGAGTCAAGAATACAGATATACAGTACAAAGATCCAAATCACCTTGAAAACGATACGGCGTCCGAGTACGGACAAGATGCAAATTGAGCTAAGAGCCCTGAAGAATAACCAATGGCGTCCATAACCCTGCCCAGGCCAAGCCGGAAGGGTAACCCTGCTAACAACGTCGATCTCAAAACCTGCTTAAACAAAAGGGGTGCCGACAAAGGGCGAAGGAAAAAAAAGAGAGAGCGGTCAGTACTGAGGCCAGTACACGGCGAGACTAGAATTCGGCGGTCCTCGCCTACATAGGTATGGTGGACTGAGCGGCAGCGCAGCATGCACTAAACAACCTATAGAGACTCAAGATAACTGTCGGCTATCAGAGAGGGATAAGAAAGGCCTATCCGGAACCAACCTGATACTACCACCAAACATACCCATCCTGGTATTTCCCCCTCGAGACCAAACGAGGAAGTCAACCGAGGAACTCACACAGTTGGCAGTTTTATTTATTCAGTTATCGTGGCAGCAATTACTAGTCAGGTATAGATAGTCATCCTGATATAATAAGCAGTGGGCACTTTTAGTTAACCATTCTGTTGTAGTTGCAACACTTACTAGTCAGATACAATTAACATGAGATATCCCAAAACCCAGCAGATGTTGGTACTTTTATTCAGCCATTCCGTTGTAGTGGAGCTGATTACTAGTCATATCGGATACAAGTCAAATTATAACAGTAAACTTTAGTTATAGTTGTCTATGATCGAGAACTGTGCTCCAAGTCGTCTATAACATGACATGGCTTTCGAAAGATTTAACCTGAGGGTGCACCAAAGTATCCACACGCACTTCACCCTTTTGCCGATCAGTTAACATACACCCATCGGTATGTCGGCGGGCCTACGTCATGACGCTTCCAGACCCAAAGCAAGTACATGGGGCCACCCACTAAGTCTACCAAGCGAAGTCGGCCGTTCTCGAGACGGACTCGGGTTTGTGTAGCCATTTGTAACGATCGGGAACCCGAAAATGAGACTGGCTTGTCGATACAAATAAACGGGTCACGGTCCTAACAAAGACAAGTACCTACTGCACAATTTAAATTAAGCAGTAAAGCATGGCATAAGTACAGGATAGTAAATAAAACCTCAAACTAGTTGTGGCCCCCAGTACAATACTTTGAAATCAGGTACTAATCGATGGGGTGCCCACACATCCCACATGTGGTTAGCGCTCGATCTCTAACAGTGTCAAGAACTCGGGTCCCACGGACACCAAAGGAGCGGTCGGAAACCAAATATTGTCTATCACCCACCGGTGCCTCTGCATTACCTACTTCAATTTTAGTTATTAAACAGTAATTAAAGTCTTGATCAACTCCAACATTAAACATGCGGCAAAACTCCAACAACTGTGGTACTTGATGACACGCAACAGCACTTGAGCAAGCGACTACGACGCGCAAGTCCAACTATCTACCAATCAACAGGTAATAGGATGTGTCCAGGGCAATATAAGGCTGCAAGGGATATCACGGGTACGAAAACTAGAGCATCGCAACACAGATAGCAATAGATCAACAGGAGGGAATAAAGACTAAAACGCAAAATAGGTAGAAGGGGAAGGGATGCTCGCCTGAAAACATTGCCGAAGGTTCATCCGAAGATCGGATCGACACTCGCATCAACTCATCGGCCTAGTCCGTGAAGAAGCAAAACACTAGCACAAACACCGGATGCACTATTTAATACTATGACAGAAGATCGGGCATGATGCATGTATGATGTATGACATGGCAAGATGCGATGCATTAAGGTCATATTAAGCGGAACCGAGGCCCCGGCAATTAATTAATAGGTTCATGTTGTTTAGAAGCCCCACAATTTAAATGTTGTCTTAACATGGCAAAATATATCACCGGTTCGCTACACAAATTTAAATGGGGTCAATATAAGACTGGAAAAGTCCGCATATGGACCCCATATTTAATTATGAGGTGAATCGGCATAATGCCCCCAAACCACACAAATATGCATGCGAGATGAACAATTATTATGCAACAGGTTTTATAAATAGTATTTATAAAATAGGGGCTCGGGAAAAGGTTCACACATCTGGGGTCGAGGGTCTTGGGGGGTCGGAGGGGTTCCGGGGTTCGGTCTCAGGGTTCGAGGAAACGGTTCGACGGGATCGGTCTCGGACAACGGAAGGAGAGCTTGGCGTTCCGGGAAGAAGAACTTGGCGTCGGGGCGCATCGGATTCGCCCTGGTCGTTGTCGGTCTTGACGTCGAGAAGATCTTGTCGGGCCCACGCCATCGAGTCGGTCTTGACACCTAGGGTGAAGTGCTTGGCGTCCTCGAGGAAGTACTTGGCGTATCCGTGTTGACGTCCTTGGCATCCGGGTTCTCGGGCATCGCATCCGGGAAGGAGAACTTGTCGCATGCGGGGAGATCTTGATTCGGCTTCGATCGAAGTGTTCGGAAGCAGATCTTGGTATAGGGACGGTCCTTGTCGGCGATTCTTCGGGTTCGGCACTTCTTCGGTGTCCACCTTCGGCAACAGGGGTCTTCGGTTTTTCGGCATCCTCGGTGCATCCGTGTCGAAGGCATCGTGGTTCTCGTGAAGGAGATCTTGGTGTTCCGAGGAGTTCGATGTCGTAGATGTTTGGTTCTCCAAGTGGCCACTTCATCACCAAAAGGAATTGATTCACGGGTACCATCGCACCACTTCACCCATCTTCACAGCACCACCACAAGATGGCATAAGGCAACACAACAACATCATACCAAAAGATCCTGATCAAACGACAAGGGAGGCCAGCAGGGTCAAAAACGACCTGGGCGACATGGACATGGGGCGCTAGAGATGGGACAGAGGGAAAACGATGGGGCCGAGGGCGTCGACGCGGCAGAACGGAGGCCGAGAAGGGCGAGCAGGGCCGGTTGCGGGCGCCTAGGGTGGGCGACGCCTGGCGAGGGGGCCGACGGAGGGGCAGGCTCGAGGAGGGATATCCAGGGAGGAGGACGACCAGGCGGCACCACAGCGCAAGCAGGCGGCCATGGTGGCGGCAGAGGAGGCGCTGGCCGGCGGTAGACGGACGCGGGGAGGGCGGGGCGACAGAGACGCCGATGCGGGGCCCGCGGGATCGGCGGTGGGCGAGGAAGGTTGGTGGGGGGAACGCGAGGCAGAGGCGGCGGGCGAGAGCCGAGAGAGGCGAGAGGAGGCGCGGCGAAGGACGGCGGGGCGAGGACCAGGCCGATGCGAGGCCAGAGGGAGGCGGACCGACGGAGAGAGAGGAGGGAGCAGGGTTGGGGGAAGGAGAGACGGCGGCGGCGGGCGCCAGGAGGAGGCGGGGTCGGTCCGGGCGGTGGGTCAGGGAGACAAGGGTGGACAGGGATCCCGAGGTGGTTGTCGGGCGGGGTGGCGTGGGAGTTGGAACAGGCGGGGTGGCGTGCTGGGTAGGTGGGGCCGGGTGGGGTCGGTGGGATCGGGGCGGCATGGGGTGGCGTGCCTAGGAGGGCGGGAGCGGCAGGTGGGTGGAGCACGGCGGGAATCCAGGGGATCCAGGTGGCTTGTGGGGGTTGGCTGGAGGAGTGGCCAGGGTGAGGTGGCGCAACAGGATAGGTTGGGGTGAGGTGGAGAGGGGGCTGGGTGGATTAGGTTAGGGTAGGAAAAGGGTTTAGGTAGTCTAGTTTTTGTACTGGGGGTGGCCGACTGGGTCGGATCGGCCCGGTACGGCTGCCCCCAAAAATAAAATAAATATTTTATTAAACGGGGCTTTTGAAGTCCATTGGTAGACGAAACAAAATAAACCGGAGACCCGGGTTTTGGATTTGAAACACCGGCGGGGTATTTAGAAAACAAAAATATGTTTTTCGAAGATAGTTTCAGACAAACAAATGCATGATGATGACGATGCTCAAATGCAATGTGGCATGATGACATGAGCATGCGGTCATGACGATGCAATGCACAAAAACAACGCGATTTTCTAGTAGTGGTTTTTGCGGGGCGCCACAATTCGACACCACTAACAATGGATCTCGCCCTCGAGATCCGCCTCATGGTACCGGAAAGAAGGCGGCGATCTGAATCTTCTCGTATCGTGTAGATCCTCGCGACACCACTAGCAAGAGGTCGTTGTCCGTGATCGTCAAGAGAACACTCCGGGAACAAAGGGCGAAGGTAGAGGTATCCACAAATAAAGCCACCTCTAGCTTCGACAGAAGGAGAGAAAAGATGCGGCCTATCCCACTTCAATGTACAAGAGCGAATAGAAAGGGTAGTCGGCATGGGGGCCAATCCATCACGCACCCAAACTATTACTTTGCACAATCAGTAGAAAAGCGTGCAACCATTCTCGGAATCAGACTAAAGATCTCGACAATCGAGGTTCAGAAACAAAGGAGTGATGCAGACTCTGCATCGGATCCGACGTAGATGATGTCGTCGCGCCGGAAAACACCGGAAGGCACAAACAAGGAACACAGAGAAGTCCACCAGACGAAGGATTCCTCGGATAGCATGAAGACCAGATGTAGCAACACCGTTACCAAAGGAGGAAGCGAAACCCTGAAGGTACGACGGAACCCAACCACGAGAAATCCTGGACTCGAAGAGAGAGAAGAGAGCGGATTCAAAACACGCAGAGGTGAGAGGAGAGCAGCAGAGGGGTAAGGAGTAAAATTAGACCTAATCAGAACTATCCGACCGATTTTGCAAAAATAGTATTGACACTCTACTTCGGCCGTTAGCTAGGTTATCCTACAGGCTGGACTTGTGGGGTATCGCAACTGCTGGGCTCTGATACCACTCTGTAACACCCTCAGAATCGACTCTATGCAAGTTTTAGCGATTCCCGCCAAACCCGCATAGAAACGATTCAAAGGTGCCCACCAGGCACTTGCGTGCGGGTGGAAAACGAAGTAATATCTTTACACAATAGTCCGCGATGGAACCCACAAAACAGATATATACAACAACGACTCCATGAGTCAAGAATACAGATATACAGTACAAAGATCCAAATCACCTTGAAAACAATACGGCGTCCGAGTACGGACAAGATGCAAATTGAGCTAAGAGCCCTGAAGAATAACCAATGGCGTCCATAACCCTGCCCAGGCCAAGCCGGAAGGGTAACCCTGCTAACGACGTCGATCTCAAAACCCGCTTAAACAAAAGGGGTGCCGACAAAGGGCGAAGGAAAAAAAAAGAGAGAGCGGTCGATCGAGGCCGATTGCAGCGAGACTAGAATTGGCGGTCTCGCCTACATAGGTATGGTGGACTGCAGCGCATGCACTAAACAACCTATAGAGACTCAAGATAACTGTCGGCTATCAGAGAGGGATAAGAAAGGCCTATCCGGAACCAACCTGATACTACCACCAAACATACCCATCCTGGTATTTCCCCCTCGAGACCAAACGAGGAAGTCAACCGAGGAACTCACGCTTGGCGCTTTATTTATTCAGTTATCGTGGCAGCAATTACTAGTCAGGTATAGATAGTCATCCTGATATAATAAGCAGTGGGCACTTTTAGTTAACCATTCTGTTGTAGTTGCAACACTTACTAGTCAGATACAATTAACATGAGATATCCCAAAACCCAGCAGATGTTGGTACTTTTATTCAGCCATTCCGTTGTAGTGGAGCTGATTACTAGTCATATCGGATACAAGTCAAATTATAACAGTAAACTTTAGTTATAGTTGTCTATGATCGAGAACTGTGCTCCAAGTCGTCCATAACCGCGGACACGGCTTTTCGAAAAGATTTAACCCTGCAGGGGTGCACCAAAGTATCCACACGCACTTCGACCCTTTTTGCCAGATCAGTTAACATACACCCATCGGTATGTCGGCGGGGCCTAAGTCATGACGTTTCCCAGACCCAAAGCAAGTACATGGGGGCCACCCCACTAAGTCTACCCGCAACGAAGTCGGCCGTTCTCCGAGACGGACTCAGGGTTTGTGTAGCCGGCTGTAAACGACTGGGAACCCGAAAATGAGACTGGGCTTGTCGATACAGCGAAAACGGGTCACGGTCCTAAACAGTACAGTGTGCAGTACCTCGCACAATTTAAATTAAGCAGTAAAGCATGGCATAAGTACAGGATAGTAAATAAAACCTCAAACTAGTTGTGGCCCCCAGTACAATACTTTGAAATCAGGTACTAATCGATGGGGTGCCCACACATCCCACATGTGGTTAGCGCGCTCGATCTCGGAACAGGTGTCAAGAACTCGGGGTCCTACGGGACACCAGTGAGCGGTCGGAAACCAAATATTGTCTATCACCCGCCGGTGCCTCTGCATTACCTACTTCAATTTTAGTTATTAAACAGTAATTAAATTCTTGATCAACTCCAACATTAAACATGCGGCAAAACTCCAACAACTGTGGTACTTGATGACACGCAACAACACTTGAGCAAGCGACTACGACGCGCAAGTCCAACTATCTACCAATCAACAGGTAATAGGATGTGTCCAGGGCAATATAAGGCTGCAAGGGATATCACGGGTACGAAAACTAGAGCATCGCAACACAGATAGCAATAGATCAACAGGAGGGAATAAAGACTAAAACGCAAAATAGGTAGAAGGGGAAGGGATGCTCGCCTGAAAACATTGCCGAAGGTTCATCCGAAGATCGGATCGACACTCGCATCAACTCATCGGCCTAGTCCGTGAAGAAGCAAAACACTAGCACAAACACCGGATGCACTATTTAATACTATGACAGAAGATCGGGCATGATGCATGTATGATGTATGACATGGCAAGATGCGATGCATTAAGGTCATATTAAGCGGAACCGAGGCCCCGGCAATTAATTAATAGGTTCATGTTGTTTAGAAGCCCCACAATTTAAATGTTGTCTTAACATGGCAAAATATATCACCGATTCGCTACACAAATTTAAATGGGGTCGATATAAGACTGGAAAAGTCCGCATATGGACCCCATATTTAATTATGAGGTGAATCGGCATAATGCCCCCAAACCACACAAATATGCGAGATGAACAATTATTATGCAACAGGTTTTATAAATAGTATTTATAAAATAGGGGCTCGGGAAAAGGTTCACACATCTGGGGTCGAAGGTCTTGGGGGGTCGGAGGGGTTCCGGGGTTCGGTCTCAGGGTTCGAGGAAACGGTTCGACGGGATCGGTCTCGGACAACGGAAGGAGAGCTTGGCGTTCCGGGAAGAAGAACTTGGCGTCGGGGCGCATCGGATTCGCCCTGGTCGTTGTCGGTCTTGACGTCGAGAAGATCTTGTCGGGCCCACGCCATCGAGTCGGTCTTGACACCTAGGGTGAAGTGCTTGGCGTCCTCGAGGAAGTACTTGGCGTATCCGTGTCGACGTCCTTGGCATCCGGGTTCTCGGGCATCGCATCCGGGAAGGAGAACTTGTCGCATCCGGGGAGATCTTGATTCGGCTTCGATCGAAGTGTTCGGAAGCAGATCTTGGTATAGGGACGGTCCTTGTCGGCGATTCTTCGGGTTCGGCACTTCTTCGGTGTCCACCTTCGGCAACAGGGGTCTTCGGTTTTTCGGCATCCTCGGTGCATCCGTGTCGAAGGCATCGGGGTTCTCGTGAAGGAGATCTTGGTGTTCCGAGGAGTTCGATGTCGTAGATGTTTGGTTCTCCAAGTGTCCACTTCATCACCAAAAGGAATTGATTCACGGGTACCATCGCACCACTTCACCCATCTTCACAGCACCACCACAAGATGGCATAAGGCAACACAACAACATCATACCAAAAGATCCTGATCAAACGACAAGGGAGGCCAGCAGGGTCAAAAACGACCTGGGCGACACGGACATGGGGCGCTAGAGATGGGACAGAGGGAAAACGATGGGGCCGAGGGCGTCGACGCGGCAGAACGGAGGCCGAGAAGGGCGAGCAGGGCCGGTTGCGGGCGCCTAGGGTGGGCGGCGCCTAGCGAGGGGGCCGACGGAGGGGCGGGCTCGAGGAGGGATATCCAGGGAGGAGGACGACCCAGGGCGGCGGCACCGGGCGAGGCAAAGGCTGTGGTCGCGGGTGGCGGCAGAGGAGGCGCTGGCCGGCGGTAGACGGACGCGGGGAGGGCGGGGCGACGGAGACGCCGACGCGGGGCCCGCGGGATCGGCGGTGGGCGAGGAAGGTTGGTGGGGGGAATGCGAGGCAGAGGCGGGGCGAGGCTCGCGGAGGCGAGATCTCCGGGAGGAGAGAGACACGGGGACGACGGCGCTCGGCGAGGTCGAGGCGGAGGAGGGGAGAGGACGGAGCCGCGAGGTAGGGCGGCGGCGACGGTGGACGGGAGGCCGGCGGAGAGGAGAGCCGAGAGAGGCGAGAGGAGGCGCGGCGAAGGACGGCGGGGCGAGGACCAGGCCGAGGCGACGCCAGAGGGAGGCGGACCGACGGAGAGAGGAGGGAGCAGGGTTGGGGGAAGGAGAGACGGCGGCGGCGGGTGCCAGGAGGAGGCGGGGTCGGTCCGGGCGGTGGGTCAGGGAGACAGGGGTGGACGGGGATCCCGAGGTGGTTGTCGGGCGGGGTGGCGTGGGAGTTGGAATAGGCGGGGTGGCGTGCTGGGTAGGTGGGGCCGGGTGGGGTCGGTGGGATCGGGGCGGCATGGGGTGGCGTGCCTAGGAGGGCGGGAGCGGTAGGTGGGTGGAGCACGGCGGGAATCCAGGGGATCCAGGTGGCTTGTGGGGGTTGGCTGGAGGAGTGGCCAGGGTGAGGTGGCGCAACGGGATAGGTTGGGGTGAGGTGGAGAGGGGGCTGGGTGGATTAGGTTAGGGTAGGAAAAGGGTTTAGGTAGTCTAGTTTTTGTACTGGGGGTGGCCGACTGGGTCGGATCGGCCCGGTACGGCTGCCCCCGAAAAATAAAATAAATATTTTATTAAACGGGGCTTTTGAAGTCCATTGGTAGACGAAACAAAATAAACCGGAGACTCGGGTTTTGGATTTGAAACACCGGCGGGGTATTTAGAAAACAAAAATATGTTTTTCGAAGATAGTTTCGGACAAACAAATGCATGATGATGACGATGCTCAAATGCAATGTGGCATGATGACATGAGCATGCGGTCATGACGATGCAATGCACAAAAACAACGCGATTTTCTAGTAGTGGTTTTTGCGGGGCGCCACAGTATGTGTGTTAGAGAAACGCCTGGGCTGCTAGCCTAAGCCATGCCTAATCAGGAAACTTGCAGTATCACCATAATGAGCACTCTATGAAGCATCCTCAATAAAAACCTATGCAAATAGCAAATAAAAAGATCGCTGAGATGCTCATTGTATGCTTGCCTTGTCATTTTGATTATGGGATAGCTCCTGTATCATGTGCAAGGGGTACCCCGTTGGCGGTTCTTTATGATACACATGTACTTATAATGACAAGAGCTTACTCGTGACTAAAGTTGAGTAGCATGAGGTTCGGTCTTCGTAAGTAAGGGGCATGAGATTTCGGTTTATAACTTGTCAAGCATATCCTCTTAGTTGTGTCACTTTAACTTTAATCACCTTCAAGATGCTTATGATAGGGGCAATGAGAGCTGAAAGCTATAAGTACCATAATTTTTGGAAGCTCTTTATGAGACTTGAATCCCTACTTCCTTCTATGAAGGCCTTTCTTCCACCATTATATTGAGTCTCCACCTTCTACCTTTATGCACCTACCTTGAGAGCATAGTGGTCATTCTTAGTTCTATGTGCATTGTCCCAAGACTAGTTGATTTATGCATAACTTGATATTGTTTGTTTTAAACTATTTGTATCTAGTCACTCTTATAAACTTTGAAGGTGTCCTATGCATTTATACTTTCTACTCTATGAGGGACAAGCTGAATGCCATTATGCTATGTTTTCTTTATGTGAAACAAACAAACGTCTTGCAAAGCATTGTTATTCATGAATCTTTTGTTTGTGCCTTTTCATGTTGCATCATAGTTTCTTTGTCTTATTGCTAGAACTTTGTCTTTCATGTTATGATTGAAGTACTATGATCCCAGCTTTGAATGTTTTACAAATACTTTGATCAAGTCTTTGATGGTGCAGGTCACCTCAAAAAATATTCTTCCTTTTTATCACTTACCTACTCGAGGACGAGCAAGAGTTAAGCTTGGGGATGTTGATACATTGCAAATGTATCTATAATTTTTGATGTTCCATGCTTGGTTTTATCTACTTTCTTGTGTTTTGTCCATACTTTGGAGTACTTTTCATATGATTTCTTGGACTAACCTATTAACAAGAGCTACAGTGGTAGCTGCCTGTTTTCTACTGTTTTTGGTTCTAGGAAAGTCAGAAAATGAATATTCTCGGAATTGGACGGGACAAAAGCCAAAGTTCCTATTTTACCGGAAGACTCATGGAGCCAGAATATGAGACGGGGGAGGGCCAGGGCCTGGCCACACCCCCCAGGCGTGGGTACCCCCAGGCCGCGCCAGGGCATGGTGTGGGCCCCTCCGGCACCTCCTCGGTCTCCCTCTTCGCCTATAAGAAGCCTTCTGACCTAAAAACTCAGGGGGGGGGTCGACGTTTTTCTAGAAGGAGTTCCGCTCCACCGCCACCACTAGATTCCATGAAACAGCATCAGAAACTCCGTTCTAGCACCCTACCAGGACGGGGAATTGGAGGAGATCATCGCCATCATCATCACCATCGCTTCTCCATCGACCATCCATGTTTCCCCCATCTATGAGTGAGTAATGCCCCGCTGTAGGCTATGGGGATGGTAGGGATTGGATGAGATCGTTCATGTAATGGCATCAGATTGTTAGGGCATGGTGCCTAGTATCTTCTATTAGTGCTTTATGACTTTGTTGCAACTTGTTATGCTTAATGCTTGTCACTAGGGCCCGAGTGCCATGATTTCAGATCTGAACATGTTATTGATTCATTATGGTAGTATTGTTTATGGTCTTATCTGCAAGTTATATACACACATTGTTGTCCGGAACCAATGGCCCTGAAGTGATAGAAATCGGGATAACCGGAGGGAATGGCTTTGATGTGAGGATCACATGTGTTCAGGAGTGTTAATGCTTTGCTCCGGTGCTCTATTAAAAGGAGCACCTTAATTGCCAGTAGTTCCCTTGAGGCTCCGCTGCAAATGGGCTGGCAGGACAAAAGATATTGTGCAAGCACGTATGACTATATATGGAACACATGCCTAGGATTATCTAGTACTTGGATGCTTTATCTTATTTATCTGCAATTCCCTATGTTCTGATTGCTATGTGAATTGTCTTGTCCATGCAACGCCCGTCCATCCATCCCTATGCCTACCACACTCGAATCCTACTGTTACTGCTATTGCTATTGTTATTGTTATTGTTATTGTTGTCTTTACTTTACTATTGTTGTTACTTTACTATTCCTACTACAAAACTGTTGCTACTGATAAACTGTTGTGAGCAAGATTGTTTCCAGGTGCAGCTGAATTGACAACTCAGTTGTTAAGGCTTATAAATATTCTTTGGATCTCCTTGTGTCGAATCAATAAATTGGGTTTCACTTCCCTCGAAAATACTGCGATACACCCCCTATACTTGTGGGTCATCATCCATAGGTTCAAAAATGAATTTAGAGAGTATCACTAAACCAAATTGTATGATTCAAATTTTGATAGAAAGGTAATTAAATTATCTATCCAAGCCCGTTAGATTTAAATCATTTGGAGTTAGAGATAATCTATAGTAAAAATAACAAGACAGAGACTTTTCTACATTCAATTTTTTTTCAAAAATCAACCATAATAGCTTTTGAGTTGATTCCAACTCTCAAAAATCACATTTGACAATATCTATCTAAATATGTAAAAATATTTAGGTTTGCATGCAGTGACATTGGACTAGTACCAGAAGAATGCTATTAGAGCATTTCTAGTCACTTTAAATCTATTAAATTATAATCTTAAACTTTATAAAATGTGATCAACCCTTTAAATCACATTCCCATGTATTAGAACATGTGGTGATGACATGTGTCAACATGATCCCATATTTTAATTGGACAATGTTAAATCTTAATTAATTTCAATGAGTAGAAATTACTTTTCTATAATAAACTAAATAAAAACTAAGTCTTTATTTCATGTGATGATTGTGATGATGCTAGATCATCAAGTGTGAGCCTTAGTGTGCTAAATAGAACTAGTTAAGTATTGTTTGGTGATTGTGTACCCCGTATTTATTTATAGACGATAGTACCGACCCCGGATACGAGAAGAAGGAGTTCTACCCAGAAGAAGAAGAGGAAAACTTCAACCACTGCTCTACTCAAGGCAAGCCATCACTAATTGCAAGATAACCTAAGCAAGATCTAGTAGGCAGGCTTTGGTTATATAACTTTGATTATACCAACCCCAAGTTTTACTTGCAAGCTTTATTCTTTTACTTTACCAAAGTTTACCTTTAGTTAGTGCTTTGTGAGTATTGAAGAAGTAGTATAGATAGCATAAAGAGTATAAAACTAGCACTATACTTAGATGTCATTTTATGGCATGAGATTGAAGATTAGCACCCCTCATTAGTGAACACTCTTAACTTAGTGGCTAGTGATAAGCATAAAACTTGATCACTTTAGATGGGAATACTTGGTGAAAATGATTATGAAAACCTTGGAATGATGCTTCATTCTATTGAAATGTTTTGACATGTGTTGAGAAACACAATTGGATTTGATGATGAAAATGTTGAGGCATGAGCCTTAGCCCTTTATAAAAACTGATGGTTGGGTTCGGATGCGATACCATTCCAATTTTATCGTACAACCACAATACCTGAATTGGGTAAGGCTTAGCCGTAAGTTTATATGCATTAGTATGGGTTCCCTCGCGGAAGAGGTTTGAGCTGAGGCTACCTCTTGATGATGTCCACCTATGAAGTGCCCAGGATGGCAGATGGCCATGACTGGGAGGCCGAGCTCATAGGGGAGGTGCCTATACTAGAGTATGTAAAGGAAAGGTTGTGATTGATTATCCGCATACTAAGTATGATGATTCAAGGTTATCCCTGACGGATGTATCGAATTTTGGGGTGAAAGTGTACCACCTCTACAGAGTGTCAAACTATTCGAATAGCCGCGTCCGCGGTCATGGACAGTTGGAGTGGCCATACTATTCCGTCGTCAGATCTTTTTGAAATGACTTGTGAAGTGAACTATGATTTTGACTTAACCACAACAGGGTTGTGAGTATGAAAACTAGGTTCCCACTTAAGTGATTTAGAAAATTTACTTAGTTTTCTTTACTTCTAAACTTAGTTTTAGATAAATCTAGCCTTTTGCAAATAAACCTAGAGCTTAAGATTCCTACTAGAACTACCTTACTTGTTAGTGATAGTTTGCGAGTACTTAAAGAGTGCTCATGGCTTTGTCCCTGGCTATTCCCATGGCCAGACTATGAGGAGGACTATCAGGATGATGGACAGTAGGACGTCTACGACCACTAGGATCATCTCCCATCGTCAGCATTGCCTGTGACCCTGAAGATTGTGCCCAGTACTATGCTTATTATTCCGCTGCTTGTTTGTATTAAGACTGGATCATGAGATCCCTTATTTGTGTAAGACCTTATTATGGTTTGTAATGGATGATGTACTATGATATCCAATCTGTTATGTCTCGCAAAAATGGTAATCCTGGGATTGCGATGTATGGCATAGCAGGCATCTGGGATTAAGAATCCGGGTGTTGACAAGTTGGTATCAGAGCCATCCTAACCATAGGAGACCCTAGTTAGAATGGACGTCTGAACAAAAAACTTAGTTTCAAGACAAAAGAAGTGAGTATTTATGAAAACCTATTCCCACTCTTATCCTTGATTCTTTAAAAAAAAATCATGTTCCTAAAAAATTCTTACCTTACTACATAAAATTTGACACACTTGATCACCTCACTAACTTACTCATCCTAAATTCTTATAGATGGAAGTCCAGTATTGCAAGTTCTACCAATTGGGCAATGGAGGCCAGCTGATCTTTGAGAGGGATCTAGATGCACTGTCAGAGTATCTTAACTACACGCATCCGGAATTCTTTGCGGCCCAACTCAACGATCACATAGGAGGAGATCTACAATGGCTGATAGTTGGAGACCTCAGAGGCAAGATGGAAGCACCTACTTCTAAGAAGATTCAATTCACCTTGCGTGATAACAATTGGCTAGATGGATTAGCTAGGGCTATGCATGAAGCTCTTGCCTGTCTGTGTGGGCAAAACATCAACTTGATCCAGGGTACTCGCTTTGCCCACTTCGCAAGGCGTGATTCTATGGGAATGCCATTGGAGATGCCAGGACACCCAGAGTTGAAGCTCCAGGTGGATAATCTTAACTTCATGCTATATGATAGGCAGAAGGAGTTGGACAATGCCCGAGCCTATGCCAACCACAACCTTGCCATTGCCATCAAGAAGGACCAGACACTCGCCATTATCGCCAAGGAGCGCCAATCACTTCATCATTAGCGCGACAAGAAGGATCGCACCATCGATCATCTTCGCAAGAAGGTGACCACTACCGAGAAGACCATCCGTGAACAGGAAGTCCATCTTGAAGCAAAGGAGGAGGAAGAAGGTGAAGATATCCAGGGAGATCTTCACTCTTACCTCAGAGATGACAACGACTACCTGGAGGATGATGCCATGGATTTCTACACCGATGATGATGACTCCGACTTCATTGATGATGAGTAGATGCACTTGATCACTACCGTAGGAGTGAGTTGTGTTGGTCCCACTATATCGTAGTTTCACAGAATGGTTCTTAAAACCATCTGTTTTCCATTTGTGTTGTGGTGTGTGTTGTATTGTGTGTTTGAGTGAATGAATGAATGAGAAGAAGAAGTTAGTTTGCAAAACCTGAGTCAAACTCAAAGTTTAAACCTTTTGAAAACAAAACCATGAACCTTAGAAATTTCCCTCTTATCTCATTATTTATCTCAATCTTCAGGTGACTCGTGGAAATCCCGGAGGAAGCAGCTCATCTCAGGACCCAATGCTGCAGATTCTGCAGATGCTAGTTTGCGACCGTGAAGCTAGTAGAGCCAAACGCCAAGCCAACCTAGCCACTCTTCAACAGATAGCTCAGATGGCCCACAATAATCAAGGCCATGGAAACCAGGATCACCATGGATCCAAGCTTAAGAATTTTCAGAATACTAACCCACCTATCTTCAACAAATCTGAGGATCCCTTAGATGCTGATGACTGGCTGCAAACCATAGAGAACGATCTGGAGGTCGCAGGAGTTGAAGCCAATGAGAAAGTACTGTTTGCCACCCATTATCTGGCAAGAGATGCAAGAGCCTGGTGGAATAGCACCCGTACCATGAACGACGGTCAGATGATGACTTGGGAAGCATTCAAGATCAAGTTTAGTCGCACCCATGTGCTACAAGGTTTGGTCACTGGGATGAGAGATGAATTCAGGGAACTGAAGCAAGGAAGGATGACGGTAGTTGAATACTGTGACAAATTTCTAGCCCTAGCTAGATATGCCCCTGATGAGATTAACACTGAAGCCAAGTAGAAGGAAAGGTTCCTGAATGGATTGCATGATGAAATGCATATTGTGTTAGTCAACATCCGTTTTGGAGATCTAGAAGAGCTTGTAGACTCTGCCATCCAGATGGAAGGGAAGATCAACCAAGCCAATGAAAACCGCAAGCGCATGATGATGCACCAGACTGGGTCCCACAATACCCAGAAGTATCTCCCAAACCCGTCTGCAGGATATGCCCAAGAAACAACAGACCCCCGATGTCCCATCCAAGCTACCCCAATCATAGCGGAGGAAACTTGAAGTCTGGAGGAAACCATAACAACAACCCCGGCAACTCCAACAACTTCAACCGTGCACCTCCCAAGTCCAACAACAACAACAATACTACCCCAAGGACTGGAAGCAATGTTGTGCCTGTTGCAGCCAAAGACAAGTCTCAGATTACTTGCTTTGAATGTGGAGTCAAGGGTCACTACTCCAATGAGTGCCCCAAGAAGCTTGCAGCAGCCACCAATATGAATGCCCCCGCTCAGCAACAGCGCCATGTTCAGCTTGGAAGGAGATTTTCCCCAGGGAATTTGCTCAACTACAACGGCTGTCTGTTCCACATGAATGCTGAAGAAGCCCAAGAAGCGCCCGATGTCGTGCTGGGTATGTTTTCTGTTAACTCAGTACTTGCAAGAGTGTTGTTTTATTCTAGAGCATCACACTCGTTTGTTACAGAAGAATTTGCATGCACTAGTAAGATTCAACCAACAAAATTGAAGCATGTTATGATAGTTCAAATACCTGGTTCAACCACCAAAGCTAGAAAAAATTGCAAGGTTGTACCTATCAGAATCCATGGAATAGATTTTTATGCCAATCTAATAGTACTTGGAACCAAAGGTTTGGAAGTAGTACTAGGAATGGATTGGATGTCGAAACATAAAGGATTGATCAACTGTGCCAAGAAAGCCATAACCATGACCAGTAGCTCTGGAGTATCACTAGAGCATGTTTCTGAAATCTTGCCCCACCAATTCAAATGCAACAAGAGTCTAGCCTAGCCAACCATAGACCAAGTCAGAGTAGTCTATGAATACCCCGATGTATTCCTAGATGAATTGCCTGGTATGCCCCCAGATCGGGATATCGACTTCATTATTAAACTAATTCCTGGAACTGGACCCATAGCTCAGAGACCTTATAGTATGAACCCATCTGAACTAGTGGAGCTGAAGAAGCAACTTGATGCTATGTTGGAGAAAGGTCTGATTCAACCAAGCGCATCGCCATGGAGATTGCCTGTTTTGTTTGTGGATAAGAAAGATGGAGGTAACCGTTTGTGCACGGATTACCGGAAGTTGAATAATGTCACCATCAAGAACAAGTACCGACTGCCAAAGATAGAGGATCTTTTTGACCAGTTAACTGGTGCCAGAGTGTTTTCTAAGATTGATCTTAGGACTGGTTATCATCAACTCAAGATTCGTGCAACGGATATTCCAAAGACTGCCTTTACCACCAGATATGGATTGTATGAGTATATGGTCATGTCTTTTGGATTAACCAATGCCCCCGCTTATTTCATGAATCTCATGAATAAGATTTTTATGAACTTTCTAGATAAGTTTGTCGTTGTTTTTATCGATGATATTCTAATCTATTCCAAGTTAGAAGAAGACCATGAGCTACATCTGAGAACCATCCTTGAAACCCTTAGAGAACATCAGTTGTATGCCAAGTTTAGCAAATGTGAGTTCTGGTTGGAGGAAGTAGGATTCCTCGGACATATTGTGTCGGCAGGAGGAGCCGCTGTTGATCCCGCCAAGATCAAAGATGTTGAAGAATGGGAAGCCCCAACCACTCAAACCCAAGTCCGTGCATTTCTCGGATTAGCGCGATATTACTGCAAGTTTGTTGAAGGATTTTCGAGCATCCCAAGACCAATGACCCAATTGTTGAAGAAAGATAAAAAGTTTGAATGGACCGACAAATGTGAAGCAAGTTTTCAAGAGCTCAAGAAGAGATTGATTTCAGCCCCAATTCTGATTATGCCGGATATCAAGAAGCCTTTTGATGTGTATTCTGATGCATCCAAGATTGGTCTCGAATGTGTGTTGATGCAAGAAGGCAAAGTCATAACATATCTATTTCGACAACTGAAGCAGCATGATCAAAACTACCCTACCCATGATCTTGAACCAGCAGCTATAGTTTTAGCCTTGAAAACATGGCGTCATTACCTGATGGATAATCGCTGTGAGATTTATTCGAATCACAAGAGTCTAAAGTATATTTTCACTCAAAAGGATCTGAATATGAGGCAAAGGAGATGGATAGAGTTAACCAAGGATTATGACCTTGACATTCACTATCACCCCGGTAAAGCCATGGTAGCGGATGCTCTTAGCAGATTGCCGTGTAGGTTAAACACCATGATCAAAAAAGCCCAGCCAATTTTGCATGAAGAGTTGGAGCAGTTTAGAATGGATTTAGTTAGCAAAGGATTTTTAGCTAGCATTGAACTTCAACCCACTTTGATCAGTCAGATCAAGGAGGCGTAGAAAGAAAATGAAAGTATCGACGAAATCAAATGTTGTATTGGTATAGGGAAGGTACCTGGATTCACCGAAGATGAAGGAGTTTTGTGGTACAAAGGACGTATCTGTGTGCCAGCAGATTCGGAGCTGAAGCAAGTTATCATGCAGGATGCTCATGATACTCTTTATTCTATCCACCCCAGAGGAGCGAAGATGTATCAGGATTTGAAGGAGCAATTTTGGTGGCACAAGATGAAGAGAGAAATCGGAAGCTACATAGCTAAGTGTGGTATCTGTCAGAGAGTCAAAGCGGAACATCAGAAACCCGCAGGACTTTTGCAACCATTGCAGATTCCAGAATGGAAATGGGATTCCGTCGGAATGGACTTTATCACCGGTTTGCCTACTTCTAGTAGGGGCAATGACTCTATTTGGGGTCATAGTTAATAGACTGTCCAAAGTAGCCCATTTTATACCTGTCAAGTCAACCTACCAGAGTTCGAAGCTAGCAGAGTTGTACATTGCTAGAATTGTCAGTTTGCATGGAACCCCTAAGACCATAGTGTCAGATCGAGGAACCCAATTTACCTCAATATTTTGGCAGAAAGTCCAAGAAGGATTAGGAACCAAGCTGAATTTCAGCACCGCTTATCACCCGCAGACTGATGGACAGACTGAGAGAGTCAACCAAATCTTAGAAGATATGTTGAGGGTGTGTGTGCTAGAGTATGGATCACAATGGGAAGATTGTCTGCCTTTCGCAGAATTCTCATACAACAACAGTTATCAAGCCAGTTTGCAAATGGCCCATTTGAATTTTTGTATTGAAGGAAGTGTCATACCCCCCTTGAATTGGCCGCAAGTAGGAGAGAGTCATATTTTCGGACCCGACATCCTACGAGAAGCCGAAGAGAAGGTTCACAAAGTCTGTGAGCACCTCAAGACCGCCCAATCTAGACAGAAGAGTTATGCTGAGAAGAGACGTCGAGACCTGACCTTCAATGTTGGAGATTTTGTATATCTCAAAGTGTCGCCTTTGAAGGGAATGCAACGTTTTCAACTGAAGGGAAAGTTAGCCCCAGATATATTGGACCCTTCAAGATTTTGAATCACCGAGGAGAAGTATCTTATCAACTGGAACTGCTAGAGGAGATGTCAGCCATCCATGATGTGTTCCATATCTCACTACTTTGCAAATGCTTAGAAGTTCCGGAGAAGACCAAAGTTTTCAAGAACATCGATCACCAAGCCATAGATATCAACAAGGACTTGACGTATCGTGAAGTGCCCATATGTATTTTGGAGGAAGCTTTCAGAACCACCAAGACCCGGAGTATCAAGTTTCTCAAGATCCGATGGAGCAACCATACTGAAGAAGAAGCTACCTGGGAGCAGGAAGATTACACTAGGACTGAGTTCCCAAATCTCTTGAGTTCCTAATTTTTCTTAAATCTCGGGATGAGATTTTGTTTAAGGAGGGAAGGTTTGTAACATCCCAAAAACCCTAATCAAAGTTTATCAAGTTCTAATCACCCAAGTTTAGGGTTAACAAAAACTTTTATTAATAAAATAAATATGAATGCATGTTAGCTTTACATTAATGTAACACCCTCGAATCGGCCCTATGCAAGTTTTAGCGCTTTCCGCCAAACCCGCAAAGAAACGATTCAAGGACGCCCACCAGGCACTTGCGTGCGGGTGGAAAACAAAGTAATACCATTACACATTAGTCCACGATGGAACCCACAGAACATATATATACAACAATGACTCCATGAGGCAAGAATACAAATATACTATACAAAGATCCAAATCACCTTGAAAACGATAGAGCGTCCGACTACGAACAAGATGCAAATGGGGCTAAGAGCCCTGAAGAATAACCAATGGCGTCCATAACCCTGCCCAGGCCAAGCCGGAAGGGTAACCCTGCTAATGACGTCGATCTCAAACCTGCTAAACAAAAGGGGTGCCGACAAAGGGCAAAGGAAAAAGAGGAGCGTCAATACTGAGGACAGTACATGGCGAGGCTAGAATTCAGCGGCTCTCGCCTACATAGGTATGGTGGACTGAAGCGGCAGCGCAGCATGCTCTAAACAACCTATAGAGACTCCATACAACTGTCGGCTATTAGAGAGGGATAAGAAAGACCTATCCGGAACCAACCTTATACTAAAACCAATCATACCCATCCTGGTATTCCCCCTCGAGACCAAACGAGGAAGTCAAACCGAGGAACTCACACAGTTGGCAGTTTTATTCATTCCATTATAGTTGAAGCACTTACTAGTCAGATATAGATAGCATGAGTCATCCTGATAGCATAAGTAGTGGGTAGTTTTAGTTAACCATTCAGTGATAGTTGTAGTACTTACTAGTCAGATACAATTAGCATGTGACATCCCAAACCCAGCAGTTGTGGCACTTTTATTTCATTCCATTGGAGTTGCGATACTTACTAGGCAGGTATAACATGACACGATACACCCCAATTCCACTAGTTGTTGGCACTTTTATTATCCATTCCATGATAGTGAAGCTGATTACTAGTCACACATTAAGTCAAATTTATAGCACTACTTTAGTTATGCTTGTCTATGATCGAGATATTGTGCTCCAAGTCGTCCATAACCGCGGACACGGCTTTCACAAAGATTTACCCTGCAGGGGTGCACAAATAGCAACACACACACGATCAACCTCGGAAAAACCAACTCAAAACCCAAGGAGGCTTTCACGACAAAGCAATCACAGGATTCATAAATTATTTCAGGGGGGCACCCAACTAAGCTACCCGCGACGAAGTTGGCCGGCTCCGAGACGGACCCAGGGTTTGTGTAGACAGCGGTAAACGACTGGGAACCCGAAAGTGTGACTGGGCTTGTCGATACAGTGAAAATGTGTCACGATCCAAAACAGTACAGGTGCTCCACGCACAATCGTAAATAAAGCGGTAAAGCATGGCATAAGTACAGGATAGTAATAAAATCCCAAACTAGTTTGTGGCCCCAAGAAATAAGAAATGAATCAAGCTCTGGCTAAGGGGATTCATGGTCCCATATGCGGATAGTGCGATAGTCAAGGAACAGGTATCAAGTACTTGGGGTCCTACGGGACACAAGTGAGCGTGGAAGAACCAAATAACATCTATTGCCCACCGATGCCTCTACATTATTTATATCTATTCCCAGCATTTTAACAGTTGCTTTTAAAGTCATGATGATCTCCACCATTAAGCATCTCCACCATTTATCATGTGCCAACTTGCCGTCAATGGTGGAACGACAACAACACGAAGCAACACATAAGCAAGCAACTACGACTCGCAAGGCTGACTATCAATCAAACAACAGGCAATAGGATGTGTCCATGGAAATATAGAGGCTGCAAGGAGTATAAATGGTGCACAGAAACTAAAGCATCACAATATAGATAACAATAGATCAACAGGAGGAAGTAAAGACTATAAATGCAAAATAGGTAGAAAGAGGGAGGATGCTCGCCTGGGAAATACTGCCGAAGGTTCATATCCGGAGAACTTGTCGATACTCGCATCAACTCATCGGCCTAATCCGCGAAGAAGCAAACACTAGAAGAAACACCGGATGTAATATTTAATACTACGGCAGAAGATCCGGCATGATTATGATATGATGCACATGCAGTGCAATTAGGTAATATTTAGCGGAACCGGGGTCCGACAATTAATTAGAAGGTTCAAGTTATTTAGATACCCCGCAATTTAAATGTTGACTTAACAAGACAAAACATGGCATCGGTTCGCTACACAAATTTAAATGGAGGCGATATGAGACAAATATAGCCCACATATAGTCTCCATATTTAATTATAAGGTGAATCGACTATACAACCCGGACCCGCAAAATATGTATGCAAGCATGTACAATTGATATGCAACAATTCAAATATATGTCAATTTATAAAATAGGGCTCGGATAAAGGGGTCACACATCGGGGCAAAGATCTTGGTGCCGGGGGTTTCAGGTTCTGCGGGATCGGTCTTTGGACTCCGGGATCGGGGCTTCGGATCCGTGAAGGAGACCTTGGCGTTCCGGGTAGAAAACCATAGGGTGCGGCATCGGATCGGTGCATCGTCATCGGCCCGGCCACAGACTTGGATTGGCTTCACGAAGATCTTGACGAGGATGCATTGCTGCTCCACAACATCTATACCTTGCTGTTGGAACTGAAATACCCGAAGTTCGGCCACTGATGCAGCTTCTCGTGCTGCAGACATCATAGTTGTACACCAAACACCACGCGAGCACCACTGGGACACGCATCGTTGGAGTTGGTCACGCGTCAACTGAGATCCTCTACGGTCCGAACAACACGCGCACACGAAGACGAGGCTGCAGGGGATGACGAGGACGGCACAGGCATCAAGGGTGGAGGCTGACGGGTAGCCACTAGGACTAGGCGCGACTGCGGCGAGGTCCTGTCGAGGACGGCGGAGATTGATGGGGAGGCTCGGGCGAGGCGGAACAAGGAGGGTGCCGCGAGATGGGCGAGTAGGAGGATGATGGTGGCGATGCGCAGGAGGCTTGCAGGGAGGCCGGCGACACTGGCGAGCTTGCAGAGCGGTGGCGCTGTGAGGCAGGATTGGGGCGAGGTCGCAGCGACGGTGACGCTAGGGGCTCCGGGCGATGGTGGCAAGCAGAGGAGAGAGGCGTGTGGCCTTCACATCGAAGCGGAGAGGCGGTGTCTGGCTACGGCGGCTGGCTGCGCCGGGTAGCAGGTAGAGGATGGCGATGCAGAGGGGCAGGCCGGCAAGTCCGGCCTCAAGAGGTCGGCGGTGCTCGTACGCGGGCCGGGCAGCGCAGATGAGGAAGAGGGCGGTGCTCGAACGGGGAAGCGGGGCTCTCCACGGCCGGGTGCTGCGACGGGCTGAGGTGGTCGTGTCCGGTGATGGTGAGCAGGGTCAGGCGCACGGCGGCGCTCGCAGCGAGGAGAGGAGGTCACGGGGCCACGGATTGGGGATTGGTCGAGAGACGTACGGGGCGAGGAGAGCGAGGCATGCCGACAAGGTTGGTAGGGCCATGGTGAGTGGGACCGGCTCACGCGCGGGGTGGACGTGATGGGGCGTGGGGTGGTTGGCCTAAGCGACGCGGTTGGGCGTGTCGGTGTGTTGCGCGCGCTGCTGCTGCGCGGGTGCGTGCGTGTATGTGTGGTGCGTGCTGTGGAGGAGCGGGGGTGTGGTGGCTGGTGGACATGTGGGAGGTGGGGAGATGGTGTGGTGGCCAGCCGGGGTGAGGTGGCAAGCAGCGATTGGCTCGGGTGAGGTGGAGGGGTGGAGGAAGTGGCTGGCGGCAGGGCTGGTGGTTGCATGTGGTGTGGGGAGGTGGCGGCAGGAGGAAGCTGGGGTGCGGCTGAGGAAAAGGAGAGAGGGAAGGATTAGGGTAGGTGGGGAGATGGGTTGGGTTAGGGTTTAGACTAGGTTTGGGTATTTTTGGGGGTGGCCGGCTGGACCGGTTCGGCCCGGTTCGGTTGCCCCCTAAAAGGTTTGGGTATTTTTGGGGGTGGCCGGCTGGACCGGTTCGGCCCGGTTCGGTTGCCCCCTAAAATAATATAAATATTTTATTTGCTTAAAACAGGGCTTTTGAAATCTGTTGGTAGACGAAACAAAATAATCTGGAGAAGCCCGGGATTTGTATTTGAATAAAGACGGGGCTTATTTAGGAAAACAAAATGGGTTTTTGAAAATAGTTTTATCCAAAACTATGCATGATGATGACGATGCTCAAATACAATGTGGCATGATGACATGAGCATGCGGTCATGATGATGCAATGCACAAAAACACAGTGATTTTCTAGTAGTGGTTTTAGCGGGATGCTACAATTCGAAACCACTAACAAGGGATCTCGCCCTCGAGATCTGCCTCATGGTACCGGGAAGAAGGTCGACGATCTGAATCTTCTCGCTTCATGTAGATCCTCGCGACACCACTAACAAGGTCGCTTCTCACATCCGTCGAGAGAACACTCCAGATAAACAAAGGGAGAAGGTAAAGGTATCGACAAATAAAGCCACCTCTAGCTTCCATGGACGGAGTAAAATTGCTGGATCCACCGATTCGATGTACAAGAGCGAATGATAAGAGTAGTCGGATGGTGATCAGTCCATCGCGCACCCAAACCATTACTCTGCACACGAATAGGAGAATTATGCAACCAACTCTCGGAAACAGACTGAAGATCTCGACAAGCGAGGTTCGGAAACAAGGAGGGATGCAGACTCTGCATCGGATCTGGCATAGATGATGTCGTCGCGTCGGGAAACACCGGAAGGCACAAGAAGGAACAAAGAGAAGTCCAACAGATGAAGGATTCCTCAGATAGCACGAAGACCGGATGTAGAAGCACCGTTACCAAAGAAGGAAGCGAAACCCTGAAGGTACGACGGAAACCCAACCACGAGAATTCCTGGACTCGAAGAAAAGATAAGAGAACAGATCCAAAACACGCAGAGGTAAAAGGAGAATAGCAGAGGGTAAGGAGTAAAAGCAGACCTAATCAGATCTATCCAACCGATTTTCCAAAATAGTTTTGACCCTCTACATCGGCCATTAGCTAGGTTATCCTACAGGATGGACCAGTGGGGTATCGTAACTGCTGAGCTCTGATACCACTCTGTGACACCCTCGACTCGGCCCTATGCAAGTTTGAGCGCTTCCTGCCAAACCCGCATAGAAACGATTCAAGGACGCCCACCAGGCACATGCGTGCGGGTGGAAAACGAAGTAATACCATTACACATTAGTCCATGATGGAACCAACAGAACATATATATATATATACAACAACGACTCCATGAGTCAAGAATACAGATATACTATACAAAGATCCAAATCACCTTGAAAACGATAGAGCGTCCGACTACAGACAAGATGCAAATGGGGCTAAGAGCCCTGAAGAATAACCAATGGCGTCCATAACCCTGTCCAGGCCAAGCCGGAAGGGTAACCCTACTAACGACATCGATCTCAAACCTGCTAAACAAAAGGGGTGCCGACAAAGGGCAAAGGAAAAAGAGGAGCGCGTCAAGATCGAGGCCAGCACACGCGAGGCTTAGAATTCAAGCTCTCGCCTATATAGGTATGGTGGACTGAAGCGGCAGCACAACATGCTCTAAACAACCTATAGAGACTCCATACAACTGTCGGCTATTAGAGAGGGATAAGAAAGACCTATCCGGAACCAACCTTATACTAAAACCAATCATACCCATCCTGGTATTCCCCCTTGAGACCAAACGAGGAAGTCAAACCGAGGAACTCACACAGTTGGCAGTTTTATTCATTCCATTGTAGTTGAAGCACTTACTAGTCAGATATAGATAGCATAAGTCATCCTGATAGCATAAGTAGTGGGTAGTTTTAGTTAACCATTCAGTGGTAGTTGCAATACTTACTAGTCAGATACAATTAACATGTGACATCCCAAACCCATCGGTTGTGGCACTTTTATTTCATTCCATTGGAGTTGCGATACTTACTAGGCAGGTATAACATGACACGATACACCCCAATTCCACCAGTTGTTGGCACATTTATTATCCATTCCATGATAGTGAAGCTGATTACTAGTCACATATTAAGTCAAATTTATAGCACTACTTTAGTTATGCTTGTCTATGATCGAGATACTGTGCTCCAAGTCATCCATAACCGCAGACACGGCTTTCAAAAGATTTACCCTGCCGGGGTGCACAACTAGCAACACACATACGATCAACCTCGGAAAAACCAACTCAAAACCCAACGAGGATTTCACGACAAAGCAATCACATGATTCATAAATTATTTCAGGGGGCCATCCCACTAAGCTACCCGCGACGAAGTTGGCCGGCTCCGAGACGGACCCATGGTTTGTGTAGACGGCGGTAAACGACTGGGAACCCGAAAGTGTGACTGGGCTTGTCGATACAGCGAAAACGTGTCACGATCCAAAACAGTACATGTGCTCCACGCACAATCGTAAATAAAGCGGTAAAGCATGGCATAAGTACAGGATAGTAATAAAATCCCAAACTAGTTTGTGGCCCCAAGAAATAAGAAATGAATCAAGCTCTGGCTAAGGGGATTCATGGTCCCATATGCGGATAGTGCGATAGTCAAGGAACAGGTATCAAGTACTCGGGGTCCTACAGGACACAAGTGAGCATGGAAGAACTAAATAACATCTATTGCCCACCAATGCCTCTGCATTAGTTATATCTATTCCCAGCATTTTAACAGTTGCATTTAAATTCATGATCATCTCCACCATTAAGCATCTCCACCATTTATCATGTGCCAACTTGTCATCAACGGTGGAACGACAACAACGCGAAGCAACACATAAGCAAGCAACTACGACTTGCAAGGCTGAGTATCTATCAAACAACAGGCAATAGGATGTGTCCATGGCAATATAGAGGCTCCAAGGAGTATAAATGGTGCACGGAAACTAAAGCATCGCAATACGGATAGCAATAGATCAACAGGAGGAAGTAAAGACTATAAATGCAAAATAGGTAGAAAGAGGGAGGATGCTCGCCTGGGAAACACTTCCGAAGGTTCATATCTGGAGAACTTGTCGATACTCGTATCAACTCATCGGCCTAATCCACGAAGAAGCAAACACTAGAAGAAACACCGGATGTAATATTTAATACTACGGCAGAAGATCCGGCATGATTATGATATGATGCTGATGCGGTGCAATTAGGTAATATTAAGCGGAACCAGGGTCCGACGATTAATTAGAAGGTTCAAGTTATTTAGATACCCCGCAATTTAAATGTTGACTTAACAAGACAAAACATGGCATCGGTTCGCTACACAAATTAAAATGGAGGCCATATGAGACAAATATAGCTCGTGTATAGTCTCCATATTTAATTATGAGGTGAATCGACTATACAACCCGGACCCGCAAAATATGTATGCAAGCATGTATAATTGATATGCAACAATTCATATATATGTTAATTTATAAAATAGGGCTCGGATAAAGGGGTCACACATCAGGGCAAAGATCTTGGTGCCGGGGGTTTCGGGTTCTGCGTGATCGGTCTTCGGACTCCGGGATTGGGGCTTCGGATCCGTGAAGGAGACCTTGGCGTTCCATGTAGAAAACCACAGGGTGCAGCATCGGATCGGTGCATCGTCATCGGCCCGGCCGCGGACTTGGATCGGCTTCACGAAGATCTTGACGAGGATGCGTTGCTGCTCCACAACATCTATACCTTGCCGTTGGAACCGAAATACCCGAAGTTCGGCCACTGATGCAGCTTCTCGTGCTGCAGATAGCGTAGTTGTACACCAAACACCACGCGAGCACCACTGGGACACGCATCGTTGGAGTTGGTCACGCGTCAACTGAGATCCTCTACGGTCCAAACAACACGCCATAAGACACGAGACGAGGGGGGCAGGGGACGGCACAGGCATCGAGGGTGGAGGCCGACGGGTAGCCACTGGGACTAGGTGCGACTGCGGCGAGGTCCTGTCGAGGACAGCGGAGATCGACGGGGAGGCTCGGGCGAGGCGGAACAAGGAGGGCGCCACAATATGGGCGAGCAGGAGGGTGATGGTGGCGATGCACAGGAGGCTTGCGAGAAGTCCGTCGACGCTGGCAAGCTTGCAGAGCGGTGGCACTGTGAGGCAGGATTGGGGCGAGGTCGCAGGGACGATGATGCTAGGGGCTTCGGGCGATGGTGGCAAGCAGAGGAGAGAGGCGTGTGGCCTTCGCGTCGAAGCGGAGAGGCGGTGTTTGGCTACGGCGGCTGGCTGCACCGGGTAGCAGGTAGAGGACGGCGATGTAGCGGGGCAGGCCGGCAAGTCCGACCTCGAGAGGTCGGCGGTGCTCGGACGCGGGACGGGCAGCGCATATGAGGAAGAGGGCGGCGCTCGAACGGGGAAGCGGGGCTCTTCGCGGCGGGGTGCTACGGTAGGCGGAGGTGGTCGCGTCCGGCGATGGTGAGCAGGGTCGGGCACACGGCGGCGCTCACAGCAAGGAGAGGAGGTCGCGGGGCCACGGATTGGGGATTGGTCGAGAGACATACGGGGAGAGGCGTGCCGACAAGGTTGGTAGGGTCGGGGTGAGTGGGACCGGCTCACGCGCGGGGTGGGCGCGATGGGGCATGGGGTGGTTGGCCTAAGCGGCTGCAGTGTCTGGGTGCGTGTGTGTATGTGTGCAGCTGAGGAAAAGGAGAGAGGAAGGGATTAGGGTAGGTGGGGAGATGGGTTGGGTTAGGGTTTAGACTAGGTTTGGGTATTTTTGGGGGTGGCCGGCTGGACCGGTTCGGCTGCCCCCTAAAATAATATAAATATTTTATTTCCTTAAAACGACGCTTTTGAAATCCGTTGGTAGACGAAACAAAATAATCCGGAGAAGCCCGGGATTTGTATTTGAATAAAGACGGGGCTTATTTAGGAAAAAAAATAGGTTTTGAAAATAGTTTTAGAAAAAACCATTCATAATGATGACGATGCTCAAATGCAATGTGGCATGATGATATGAGCATACGGTCATGATGATGCAATGCACAAAAACACAGCGATTTTCTAGTAGTGGTTTTAGCGGGATGCCACAATTAATGTGTGATTGCTGGAAAATGCCATGCTTGATTGTTACAAATGATAAGAAAAGGTTTAAAGATGAATACTACATCATCTAGGCCATTTACAAACAAAATCAAAAGAAATAAAAAAAGGAATTAAATAACCAAATGGTCATTTTGACAAAAGAATAACCACTAGGTCACTTTAGGTGTTCCTAGAAGAGAAATTTTAACAGAAAACGATTCCATTTCTTTTCACCCCTTGCTAGACCAAGTAAAAGTGTATCAAGGCCCACTTTACAAACTTATAAAAACATTTTCCAAGTCAATTAAATGGACAGTTGAAAATTGAATCTAGTTCATATGGTAAGATCCCCATTTTTCAAAAACCTATCAAACCAATTCCATTTGACTTCTCCAAGCAAACATAGTTACTCAAGCTTAAGATCAAATCACTCAAAAAGTTTCATTCAAAGATTCCAAAGTAAATTTCTTTCGGCCATTACAACAAACACCTGGCCTGCACTAAACTAACTATTGCCTAACTTTACTGTTCTGACCAGTAATCCACCACCCCAGTGTCCCCTCTTCACTCCCTTGTCTCCCCTGAGCCTAGCCAAGCACTAGACAAGTCCCTCCTTAGCCGTGGTGCACAGTGGAGCGCCGCCCATTTTTGGTCGTCGCAGGTCGACAGTGGACAGCGCGCCAGGACCATCACCGCCCTCGCCCATGATGCGCACCAGACACGCCGCACTCCACCGTCACCCATGTCTAAGCCTCGACCGCAGACAAGCCCTGTACCACCCAAGCGCCGCCACGCCCTATGTCTCTGTGCCATGCCCAGAGCGCGCCATCTCGTCGCACCCGACCGCCTCGCACAGACCGCGCCTCACCCTCGCCGCGCACGCTCATGCTCGCCATGATCACAGGGAAACAGCACCCCACGCCTCGCCTTTAAGCCAGCAACGATCGCCAGGGAACAAAACACCGTCCCCTAGCCTCGACCGCGCCGCTAGCCGCCTGTAGCGTCATCACCGACAAGCCTGCGCCCACGCCGTTTGGTCCTCTCGCCGTAGTATAAATGGAGGCCTCCCCTGCTTTATTTCTCCACACCCCAACACTCACCACTCCTCGCTGACCCTCCCTCATCCTTCCCTAGAGCAAGGCGAGCTCTCTCTCGTTGGAATTTGGCCGGAGCCCGCCACTGCTGGAGGAGAAGGGCGCTATCAATTTTGACCACCCCAAGACCTGCTGTGACCGTGCCTCGAACCACCGTCGTCTACCACGTCGATCGCCCGCATCGCCGACCCTAGCTGGAGCCCAGGTGAGCCTAGCCAGACCCCCACCGCCATGCTAGGTTATTTTCCTCGCCGGAGCAGTTCGTCGTTGACGATGACTCCTAGCCGTTAGATTAGAATTAGATCATACGACTCAGATTCGCAGATACTGTTTCGTTTAGATGCAGTCGCTGACTAGTGGGTCCGCGCTGTCAGTAGCCCGCTGCGCCGCATAGTGCAGTTGGGCCGGCCCTCTTAGTTTCTCGCGCGTAGCCCAGAAATTCAAACTAGTATTTTCTAATTTAGTTTAAACTAGTTTGTATCCACAGGTTCAAAAATCAATTCAAAGAGTTTCACTGAACCAAATTGTATGATTCAAATTTTGTGAGAAAGGTAATTAAATTATCTATCCAAGCCCGTTGGATGTAAATCATTTGGAGTTAGAGATAATCTATAGTAAAAATAACAAGACAGAGACTTTTATATATTCAAATATTTTTCAAAAATCAACCATAATAGATTTTGAGTTGATTCCAACTCTCAGAAATCACATTTGACAATATCTATCTGAATATGTAAAAATATTTAGGTTTGCATGTAGTGACATTGGACTAGTACCAAAAGAATGTTATTAGGGCATTTCTAGTCACTTTAAATCTATTAAATTATAATCTTAAACTTTATAAAATGTGATCAACCCTTTAAATCACATTTCCATGTATTAGAATATATGGTGATGACATGTGTCAACATGATCCAATATTTTAATTGGCGAATATTAAATCTTAATTAATTTCAGTGAGTAGAAATTACTTTTCTATAATAAACTAAATAAAAACTAAGTCTTTATTTCATGTGATGATTGTGATGATGCTAGATCATCAAGTGTGAGCCTTAGTGTGCTAAATAGAACTAGTTAGGAATTGTTTGGTGATTGTGTACCCCGGATTTATTTATAGACGATAGTACCGACCCTGGATACGAGGAGGAGGAGTTCTATCCAGAAGAAGAAGAGGAAAACTTCAACCACTGCTCTACTCAAGGCAAGCCATCACTAATTGCAAGATAACCTAAGCAAGATGCATTAGGCAGGCTTTGGTTATATAAGTTTGATTATACCAATCCCAAGTTTTACTTGCAAGCTTTATTCTTTTACTTTACCAAAGTTCTTTACCTTTAGTTAGTGCTTTGTGAGTATTGAAGAAGTAGTATAGATAACATAAAGAGTATAAAACTAGGCATATACTTAGATGTCATTCTATGTCATGAGATTGAAGATTAGCACCCCTCATTAGTGAACACTCTTAACTTAGTGGCTAGTGTTAAGCATAAAACTTGATCACTTTAGATGGGAATACTTGGTGAAAATGATTATGAAAACCTTGGAATGATGCTTCATTCAGTTGAAATGTTTTGACATGTGTTGAGAAACACAAATGGATTTGATGATGAAAATGTTGAGGCATTAGCCTTAGCCCTTTATAAAAACTGATGGTTGGGTTCGGATGCGATACCATTCTAATTTTACCGTACAACCACAATACCTGAATTGGGTAAGGCTTAGCCAGAAGTTTATATGCATTAGTATGGGTTCCCTCGCGGAAGAGGTTTCAGCTGAGGCTACCTCTTGATGATGTCCACCTATGAAGTGCCTAGGATGGCAGATGGCCATGGCTAGGAGGCCAAGCTCATAGGGGAGTTGCCTATACTAGAGTGTGTAAAGAAAAGGTTATGATTGATTATCCGTATACTAAATATGATGATTCAGGGTTATCCCTAACGGATGTATCGAATTTTGTGGTGAAAGTGTACCACCTCTACAGAGTGTCAAACTATTTGAATAGCCGCGTCTGCGGTCATGGACAGTTGGAGTGGCCATATTGTTCCGTCGTCAGATGTTTTCAAAATGACTTGTGAAGTGAACTAAGATTTTGACTTGACCACAACAGGGTTGTGAGTATGAAAACTAGGTTCCCACTTAAGTGATTTCGAACATTTACTTAGTTTTCTTTACTTCTGAACTCAGTTTTAGATAAATCTAGCTTTTTGCAAATAAACCTAGTGCTTAAGATTCCTACTAGAACTATCTTACTTGTTAGTGATAGTTTGCGAGTACTTAAAGAGTACTCATGGCTTTGTCCCTGGCTATTCCCGTGGCCAGACTATGAGGTGGACTATCAGGATGATGGACAGCAGGACGTCTACGACCACTAGGATCATCTCCCATCGTCAGCATTTCTTGTGACCCGGAAGATGGAGCCTACTACTACGCTTATTATTCCGCTGCTTGTTTGTATTAAGACTGGATCATGAGATCCCTTATTTGTGTAAGACCTTATTATGGTTTGTAATGGATGATGTAGTGTGATATCCAATCTGTTATGTCTCGCATAAATGGTAATCCTGGGATTGCGATGTATGGTATAACAGGCATCTAGGATTAAGAATCCGGGTGTTGACAATTGCTGAAGTTCCAAGATCCTCCCCGAATCACTTTCTCCCAGTCTCCCAAACAGAAAAATTGCATTACGTACATATTACTCTCAATCGCCCTAATTTTTACGTCCTGCCCCAACCCCCATGCAGATCGCATGTTCGAAAAGAACCAAGTCTGACTATAAGGTATCTCTGTATGAACTTTCGCCACCGCTAGCCATCCAGGCAGTTCCTCCAACGGAGGACCTTCTTCCTCAAAGATGACGTCATCCAGATCTTCCTCTCCAATCCCAAGTTCATCCATGAGCTACGCTAGATCCTCCTCCTGCAATTTCTCGCCAGAACCGGATGCTTGATTCGCCATCTGCCAAACCCTAGATCGGTTCCTTGAAAAAACTTGCTAGAAAAGACCCGGAGAAAACCAGGAGAAAGAAAGCTGCAAGGTGGCAGAACGCGTCTGCCCCTTGTTCAGCCCAAACCACTCACGAGCTTCCCTCATAGGATTCCGGGAAGAAACATGAGCACTCGCCGCCAAGTCGCCTCAGCGCGAGAACAATACCCGAAGGAAAAAACGCGTATATTCCAAGCGTTCCGTACTTTATTATTAGGTATAGATATGTCATTGACAGGTACCTAGGCAACTCTAGACCTCCACCTGTCAGACAAGTAGGTGTGGCACTTTGTCAAATCCCTAGCCGATCACAGTAGCAGATTAGCAGTGTGTTTCATGTGGACGATCAGTATGAACGCATGTGATTCACTAAATTCCCCGTACCAGGAACCTTGAGGAACTTCTGAATTTTGTACTGTACCGAAAAGGTCAACTGAAGTCCAAAAGCCAACCCAGCTGCCATTCCCGTACCTGCAGTTACTAGTTCGGCTGTCAGAGATCAAGGGTACAGCAAGGTATACAATCATGATTCTTTGGTAAATTCCACACAATTTATACTGATAAATAAGCTGATACTGTAGTGGTTAATGACATCCTGGCCTAATACTCCGCATCTATTTTTATTTTAACTCTGCCATCCATGGTCACGGGACAGCAAAATTCAGGATTCCAAGCAAGACATATCTTGTTTTTACAACATCCGATACAGCGCTTATAGTTGGCTGACTACAGCAAGGCCTCACAAGAGTCAAACATCCGGCAGTTAACCACTTCCATCGAGTTGGCCATGGGATAGGAGGTGCGACATGTATTGCTGTAAAAAGAAGGTCAATACAAAACTTGCAAATTATGCAGGGATAATGAATCCATACAAAGAAGCGTAGCTCTTTCATAGTGCATATCTGCAAGTATTAAGAAACTTACAGCATGGTAAGAATATGGTGGTTTTCCTTGCCGGTCAAAGTGCTTCGCCATGATGGAGAACTCTATTGGACCCCAATCGTCAATTTCAAAACAATTACCTAATGCAGCCTTGTAAAGCTGCAAACCACCAGAAGAAATCACATATCAACTCTCTGAAGCAAGTGAGAAATTGACATGCTAAACAAAATGAAAATTTATTTACCTCTGCTTACTCCTAAGGTAATGCATAAGTTATCATAGAATAAACACAGAATATCTTTTCAGATTCCGTACCTTTGCAGTGTCAGTTAGTAGCTCAGTACCAGAAGGGTAGGCGGCGTAATACTGATCGGCCCTGGAAATGCCAACCCTTGTGCTGCATTAAGCTCAGAGAAAGAAAAATATTGGCAGGCAAGATCAATAAGTGGCAACATTCTGCAACTGTGGAAAAAAGGGGTAATTCAGCAGTAACATACGTGTTGCTTGTGTAAGCATAAGTAACCAGGGTAGTGAAGGCATAGAATCCAGCATAAGACGCCAGTCGCCTAAGCTTCTGAATCTTTAAGATCTCCTTGCACTGATATAAAATATCCATCTCACAGCAGTTTGACACTGGTGTTAGAAAAAAAGATAAATCAAGTGGAGAAAAGCACAGTTGAACAGAGGGCCATCAGCAACAAAACATTATCCTACATGGCTTCTGGATGTTACAAATTCCTCGGTGATTTCTGAAGCCACCAACATAACCAGCTGTGATAGATGCTAAAAGGGAAATCCAAAACTTCTGCGTCCATCTAAGCTTGACAGATTAAACAAGTAATTGCACAAAAACTTCTGCATCCAGGCATGAACAAAATACCTAGAGACAAAGGGAGAATGCCTAAATTCTAATTACATGTTGACATCACATGCTTAGAGGCAGTACTACAGTGGTGGAAACACAGCTACATTTCCAGGTTTTACATTTTGTACCAACATTTGAGAAACAAAAGGGGCAAAACATAGCGCCTGATCTGAACAGTATGCCCCTTTGTCCGCTGTCACCAGGCCCAGCTCAGCCCCATGTTCTCCTTTTGGATTGAGCCCATACATAACAAGGTTGGAATTATCCCTCAAATGTACAGGTTTTGAGACACGGGTTGTTCTAAAAAGTTCGATTTTTTAGCCCTCTCGCATTCTGGTGTTCTTCCGGTTTTGTACATGCCGAAACTCATCACTAATCTAAACTGTGGCAACTGAACTGACGGTTTGAAAATTAAAACGGAAAGGGGATTGTGATGGAACTCACGGTGCTCAGGTCGGCCACTCGAGCTTGAATAGGAGACTGCTTGATTGCTGCCGGCCCCACTGCCGCGGGCACGAGGTCGCCTGCTCCCGGACACCAGAGGACCTGGCGCCGGCTCCCGCAAACCGCCGTCCGCCAAGAGGCCACGAGGTCCGAGGTCGCCTTGAGACCCTTCCTTGCGAACGACAGTCGCCACGAGATCACCGTCACGAGAAGCAAGACGCGTCTCGCCGGCCTCACCTCGCCGTCGGTCGTCGCCGCGTCAGGAAGGTTAGGGATTTGGGGAGCGTCCAAAGGGGCCTGATGTTGTCAGAGTGTTAGCCCTAGGCCGGTTTTATTGGGCCATATGGGCCGGCGAACACATCCGCATTCTATTTGCAAGGAACGATTTTGCTATCTTCCGTCAGTTGGGACCTCAAGGCACGTTTCAGACGAGTCTTTTAAGGTATCTTCGCCCGGCCGACCTAACCTGTTCCTGCGCGTTCGAAACCGTCCGCGCGGACGCGCGCGTGCATGGCGTCGTACCGGCATGACCCATCCGTCCTGATACGTTCGGCTCGATCCATTCATGCATCTAATTTGCTTGACCACTGGGTTGGCTCGGACAGCACGCGCTGTAGCCTGTGTCCGACCATATCTTTTGGTGGTCCCTCCGCCAGTGACACACAGGCCATTCCACTTCTCCCTCCAAAAAATCTCTCTCAAAATTCCCACTGGTGGGAGCGGTGGGAAAGGCGATGGATCCCGCCGCCATGATCGACGATGCGCCCTCCGGCGTTCCCGCCGCCAAGAAGCGCGACCGGCCGAAGAAGCCTGCGGCCGACATGTTGCCGGCCGAGCGGAAAATCGAGATGGAGAAGCCTGCTGGCCGACGGCTTGCGGCGCGAGGTCGACTCGCCCAAGCCAAGCTCGAGAAGGTGTGTCGGGAGGAGAACGAGGGCATCCTCACCGCGCAGAAAAGGGCCAACCAAAAGGAGCTGACAGTGGATGCCGCCAAGCACGCCGTGCACGTGATAAAGCAGGAGGCCATGACCGCCGTGTTTGGTGGCACACTGGCCTTCGGCGCCTGCGGCATGTCCATGGTCGGCACGTCCTCTACCAGCGCCGTCACGTCCACCCCTTATGGCTAGCCCAGGACGCCATGCCCGCGCACACCTTCGCTCGGAGGCCACACTAGGATCGTCGCCTCGCTCCCCCGGTTCGTCCATGCCCACACTGCATCGTCGGAGGCGGGAGAGCCCACCATCGACCTCAACCGCACTCCAACGACCACGGACACAACCCTAGAGGCGTCGAAGAAGCAGCGCTCCATCTCCGCCATGACATGCTCGCGATCAACCTGTTTCGCGGAATGTCGGACATCTTCTGCCGACGACGCAGACGGTATGATCGCGCCATCTCTTCTCCTTTGCCAGCACACCGCTCCCGTCTCTTCATCTAGGACAAATTCGGTGCAGGATTTCGTGGCCAACGATGCCGAAGACGCCATGAACGACATGATCAACAAGGGTGGCCACGAGTATGGCGACGGCTATGGCGACGACGCAGAGACGCAGCAACAGACGCATGCAGAGACGCAGGAGCAGGAGATGCAGCAAGTGTTGGAGATATGCCCAAGAGGCAATAATAAAGTGGTTATTATCATATCTTCATACTTATGATAAATGTTTACATACCATGCTATAATTGTATTAACCGGAAACATTAATACTTGTGTGATTTGTAAACTTAATTTGAAGTCCCTAGTATAGCCTCTATACTTCACTAGCTTGTTGGTTGATTGATGATTGTGGTTTCCCTATCATGAACATTGAGATGTTATCAACAACAAGATCATATCGTTAGGAGAATGATATGGTGGACATACTCCTATAGATAAGCGTAGCATAAAGATCAAGTCATTTCAATAGTTCAATTGCTATATGCTTTCTGATACATAGTAACCTAATTCCTTCGACCATGAGATCATGCATATCACCTTTACCGGATGGATGCTTTGATGTCATCAAACACCACACCGTAACAGGGTGGCTATAAAGGTGGCATTGAGTGTTCGGAAAGTATTGGTTGAAACACATGGATCAAGAGTGGGATTTGTCCATCCACATGACGGATAGATATTCTCTGGGCCCTCTCGGTGAAATGTCATCCAATTAGCTTGCAAGCATGTGACTTGGTCACAAGGGATCACATATCATGGGAACGAGAAAAGAGTACTTATCAGTAACGAGGTTGAACTAGGTATGCAGAGATACCGACGATCATAACCTCGGATAAGTAACATATCGTGAGACAAAGGGAAATTGGTATCGGATGTAAGTGGTTCATTCGATCGCAAAGTAATCGTAGAAATATGTGGGAGCCATATGAATTTCCAGATTCATCTATTGGTTATTGTTCGGAGAAGTGTCTCGATCATGTCCGCATAATTCACGAACCGTAGGGAGACACACTTAAGGATTCGACGTTGTTTGAGTAGTTATGGTATTATGAGAAAGAGGCCGAATGTTGTTCGGAGTCTCGGATGGGATCCGGGATATCACGAGGAGATCCGGAATGGTCTGGAGAATAAGATTCATATAAGGAAAGTCCCATTTCGGAGTTGGGGACTGGTTCCGTGTTTTCATCGAACATTCTAGAAGGTCCTGAATGTCCGCACTCGGGGAAGGGTACATGAATGTGTCATTATAAGTTGGAATGATTGCATCATGTACTAGGTGTTCTTGCTGTCCAAAATAAAGGGTTTATTTAAATCCTAAATTGAAAAATCAAACGGCTAGTTTGAAAGTCAAACGGCTAGTTTTTTGGAAAGTGGAAAGAGGAGGAAAAGAGGAGGCCGAGTTGGGGAGGGCGTCCTCCTCCCCCAGCCGGCGCCCCACGCCAAGGCCGAGTTGGGGAGGGACTCCACTCCTCCCTTGGCCAGCCCTCCCACCTATATAAGGAGGGCTGGCTCCATCCTAGCACACACAAGTTCCTATCTTCTACCTCCGGTTTAGAGCCGTTTTGGTTTAGAGCTTCTAATTGCTTTAGCCAGCGGTTTAGAGCCTTCTAATTGGTTTAGAGCCTTCTAATTGGTGTGTCTAATTACTAGACCACTAATAGCCTCTCTCATAAGCTCCACCATACTGCATGGCTTAAGAAGCCTGCGAGATCTCCCCTCTACTTCCGGTACCACGCCACAGTCTGCCGGAATCGCGAGGAGAGTGCTACAACCTCCGCTGCGCTAGAACAAGGGAGAGGAAGGTCTTCGTCGAAAATTTAACGTGTGACCGATCAAGGGAGCGCTGCTGGAACGTGGCTGGAAGGATTGTCTCTGCGATCTTGAGATCGGAAAGAGTACGACTACATCACCCACGAGAATCTGCCTCGTTAAACACTTTGGAATCTTCGAGGTGAGTTATTCCATCGACTGCTGCAATCTAGTAGATAGATCTTGGCTTGTTTGTTTGTATGCGATAGAATTTTTTGTTTTCCATGCTATGAACCCCTACAAAGGGTATCGAGCCGTGTCTATATGTAGATCTGCAGACAGTAGAACACAATGGTCATTGTGGGCGTATATGATTTTATTGTAGATTGCTTTTTGTGTACTTTGCATCTTGCGGTATGTTGGGATGAAGCGGCCCGGGCTAACCTTACATGACATCGTTCATGAGACTTGCTCCACGCTTGACATGCAACTTGTATTGCATAAGTGGCTCTGGGTGCTGTTTCTCCTAGCATAGTTAAGATCCAATTTACAACGGGTAATCAACAATGCTAGTATCAATGTTGTGGTTCTTGTTCGTAAGTTAGAACGACACTTATGGAAAGCCCCAAACCACGTAAAATATGCAAAGAAAGTAGAAGCGTCTAACTTTGTTTTGCAGGGGTGTGCAGTGATGTGATATGGCCATGATTGTGATTATATTTGATGTATGCAATGTTACTTATTGTAAGTTGGCAACCGGCAGGAGCCATATGGTTGTCTTTAATTTCTGTTAAGACCTGCGTGTCTATTCAAAATAGTTGTAATAGTTGAAGCTGGTGGACGACAACCATGAAGAAGCGTCATTGACCTTGATGCTATGCCGGTGATGATGGAGATCATGTTCATGCTTGAAGATGGAGATCGGAAGCACAAAGAAGAAAGGCCATATCATATCACATATTATGAATTGCATGTGATGTTAATCCTTTATGCATCTTGTATTGCTTAGTAGACGACGGTAGCATTATAAGATGATCCCTCATGCACATAAATTTCAAGTTCTAAAGTGTTCACCCTTAGTATGCATTGCCAAAGCTTGCTGCTCAAGCACCACGTGATGATCGGGTGTCTTTGATTCCGCGGGTGAATACAACGTAAGCAAGCCAGATTTGCTTATGCGGTAGCTAAGGTTTGATCTTGACGAGCCTAGCATGTACAGACATGGCCTCAGGAACACGGATTACCGAAAGGTAGAGCATGAGTCATATAGTAGATATGATGAACATGTCGATTGTTCGCCGTTGAAGCTATATCAACTCTCGTGATGATCGGTTTTGATATGGTGGATTTGGTTCATGTGATCACTAAAAACAATGTGAGGGATATTGTTTTAAGTGGGAGTTCACCTAGATTAATTTAATTATTAATTAGAACTCAATTTATCATAAACTAAAATCAAAGTGAATTTGCATAGTTGTTGTAGTCATTGGCATCCGTTTACCACCTTGCGCTTAGTTTTAATTGAGATGATAGAACTATAGAATTCTGGTTAGTTACTTTACGAACTGGTATCGTATTGTTTTGAAGTGTTAATCTAAAGTTTAAAAGTCCTATTGCAAACTTTCAGTAATTTCCGGTTACTCCATAAAGTTTAATAATTAGTATTAAAACAAGAGTGACAATTCCAAGTGTTAGTGTTTGAGTATCATGTTTGTCTCCATGATTCTTGATATTCAAAGGATTGTCTTAATATCAAGGTTATCTAGGATCTGAAAGAGTTGTTTCAGAAACCATGATGTGTGGAAGATATTGTGATATCTGAAACGAAGTTTTGGTTACAACATGATAGAGTATAATATGGCAAAAGTCATGTTCTCATGTTTGATGAGAATTTGCAAAAGGTTGGAGACACTAGTTGTCTTAATCTTCCAAAAGGTTTTGGAGAGCAACATTATACTCATGATTCACCGTTACAAGCTAAAGAAGCTAGATCATGGATAAGTCCATGATGAGGGTGAATATTTGATGTAGGTAAAATGTTTACTACACCAAGAGATTACTAAAGAAAGGAATTTGAAAGAACACCAAATATTTGATAATGGTGATCTACTTCAAAGTGCAAGTTCAAAGACATTGGTATTTAACTATACACGCTTTGGACTATGTGTCATAAGTATGACTCCACTATTGATGTTGATAGATTCTTTCAAATGTAAAAGGAAATACTTGAAAGAGAATCTCATAAGTATATGGCAGAAAAGAAAAGACTAGAATTGTTCAGTTTAAGTATATAGATGATATACGTGTTATGGCTATATTCTTTGCTTATTAAACAATGTGGTTCTTAAGTATTTGATACTGAATTTGTTGGTGAATCGTCATACGAAACAACACAATTCATGAACTACAATGGCCTAAGTAACTAGCAAAGAATATGTGATGATGTTCATCGAAAACAAATAAAGGGTTATTGTGTTGCTCGTTAAACATCAAAGCTTGCCTTCAGGATTTGTTTTATCAGTATTATGAGAACAAAAGGGTTGTTCAAATAATTGCCGTAATCCATAAAGATGGATGATTCACAAATCTCGTTGGAGAAATCACATCCATAAAACTAGTGCTAAAATTGTCGAAAGACAAATTGATTGAAAGATCACTTAGGAAGTGACATCGCCGTTTAAATTATATTTGAAAGAAAACATGAAGAAACTCCATGTGGATGGAATTTTGGAGTCTTTTTATTTTTTATAAAATGACGTTTGTGAAAATTTACTAGAGATAATTAAAAAATAGTTAATAGGCCAAAATGGAACGAAAGACTAGCTTATTGGAACTTGTGCATATTGTTGTACGAACTCCATTATGTGTAGTCAAGAGCGATGGATTTCAACTTCATATGCTTTCTCCGAAAATTTGAGTGAATATGTGAATATTTACTTAATAAGGATGAAGTATGAAATATTTGAAAAGTTCAAAGATTTTCAAGATGAAGTGCAAAATCATTGTAACAAGAATATAAATAGTTTATGATAAGATCATAAAGGAAGATATTTGAGTTACAAGTTTAGCATAATACCTAAGATTTAAGGAATCGTTATGGATTTGCATTTCGAAACACCATAAGAGTATGGAGTATTCGAGATATGTAATTAAACCTTGTTTGACATGGTAAGATCAAAGGTATAATTCATAAAACTGCCATTATATTTTAAAGATTAAAAGCTTTAGAGATTACCGTTTTTCCACTGAAAAGAGCTTCATCATAATCCGCTGAAATGACACCATATAAAGTTATGGTTTGGGATAAAACCCAAGTAGTCCTTTCTTAAACATTGGTATGCTATGCATAAAAAAGATGTGTGCAACCAAAGTCGGATGAACCTGTCTTTGTATAAATGTTAAGTATTCCTCCATAAACACCGGAGACAAAAGTGTTTGTCGCTTAGAACGTCAAGTTTCTTTGAGAAGGAATTTTTCGTGAAAAGTTAAGTGGGAGGACAATAGAACTTTGATAAGGTTAAAAGAACCTTAGCTATATGTGCAAAGTTGTGCAGCACCGAAAAGTGTTCCGGAGGCAGCTACAATGCTCATGGCTCACGTGCCTCAAAGGTTGTGGTCACGGAGGTCTAAGTTTCTATTGAACCAAGTAGGTCGAGTAAACAATCAAATACCAAGATTTGAGGGTTGAATCATTATTTGAGAATAATGAACAGACTACATGCAAAGAAGCGATGATGGGCCCTGACTCCGTCAAATGGCTTGAAGCCATATAATCCGTGATAGTTCCATACACGAGAAATCAAGTTTTGAACTTGAAGGACCCTCGAAAAAGGTGTAAGACCTTGCAGTTGTGTTTGAATCTATAAAGAAGTAGACATGGATGTTTCACATCTATGAAATAGTCGACATGTTGGGAAAGAGTTCACAACAATGTTCAAAGGTTGTGTATGACAAGATTTGATCTTTCATAGCGATTTTTAGTCTAGACGGATTAATGTAGCAACCACTACATATAATTTGTTATGTGGTAGTAGAATAAACAAAACAAGTTCTTCTAAAAGAATGGTTACCTAGGACGTGTGCATGACACGGTCCAAAGGGTTTTGTTAATTCAAAGGATGCTAAAAGCATATGCAAACTTCAATGGTTGAAGTAAGCATAGCGGAGTTGGAATCTTCACTATGATGAAACTGTTAAAAGAGTTTAATTTCATCGGAGACAATGAAGATGCTTGCATTTGCAAGAAATTAAGTGGGAGCACTAAGACATGTTTCTAATACATTATGTGGAAGACATATTGTTGATTGGAAATAATGTATCTTTTATTAACACATATTAAAGAATTTCATCCCGATGAAAGACTTAGGCAAAACCCAAATATTTGGCATCAATAGACGCTAATATGGTTGTGCCGTATACATAGACGAGATATTGAATGAATTCAATATAGAAACTACAAGAAAGGTTCTTGTTGCACAGAAAGGATTGAAAGAGTTCAATGTTGATTCAAGTGTATTGGCACTTGGTAAGTGAAACAAAGATTCAAGTATAGATTGATACTTGATGTATGAAATCACAAAGAGTATTTATATCAATCATACTGTGATATGTACAAATCCAGATATGTCCTATGCTATAAATATTATGAGCATATACCAGAATGATTCATAAGATGATCATTGGACGATAGTAAGGATATCCTTATGATCTTTTGGAAGAACTAAGAATATATTATTTGTAGAAGTGACTAATAGATGGTTAGTTCATTGTAAAAGTACTACATTGATACTAGTTTTGTCACAGAGTACAAATTAAGTTTTATCTCAATCTAAACTAAGGGTGGCACAATATAATGGAAAGTAAGTTCCATAATGGATTTGGATGAGTTCCAAAGTTAAGACATTGTGACAGATACTACAACAAAAGGCTAAGTATATGACTGCTATTATAGCAGCAAAAGAGGGCATTTGTGTCAAGTAGTTTGTTATCAAACTAGGTGTAGTTCACAGCGGGATAATACTATGAAGATATATTGTGCGACAATATTATCAACATGTTTTAACCCCAAAGAACTAAAGGTCACACTGAAAGACCAAATTATACAAAGCCATCTCATTAGAGAATGAGTGATGCGTAGGGACGCAAAGACATGCAATTACACATGGACCTGGAAGTGTCAGATCCGGAGATCAGTTAACCACTAGCAATCGTGTACATACAACACCAGAAAGCCATAGGTGTTGAAAACACAAAGGTTTGAAACTAGATTATTGACTCTAGTGCAAGTGGGAGACTGTTGGAGATATGCCCAAGAGGCAATAATAAAGTGGTTATTATCATATCTTCATACTTATGATAAATGTTTACATACCATGCTATAATTGTATTAACCGGAAACATTAATACTTGTGTGATTTGTAAACTTAATTTGAAGTCCCTAGTATAGCCTCTATACTTCACTAGCTTGTTGGTTGATTGATGATTGTGGTTTCCCTATCATGAACATTGAGATGTTATCAACAACAAGATCATATTGTTAGGAGAATGATATGGTGGACATACTCCTATAGATAAGCGTAGCATAAAGATCAAGTCATTTCAATAGTTCAATTGCTATATGCTTTCTGATACATAGTAACCTAATTCCTTCGACCATGAGATCATGCATATCACCTTTACCGGATGGATGCTTTGATGTCATCAAACACCACCGTAACAGGGTGGCTATAAAGGTGGCATTGAGTGTTCGGAAAGTATTGGTTGAAACACATGGATCAAGAGTGGGATTTGTCCATCCACATGACGGATAGATATTCTCTGGGCCCTCTCGGTGAAATGTCATCCAATTAGCTTGCAAGCATGTGACTTGGTCACAAGGGATCACATATCACGGGAACGAGAAAAGAGTACTTATCAGTAACGAGGTTGAACTAGGTATGCAGAGATACTGACGATCATAACCTCGGATAAGTAACATATCGTGAGACAAAGGGAAATTGGTATCGTATGTAAGTGGTTCATTCGATCGCAAAGTAATCGTAGAAATATGTGGGAGCCATATGAATTTCCAGATTCCTCTATTGGTTATTGTTCGGAGAAGTGTCTCGATCATGTCCGCATAATTCACGAACCGTAGGGAGACACACTTAAGGATTCGACGTTGTTTGAGTAGTTATGGTATTATGAGAAAGAGACCGAATGTTGTTCGGAGTCTCGGATGGGATCCGGGATATCACGAGGAGATCCGGAATGGTCCGGAGAATAAGATTCATATAAGGAAAGTCCCATTTCGGAGTTGGGGAATGGTTCCGGTGTTTTCATCGGGAACATTCTAGAAGGTCCCGGAATGTTCGACACTCCGGGGAGGGAAGGGTACATGAATGTGTCATTATAAGTTGGAATGATTGCATCATGTACTAGGTGTTCTTGCTGTCCAAAATAAACGGTTTATTTAAATCCTAAATTGAAAAGTCAGACGGCTAGTTTGAAAGTCAAACGGCTAGTTTTTTGGAAAGTGGAAAGAGGAGGAAAAGAGGAGGCCGAGTTGGGGAGGGATTCCTCCTCCCCAAGCCGGCGCCCCACTCCAAGGCCAAGTTGGGGAGGACTCCTCCTCCCTTGGCCGGCCAGCCCCTCCCACCTATATAAGGAGGGGCGGGGCTCCATCCTAGCACACACAAGTTCCTATCTTCTACCTCCGGTTTAGAGCCGTTTTGGTTTAGAGCTTCTAATTGCTTTAGCCAGCGGTTTAGAGCCTTCTAATTGGTTTAGAGCCTTCTAATTGGTGTGTCTAATTACTAGACCACTAATAGCCTCTCTCATAAGCTCCACCATACTCGCACCGGCTTAAGGCGAAGCCTCATGAGATCTCCCCTCTACTTCCGACCACGCCGTTGTCACTTGGAATCGCGAGGAGTGCTACAACCTCCATTTTCTTTGGAACAAGGAGAGGAAGGTCTTCGTCGAGTACCGAACGTGTGACCGATCATGGAGCGCTGCTGGAACGTGGCGCTGGAAGGATCGTCTACGCGATCTTGAGATCGGAAAGAGTACGACTACATCACCCACGAGAATCTGCTCTCGTTAAACACTTTGGAATCTTCGAGGGTGAGTTATTCCATCGACTCGTTGCTGCAATCTAGTAGATAGATCTTGGCTTGTTTGTTTGTATGCGATAGAAATTTTTTGTTTTCCATGCTACGAACCCCTACAGCAAGATGCCTACAACATTGCAGACGACTCATTGTTCGAAAATGATAGCGCTTCCATGGGCGTGGGGGTCACTGCCGCGTCGTTGGCCGCTTCACTTGCGGCGTCGCTCGTCGACATGAAGAAGTTGAGCCAACGAACCGCGAGCTACACCACCGAGGAGGACAAGGTCCTATGTGTAACATCCCAATTTCAGCAACCCTGATTAGTTGTCCAGAATGCAAAAATCAGGGGGAACAAAATTTTTTTCTTGTTTATTGGTGCAGTGTTTGCTTTTTGTTTGTTTGTACTTGTGCACATAAGTGTATACCATATGATACTCCTTACCTCACCATCAGTTGACAAAAGCTATTTAACAAAACTATCCTGGCTCACTTTACATATTGTCAAATGTTCTGGCATTTCAAAACATGAGCCAAGATGCTTATGTAACCAAAACTATTTTGGTCGCTTCTTTTGACAAAACTATGGAGATATATATATAATATAACCTCCTTATGTTTTCAAGACAGAACCCTTACCTAATCTTATCTCTAGTTTTCCCAAAACCTCTTTTCAAAGCATTTTAAATTCTATTCTTGGTAGAAATACCAAGGACTCTCATCTTATTCGAACTTCAACCTTTTCAAAATACCTATCCTTACCTCACGCAATGCTTGATGGTAACCCCAGTAGTGGGTTTGCTTAGATTATAAGATGAGTTGCCTTGATCTGCTGTCTGACTTGTTTGCTTAGGAAGTAGTATGAGCCACTCTAGGAACTCATCACTAGGGTCTAGATGTTTCAGAATCACCACATCCTAAGCAAGAAAACAAAGCAAGGTCAAATCACTATATACTAGGTGATCATCTAAAACCCTTAACCAGATCCATTCTGAAGTGATCTATTCTAGAAGCTTCCAAGTCCATGAAGACCAATATCAAGCTTGGGCCCCTTCTACTCAATCTACACTTCAACCTCATCCAATTGATGATGCTTTGGTACCTTGCAACCCCTCCAAAAACATTCCCTCTCATACTCTAGTCAAAATCCTCAAAACTGCCAAATTTGACCAAGTCTGGAAACTGTTCCAACATCACCTTTTTGAATGCCTCCCTTTCTCAACCCTTGTGCATTTTTGGAAATGCACCTGAACCAACTTGTTAACCATCCTAAGGACTACCAAGGCCCACCTTTTGACCTTGGTTAGATCATCCTCCAACCTACTAGATATTGATGGTTTTGCAGGCAAGAAAATAACTTTTCCTGTAAATCGAGTCATCATGCCTACTTCGACAGAAGCTCACACCCTCATCCAACCTTCTATGGACCAACTCTTTGCATGGTTGTGTTCTACTCATATAGGTCTATCAAAACCTACTTCCATTGTTCCAAGTGGACCCTTGTGCTACCTAAACCCACATGGTTTATAAGGCATCATGACTCATCTGGTATGGCAGCCTTATTTTCAACAAAGTTTGCCATCACAGTTAGATCACCTCAAATGTAACCAAGCCAAACACCTTCTTCCATGACCATCTATATGACTTAGTCTAACTAATCATCTAACCCTTGCATCAAGGTGAACTCTGAACTCCAAGATACAACCATGTTTTGATGGTATGAAATTAACACCACCCTAGATCCCTAATCTAGGGTATTCCACCAAAATCAACTTGCATTCTCCAATCCCAAGGTTGAAAATGCTTGCTACACCTTGTCTACATCATCTATCTTGATCATCAAAATTTCTCAAATATTATCCATAATTATTATGGCTCCAAATCTATTTAATTCCTTTAATAGACAAAATCTCAAAACCCCTCTCCCAATGGAAAGTTTGGTTTTTGTCAAAACACTTCCCCAAATTTTGGCTCATGTGAGTTCCATATATCATACCCCATATTCCCAATTCAAAAATAAATCTTTTTGAGAAGCTTTATTATTTCTTTTTGCCTATTTTCTTAAATGGCAGAAATGGAATAATAATTGTTTTAAATACTTTTAATCCCCAATAAATCTTGGGAAAATTCCCCTAGGTGTGCATACACATTTGGGACCATCTCCAACCAAAAACCCACCTTTCCCAATGTAAAAATATCAAATGATCTTCTAGAAACCACTTCTGCTCTTTTTGAATAAATGGATTTATGAGGACTTAAACCCCTTATAAAAATCCCAAACAAATCCCAGGAGTTTAGCTTGCCCATGCCCATCCACCAGTACCATCTCCCACACTCTTTCCAACATAAATAAGGGAACCCCTTCACAAGCCCTCTTGGGATCAAATCAAGCAAAACCAATTAAACTCGAACAAAACTAGGACCAAACCACCACCAAAGCTTGTCAAGCACTCCTCCACAGCACCCAACACTCCCCTGGTCGTGAGAACTGTAGCTCCACCCTAGCACTTACCCATTTTACCCTTGGATTAGTGGAGAGAGAGACAACCAAAATCTTACAAAGATTGCCCATTTAATTGGCCACAACTGCCACTCCCTCCCTCTCTGAGATCCAGCACGACCAAATCCCCTTCCTACCCCTCCCCACCACCCTCTAGGCCAATCCCTGGCCAGCTCTATCCCTCCCCCATGTCCAAAGTGGACATTTGCACCGTCTACTCCTCCCTTGGTATAAAGGCCAGAGGCCACCCCCAGCACTCCCCTGCCCCGCATTTGCTCCCTCTCCTCCTCCACTTACCTCCCCTAGCTCCACTCCTTCTCCCCTGCTCAGATCTGCCCGGAAGAAGAAGAAGGAGAAGCTTTGGGTTCTCCCAAAAATCAAGCAAGGCTCCCTCCCCCTTGCTCCCCCTTCGCTGCATGTCATCTGGTCGACTCCCCTACCTCCCCTGCATCTAACCATAGTCTCCTTTTTACCCAGGACCATCCCCTTCGTCGCCACCGTCAAGCTCCGACGAGGTAGCTCTCGGTCACCGTCGCACGAGCACCTTCCCAGGCGTGAACCCGACCGTGCCACCCCTCGATCTGCTCGCCGTCGACCACCGCGTCCTCCTGCACCCTCCTCGACCTCCCCCGAGCCCCTGGTAATATTCCCGGCGAGCTCTGCCATCCCCTAGGGTTCCGCTGCCGCGGGCTCTGTTTTGCTGAGGACGACGATGCCCCGCCATCCGTCTTCACTTAATCGAACGACCCCCAGGCCTCCTTACCCCCTCGCTCCCTCGTGGTCACTAACGCCGGGCCCCGTCTGGCAGGTTCAAGCCGCGGGCTCCCGCGCGCCGTGCCGCCTGTCATGGGCCAAATTCCCTCTGTGCAGCCCAACCTCCCCAGATCCTGGCCCAACTGCCCTGCTTTCTTTTTTCCTTTTAATTCTAGAGCCAGATTTGTAGCAGCTAATTTAAATCCATTTAAAAATGTAAACAAGATCCAATTGCTAGGATCTAAATTTCAGAGAGTTCTCAGATGTTTTCTTAAACATACAGAGGTAACCCCTAGTCAAAAATAATTTCCATTAATTGTTGGAAATTAATCTGCAGGAAGGTGTACTTTACACCAAATAATTTCCTTAGGGAGTTTTACATCTCCAATTGGGGAGAACCAAAGCTTTACTGGCAGATATTTGAAATACCTGTCATCTAGCATAGGCCTTATGTCAAGGTGAACAGTGGTGTGCCCATAGCAAAAATGACAAAAACAACCATTATCACCCTTGAGTACAATCTCTAGGTCAAACCAAATGTGGTATTGACCAAATTCCACCTCCTAGTACACCCTAGTACAAAATCTATCAAACCCCAGCAGCTCACATTTTATTGAGTTCTTGTTGAATTTTAGTGAATTAAACTTGTCTGTGTATCCCTTTTTCACTTAAATAAATCACACCAGGAGTTTGACAACTCCAAAAGGAGTGAATCCAATTCCTACAGAAAGGTATTCTAAATGCCTACCACATGCCCTTAGAATCAGCTCAAGAGATTCTGTAGAATTAATCTGGTGAAAAAGAGAAAAACCTTACAGAACTGCCTTTGAGAATTTCCTGAGGGCATTATGGTAATTGTTTAGACTTGATTCCAACTCTATGTGGTTCAGTACATCAAACACTACCTAACCACCCAAGGAAATAATTTTTGGGCCTCCAGATAAATTCTGGTGAATTATTTCCTCAAACTAGAGTTTATTCCACTATAAAAAGCATAACTAAATCTAGGTAATTGATAATCTAGTGAAACCACTTGTGTTGGTTTTGTTTTTTCAAGACCTATCTGAGGATATCATTGTTGCACATTGGTATCCCACAGACCTCAGAAACCCCACTCCAAGTTCATGGTATTTAGCCTTGACAACTATCTTCCAAAGGGAAAAACACCTATATGGCAATCTAGTAATTCCACTCCTAGTACCCAACTCCTCCCAAAACCTACTGATTTAAGTAGGATTCTTTATGCTTGTTTGTTGTATGGTTTGATGCATGTATGCCTTGTATTGATTGTGGTATTGTCTGCTTGCATGTATACTCGATGACGACGATAGTGTGAGTGTTTGACGACCTGAAGGAAGGGACTTCTTATTATTATTTATTGGGTATTCCTGGTTATCTAAAGAAGTCCAGGGACTTATTGCTGATCACAGGCAAGCCACCATTTCCCGAATTCTGATACTTGTCCTACTCTTTTTATTACATGTTTTGTATCCTCTTTATAAATTGCATTATCTACCTACATGTCTTGTTTTACAAATACTATGTTGATGACTTGGCTCCTCCAAGTTATGACTTTGTGTCCCTCGTGGCACCACCCTGATGTACCTACCATTTTATCCCTTTAGATCGAGAGTACAAAGGTCATCATCCTACCTCGTTGAAAACCCCGACTTTAAGAAAATGAACTGTTTTGGGGATTCACCCTACTACAAATATTTCAAAACTGTTTTGTAAAACCCTTGGGAAGAGGCATCGTTCCAAGCAGATGTTTTAACAAAAGAAATGGTGTTCTTGAGAAATGAGAAAGTGAAGGGATGTTCTATGCCTTTACCGGAACAATTTCTATCCGTGCAACCACATTACCCCAGGTGTTGGGGCTTAGCTCGTAGTTTGTCTTCATTAGTTGAGGCAGCTTGTACAATGCTTATAGGGAGAGATCCCTTGAAGCCCGGGCAGGCGCTAACAGATCTATGGATCTGAAGCCTGTAGCTTGCTTCGGCAAGAGTGATCCTGTTCTGGCAGGAGTGCCGGTGCAACAATTGGGTCTCCCACGGACGGTATGACTTAGGTGGTACAGAAGGAAGTGGAGTCACCAGATTAAGGTATACGCCAGGTTGCATGTCAACACCTGGATTTTTAATCCCAGATGCCCGTTATGCCATACCTCGCAATCCCAGAATTACCATTTTTGCGAGACATAACGGATTGGATATCACAGTACATCATCCATTATAAACCATACATAAGGTCTTACACAAATAAGGATCTCATGATCGAGTCTCTAATACAACAAGCAGCGGCAATAAAAGATAAGCGTAGCGGTGGGGTCCATCTTCAAGGGCACAAGCAATGCTGACGAAGGCAGATAGTCCTAGTTATCATAGCCGTCCTGTTGGCCATCATCTTGATAGTCTCCTTCATAGTCTGGCCATGAGAATAGCCAGGGACAAAAGCCATGAGTACTCTTTAAGTACTCGCAAACTACCACTAACAAGTAGTATAATTCTAAGTTAAAGTACTAGACCTAAGTTTAACTATAAAGTTAAGTTTGAAACCTAAGCTGAGTTCTGAAGCAAAGAAAGATAAAATAAAGTTCTAGAATCACTTAAGTTGGGAAGCTATTGTCATAAACACAACCCTGTTGTGGTCAAGTCAAGATTCATCATTCAGTTCAAGTTATTTGAAAACATCTGACAACGAAACAGTATGGCCATTCCAACTGTCCATAACCGCGGATGCGGCTATTCGAATAGTTTGACACTCTGTAGAGGTGGTACACTTTCACCATAAGATTCGATACATCTGTCAGGGATAACCCTGAATCATCATACTTAGTATGCAGATAATCAAACATAACTTTCCCTTTACACACCCTAGTATAAGCACCACTCCTATGAGCATGGCCTCCCAACCATGGCCATCAGTCATCTTGGGCACTGCATAGGTGGACATCATGAGAGGTAGCCTCAGCTCAAACCTCTCCCGCAAGGGAACTAATACTAATGCATATAAATTTCCAGCTAAGCCTTACCCAATTCAGGTAGTGTGGTTGACGAGGGTTTAACTCGTCAATGCCCATTGTTATGGACTTGGGTTTTGGAGAAGGAGGGAGCGCTGGAGACATCTATCGGCTAGCAAACAAGCACACAGGGGACAAAGGATTTACCCAGGTTCAGGCCTCGTAGAGGTCCCTACTCCTGCTTGTCTGCTCGTGGAATTATTGAGGGAGTCGAAAGTTACAATGGTGCGTAGATGTAACCTGGCGAAGGTTGTGGAAACTAGGGTTGCGTGTGTCCTTCTCGCTGCCCCCTCCTAGCCTTTATATAGATAGGCTAGGTCTCGGGTAGTAGGTCGAGTCGGTTACAAGTTAGGGTTTTCCCTTTAATCTTTCTATCTTTAGCTTCTTCTTGTTCTTCAAGCAATCGAGAGTCCGAAGGTTACTCGAGTCCCTCCATCCGGGCCTTGGCGACACTGTGGGCCTATATGTATTTGGACCGTATATAACAAGCTCGAGTACCTGTAGGGTATACCCATGTCAGTAGCCCCCGAGTGTCCAGTGGAATCGCAGATTCGATTGGGGACTTTTTGAAGCCTTCGAGTGCCTAAATGAGTACATTTCGATTGCTTTTATTTGTGTCATACGGATTGTTGATATACGTGCCTGATATAACCGAAGTATCGGTATAAGTTAACCACCTTAGGGTGAAACAACGCAATCTACTCAAATTCGAGTCCCCAGACTCGAATCCGGAAAAGTGCTGGTGTAATTCGACTCAGGCCGCGGAGGTCTTACAGGAGTCGAATTCTAGTTATATGGGTGTGAGCACTCGACGCGTCCGTCAAGGCATGTTCATCATGCCTATAGGCACGGATACATTTCTAGTAGTGCGCAGTTAAATGCGTTGCCAGGCCTTATTCAGGTCTTACCTTCACGCCATAAGCGCGGCATCCGAATTTTATCATCGCGGAGACGATTTGGGCGTCCCAGGAGATGTAGTCTCATTGTAGGGAAAATTTGTGAGGCGGTGTCGCCAAGGGTTGCGAGTGAGGATGTTATCAACACACCGTTTTTGTGCAAATAATCATAGGGTGCGCGACCAGCGCTCCCTATGGGAGTAGCCCCCGAGTGCCTGGTTGAGTCGAAGACTCAGGCAGGGACTAAAGAACTTTTGCGACTGCTGTCGTCTTTTACTTTCTTATTTTAGTCAAAGACTCAGGCAGGGACTAAAATACTTTTGCGACTATTGTCGTCTTTTGCTTGCTTGTTTCAGTCGAATTTGTTTCCGGTGCTCCCTATGGGAGTAACCCATGTCCGTAATCGAACTGTGTTTCGAGTGGTTGGGTTTGCTTTGTGATTGTCCATGTTCCTGCAACAAGAAAAGAAAAAGTCGTAGGGTGTGCGGCCAGCGCTCCGTATGGGACGTGACAAGCGGTGGGTCCCACTTTCTGACTTTGATTTGACTGGGCGTGCGTAATCTTATTTTTAACTGCGCCTCCTCGATTTCCACGCGTAATGGTAGAAGTGGGGGGACGGTTCGCACTTCCTCTTCTCCACGTGTCCAATGCGATGCGTGCCACGCGTCTAATAGGGTTTTTGTCAGCCGTTGGATTGCATCTCCCAGGGGTTAAGTAGCGGCGCTACGGCGGTAATTTTCCATCTGCACTCTTTCGTCCTCGCTGCCATTGCCATTGCTGCTGTTCTTCTGCTTTCCCACGCTCGTCTCCTCCACAGCGCTGGACTAACTCTGTTCATTTCCAAGCTACTTTCTGCGCTCTCATCGCCGCCGCGCAATGGGAAAGAAGAAAGTAGGTGCTGCCGCTGATTCCGCGGCCACCGTTGCCGCGATGAAGAAGAAGGGTGGCTCCGCTGCTACGGGCACCAGTGCCTCCGACGGCGGGAAGAAGAATGTCGCGGGCACCCGCGTGACAAATGGTGCATGGCACCCCTCCATCATCAAGGCATCGGATCTCCATCTTCTTCACCAGGATGGAGTTATTTCTGCGGCAGTCGCCGATGCGCGCGTCCCCAGCGGTGAGACCATTCCTGCTCCTCCCGCTGGTTTTCAAGTGATGTTTCTCGCATTCATCATTCGTGGTCTCTCCTTGCCTCTCCACCCCTTTCTTAGGGCTCTTCTTTGCTTCTACGGGCTCCAGCTCCATCAGCTGTCCCCAAATTCGATTCTCCACATCACCTGCTTCATCACCCTTTGCGAGTGATGGCTCGAAATCGAGCCACACTTTGGTCTTTTCAAGCGCTTGTTTAAATTGAAGCATCAGTCCGCATCTGGCTCTTTAGTTTATGACGTAGGTGGTTGCGGAATCCACGTCGACCCATCCGCCACCTACTTCGACATCAAGCTTACCAAGTCCGTCCAGGGATGGAGGGACAAATGGTTCTATGTCCGCGATCAGAAGGCCAAAGATGAGCACTTTGGACTCGCGCCCTTCGATCCGGCGACTCCCTGCAAGAAGATGCGTTCTTGGAAGAACGTAGTTATGACTGGCGAACTCGTGGAGACGGTAGTGCTGTATCAGCACGTCTGCGACCTCGAAAGTCGCATAGGCGCAGAAGAGTGAGGCTGCGCTCTTATCAAAACTTGGCTGCGCCATCGCGTCCAGCCTCTCCAAGCTAGAGTCCATGCCATGTTTCAATGGAGTGGCGCTGATGATGCCACTCGCGTGTCTGCCGATGGCATGTCCGCGAGTGAGGTGGATAAGAGGATTCGACTGGTCACGAAGTGCACTGTCAAGGATGTGCTTCCAGGTGAACCAGTTGTTCCTCCTTTTGATGCTTCGAATCCTCCTCCCGAGGTATAGTTGTGATACGCAGTAGCTTATTTTCACGGTTGCTTTTATATTTGCTTACTTGTTCTGTTTGTATGCAGGATTGGGCGGTGTCGCCTTGTATGCCTCCTCTTCCTGAGGGGATTATGCCTCATGAAGCTTTGGAAGAGGACAAGTCTGAGTCGACTGTCCCTTCTGATGTGGAAGAGGAAGCCCTCGAGTCTGAGAGCCCGGATACTCGCAAGCATTCGTGTAGCAAGTACTCCGACACGTCGACTCCTTCGACTCCAGGAGGCACGGCTGTTGGCACGGAGTCACCAATTCCAGCTGTTCCTGTGAGGGCTGTGGCACCGTCTTCTCGCAAGAAGATGTGATTGCCCAGGGAGTCTTCGTCGGAGTCGGCGGCGGCCACGTTTGATCTTGACAAATTTGACTGGTAAGTTTGCTAGGTCATTCATTCTTTTCTATTTTCTTCTTGTTGACTTTGCCCTGGAGTTTGCCATTTCTCAATGTGGATTTGGTCTTGTAGTCAAGAGGCGCCGTCATCTTCTGGCGACGTTGAGTTTTTGAAGGAATCGTGAGTCGCGACTTCAAGGGCCAAGGTAGAGGTCGAGCACGCTCCTTTCCCTCCGGCGGCGGCCCACTCCAGGCACAATTCCTCGAGCTCTCCTCACATAGGGGAACATCGAATGGTTGCTCGGATGACCGTTCAGCAAACTTCTTCGGAGTCGCTGGAGGACCATGTAAATATATCTTTTCTTCTTTTTGGTATGGCAGTCGACGTTCTCTGTTGCCTTCTCTGATTCCTTGTTTGTGCGACAGCTCCTTGTAAAGGCAGCCGCGCAAGTGGCGGAGCAGGTGATGGCGATGGGTCGCCAGCATGCAATGCTGGAAACGCGCCACCGCGTGGTTGAAAGTGAGTGTTCTACACTTATTCTTTTTCGTCTTCTCCTTTTGGTATAGTCGATTGATAGTCAACTTTTGGTTGCCATGTAGCCAAGCATAACGCTTTACTGCGCAACATTGCCTCCTTGGAGAAGACATTAGCTGCGGCTATGAAGGGGCGCGACGAGGCAATCGCGGCTCGTGATGATGCGCAGAAGCGCGAAGAGGATCTGCGTGCCTCCTTTGTGGCTAGGGAAAAGTGGTTTGAAGAGCAACTGTTCTCAGTGGCCAAGGCCCTCTCAGGTACCTTTGCTGGTAGATATTTTATTGTTGTCCTTCTCTGCATCTGGAGTTTTGCCAGTGGCGCTAGAGATTTCATCCATGTGTGGGTTTTCTGTGCAGATGCTGGCGATTTGAGCTTTGACCCACAGGCCCTTCATCGCGATGACGCTCTGGCAGGCGCGGTGTCTGCAGTCGAGGACCATAGCGCCACTGTCCAAAGTACATTGTCCAAGGCCAAGGTCACCCTTAGTCGCCTCCGGGAGGAGTTGATGCCGAAGGCGAAACTGGTTGATAATGTGGACGAGCTGGTGGAGTCACTCGCCGGGGGTGTGCCTGCCACCTACAAGAACTCCCTCCGTGCGGATGGCGTGATCATGTCACTCGCCATGGTGCAAGCCCACAGAGTCGAGATAGATCCCTCTGCGGTGTCGAAGGCGATGCCTGTTGGCGCAGACGGTCAGCAGGTAGTCTTTGCTCCTTTCGCGACTGCCTATGCCAAATATGGCCATTCCTTGATAAATACCGTTGCCAAGTATTCGGAGGAGCTCCAACATGCGAAGAAGGCGGCGAAAGCTTCGGCCTCAGGGGCCGGCGGAAAGTCAGTGGCGTCTGATACTGCCACGGACTTGATGAAGCCCCCGAAGCCATCGAAGTCGAAGAAGCCAGCTGCTCCGTAGTTAGCTTTTTGTAATAGTTAATGAATTGTCCTTTTGGTATGAGAACGTGCCTGCTGGCGAGTGCATTTGTGAATACTTTATGCTGATCTTGAATGCATCTGTTACTTTTGCCTTTGTGTTAAGTTGGTCGCCTTATTTGCCTCTGTCTTGACTTTGTGGTAGGGTACATCAAGTGATCCTGTGGGGGGAACCCAGGACTCGCCATCTCTTGAAGATACAGTGGCACCTCCGCGCTCCAAGGTAGAGGAGCTGTCCTTGCTTTCGTGACTTCGTGATCGCGTTAAGCAGCTGGAGCGTGAGTTGCCCGTGATTCATGGTAGCACGGACGTGTGGAAGTCGAAGGCTGAAAAAGCCACCGCCCGCGAGCAATATTTGCTTGGCGAGGTGATGCAGCTGGGCAACCAATTTAAGTGTTAGTTTGTTTTTTCCTCATCTTTTCTTTTGCAGTCACTTGCAGAGGTACGTTGTACTCATGCTATTGATGCTGCTTCGTGTAGTTGTTAGCGCGCGCCATCCGCAGGAGGAGAGGGATAGAATTGCCATTCGCCTTCATGATCTCACCCAAGAACAACTTCAAGAGAGTGGATACTTCTGGGTAGATCATGATCGTGCGACTGCGTTGGCGACCCTGCAGGATCGTGCATCGCGAGTGCTGCTCTTCCTGAAGAAGTCGCAGTCGTGCTTGAAAAGCATTTATCGGGCTATGTTCCCGCTGGACGATGCTCCGTCAAGCCTGCTGGCTCTTCTTGCCAAATTTCAAGATTTGTCCCTGGTTCGCAAGTGCGTGAGGCAGCAATTGGTGGCTGGTACCAAGGCTGCCCTCTCGATGGTGCGTTTGCACAGGCCTGACGTGGATATTGCCGCCATTGCCTCTAGGCCGCCGGCGCCATCAGCAGGATCTTCCTGGAATATGGTGCCGCACTATCAGGCGGTGGACCGCCCAGCCGAGGAGATCGTCGACTTCTTCGAGGAGCAAACTAATGTTCTTCTGTTGCAAGGGTAGCCAAATATGTATCCTGCACATAAGTGTACTTGTGTTGTAAAGTTCGTATAGATGTTGTAGATAATTTATTGTCGAATGTGCATAAGGAGTTTTGTGAGCGTGAGGTGTGTTGCACTATGTGAGTCCTTTTCGTTAGCCTGGCCATCCTTTTATCTCGTTCCCTTGTCAACCTGTCAGGTGCATTGCAGCTGGGTTGAGTTTGTGTTAAGGGGTTCGATTGATGTGCCAGCTACTCAGGATGTCGCGTTTTGGTTCGAAGAACATATGTGTATTGGGTGGCGCAGCCCCCGAGTATGAAAATTGACAAAGTAAAGGAGAACACAGAGTTTCGGAGCACTTAACTTTTATTTATTCGAATAATAGTATGAAGTACAATGTGCGGCTGAGTAGCCTTGGCTGAGTAGCCTTATTTGCGATGTAAAAGTAAAGAAAACGACTAAGGATAGAAGCGTCGCGGTTGTGCGACGTTCCAAGGGTTGGAGTATGCGACTCCTGTCTCTAAATCTTGAAGGCGATAGGCGCCACCTGGGATTACTTCTGTAATCACGTACGGTCCTTCCCAGGGGGACTCGAGCTTGAGATGTCCTTGCTGCTTTAGTCGTAGGACCAGGTCACCTTCGACGAAGGATCTGGGGCGAAGCTTTCTACTGTGGTAGTTGCACAGGTTCTGCTGGTAGATCGTAGATCTTTTTGCGGCGATTTCTCTTGCTTCGTTGAGGAGGTCGATGGAATCTTCGAGTGCAAGGGATGACTCTTGTTTGTTGTAGGCGACTACGCGCGGCGCCTTGTACCGTACCTCGGCGGGTAGTATTGGTTCTGCTCCGTGCACCATAAAGAATGGCGTGTAGCCCATGGCGCTGTTTGGAGTTGTACGTAGACTCCAGAGTACGGATTGCAGCTCATCTGGCCAGCAACCCTCTGCTTGCTCGAGTGGTCGCAGGAGTCACTTCTTGATGCCGCTGCAGATGATCCTGTTTTCTTTTTCCACCTGACCGTTGGTCTATGGATGCGCTACTGAGGCGTAGCTGATGTTGATCCCCAGGTTCTCGCAGAATTCTTGGAACTCCTTGGATGTGAAATTCGTCCCGTTGTCGGTAATGATGCTGTGTGGCACGCCGAAGCGGTAGACGATGGACTCGAAGAACTTGACTGCGCTGTGCCCTGATTGGTTGGTCATTGGCATGGCCTCGATCCACTTTGTGAATTTGTCGACTGCAACCAAGAGGTAGACATAGCCTCCACGCGAGGATCTTGGCAGCTTGCCAACCATCTCGAGCCCCCATTGTGCGAAGGGCCAGGCCAATGGAATAGGCCGTAGCTCTGCGTCTGGTGCATGTGGCTTGTCCGCGAATCGCTGGCAAGCATTGCATTTTTGGACTATGTCCTTGGCATCGCGCATGGCCGTGGGCCAGTAAAATCCAGCTCGTAGAGCTTTGGCGGCAATGCGCTGCTGCGTGATGCCCGCAGGTCCCTTCATGGATGTCGAGGAGAATTGCTCTTCCGTCAGCCATGGAGACGCATCGTTGTAGCACTCCTGTGATGTTGCGTTTATACAGTTCGCCGTTGAGAACGGCGAATGCCTTGGAGCGCCACGTGATGTGCCGTGCATCTGTCGGATCGTCCGGTAGTCTCTTGCTGAGGAGGTACGTAATGTATGGCTGTGTCCAAGATTGCTCGATCATCATGACGCTCATTGGTCCCTCGAGTCCTGTGTCCAGCTCCAAGTCATCGAGTGCCATTGGCTCATTGGGTGGCGTAGCCCCCGAGTCCGTGGCTGCGCTTGTTTTCTTCTCTGCGGCCTTTGGCTTGATGGAGCGTTCGCATATGCGCTCGAGAAATACCCCAGGTGGTATGGGGGCGCAGGTAGAGCCTATGTTGGCGAGTGTGTCCGCCTCCTCGTTGCTTTCGCGACCTATGTGTCGCAACTCGCAACCATCAAAGTCTCCTTCGAGTGTATCATAGAGGTCGCGATGCTGCGATCATGTTGTCGTTCGGTCGTCGCTTTTCGTGCATTGTTTGGTTGACGACCAACTTGGAGTCGCCATATATGATGAGCCTTTTGGCGCCACAGGATTTTTCCATCCTCATCCCATGCAACAGGGCCTCGTATTCAGCCTCGTTGTTTGAGGCTGTGAACTGCATTCGCAGGATATATTTCAGCTTGTCCCCTTGAGGCGATGTCAATATGACACCTGCGCCTACTCCGTCTTTCCGTTTGGACCCATCGAAGTGCATTGTCCAAAGGTAGGACATATCTGGCTTGTCCGGGAGCTGGTTCTCCATCTAGTGCACGAGAAAGTCAGGGAGCACTTGCGACTTGATGGTGTCGTGTTTTTCGTATGTGATGTCTCGTGGAGATAGCTCTATTCCCCAAAGCGCGACTCGCCCCGTGGCGTCGGGGTTATTGAGGATATGCCCCAATGGGGCGTCGTTGACTACCACGAATGGGTGTTCCTGGAAGTAGTGGCGCAGTCGCCGGGCGGTCATAAAGACGCCGCACGCCAGCTTCTGGTAGAGCGGGTGCCGCTGTTTCATTGGCGTGAGGACCTCGCTGAGGTAGTATACCGGACATTGTATGCCGTAGACTTTGTTTTCCTCAGCTCGCTCGACGACGAGCACTATGCTGACCACCTGGTTGGTGGCGGAGATGTACAGCAACAGTGGTTCCCTTTCTCCGGAGTCACCAGTACTGGCGAGGTGGATAGCAGGCGCTTGAGATCTTTGAATGCTTCTTGCACTTCATTGGTCCACTCGAATTTTTCGGCTTTGCGGAGGAGCTGGTAGAAGGGCAGTGCCTTTTCACCCATCCGACTGATAAATCGGCTGAGGGCCGCGATTCGTCCGGCCAGTTGCTGGACGCCTCTTATGTTCTTCGGCTTCTCCATGGCCAGTATGGCTTTTATCTTCTTCAGGTTCGCCTCGATCCCCCTTGCGGAGATGAGATATCCGAGTAGCTCTGTAGCCTCTTTCGACTGCGTTGCGGTTCATCCGAACCAATCCCTCGTGTAGCTTGAGGAACTCGCGGCAGTCCTTGAGGAGGTGGCTGGACTTTCTCTTTCCATCATGCTTGTCGATGTAGAAGTGTACCGTGCATGGCCCAGACAGTTTGTCCTCGATGGAGGTCGCGGGTGCCTCATCGCGAGTGCGGTGTTGCCACACTTGCGTGGTTTTCCCGGAGTCACGGTATCCACCGCTGCGGTATCCGCTGTTGCGGTTATCGTCGCGTCTATCGCGTAGCCGGCTGCGACCATGTTGACATCATCGCGATCGTCGTAGATGCGCATGCGATGTTTCCCCTGGCGGTCGCGTCTGCGTTCGAGTTCTACCTCCTCATCAGAGTGAACGCGATTCTTCACCGAATCTTCTCCATCGGCCCACCGATTCGCGATCTCCATTAGGTGGTCGATGGTCTGGGGCTTTGAGCGGCCTAGCTCCTCCCTGAGTTCCATGCGGCGGACACCACCGTTGAATGCATCAATCGCACGGTCTTCCGAGATGTTCTCCGCGGAGTTCTTGATGATGGACCACCTTTGGATGTAGGAGCGCAGCGATTCGCGGATCTTCTTGGCATCTCAGTTCTTCGATTGAGGCCGGCCGTTTATACGTGCCTTTAAAGTTGCGCACGAAGCTGTAGACCAGCTCATCCCAGCTGCGAATGGATCCGCGTGGGAGGTTATTGAGCCATGCCCGGGCGGCGCCCTGCAGCTGTAGCTGCAAGCATTGCATGATGATGCTTACGCCTCCGTAGCCTTGACGGGAGATGTGGTCCTCTAGCCAGATCTTGGGGTCCTGTAGACCGTCGAATTTCAGGTTCTCCGATGGGAGTTTAAACCCTTTAGGCATTCACTTCTGCCTAATGGCTCTGCTGAAGCATCTGGCGCCACAGAGCTCCCCATCTTCCTCTTCCGAGTCAGTCGACCGAGCACGTCATGCCCTTGACTTGTCGATCTTGCGCTGCGTGAGGTCGTCGCGCGCATCGTAGTCGCGATCGTGTCGGCCGTGAGCGGCGGCGTCGAGATAGGTCGTGACTGTCATCGCTGGACGAGGGCGAGTAGTAGCGCTTTGCTAGCGCTTTGCCCTTTTTTGTGTCTGGTACTGGCTCCTTATCGAGGGCAGCCTCGATTAGCCCTAAGCCCGCGATCGTAGATCGGTGCATGGCCGTTCGGGGATCTCCAGCTGGCGGCTGGTTATTGAGGAGGTACATGGTGGCTGCTGTCACCGCGGCCTGCGGTGTCTTGGGAACCACGTTGCCTCTCGTGTCGACTGTCATAGAGCCGAAGTCGAGGACTTTCGCGGCCTCTATGCGCTCTTGTTCGGTGAGGTGAGCCATCCGCGACTGCCTCTTCTTGGCGAGGTACTCGTTGCCTCTTGAGGAGGATCCTCCGTAGGAGGAGAGCCTAGCACGACGAAGGCTCGATTCGTCTGCTGCTGCCTTTTCTCGCCTCAAGTTGCGCGATTGCTTGTTTTTGGCGCTTGAATTCCTCTTTTAGGAGCCAGTGGTAGCCCATCAGCAGTTCCTGCGGGGACCCGAAGGGTAGAGGTGCACCCCGTAGGGCTTCGCGGCAGCGATCCCACTCTTGCTCATTGAGCCTGATCACGACGCGTTCGCCGGTTTGCTTGTTGATCATGCTAGGAGGTTCGACTGCTCCTCCATTACCACCATTATTGTCGTTGCCACCGCTGCCACCGTTGCCGGCGTTGGGTGGATCGGTGCCGTTGCCGGTGTTACCACCGTTGCCGCGATTGGGTGGATCGGTGCCGTTGCCGGTGTTACCACCATTGCCGCGATTGGCGGAGGTGTCGCTGCATTGATGACGATGCACATGAAGTGATTGGGGGAAGCTGTTACTTCCACAACTTTCAGATCCGGAACCGTAGGTTCCATCTTCAGTGGCTAGATCGCTTAGATCGGAGTCGCGACTGTTTTCGCTGACCGTGTTCTCGACTGCCACCGGAGCGTTGAGCTTGCTGAGGGTGCCGATCGATGGAGGGAACCATGATGCTGGGGCAATCGCCGGTGTTGTCGGCTGATCAGGCATGCGAAGCGTGCCCATCTGACCAACTTGGAAGCGCAAGCTCCCAATCGCTAGGCTAATTCCGTCGCCCACGGACTCGAAGGCCGGGCGGGTGGCCGGCGTGTGGACGGTGAAGTCGAAGCCGCCGAAGAGCTGATGAATCTCCGCTATTGCGGAGTTGTAGATCGCAGTTGAAGTCGAAGGGCCGAAGAAGCCGCAACATCAGCACTCCCAGTTCCCACAGACGGCGCCAATTGACGAGGGTTTAACTCGTCAATGCCCATTGTTATGGACTTGGGTTTTGGAGAAGGAGGGAGCGCTGGAGACATCTATCGGCTATCAAACAAGCACACAAGGGACAAAGGATTTACCCAGGTTCAGGCCTCGTAGAGGTCCCTACTCCTGCTTGTCTGCTCGTGGAATTATTGAGGAGTCGAAAGTTACAATGGTGCGTAGATGTAATCTGGCGAAGGTTGTGGAAACTAGGGTTGTGTGTGTCCTTCTCACCGCCCCCTCCTAGCCTTTATATAGATAGGCTAGGTCTTGGGTAGTAGGTCGAGTCGGTTACAAGTTAGGGTTTTCCCTTTAATCTTTCTATCTTTAGCTTCTTCTTGTTCTTCAAGCAATCGAGAGTCCGAAGGTTACTCGAGTCCCTCCATCCGGGCCTTGGCGACACCGTGGGCCTGTATGTATTTCGACCGTATATACCAAGCTCGAGTACCTGTAGGGTATACCCATGTCAGTGGTTGTACGGTAAATTTGGAATGGTATCGCATCCGAATCCAACCATCAGTTTTATAAAAGGGCTAAGGCTCATGCCTCAACATTTTCATCATCATAAACCATTTGTGTTTCTCAACACATGTCAAAACATCTCAATAGAATGACTCATCATTCCAAGGTTTTCACAATTCATTTTCACCAAGTGTTCCCATCTAAAGTGACTCAAGTTTTGATCTACTCTAAACTACTAAGTTAAGAGTGTTCACTAAGGTGGAAAGATGATGGGTTCAATCTCAAGCCATAGAATGACATCTAAAGCTTATCTAAATAGGTCAAGTTTTATACTTTTTATGCTACCTTCAAAACAAGTAAGGGACTTTGTGTAAACTAAAGGAAGTAAAGCTTGTAAGGTAATACTTGGGGTAGTAATAGTCAAGGTGGTGTGACCAAAGCATGCCCAAGGCATCTTTGCTCATTCATCTAGCTTAATTTTAGTTTGCTAACAATAGCTTGCAAGTGCTAGCTTGCATTGTTAATGGTGGCTTGCCTTGGTTGGTGCAGTGGTTGAAGTTTTCTTCTTCTTCTTCTTGGTAGAACTCCTCCTCCTCATAGACTTGGTCGGTATTATCGTCTATAAATACATACGGAGTACACAATCACCAAACAATACTTAACTAGTCTAATTAGCATTCTAAGACACACATTTGATGATCTATTATCATCACAAGCATCACAAGTTTAATTCACTAGTTTCGTTCTTTTTAATTTAGAAAAGTAATTACTACTCATTGAAAAATTAACTAAGATTTAATATTCACCACTTAAAATATGGGATCATGTGGACACATGTCATCACCACATATTCTAACATGGGGGAATGTGATTTAAGGGTTGGATCATAATTACTTTGGTTTAAGTTCAATATTTAATGATTTAAAGTTACTAGAAATGCCTATATAGCATTATTTTGGTACTAGTCCAAAGTCACTGCATGTAAACCTTAATATTATTACATATTCAGATAGGTATGGTGAAATGTGATTTTTGAGAGTTGGAATCAACTCAAAACCTATCTTGGTTGATTTTATAAAAATGTTGCAAGGTGCAAATGCTTCTGTATTTTTATTTTTACTAGGAGAGATCTATAACTCTAATTGAATTAAATCTAACGGGCTTGGATAGATCATTTCAATACCTTTTAGGAAAATTTTGTTTCATGCAATTTGGATTTGTAAATCTCTCTGAATTGATTTTGAAACTCAGAGACAGAACTAAGTTTAAACTAAATAGGAAAATCCTAATTCAAACTAACTGGGTCGCGCGGGAAACTCTAACGGGTCGGCCATGGAGTCACTCAGCGTGGGGCTCAACCGACAGGGGTCCACAAGTCAGCTCATAACGCTAAGCGTGCAGGCGATGTGGGCCGTTAGATTAGTCTGAGGATCAACGACTGTGGCTTGTCGTCGACGACGGACCTGTCACCGGCGAGCTCGAACCCTAGCGGCTCGGTGGGGGTGCATAGGGGTGGTACCAAGGCTCCAGCAAGGTCGGCAAGGCGGGCAAACGGATTGGTCGTCGACGGCGAGCTCAGGGACGGTCGAGGCAGCTCCGGGGGTGGTCGCAATCAGCGGCGCCCGTTCCTCCTCTGTTGCGGGCTACTCGGGCCAAATTCCGGCGAGCAAGTGCTCGCACTTCTCCGGCTAGAGGTGGGGAATGGTCAGTGAGGTGAGGGGAGTGGAGTGGTGTGCTTCAAACGGCTGGGGGTGCCCTCCTTTTATAGGCTCGACGGCGAGACCGAGAGGGATGGGCAGGCGACGGTGGCGACATGGCTACGGGCGGCTAGCGGCATGGCTAAGGGTGGCGATCGACAGGCGGTCTCCTGGCGGTGCTCTAGGAACTCAATGCGGGCATAGGGGCAGTGGTATGCGGTTGGGGGCAGCTGGCTCTCTGAGCGGCAAAAGCGGGAATGTCCACGGCGAGCGGTGGCTATGGTGCATTGGGCGGCGAACGGGCATGTCCGTCGTGTTCCCTGGGTCGTGGCGGAGCGGTGGGCACGGGTTGTGGTCGAGCGGCGGTGTGCACGCGTGCCAGGTGCGGCGCTCTAGCGCGTGCTCGGCATGGCTCGGTGGCACTGGGCGCAGGCTCTCCTCGGTGGTCCACTGCTGGGCTTGGCTTGGGAAAGGGACAGAGGGTGGCGGTGAGGTCCTGGCTACCTCCTAGACATGGCGAGAGAGAGGGAGGTGGTCTGCTGGGGCGAGTGCATGGTCGGTCGGGGAGCTAGTGCTCGGGGTGGCTCGGCACTATGGCTAGGGACAAAGGGGAGGGGTGCTAATGGTATGGTTAGATCATGAGGGGACCAAAGGATTAAATGGAGATCAAATGGGGGCAAAACCCTGTTCAAAACAGTGAGCTATGGTTTAGAGTTTAACCCTACCTGCCAAGTGTTTGATTAAATGGCCGCAAGAAATAAACTTTTGAATTTTGAAAAGATTTTTGGTGGGTTTGCTAGGCATAAGCTTGAGACTCTGTGGTTGCTTGGGTTTTGAAAATTGAGCTTGTTTGAGTGGTTTTTGAAACAGTGGGATCTTCCCATATGAATTAGATTCAATTTTAAACTGTCATTTAAAATTAGCATTTGAAAGATTTTAGCAGATCACAAAGTGGGCCTTGGTACCTCATTATGTTTACTATCAAGGGGTGTAAAGATCCACACATGTTTCTGTTAAGTTTTTGAGTACTAGGAATAGCCAAAGTAGGCATGATAGTTAATTTGGCCAAAATGACCATTCACTTCCATTATTCATTTTGAGTTGTTCTTCTTTGGGAAAAGTTTGGGAATGATGTAGATGATGTTTATTTCACCTAAGAAACATTTTACAAGCAAAGAATCACAGAACCATGGCAATTCAAATCAAATCCTAATTTAAATGCACATACACATGAATGCTTTCATTTTTACTTTGGAAAAATTTTTGTTAACCCTAATTTTGATGATTTGGATCTTGATAAGCTTGGATTAAAGTTTTGGGATGTTACAAACCTTCCCCCCTTAAACAAAATCTCGTCCCGAGATTTACAAATAAAACTAGGAACTAAAGAGCTCTGGGAACTCTGTCCTAATGTAATCTTCGCGCTCCCAAGTGGCTTCCTCTTCGGTATGGTTGCTCCACTGAATCTTGAGAAACTTGATGCTCCTGGTCCTGGTGGTTTTGTAGGCCTCTTCTAAGATACGGATGGGTACTTCCCGATAGGTCAGGTCATTGTTGATCTCTACAGCTCTGTGATCGATGTTCTTGAAAACTTCAGTCTTCTCGGGCACTTCCAAGCATTTGCGAAGTAACAAGATATGGAACACATTGTGGATGGCTGATATCTCTTCAGGCAGTTCCAGTTGATACGATACTTCTCCTCGACGGTTCAGAATCTTGAATGACCCGATATATCTGGGGGTTAACTTTCCTTTTAGACTAAAGCGTTGGGTTCCTTTCAATGGTGAAACCTTGAGATATAAAAAATCTCCGACATTGAAAGTCAAGTCTCTCCTTCTCTTGTCAGCATAACTCTTCTGTCTAGATTGAGCGGTCTTGAGGTGCTCACGGACTTTGTGAACTTTCTCTTCTGCTTCCCGGAGAATGTCGGGTCCAAAGATCTGACTCTCTCCTACTTGCGACCAATTTAAAGGGGTACGACACTTTCTTCCGTATAGGAATTCAAAGGGTGCCATCTGCAAGCTAGCTTGATAACTGTTGTTATATGAGAATTCTGCGAAAGGCAGGCAGTCTTCCCATTTTGATTCGTATTCCAACGCACAAGCTCTAAGCATATCCTCTAGGATCTGGTTGACTCTCTCATCATCCATCGCTTATGATGATAAGCGGTACTAAAGTTCAACTTGGTTCCCAATCCTTCTTGAACTTTCTGCCAAAATCTCGAGGTAAACTGGGTTCCTCGATCTGATACGATGATCTTGGGGGTTCCATGCAGACTAACAATCCTAGCAATATACAACTCTGCTAGCTTCGCACTCTGGTAGGTAGTCTTGACAAGTATGAAGTGAGCTACCTTGGATAGTCTATCAACTATGACCCAGATTGAGTCATTTCCCCTACTGAAAGTAGGCAAACCGGTGATAAAGTCCATTCCTACGGAATCCCATTTCCATTCCGGAATCTGCAATGGTTGCAATAGTCCTGCAGGTCTCTAATGCTTTGCTTTGACTCTTTGACAGATGTCACACTTGGCGATGTAGCTTCCGATTTATCTCTTCATCTTGTGCCACCAAAATTGCTCTTTCAAATCCTGATACATCTTTGTTCCTCCGAGGTGGATAGAATAAAGAGTATCATGAGCTTCCTTCATGATAATTTCCTTTAGCTCCGAATCTGCAGGCACACAGATACGTCCCTTGTACCACAGTACTCCGTCTTCGTCTTCAGTGAATCCAGGTACCTTTCCTGTACCAATACGATGTTTGATTCCATTGATACTTTCATTTCCCTTCTGGGCTTCCTTGATTTGGCTAATCAAAGTGGGTTGAAGTTCAATGCTAGCTAAGAATCCTTTGCTAACTAATTCAGTCCTGAACTGCTCCAACTCTTCATACAAACTTGGTTGCTTCTCCTTGATCATGGTATTTAGCCGACACGGCAATCTGCTAAGAGCATCCGCTACCACATTGGCTTTGCCGGGGTGATAGTGAATGTCAAGATCATAATCCTTGATTAACTCTATCCATCTCCTTTGCCTCATATTCAGCTCCTTCTGAGTGAAGATATATTTTAAGCTCTTGTGATCTGAGTAAATCTCACAGCAATTACCCATCAAATAATGATGCCATGTCTTCAACGCTAGAACCACAACTCCTAGCTCCAGATCATGGGTCGGATAGTTCTGCTCATGCTGCTTTAGTTGTTGAGACAGATACACGATGACTTTGCCTTCTTGCATCAATACACATCCTAGACCAATCTTGGATGCGTCACAATACACATCAAATGACTTCTTGATGTCTGGCATGATTAATATTGGGGCTGATATCAATCTCTTCTTTAGCTCCTGGAAACTGGCTTCACATTTGTTAGTCCATTCAAACTTCTTGTCCTTCTTCAACAATTGGGTCATGGGTCGAGCGATGCTCAAGAATCCTTCTACGAACTTGCGGTAGTATCCCGTTAATCCGAGAAATGCACGGACTTGGGTTTGAGTGGTTGGGGCTTCCCATTCTTCGACATCTTTGATCTTGGCGGGATCAACAGAGACTCCTCCGGCAGACACAATATGTCCAAGGAATCCTACTTCTTTCAGCCAAAACTCACACTTGCTGAACTTGGCATATAACTGATGCTCTCTCAGGGTTTCTAGGATGATTCTCAGATGTTGCTCATGCTCTTCTTCTGACTTGGAGTAGATAAGGATGTCGTCGATAAAGACAACTACAAACTTATCTAGGAAATTCATAAAGATCTTATTCATGAGATTCATGAAATAAGCAGGGGCATTGGTTAATCCGAAAGACATAACTGTATACTCGTATAAACCATAGCGAGTAGTAAAGGCGGTCTTCGGAATATCCGTTGCACGAATCTTAAGTTGGTGATAACCAGTCCTAAGATCAACCTTTGAGAATACCTGGGCTCCAGTCAATTGATCAAATAGATCCTCTATCTTTGGCAAGGGGTACTTGTTCTTGATGGTGACGTCATTCAACTTTCTATAATCTATACACAGACGATTGCCTCCATCTTTCTTGTCGACAAATAACACTGGTGATCTCCATGGCGATGCGCTTGGTTGAATCAAGCCTGTTGCTAACATGGCATCTAACTACTTCTTCAACTCCACTAACTCTGAGGGGTTCATGTTATAGGGTCTCTGGGCTATGGGTCCAGTTCCGTGGATTAGTTCGATAATGAACTCAATATCCATATCCAGGGGCATACCTGGCAATTCATCTGGGAATATGTCGGGGTATTCACGCACTCGACTGGTCTATGGTGGGTAGGGCTAGACTCTTGTTGCACTTGAATTGACGGGGTAAGGTTTCAGAGATATGCTCTACTGTTACTCCAGAACTACTGGTCATGGTGATGGCTTTCTTAGCACAGTCTATCAGTCCTTTATACCTTGACATCCAGTCCATACCTAGTACTACTTCCAATCCTTTGGTTCCAAGTACTATTAGGCTGGCATAAAAATCTATCCCATGTATTCTGATAGGCACAGCTTTGCAAATTTTTCTAGCTTTGGTTGTTGAACCGGGGATTTGAACTATCATGACATGCTTCAGGATGGTTGGGTGAATCTTACTAGTGCATGCAAATTCTTCGGTGACAAATGAATGCGATGCTCCCGAATCAAACAATACTCTTGCTAAAACTGAGTTGACAGAAAACATACCCAGCACTACATCTGGCACTTCCTGGGCTTCTTCTGTGTTCATGTGGAAGAGACGACCGTTGCGGTTGTGAGGGTTCCCTAGGGCAAATCTTCTTCCTGGTTGAACACGATGCTGCTGCTGAGCTGGGGCATTCACATTGGTATTGGCTGCAGTCTTCTTGGGACACTCATTGGAGTAGTGACCCTTCACTCCACACTCGAAACAGGCGATCTAGGACTTGTCCTTGACTGCGACAGGTATAGCATTGCTACCAGTTCTGGGTGCAGTGTTGTTGTTGTTGTTGTTTCTCTTGGGAGGTGCACGGTTGAAATGGTTGGCATTGCCGGAGTTGTGATTGTTCCCTCCGGACTTCACATTGCCTCCGCTATGGTTGGGGTAGCTTGGGCGAGACATTGGGGGTCAGTTGTTCCTTGGTGCATATCCCGATGAAGGGTTGGGACGGTACTTCTGGTGACTGCTGGATCCAGACTACTGCATCATACGACGCTTGCGGTTGTCGTTTGCTTGATTAATCTTCCATTCCATCTGAATGGCAGAGTCGACTAGCTCTTCGAGATCCTGAAAACGGATGTTGACGAGGACAGTCTGCATCTCATCATGCAGTCCATTCAATAATCTCTCCTTCTTCTTGGCCTCCGTGTTGATTTCATCCGGTGCATATCTGGCAAGTGACAGGAATCTGGCACGGTATTCCACCATAGTCATTCTTCCTTGCTTCAATTCGCGGAATTCATCTCTCATCCTGTTTACTAGACCTTGCGGCACGTGGGTGCGGCCGAACTTGACTTTGAATGCTTCCCATGTCATCACTTGACCATGGTCCATATTGCGGATAGTATTCCACCAAGCTCTTGCATCTCCCGCTAGATAGTGGGTGGCGAAGAGAACTTTCTCATTTTCATCAACTCCTGCAACTTCGAGGTTCTTTTCCATCGTCTGTAACCAGTCGTCAGCATCTAATGGGTTTATAGATTGGTTGAAGATTGGGGGATTGGTATTCTGAATTTTTTTGAGTTTGGATCCATGGTGATCCTGATTTCCATGCCCTTGGTTGTTGAGAGCCATCTGGGCGATCTGCTGTAGTGTTGCTAAGTTGGCTTGACGTTCTGCCCTGCTTGCTTCACGGTCGGCAATGAGATTCTGCAAGATCTGCAGCATCGGGTCCTGCGACGAGCTGCTCCCTCCTTGGTTTCCATGAGTCATCTAAAGAGTGAGATAGATATAGGGGTAAGAGGGAAATTCTAAGGTTCATGGTTTCGGTTTTTCAAAGCTAAAACTTTGAGTTAGACTCAGTTTTTTCAACTAACTTCAATTTCATTCATGCAAGCAAGCACACGATACAACACACACCACAACAATCAAAGGAAAACAGATGGTTTGAAGAACCATTCTGTAAGCTACGATACAGTGGGACCGATACATCTCATGCTACGATAGTGCTCTAGTGAATCTATTCATCGTCGATGAAGTTGGAGTCCTCATCATCAGTGTAGAAGTCTACGGCATCCTCCTCCAGAAAGTCATCATCGTTGCTGAGGTAAGAGTCCATGTCTCCTTGGATGTCTTCTCCCTCATCTTCTTCTTCCTTGGCGGCAAGCTGAGCTTCCTGCTCCTTGACGGTCTTCTCAAGGTCGGCCACCTTCTTGCGAAGAAGGGCGATGGTGCGATCCTTCTTTGCACACTGGCGGCGAAGAGACTGGCGATCTTGGACGAGCAGTGCGAAAGTCTGGGCCTTCTGGTCGGCGATGGCACGGTTCTGGTTGGCTAACTCCCTGGCATTGTCCAGTTCCTGTTGTCGGTCATGCAGCAAGAAGTCAAGATTCTCCACTTGACGCCTCAACTCTGGGTGACTTGGCATCTCCATCGGCATTCCCATGAAGTCACGTCTTGCATAGTGGGGAAAACGGGTTCCTTGGATCTTGTTGACGCTGAGGGCATATAGACGTGCGAGAGCTTCATGCATTGCCCTGGCTAATCCATCTAGCCAGTTGTTCTCTCTCACGGAGGACTGAATTCTCCCAGAAGTTGGTGCTTTGATGCTTCCTCTAAGATCTGCGGTGACTAGCCACTGTAGGTCTCCTCCTGGGGGTCCTGGAAGTTGAGCTCCAAGAAACTCTGGATGTGGGCGTCCCAAGAACTCTGACAGTGAATCCAGATCCCTCTCAAAGATCAGCTGACCTCCGTTTCCCAACTGGTAAAACTTGCTGAACTGAGTCTCCATCTACAAGAATTAAGGATGAGGAAATTAGTGAAGTGATCAAGTGTGTCAATTTTTAAGTAGTAATTTAAGAATTTGAGAAACATGAATTTTTGAGAAAGCAAGAATTCCCAAGGATAAGAGAGGAGATAGTTTTTCGTAAATACTCACTTTGATTTTGAAACTAAGTTTTTGTTCGGACGTCCATTCTCACTAGGGTCTCCTATGGTCAGGATGGCTCTGATACCAACTTGTCAACACCCGGATTTTTAATCCTAGATGCCCGTTATGCCATACCTCGCAATCCTAGGATTACCATTTTTGCGAGACATAACGGATTGGATATCACAGTACATCATCCATTAAAAACCATACATAAGGTCTTACACAAATAAGGATCTCATGATCCAGTCTTTAATATAACAAGCAGCGGCAATAAAAGATAAGCGTAGCGGTGGGGTCCATCTTCAAGGGTACAGCAATGCCGATTTAAGGCGATAGTCCTAGTTATCATAGTCGTCCTGTTGGCCATCATCTTGATAGTCTCCTTCATAGTCTGGCCATGAGAATAGCCAGGGACAAAAGCCATGAGTACTCTTTAAGTACTCGCAAACTACCACTAACAAGTAGTATAATTCTAAGTTAAAGTACTAGACCTAAGTTTAACTATAAAGTTAAGTTTGAAACCTAAGCTGAGTTCTGAAGTAAAGAAAGATAAAATAAAGTTCTAGAATCACTTAAGTTGGGAAGCTATTGTCATAAACACAACCCTGTTGTGGTCAAGTCAAGATTCATCATTCAGTTCAAGTTATTTGAAAACATCTGACAACGAAACAGTATGGCCATTCCAATCGGTCCATAATCATGACGCGGCTATTCAATAGTTTGACACTGCAGAGGTGGTACACTTTCACCACAAGATTCGATACATCTGTGGATAACCTGAATCATCATACTTAGTATGCAGATAATCAAACATAACTTTCCCTTTACACACCCTAGTATAAGCACCTCTCCTATGAGCATGGCCTCCCAACCATGACCATCAGTCATCTTGGGCACTGCATAGGTGGACATCATGAGAGGTAGCCTCAGCTCAAACCTCTCCCACGAGGGAACTAATACTAATGCATATAAATTTCCAGCTAAGCCTTACCCAATTAAGGTAGTGTGGTTGTACGGTAAATTTGGAATGGTATCGCATCCGAATCCAACCATCAGTTTTATAAAAGGGCTAAGGCTCATGCCTCAACATTTTCATCATCATAAACCATTTGTGTTTCTCAACACATGTCAAAACATCTGAATAGAATGACTCACCATTCCAAGGTTTTCACAATTCATTTTCACCAAGTGTTCCCATCTAAAGTGACTCAAGTTTTGATCTACTCTAAACTACTAAGTTAAGAGTGTTCACTAAGGTGGAAAGATGATGGGTTCAATCTCATGCCATAGAATGACATCTAAAGCTTATCTAAATAGGTCAAGTTTTATACTTTTTATGCTACCTTCAAAACAAGTAAGGGACTTTGTGTAAACTAAAGGAAGTAAAGCTTGTAAGGTAATACTTGGGGTAGTAATAGTCAAGGTGGTGTGACCAAAGCATGCCCAAGGCATCTTTGCTCATTCATCTAGCTTAATGTTAGTTTGCTAACAATAGCTTGCAAGTGCTAGCTTGCATTGTTAATGGTGGCTTGCCTTGGTTGGTGCAGTGGTTGAAGTTTTCTTCTTCTTCTTCTTGGTAGAACTCCTCCTCCTCGTAGACTTGGTCGGTACTATCGTCTATAAATACATACGGAGTACACAATCACCAAACAATACTTAACTAGTCTAATTAGCATTCTAAGACACACATTTGATGATATATTATCATCACAAGCATCACAAGTTTAATTCACTAGTTTCATTCTTTTTAATTTAGAAAAGTAATTTCTACTCATTGAAAAATTAACTAAGATTTAATATTCACCACTTAAAATATGGGATCATGTGGACACATGTCATCACCACATATTCTAACATGGGGGAATGTGATTTAAGGGTTGGATCATAATTACTTTGGTTTAAGTTCAATATTTAATGATTTAAAGTTACTAGAAATGCCTATATAGCATTATTTTGGTACTAGTCCAAAGTCACTGCATGTAAACCTTAATATTATTACATATTCAGATAGGTATGGTGAAATGTGATTTTTGAGAGTTGGAATCAACTCAAAACCTATCTTGGTTGATTTTATAAAAATGTTGCAAGGTGCAAATGCTTCTGTTTTGTTATTTTTACTAGGAGAGATCTACAACTCTAATTGAATTAAATCCAATGAGCTTGGATAGATCATTTCAATACCTTTTAGGAAAAATTGGTTTCATGCAATTTGGATTTGTAAATCTCTCTGAATTGATTTTCAAACTCAGAGACAGAACTAAGTTTAAACTAAATAGGAAAATCCTAATTCAAACTAACTGGGTCGCGCGGGAAACTCTAACGGGCCGGTCTAGTGTCACTCCGCGGGGCGGGGCTCAACTGACAGGAGGGTCCACAAGTCAGCGGCTCATAACATGCGAAGCGGTATGGGGCGATGTGGGCCGTTAGATTAGACTAAGGATCAACGACTGTGGCTTGTCGTCGACGACGGACCTGTCGCCGGCGAGCTCGAATCCTAGCGGCTTGGTGAGGGTGGATAGGGGGCGTACCAGGGCTCTAGCAAGGTCGGCGAGGCGGGCAAACGGACTGGTGGTCGACGGCGAGCTCAGGGACGGTCAAGGCAGCTTCGGGGGTGGTCGCAATCAGCGGCGCCCCTTCCTCCTCTGCTGCGGGCTACTCCGGCCAAATTCCGGCAAGCAAGTGCTCACGCTGCTCTGACTAGAGGTGGGGAATGGTCAGTGAGGTGAGGGGAGTGGAGTGGTGTGCTTCAAACGGCTAGGGGTGCCCTCCTTTTATAGGCTCGACGGCGAGACCGAGAGGGATGGGCAGGCGACGGTGGCGACATGGCTACGGGCGGCTAGCGGCATGGCTAAGGGTGGCGATCGACAAGCGGGATCCTGGCGGTGCTCTAGGAACTCAATGCAGGCATAGGGGCGGTGGTATGCGGTCGGGGGCAGCTGGCGCTCTGAGCGGCAGAAGCGGCAATGTCCACGACGAGCGGTGGCTGTGGCGCAATGGGCGGCGAACGGGCGTGTCCGTCGTGTTCCCTGGGTCGTGGAGGAGCGGTGGGCGCGGGCTGCGGTCGAGCGGCAGCTTGTGCACGAGTGCCGGGTGCGGCGCTTTGGCGCGTGCTCGGCATGGCTCGATGGCACTAGGCGCGGGCTCTCCTCGGTGGTCCACTACTGGGCTTGGCTTGGGGAAGGGACAGAGGGTGGCGGTGAGGTCCTGGCTACCTCCTAGACATGGCGAGAGAGAGGGAGGTGGTCTACTAGGGCGAGTGCATGGTCGGCCGGCGAGCTAGTGCTCGGGGTGGCTCGGCACTATGGCTAGGGACAAAGGGGAGGGGTGCTAATGGTATGGTTAGATCATGAGGGGACCAAAGGATTAAATGGAGATCAAATGGGGGCAAAACCCTGTTCAAAACAGTGAGCTATGGTTTAGAGTTTAACCCTGCCTGCCAAGTGTTTGATTAAATGGCCGCAAGAAATGAACTTTTGAATTTTGAAAAGATTTTTGGTGGGTTTGCTAGGCATAAGCTTGACTCTGTGGTTGCTTGGGTTTTGAAAATTGAGCTTGTTTGAGTGGTTTTTGAAATAGTGGGATCTTCCCATATGAATTAGATTCAATTTTAAACTGTCATTTAAAATTAGCATTTGAAAGATTTTAGCAGATCACAAAGTGGGCCTTGGTACCTCATTATGTGTACTATCAAGGGGTGTAAAGATCCACACATGTTTCTGTGAAGTTTTGAGTACTAGGAATAGCCAAAGTAGGCATGATAGTTAATTTGGCCAAAATGACCATTCACTTCCATTATTCATTTTGAGTTGTTCTTCTTTGGGAAAAGTTTGGGAATGATATAGATGATGTTTATTTCACCTAAAAAACATTTTACAAGCAAAGAATCACAGAACCATGACAATTCAAATCAAATCCTAATTTAAATGCACATACACATGAATGCTTTCATTTTTACTTTGGAAAAGTTTTTGTTAACCCTAATTTTGATGATTTGGATCTTGATAAGCTTGGATTAAAGTTTTGGGATGTTACATTGCAGCTTGGGTATACGCGTGTACGGAAGGCAGGACTATGGCTGGGAGCCACATACTCGTTGTCGGGGAGAACAAACCCAAAAGGAAAAGCAGCCTTTGCTAGGGTCAACAAGTGAAAGGTTATGTTTGATTATCTGGACCCCCATCTACAGTGGTAGTGGGCCGTGGTTTTATCCCGGCGGATGTATTGATTTTTGTGGGGAAAGTGCGCAAACTCTGTAGAGTATAATCTATTCGAATAGCCGTGTCCACGGTCAAGGACGGTTGGAAAGGTGTTGGCTAGGAGTACTCAAATGGTGCTTGTTTGGAAGCATGGATGGAATATGGAGGTTCCGAGGGAACCCAAATTTAAAGTCTTGTTTTGACCAGAGGTGGTCAAAGAGGTTTACAAAAGGGTTTTTACTCCAAAACATGTTTTCAAAACTCTTTTTCAACAAAGATATGGGAATATCTTGACTTATAAAACAGTGACATGTTTTCAAAACTCTTTTTCAACAAAGATATGGAGATGCCATAGCTACAAGAGGTAGTCTAGGCTTTTCGAAAGCAACCCTAGATAAAGCTATCTCGCCACAGCCAGAATTCTATTTCCTTATCTCTTTTATCTTGGTGGTTTGCGAGTACATTCAAAAGTACTCATGGCTTTGTCCCTGGTTATTTACTTGACCAGACTTTCAGAGGTTCGACATCGGAAGATTAAGGTGGTGTCCAGCGAGCTAGGCCGTCTTTCCAGTCAGTCGCCTATAGGTGAGGCACGATTGGGATCCGCGCGTGATGATGTTCCGCTGCTAAATATGTTGTAGCCATAAAGGCATTTATGTAAGTCTTGTAAATTCGTTATGTTTCGGATGTTGTAATGATACTTGTCGGTTATGTTCCACGGCTCACTGATCATGGGAACGTGGATATATACATAACAGGGATTTCTCAGATGGATAATCCGGGGAGCCCACACTATGCAAGGCATGGATGGAGGTTTCGCAAGATCCACTATGCGACGCCGAACAAAAGGGCTTTGCCTATTGGAAAAAGGTGGGCAGGTTCTTCCACGAGGCCCGGAAATTTAGCAAGGACGCCTTCTACAGCGATCGAAATGATCTCTCTCTCCAAGCGATGGGACACCATCCATGCCGAGTGCAGCAAGTTCCAAGGATCTTACGAGATGGTGACGAAAAGGAAAATAAGAGGCATGTTGCCGTTTGACATGGTAAAACCCCTTCCTCTCCTTGTCGATGTCTTGCATATGCATTGAGCCATTGTCGGCATCCATATGTGTAGGTCATGAAAGCAATGGAGCACTTCAAGATGGTGAATGACAACAAGGTCTTCACGTTGACGCATTGTTGGACGTTGATCAAAGACTGCAAAAAATGGGAGACTAGCTATGCACTTTGGAAAGAACTCGACAACAAGAAGAAGGGCAAGAGTAATGCTTCTACGGGCGGTGTCATCGACCTAGACGACGGCGGCAATGACGAAGGCTTCGCCAACCCTGTAGGCGCCAATGCCCGCCGGCCTGGAGGCCACAAGGCTATGAAGGCCAACATTGCCCGCCAGGCAGGTTCGTTGGCATTTCAGGAGACGCTGACAAAGATCATGGAGAAGAAGGAAGCGGCCATCACCGAGAGGGAAGAAAGGCGGCGTAAAGAGAAAGAAGCCACCGCCAAGGCATTTGTCGAGCTCCAGACGAGGTCAATCGAGGCGAAGAAGGCCTACGCCAAGGCTAGGCTGGTCGAGATCGAGGCGAAGGAAAGGGCGAGGGAGGCCGATTCCAAGGCCAAGGAGGCCGAGGCCAGGTCTAGGGTGTTGGAGGCAGAGGCCAAGGCCAAGGAAGCCGAAGCCAAGATCATGGCCGAGGAGACTGCCATCATGCTCACCGACCTGGACACCATCACCGACCCCGAACGCAAGGCCTGGGTCGCTCGCAGGCAGCAGGCCATCCGTGCTCGCGATGCTTGAACGGCAATGGGGACGACGGCTGCAACCTTTTGGACATAAAGGCCATCATTCTTTCGGACATTGAGTATGATATTGCCTCCTTTTGTATATTTCAGAACCACTAGCCACTAGTTGGCGATGTCCAAAGGGCGATGGCACATGTCTGCCAATTTATCTGCTAGTCAATTTGCGTGCCATTGCCTGTGAATTTGAGTGTTCGACAGTGTTGGCCAACGATGGCACCAAGAAGCGCCAGGCGCGGACATTTGGGTCGCGCCGCTGAGCGTGGTCGTCCGGACAGGCTGGACCGCGGCTCCAAAGTAACTGCGGGCCGACCCAAATGGACAGAAATAGACCGTTTTGATCGCGCATTTGGGTCGACCCGGTGGAGATGCCCTTACGAAACAGAATCTTGAAACTTGGCATTCCTCGACTATTTGGTACACAGAAATGAGAGCAAAAGAATACAACAACTTGTCAACAAATGTATCACTTGCTTCTTGCGCTATCTAACCTACGAGCATACCAAATAGAAAACGCTTGAACCCACCGTATAACACTCTAAATTCAGTAATAACTAGCAAACAATTATCGTGCGTTGCACCAGGAGAGAAAAATCTGCGTTGAGAAAGCTTACAAAGTTCTCATTGATTTTTCAATAATTCTATTACAACTTATATCCGTAGATAATAAACATGAATAAAAAACAATTTTCAACACTAATTTTTAATCTTAGTAAGCATGTGCTTGTTCTCCCCCCTCCTCTTGGATATTTAGAGCAAAGTCAAATCTTCTTTTGGAGAGCCTCTCCAAAAAATTCAGTCTATATTTGTCTTAACAAAGTCTCCAAAATTTCACTCTATATGCCATTCACATCTCTACTACTTATAAAGGGGTGAATGAGAACTTTGCTAAACGTACGCAGCAAACTATTTATAGACGGACTAAAACCACGGGATAAGACCCAGCAAAGATAATCCAACGCCTGGGATTAGTCTAATCAGATTCCGTGTGCACATAGTGATTTACAACGTCGGACGGACCTTATCCCGCAGAGCCCCGCTTCCTCAACCCGTGAGTTTTTGTTACAGGAAAAAAACAAAACCGATCGCTCAAAGAAGGAAAATAAGGAAATTGATCTCCATCACCGGGACCTTGGACGGCGTCATCACCAGACCATGTACGACGCCCTCGCCAAGTCCATGGACGATTCCCTCGCCTTGAACCTGGACGGCATGCTCGCCCGTGTTGTGTTCTTGGCGGCGAGGCGCCGTGGACCTGGACGACGGCGCCTCCCCGTGTTGTGTTCCTAGTGTCGCCCGCGTCGTGGACCTGGACGACGTCGTTGCCGCTTGTGTTCCTAGCGGCGCCCGCGCCGTGGACCTGGACGACGGCGCCCTCGCGGCGACTCTGGACGACGTCGTTGCCGCTTCCTGCACGACGCCCTCTCCGACATCCTCAAGGCATAATTTCAGGAACAAGTGCCCAGGTATTAGAAGTTTCAATACACACATCACTTTCTCCACAAATCAAAATTCTGTGTGATCCAGAATTTGCCTTCTTGCAGTTTCAGAAACTTGGATGGGATAGATGTTCTATACACTTACTAATGTATTAGACTACTATGCAAAACTGAAAGTTGCATACAAATGTATATAACGATTAATTTTTTTGCATATGATTAATTTTTCCCCTCAATTTTATTGGTTGCCACTTGTAGGGGCAGAACCAAAAATAGCCAAGCCCCAGGTTGGGTTTTGTAATCATGGCTAAGCCTGTTGTTTTCCTTAACTTATTTCACTTCTCAAAATGTTCGACTGAATTTAGAGTCAGGTTTTGCGGACATATGTCTAGCAAATGATGGCAGATTATTCCCGCGAAAAATATATCATTTCAAGTGTTATTATTTCATTACTTGCATTTACGTCATGGTGACCTTGTATGACTCCCTCACCGAGTTCATGGACGACGGCGCCCTTGCATCCTTGCACCGCCTTTGCATCCTGTAAATACGGTGACCAGTTAACTTTGCCTTGCACACCCAGAATCAATATTTCACGAATATTGGATTGCATCAAGTTTATTGCTTGCACGCTACAACAAGATTACTATGTAATACTAAAGTATCAGGCAGCCCCATCAGATCAGTCAGGTATGATATTTTATACTACTATATTTTTTCCTGTTGTGCTCCTACAAACTTGAAGTACAAGCCATGCTACTATCTTGCTCTACGTATCTAAATTATACTTGATTTGTTTATAAGTTTCAAACCGCAATGGATAGGGGTCTAGAACTAAAGAATAATCATTCATTTAACTTGTGAAACTCTACTGGAAATTCATGAAAACTACTAAATATACATGAGGATAATAGCCTTTCTTGCCTGAATGGAACCAGCAAATTTTTGCATAGCTGCATCTTTGAAACTGTCTCCCATATTTTATAAGATCAAAATCAATGTAGTACGGAAACCATGCATTAAACAAAAAGTATAAAACTTACCTGTTGGTTAGAACATTGCTCTCCGCATGGACATGTACGTTTTTTGCATTCAATATTGAGCATCATGTTCAAACAGCCATCCCTACAGCCTTGGCCATCTTTTTTTTTGAGAGAACATCGCAGCTTCATTGATTAACACACATCAGTACAAAGTTCATTCCGGATAGACTCCGGCAAGGCATCAAAAGAAAAATTACAGAGAGTAGCCACACTACTACGAGCTAACAGATGTGCTGCGACATCGAGTTTCCGGCCAATATGCCTGAAAGAAACAGTAGAGAAGTCAGTGGCAAGACATTTGATGTCGCTCACCACTGTTCCTACAGCAGATCGATCCTTTTCCGAAGACAGGATGCGATGAATCAGCGAGAGGCAGTCTGTCAAAAGAATGAGCTTCTGAAAACCCTTGTCCCTCGTGATCGACAGAGCCCGCCTGACAGCGATATCTTCTGCCAATTCAGGTGCAGTAATACCCTCCACTCCTTCATTGCAAGCAAAAAGAAGGGAGCCAGTGTGATCCCTCACTACTGCACCCCATCCCATCCGATGCTACAGCCTTGGCCATCTTGAGGATGCTTGCAGTTGCATACCATGCTCTGATATTATTGAATGGAAAAGAACATAGGATGAAAACAAAATAGGCTACTATTTTCAAATGTAAGCTGGTCTACAAGCCCATGAATCAAGAAAAAACAATCAATATACTTGTGTAGCCATTATCCCACAAAATACTTATTTAATTACCAAAGATTAGTGGTTGTTGTGAAGAAATAACTAGCAAAAAGGCGCAGTAGACACTTGTATTTTTTTGGCTACAATTTAGAATTAAAACAACCAAAACACTGTACAGAGATCTACTCTAGAAGACTATAGCTCGATGCATATACCAGTTATAATAACAAAAGCGAGTAAACTGGCAAGCAGTTGATGCCTCACTGAACAATAGTGGGCTATATGTGTTTGCCTCTGTTGGACACTAGATGGATACTTCACCCAGAAGTTAAGCAGCTCATTCTACATTTAACGCTAATTATGGGTGGGTTTAGTAAGAACGATAGCACTAATATAGACATGATTAAGAGAAATGCATAGTCGATTTGGAGCACAATACCACATACAGCACCAACGGATCGAAAGCCTGAGGCGTTTGTGGTGGGCGACAGACTAGAATGGGAACAGCGGCCAGGCGGGCCCCTTCCTGCTGCGCCCCCGGTAGCGCGAAGACCTGCACGAACTGGCTCCACCGCCATCCTTGTGCGGTGTCAGCTCCAACAGCGCCTCACCACCCATGGATCCCGCCTCCTTCGGGCGAGCAGGGCATGCCGCCGGCGAGAGCTAATTGGCGGAAATGCGGGGAGTGGGAAGTCTTCGAGGCCAACAGAGGGGAGGGAGCAGCTGCCAAGGTTAGCGGCGGAGAGGAAGGGCGAGCGCTGCTGGTCGCCGGTAGTGAGGAGGAAGGGGAATGGGCAGACACATGGAGAAGACTGAGAAATTGAGTGGACAGATAGAGTGGCGTGTCCGTCCATATACACTCGATGGTTGTGTTTTTTTACATGGATGGTTGGGTTGATAATGCTTTGGGAAATTTGAGAAAAAAAATACGTACATGGTAAGCACATGGCATGGCTTTATGAATTATTTGCGAATTATCTGACGGTTCTTAAGATTTTCTTTTCAATGAATGACTGAGTATCATTAGAAGTATCGGCCGTGGAATGGCCGGTTTAAAAAAAAATTCATGGCCATTGTGTTTTATTGATAGTTGATATTTGTATAAAACTATATACATAAATTTAATTGCTCTATTGAATATATATGTAAATTTTATCAAAAGTTCGTAATCATGCAGGTCATTTTGTGGCTTGTTCATGGGAGATATTTTATTTGACATTCCTGAAAATGTATATTTCGGACTAGATTGCATGTTATGATTTGCAGAGTACATATAGACACCGCACAGCTCATGGTCGCACCATGCGGACGATTTAGAGGCAATCTCTAGCACCCCGCCTCCCGACCTCCTCCTCCTCCTCTTCCTCCCCCTAGTCGCCGCCGCCGACGGCTTCTCCTCTACTTGGCACGTGCATCTTCTAGGAAGGAATCGGTGGCAGACGACGGTGCGAGATGGTGACTAGGGGTCTCGGCCAGCGGCTACTAGCATGGTGCTGCCGCGGCGAGTCCGGCCTAAGCTGGGGCAGTGAGGTGGCGGACAACACTACGAGAAGCGGTAGTGGCAGAGCTAGCATGCGACGTCGGGGCCCTAGCCTCAGCCCAGATCTGGCCCATCTAGGTCTGATTTGTGTGGGGTGGGCCTTGCTGTTCGTGGTTTCGGGGGCATTCAGTGCTCCTAGGAGCCCACCCCTTGGCCATGAGTGGCTGAGGTCTCGGATCCAGGCCAGGTAGGCCTAGATTCGGTGATCGTCCGATAGCCCCGATTCGGGTGTCGTGGATTTGACTTGCAAGCGTGTCCTGCTCGTTGTATCCTATTGTCCGACGACTGGTTGGTTGACAAAACCTCTCACGTCCATCCCGGTGGACGTACCGTGGTGGTGTCTGCCGTGATGCGGGTATGAGATCGTGGATGCCGGGGCAGCGGCCCTAGATGGAGGACTGCACGAGAGACTCTATGACGTTTTAGTTGATTTCTTGCTAGGTTGGCAGGGTTATTTGATAGCTGATCCGATAGCAATGAGTATAATTATAACACATTTTATTGTGGTGAATTTTATGTGAAGACATGTGTCTAGATCGTGCATTACATGTGCACTTACATCATTGAGCCTGACACACGTTTATATTAGTATTTTAAATTATGAGACGTGGCATGCACTGCACGCTTACTAGTATATAAAAATTACTGATGTCTACCGACAACCCCCTCCCTCTCTCAGAGAGATAATAGAACAAAATATATTCATAGAACACAACAATTCACATAAATAAAATAATGATTTTTTTAAAAAAGTGAACTTTAGGGCAATGAACTTTATTTCATTACGTTAGTTCTCCAAGATTATAAAAACAATATCAGCACAACAGTATAGTCACTCGGATCTCTCCACTCTCAATCTCTTCTTTCCACTATGCTCCCTGTCTCTCGTACTGTCGTACCCGAGCTGCTAGCGAGCCTCGATGTATCAATTTCTCACACAACCATAGCATACATGGTTTAGTTGCTTTGCATAAGGAAAAAAACAGATGTTGACACGCCGTAATCTTGTCGCCCAATTTCTGGCTCATGAAGGGTGTCTACATACATGGTGTTATTATACACAGTCGATTTTATTATTTTGAAACTAAGTGCAATTGTAATTGTTTTGCATTTGATCAGAAATTCATGTAGATATATAGCCTATTTGGACAGGGCATTGTGCAGCAGATCAAGCTAGTTATTACATCAGAAATTCATGTAGTTATTACTTCAGCAGACACTATAAAAAATCGTAGTCTTGAGCCTCTTTAAGCCCCTAAAACTTCTTCCGGCAGCAAGCATTGGCTCACCTACTGCTGCCATACATCTCACCATGCTAATAAGAAATAAACACAATGATCCATGGCAGCAATGCCGGAGCTAAATCCGGGAGATTTGAAGTTGAGCGAAGAGCAGTACGCTACAGCAGGAGAAGCTGGCTTGGTTAGCCCAACTGTAAGCAGTGGCGGATGTAGGACTAAATTAGAGGGGGTGCCAAGTTCAAAATTAGTGGCTTAAATATCATTTATAAGTATTTTTAACACATATAATATACATAAAATTAGACTAATCTCTACAAGTCAAAAGAATCTGCATTTTTAGGGGGTGCCATGGCACCTATGGCACCCCACTAGATACCAGGGCCGGCCTATAGGCCGGGCAAAAGGTGCGACCGCACCGGGCCTCTGCACTCCAGGGGCCCTAAGCCAGGCAGTGGTTGAACTATTAGCTGTAATTTCTGATTTTAGGTCTAAAGAAAATAAAAGCCTCATGTTGCAGCTCGTAAAGATCACCACGCGCGCCTAGAGAATATTGCAGCAATCAATAGTTGGCTCGTTGGCTCACGAGAAAAGAACATAGTAATATTTTCCAGTTAAAAATAAAAAAATTGCGTGTACATACGGCATACTCGCACCACTGTCCGCCTCTACTCGACAACCCATCTCCGTCACCGTCCCCAAGTTTCAGCCGGTCATTTGTGAATGAGTAGACGTTTAATTGTGGTTCTTCCGGAAATTAATTCACCTTACACATGCAGATGAACACATTGTTTAAACATATATTTTTTGAAATACCAAAAAAAAATAAAAGAACACTTGATTAATATACATACATTCTATGTTTGCACACAATTTTTCGTGAAAAGGAACATTTTTGTGTCTCGTGTAAAATAGATAAATTTAGATGCTCAACATGATTATTGTTAAACATCTTTTTTTTCTTTTTACACAATGCACATAAAGTGTTATTTTCCTTAAAACTTGTGTGCAAAAAAAATGTCCGGAGGCATATGTGATTTTTTTTTTGCAAAATTTTGTAACATTTGATTTTTTGTTCAAATATGTACTCCCTTCGTTCCGAAATATAAAATGTTCTATTTTTTATACTCATTTGTTTCACAAAAGGTTAAAAAATATTTTTTTTAAACAAGGGAGTAAATATATTTGTTTACACCCGCAAACCAAAACACCATCTCCATGGTTCTTCATGTTCCTCTCGGTTTTGTAAAGTATCTCTCAGTGTACGCCAAAGGAAAAAAAGAGCTCCCTCCGTTTTATACATGCTACAGATCAAGTCTTCTACTCCCTCCGTTTTAAAATATAAGATGTTTTAGGTTTGTAAAGAAAATGAATTTAGACTTATTTTAGTATGTAGGTTCACTCAACTTAAGGACGAACCTACATACTAAAAGATGTCTAGATTTTTTTTTTTACAAACCTAAAACATCTTATATTTTAAAACGGAGGGAGTACATCCCAATCAAGCCGGGTGCTTCAATTCCATGCCTTGATCATTTTCTATGCAACCTCTATTACTTCCTGGGTGATATGTTTTCTAGAGAGAAATTATGAGTTAGTGAAACAAGGAAGAAAATAAAAGGACTGGTTACTAGAGTCTTAAAAAATTGTGTGCAAATAAAGGCCCCTTAATGTCATTTTGCACCCGGGCCTCATATAAGTATGGACCGGCCCTGCTAGATACGCCCCTGACTGTAAGTACATACCCGAGAAAACTCCACACGCCTGAACATGCTGAATAGAGTCGGTCAATTCCACCTTCCTCCCGAAAGCACATCTTCGATATGTAGCGGACTCCCTCTCGATCCCCCGCCTCCATCCCCTCTATCTGCTGCCCTCCCACTGCCTATCATGGTCACTGAAGGCTCCCAGCAATTCCCTGCATCGTGAGGATTGTGGTCCGCCCATCAGGGTGACTAAAGGCGCCCAATAGTTCCCTGCATCCCGAGGACTGTGGTGGCAATCCACCTCTCCCCTACCCCTACATCCAATGGATCCGGCAACACCGCCCGTCTCGACCATGCACTAGTGGAGAATTGCTTATCAGTGGAATATATTTTCTGCTATCAATGGCGCATATGGAATACGCCACTACTGTTGCGCCACTGATAATTAAGTATCAATGACGCATTGATAATGAGACAACCAATGGCGCATCTTCAATATGCGTCATTGATATTTTACCAGTGGAGCATATATTTCCAAATGCGCCACTGATGTTAGATGTGCCACTGGCTGAATAAAAGATGCGCCACTGATGTTTCGTACAGGTATACATAATACATGGCTCTTAGGTATGTATACAAGTATTTATACAGGTACATATACAGATATTTATACAAGTACACAACAGTATAGAAACAGAGATAATAGTACAAATAGAATTATACATCATCATATCAATTAGAACCCGACATAGTTACAAGTGCCCGAATATTATACAAGTCTTGCATACAACAAGTTGATCATCATCTCATACAATGGTCTGAATATCTCGGGGCTCGGAGGGGTCCGGGTTCGGTCTCCGACTCCGGGAGGAAGAGCTCGGCATTCCGTGAGGGGGTACTTGTTGTATCGGCGTCAATCGCCCCCGGGTTCCATGATGGAGATCTTGTTGTCCGGCGTCCCTCGGCTCCATGTCGGTGCGCTTGGCGGAGTAGTGAACATAATTAACTGCACTACCCTAATTTGGCACCACATGAGAACAAAGTAAGGATGGTGAGGAGACACCAAAATTGAAAACAATGGAACAAGAATCAATTTTCAATACTTGTTGCCACCGATTCACATTAACAGCTAGAGAATATAGATAAGTGCACCTATCTGTTTATGGTAAATTGGTTCAGAGCTTAATGAAGGATCAATGTGAATCAATTACATTCTAGTACCACTACCAAGAGCAAAATCAAACTCAACCTTACAACAGAATGAAGCAGGTGATTAAGAAAGGGTGAAATAACAATAAAAATTCAGGTAGTATAGATGAAAAATGTTTCTCTTTGCTTCCTCTGAGATGTGCATAGGTTTAATTGGCTAGGCAGATAGAAATTTCCATATATAGAGATCGATCAAGCACTGATGTAACTAACACTAACAAATTCACTAAAAACATGAAATCCAAAATTTCCCTTAACAAGCACACAATAAACAACTACGCTAACAGGAACAGATTACGTGATCAGGTCCAACCTCAACACTGATGTTTTGGCACAATTTTCATTAGCAGTTTTGAAATCAGATCAAGTGAAATCTGATACAACTACACAAAAGTAATACATGAAAACAACAAGGCATACATATAAAGTACAAGACCCTGGGAGATTGTCTTCCTCTGAAGTCAAGACAGCAACTGGGTTAAATTTTGGAAGCAGATGGCCGAACAAGAGTGCAAGAACATACGGTTCCACTACTAAGTAAGAAAAATAAATTCCACAAACAGAGGGTGTCCACATATGGAGGTTAGAGTTTCGGAGAAGTGGGTTGAACAGCGAGTACTCACCAAAGGAGCAGCGTGGTGGGATTTCTTAGTCACCTGCTAATAAGATAAAAAAATCAGATATATTTTCCTTACGGCTTGGCAGATCTTTATTAAGCAGTACCATATCACCAGCTAATCAGTTCATCACTGTTCAGGTTTATACCACTGTTTGATCCCTGCCTTAGGAATGTCATAATGAGAACAAAATTTCAGATATAATATACCTCTGATGATGAAATAAAGTTACACGAGATCGGTTTGTGCATTACACGAGATCCATCATAAAAAAGTAGCAGAGAGGTATGCACGGTTACCTGCGGATCAGCGTCGAGGAAGATTGGAGGAGCTAGTCGGGGAAGAAACTCGCAAGTGAGGGAGGCAAGTAGCGTCACGGATCCACCGCTGTCTGCGTATGCCGTAACTTCTCGTGGAGGTGGGCGGCACAGGTTGGGGACCGTGGGCGGCGCAGGGTGGATGGCCGGAACCGACCATCCCCGATGATGTGGCGGGTGCATGGCTCCGGTGGGCACACGAGCATGGAGGAGGACCTGCGGGGAGACAGAGCAGGGCCGGTCGGTGCTACACGGGGTCACCCAGGCGACAGGGAGAACGGGAGGAGGCCGGGGAGGAAGCAGCGCATCCGGGGTCGAGGTGCTGGCCGCTGGTGACGGCGTACGGGGCTGGCGCGGCAACGACCGGGCTCGTCGGTGGTCGCAGCGCAGGCGGAGCTTGAGGAGGCTCCAGGGCGGTGGCGCGGACGACCTTGACGCGACAGCGCTCAAAGGGAGGAGCTCCTGGCGGGGCGACACGGCAGAGGGGAGAGGAGCGCGCGAGTGTGCTCCTGGCGGCGGCGGCTTGGCGCGAAGAGGGATCGAGCAACGGCAGCACGCGGCTCTACGGGGAGCTCACAGAGGGCGGAGATGTAGCGGGGCGACATGGACGCGGGGACCACGAGGAAGGGGCCCGCGTGGCGGCGGAAGAAGGAGCGGCAAGCTCGGGCCGCACGACACGGAGGCAGAGGTCGGGGTGGAGCTCGGTCCGGGTCGACGGGGAGGGACTGGCCGGAGACGAGCACAGCGGCTCTCTAGCAACGACGGCGCGGCTCGGGGCAGCGGAGGACGCTCGTGACAGAGGTGGTCGGGCACCAAGGCGTGGTGGAGGATGAGGGCCGTCGGTGCCCGCATCTAGCGGCTACTGGCGAGGTCGATGACGGGAGGCGCGGCGAGGAGTGCCTTGGCGGCGGCAAGGAGGAGACAGGATGGAGGGGATCGCGGGGATACGGACTTGGTGGGGATCGAGATGCGGCCTCGCACGGGGCAGGGCGCTGCAGGGTGGGCCGCTGTGGCAGGGGTTAGGTGGGCGCGGGTTTGCGCGAGGGACATGATGGTGGGGCCGGGGCGCAGACGCGACGCGGTGAGCCTGTGTGGATAAGTGTGGCGTGTAGGATTAGGGTGAGTGCAGTGCAAAGCGACGGCGGTGTGGTGTGGGGGTGGGGATTAGGCTAGGGTTTGACATGGGATCTAGGGTTAGGGTTAGCCGGGTGGTAGGTGCTAGGTAGCCGGGTGGTAAGTATATTTATCAGTGGCGTATTTTTTGCAATATGCGCCATTGGCAAAAAAAAAAACAGTGGCGCATCTCCAATATGCGCCATTGATAATCCTGCCATCTTTCTGAGAGGTGGGGTCCAGGTTAAGCCCACAAATTATCACTGGCGCATATTTAGGAAGATGCGCCATTGGTGAGCAGAATATCAATGGCGCATATGGACATATGCGCCATTGATATTTGGTCCATAGCGCTTCGGGATGTCGGGCCCACATTATTAGTGGCGCATTTTTTTAGTTATGCGACATTGGTTAAACAAAATATCAGTGGAGCATATTTTTAAATGCGCCACTAATAATTATCAGTGGAGCATCTTCAAAAAAATGCTCCACTGATAATAAATCTATCCATAAGCCTTTCTCTACTAGTGATGCCATGGCGCCGCCGGTCTCCCCACCTCCGCATCGAGCCCGGGAGTTCCCCGCCACCACCACATCATCTCCAGCCTCTCCCCGACGCCTCCTGAGCGCCTCGTCCTCGATCACCACCAGCCCCAGCCGGCGACCACAACCCCATCGACCTACGCTCCGAATCACCGAGCTCGAACCCTGCCGCTTCAGCCACACTCAGTTCCCATGGACGAGACTCTGTATCGCATTGCACCCTGCCCACAGAAAGGTTTGGTTTGACTTGGTGGTGGCACAAATGTGTAATATCTCTAAAACTCCAGGGGCAAAATGGTCCAAAATAGACCAACCCAAAGAAACAGTTCTGCTTTTATTAGTAGGTATAGATAAGTGGTGCTACTTGTTATTCAATTTTCTGAATCAACAAAAAAAATTGTTGATAAATAAGATGAATCTATGTTAAGTAGATGACCATGATTGCTCATCATCACAGTATCTATCTTGGATTCTTAAGAAGGGTAGTGTCCCACTTAAGATTCTTCATATTTAAACCCTCACTTGTCTGCTAGTCCTATGAATGGACTATGCACAGTTTTCTGATGTCAAGAAAGAAAATTATGAATGCCTTCTCACTCCTCTCTTGAACAAGAGGGATGACATGGATTTGTATTCAAACCCTATCTTGATCATCACCTTCTCTAAACCCTTTTATCCCAAAAACCCTAGGTAAGTGACACACCTCACTTTCCCTAAAAATAAAGAAAAGGATAACATATGCAAGTGTGCACATGTCACGAATACTTGATATCCAACAAGATCAAATGAAGTGACCATGCACATTGTATCTAGACCAACCACTTAACATTCCATGGTCATTTTTGTGGTGAAATAAAATCAAATGGAAGAGAATAAAATAAAGACCATTTTCTTTATGCAAGGTTGCATAATAGAAATCCATTTGAATTCTTCTTAAATTCAAACATGGTGGAAGTGGCATTGTGCTGCAACCATTGTTTCCATATCCTAAAAATCAGATGGAATCGACCTTTGAATTATTTTTAACTCATTGATTTGAATACAAATGAATTCATTTGAACTCAAATTACAAAAATAAAAACCTACACTAAAAATTCCATAAAATATTTCCTATTCAAATTTGATTTTTTATCAGAGGTGGGCCACCTCACCTAGCCCCACCTTGGTCCACCTGGCAGCCAAGTGGCCTGCTATTGCCATGGCCATCTCAACACCGCGACCTTGGCAAGCAACATCAGTCGAGCGGCTGTGTAACCATGACGGCGCTGGCCACCCCCTCTCGCTAGCCGTGATGACGTCATGTGTTGGAAATATGCCCTAGAGACAAATAATAATATGGATTATAATCATATTTCACAAACTTTATAATTAGTTTTTATATCATGCTATAACTATATTGAAAGGAAACGTGAATACATGTGTGATATGTAAACAACCAGGAGTTCCTAGTGAATCTCTAGTCACTCGTTCATTGGTCAATAGATGATCAAGGTTTCCTGATCATCTAACATTTATGCTAGTTGACAATGGAGTCACCTCATTGGGAGAATGAGATGATGAGCATACCCGATCTAAGCATCGTGACACGATCATGTCACAAAGTTCAAGTTGTGATAATTAGGAAACATGGTGACTTGTTCCTCAGACCGTGAAACCATATTTAATTACTGTCACCCAAGAGTGCCTTGTTCACATTAAACGTCACTCGGTGAAACGATGATCATAAAGGTGTGTTCAGGTACATCAAAGGGGCATGTAGAGGTGTATGTGTTAAGAGCGAGATTTGTCCGTCCGCATGACGGAAAGATACTATGGGCCCACTCAAAGAAGTTATATCCATAAGCCGCACAACGTGTGACTAGGTCACGGGGATATCACTTATCGGAACGAGTTAAGTAGCATTTGTCTATAACGAGATTGAACTCGACATGGTGATGTTGTTGATTATATCTCAGAAAATGCAAGTATCGCAGAGCCAAAAGTAATAGGACACAACATTGATGATTCAAACATAAAGATTTTGTGGAATACACAGGGGTCATTATAGGCATCTAGGTCCTGCTGATGATCATTGGTTCGAGAGGGGTCTCGACCATGTCTGGAGTGTTCCTGAACCGTAGGGTAGCACGCTTAAGGGTTTGATGAAGCTTGGAGATTGTTTTGGTATCATCAAAATTACCAAAGAAAAGAGAGGGAGAAATCAGATGGGTTCCGAGAAGGTCAGGAGGATGTCTAAACTGGAATGAAAAGAGTTCCATAGCACGGGAATTAAATAATATGTAAATAGATATTAAATATTGATTTAATTATTTATTTATATTTATTTAATAAAAGAAAAGGAATTAAAATGGTTAAATTCCCTATTGGTCCAATTCCCTAAGGGGAAGGGCCCATGAGGGGAAAAACCAAAAGGGAGGAGAGGGAGGAGGTCGCCGGCTGGGCCCTAGGGCTCCTGCGCCGAGCCCATAGGGGCCTTGGCCGGCAGCTAAGCCTCCCCCTCCTCTCCTTTTTTTAGTCCCACATGGCTAGGGCAAGGGATTTTGGGGGCCCCTTCCGCCTATATAATAAGAGGCATATGTAGGCAATTAAATTATCAGAAAATAATAAAAGCTTCCTAGCTTTGAGAAAAGATTCTTGCCGCCTCTCTCTCCCGAGACCGTGGTCCCAAGTCTGGACTACGTGAACAAGGACTTATTCACCACGAAGCGCCGCCACGCTACAGGGTTCAGGATCCAAAAGATCTACTTCTGCAATCTTTGCTGGATTGGAGGAGTGGGGTCATTGTCAAGCACCAGAAATATGTGACTCCCTCGAAGGTGCTGCACTTGCGATGCTAGGAGTTGTCGGAGCTGCCGGAGCCGTTGAAGTTAAGAACTACCCAGAGGTCGGTGTCGGTACGACTACATCAACAACACTCTCCCCAGTGACAACGCTTTTCGTAAAGGTAAGTTTTCGAAAAGCCCCTCCCATTACTACATTACTAATAGATATATCATGGCATTAGGGTTCTTGGTGTAAGAAAAATTATTGTTTTCACGTGCGCAACCCCGATAGTGGTATCCGAGCTAGATCTATGCGTAGTATTGCTAGTACGGGTAGAACACACGAGTTGTAGCATGTGGGCGTTGATTTTAAAATTGTTACCCTCCCACGTGTACTTGTGCATACCGCAACAATGCTTGATGAAGCGCCCCAACCGACATTACGCGCTAATTCGTGAGACTGGTCCACAAGTGTAAATGGCTTTGGGGGTGTCAGTCTCTCTCACATTAGTTGGTACTCCATTTATAACAGAGAGCCCCGAAAGGGGTGTAGTAGAGACAATTATTTAATCAACATTGTGTTTAAAGTTCGTAGGTAAGAATAGTTCTTGCGCGAAAGCTGTAACAGCCATGTAAAAGATGCAAAGATAAAGTAGAAGCATCTAAGTTTATTTTGTAGGAGCGTTGTGATGTGATATGTTCATAGTCAAGGTAAAGTAGTTTATTTTCTGTTGCTAAGTAGTAGTAACGGTCATCCGGGTGGTGGACTACAAGCACGTAGCACCGGTACCTTGGTACACATGGCGCCGGACCTAGAGGCGCAGGATGGAGATCGTGGCGCAAAGGACCATATCGCATTGCATTGCATTTATATTTGATATTTATTGTTTATGCATCTTGTTGTGTGCTAGTATTAGATACTCGATGGTAGCATAAATAAGATCCCTAAAACATAATACTAACAAAAAGTGTTTTCCCTTAATGTGCACCGCCAAGTAAGTTCTCCGTTATGAGGCATGCCGTGATGATCGGGTGTCAGACATATCTGTGTTCGCATACGGTGGGTGTAAGACATATTGCACAGCTATGCACGTAAGGTTGAGTTGGCGAGCCTAGCATGTACAAACATGGCCTCGGCACACGAGATGATAGAAAGACCAAGAACGAGTCGCATTAATGATGTGATCGATGTTTCGATATCCACCTTTGCAACTTTATCGCCGGCTGTGACAATCCGGGGCGGTGTAGTGAATGGGGACCATGTAATCACCAAAACCTTTTTGGGATAATAATTTTAGTGGAGTTCTTTTATAAACACAATTTTAATTGAACTCACATAATTATAAACTTAGTCAAAATTCTTTTTACAATTGTAAATGTAGAATATGGTTCGCCATGAAGCTTCTTTTGAGATTGTTGAATGGGTAGTTGCTGAGAAGCTCAAACTAGATGGATCCAACTTCCCTGAGTGGTGTGCTGAATGTCCTCCTTAGTGAGAACAATGTGATCCACTACATATGCTACACGATAGATTTGGAGCAACCAGATTACTATGAGACCCAACAGCAACGGGAATATCGCTATATCGTCGTGATATGTCCTCCTTCATTCAAGTGATAATGTGCTACAGATGGTGGACGAATTGCATCCGCTCATGGGTGATCTTGACCCATATGCAATGGTGGATCAACTGAGATCGGAGTTTGTAGACCAGATGCGCATGTCGAAGTATGAGCTACTTGGAGATTTCCTTTCCATGAAGATGGAGGAACACACTTGCCTGGAGAGTGTCAACACCCGGATTTTTAAGTCCAGATGCATGTTATGCCGTACATCGCAATCCCAGGATTACCATTTTTGCGAGACATAACAGAATTGGTACCATAGTACATCATCCATTAAAAACCAAAATAAAGGTATTAACAATAAAGGATCTCATGATCCAGTCTTAATACAATCAAAGCAGCGGAAAGTAAACGTAGTAGGCTCCGTCTTCATGATCACAGGCAATACTGACGATGGGAGATGATCCTAGTTGTCATAGACCTCCTGTTGTCCATCTTCCGGGTAATCCTCCTCATAGTCTGGCCATGGGAATAGCCAGGGACAAAGCCATGAGTACTCTTTAAGTACTCGCAAACTATCACTAGTGTAAGTAAGGTAAAACTAGTAGGAATCATAATCTCTAGGTTTGTTTGTAAAAATCCAGGTTTATTTCATAAAGCCTTAAGAGTAAAGACCTAAGATTAGTTCTCTACATTACTTAAGTGGGAACTTAGATTTCATGTCCACAACTCTGTTGTGGTTAAGTCAAAGTCATCTTTCAAGTCACAAATCATTTTGAAAACATCTGACAACGGAACAGTATGGCCACTACAACTGTCCATAACCGCGGACGCGGCTATTCGAATAGTTTGACACTCTGCAGAGGTGGTACACTTTCACCACAAAATTCGATACATCCGTCAAGGATAACCCTGAATCATCATACTTGGTATGCGGATAATCAATCCTAACATTTCAATTACACACCCTAGTATAGGCACCTCTCCTATGAGCTTGGCCTCCCAGCCATGGCCATCTGCCATCCTGGGCACTACATAGGTGGACATTCATCACGAGGTAGCCTCAGCTCAACCTCTTCCGCAAGGGAACCCATACTAAGAGATATAAACTTCCGGTCAAGCCCTAGCCAACTCAGGTATTGTGGTTGTATGGTAAAATTGGAATGGTATCACATCCGAACCCAACCATCAGTTTTTATTAAAGTCAAGGCTCATGCCTCATTCATTTTCATCATCAAACCATTGAGTATCATAACACATGGAAAAACATTTCAATAGAATGAAATCATCATTCCAAGGTTTTTATAATCATTTTCACCAAGTATTCCCATCTAAAGTAATCAAGTTTAGTTTTAGCACTAGCATCTAGTACTGAGGGTGTCACTATTGGGGGTGCTAATCAAGTATAAGTATCCCAGACTAGTTCTATATTCTTGATGGTATCCATCCTACTTTTCCACTAATCATAATTCATTAACTAGGTAAGAACTTTAGTAAAAGGAAAAGTAAAGTTGGTAAGTAAAAACTGGGATTGGTATAACCAAAGTTGCATAACCAAGCATGCCTAGGGAATCTGGTATAAGGGCTTGCACATATAGCATGCATAGTTCTAGCTTGCCTTGAGCAGTGCAGTTGTTAAAGTTCTCTTCTTCTTCCTCGAAGTACTCCTCCTCGTCGTAGCCCGGGTCGGTACTAGCGTCTATAAATGCACACAAGGTACACAATCACCAAACAACACTTCACTACTTCTATTTAGCACACAAAGGCTCACACTGGATGATCTAGTATCATCTCAATCATCATATGGAATATTAACATTTTCTTATTCTTCTTATTTTAGAAAAGTAATTTCTACTAATTTTAAATCCTTAAGATTTAATATTCTCCAATTAAAATATGGGATCATATGGACCATGTCCTCACCACATATTTCAATGCTTGGGAATGTGATTTAAAATGGTGATCATATATTACAAGGTTTAATATTACTATTTAATAATATTAAAGTGACTAGAAATGCCTATATGGCATTCTTTTAATACTAGTCCATGTTTAATATCTGTAAAACCCAATTTTTTTTACATATTCATGTAGAGCATGGAAAATGTGATTTTTGAGAGTTGGAATCAACTCAAAAGCCTTTATAGTTTATTTTATAAAAATGTTTGAAGTGGCAAAAGCCTCTATCTTGTTATTTTTAGTATAGGTGATCTATAGTTTCAATTTGTTTGAATCCAACGGGAGTGACTAGATATTTTCAATACCTTTCTAGAAAAATTGGAATCATACATTTTGGATCAGTACAACTCCTTGAATTGAATTTTGAATATAGCTACTGAATAGGATTTTAAGTAAAATGGCAAAATTGTATTTGAATCGCTGGGCTCTACGCGGGAAAAGGAATGGGCCGGCCCAACTGCACAGCACGGCGTAGCGGGCTGCTGACAGAATGGTCCCACGCGTTAGCGACTAATTCTAACCGAAGCGGTATCGATCAATACTAGCCCTACGATTAGAATAGGATCTACGGCTGAGGTTCGTCGTCTCCGTCGAACTACTCCGGCGAAATACGAATCCTAACACGACGGTGGGGGTTGCTGGGGACTCACTAGGGCTCCAGCTAGGGTCGGCGATGGGGCTGAATGGGCTGGTCATTGACGGCGATTCGATTGGCGGTCACGGCAGCTCCTAGGGTGGCTCCAATCGATGGCTCCTTTTCTTCACTACAGCGGCAGACTCCGGCCAAATTCCGGCGGCGTGGTGCTCTCCTTGCTCTAGGGAAGGGTCAGTGAGATTCCTAGGTGAGTGGGGAGTGGAATGGTGTGCAGAATGAGGTCTGGGGTGGCCTCTATTTATACACCAGCGTTGGAGGCAGGGCGGCATGGTTGGGCTTCTCCGGTGACACTGCTACAGGTCGAGCTAAGCATGGCGGAGGGCATGGGTCGATGCGGGGGACTGCAGCGACCTTCACACGCGTGAAGGCACGGCAAGGGGCGGTCTCAGTCCGTCGGGCGATGTCGGCGCTCTGTTCAGGTACGCAGGTGTTCGTCACTCTGTACGGTGGTCACGGGGCGCGTGACGGTGAACCATCGTGTCTGGGAGGTCACTGGTGCCACGGCGACTACGGGTACAAGCGGAGAGGGCGAGGCGCAGCGTGTGTGCGCGAGGCGGCTGCGGCACTCCGTCGTGCTCTCAACATGGCAGAGGCTTAAATGGGCGCGGCGGTTCCAGTGTCTCCACTCCTCACTGTTGGTCAAGGGGTGGACAGGGGGTAGCGGTGAGGTCACGGCTAGCCACTAGGTGTCGTGGGAGAGGGCGGCGTGGCTCGAGGCGACCTGTCCGTGCTCGACTGGCACCTCGCTCGGGTACGACTGTGCACTAGCGGAACGGCGAAGGTGAGCTCCTCCACTGCACGGCTATGTACTGGGGTGATCGTGGGAAATTGGTTGGGTTGATTGCAGTACAAATGAGTGAGCAATTGATTGATCAAAACTGTAGATAGTGGTTGAGGTTGTACCTGCATGCTAAGTGTTCGACTTAATGGCCGCATGAAATTAACTTTGGAATTTTTGAATGATTTTTGGTGAGTGTAATGGTTCCTTGCTTAGTAGTCTATGGTTGCTGGGATTGTCAAGTGGAGGTTGTTTGAGTGGTTTTTGAAATGTTATGATCTAGGTATATGAAGTTGATTCAATTTTGAAATGTCTCTTAAATAGATTTAAAAATAGTTTCTGCCATTTTGTAAAGTTTGCTTGGATTCACTTTTACTTGGTCTAGCAAGGAGTGAAAATAATTGGAATTGTTTCTGTTGAAAATATTTTACTATAGATGCCCAAAGTGGGCTAGAGGTTAATCTTGGCCAAAGTGACCATTTTCTCATATGATTCATATTTGACTTTCTTTTCATTTGATTTTGCTTGAAAATGATCTAGATGATGTGGTAATCCTTTTAAACTAATCCTTAGCATTGGTAGCACTCAAACATGGCATGTGCAAGCATTCATGCAATAATGGAAATCACACATGCATTCATATCAAGTTTAACAATAAAAGTTTTTGTTAACCCTAAACTTGGGTGATTAGATCTTGATAAGCTTGTTTAATATTTTTGGGGTGTTACAAACTTTCCCTCCTTAAATAGAATCTCGTCTCGAGATTCAGGAAAAACTAGGAACTAAAGAGATTGGGAAACTCAGTCCTAATATAATCTTCTCGCTCCCAGGTGGCTTCTTCTTCGGCATGGTCACTCCACTGGATCTTGAGAAACTTGATACTCCTGGTCCGGGTGGTTCTGAATGCTTCTTCCAAACTATGGATGGGCACTTCACGATAAGTTAGATCCTTGCCGATATCTATGGCTCTGTGATCGATGTTCTTGAAAACTTCGGTCTTCTCCGGAACTTCTAGGCATTTTCTAAGTAACGAGATATGGAACACATTATGCACGGCTGACATTTCGTCAGGCAGTTCCAGTTGATAGGATACTTCTCCTAGGCGATTCAAAATCTTGAAGGGTCCAATATATCTAGGGGCAAGCTTCCCTTTCAGTTGAAAATGTTGCATTCCCTTCAAGGGTGATACTTTGAGATACACAAAATCTCCGAGATTGAAGGTCAGGTCTCGACGTCTTTTGTTAGCATAACTCTTCTGTCTGGATTGAGCGGTCTTGAGGTGCTCATGGACTTTGTGAACCTTCTCTTCGGCTTCTCGTAGGATTTTGGGTCCGAAGATCTGACTCTCTCCCACTTGCGACCAATTCAACGGGGTACGACACTTCCTTCCATATAAGAACTCAAATGGGGCTATTTGCAAACTGGCTTGATAACTATTGTTATATGAGAATTCCACGAAAGGCAGACAATCTTCCCATTTAGATTCATATTCTAACACACAAGATCTCAACATATCTTCTAGGATCTGGTTGACTGTTTATGTTTGTCTGTCGGTTTGCGGGTGATAAGCTGTGCTGAAATTCAGTTTGGTTCCTAATCCTTCTTGGACCTTCTGCCAAAATCTTGAGGTAAACTGGGTTCCTCGATTTGACACTATGGTCTTGGGGGTTCCATGCAAACTGACTATCGTAGCGATATACAACTCTGCTAGCTTCGAGCTTTGATAGGTGGTCTTGACGGGTATGAAATGGGCTACCTTGGACAGTCTATCTACTATGACCCAAATAGAGTCATTTCCCCTACTAGATGTAGGCAAACTCGTGATGAAGTCCATTCCGACAGAATCCCATTTCCATTCCAGAATCTGCAATGGTTGCAGAAGTTCTACGGGTCGCCGATGTTCCGCTTTGACTCTCTGAAAGATATCACACTTGGCTATGTAGCTTCCGACTTCTCTCTTCATTTTGTGCCACCAGAATTGCTCCTTCAAATCCTGATACATCTTCGTTCCTGCCGGGTGGATAGAATAAAGGGTATCATAAGCTTCCTGCATAATAACTTGTGTCAACTCCGAATCTGCTGGAACACAGATACGTCCTTTGTACCACATAACTCCTTCTTCATCTTCGGTGAATCCAGGTACCTTCCTTGTTCCGATATGATGCCTGATTCCATCGATACTGACATTTCCTTTCTGGGCCTCTTTTATCTGACTAATCAACATGGGTTGAAGTTCTATGCTAGCTAGAAATCCTTCGCTAACTAGCTCCACTCTGAAATTCTCCATCTCTTCATGCAGACTTGGCTGGGCTTCCTTAATCATGGTGTTTAATCTACACGTCAATCGACTAAGAGCATCCACTACCACATTGGCTTTGCTAGGGTGATAGTGAATGGCAAGGTCATAATCCTTGATTAACTCTATCCATCTCCTTTGCCTCATATTCAGCTCCTTCTGGGTGAAAATATACTTTAGACTCTTGTGATCCGAATAAATCTCACAGCGGTTACCCATAAGGTAATGACACCATGTCTTCAAGGCTAACACTATAGCTGCCAGTTCTAGGTCATGGGTGGGGTAGTTCTGTTCATGCTGCTTCAGTTGTCTGGACAAATAGGATATGACTTTGCCTTCTTGCATCAACACCCATCCGAGACCAATCTTGGATGCGTCACAATACACATCAAAAGGCTTCTTGATATCCTACATGATCAAAATAGGGGCTGAAATCAATCTCTTCTAGAGATCTTGAAAACATGCTTCACATTTGTTAGTCCATTCAAACTTCTTATCTTTCTTTAACAACTGGGTCATCAGCCTTGTGATGCTTGAAAATCCTTCAACAAACTTGCGGTAATATCTGGCTAATCCAAGAAATGCGCGGACTTCGGTTTGGGTGGTTGGGGCTTTCCATTCTTCGACGTCTTTAATCTTGGCGGGATCGATAGTAACTCCTCCTGCTGACAAGATATGGCCTAGAAATCCTACTTCCTTTAACCATAATTCACATTTGCTAAACTTGGCATACAAATGATGCTCCCTAAGGGTTTCAAGCATGGTTCTCAGATGTTGCTCATGGTCCTCTTCTGACTTGGAGTAGACCAGAATGTCATCGATAACACATAATGACAAACTTATCCAAAAAGTTCGTAAAAATCTTATTCATGAGGTTCATGAAATAAGCGGGGGCATTGGTTAATCCAAAAGACATGACATTGTACTCATACAATCCATATCTGGTGGTGAAGGCAATCTTTGGGATATTCGTCGCGCGGATTTTCAATTGATGATAACTAGTTCTAAGATCAGTCTTAGAAAACACTCTAGCACCAGTTAGTTGATCAAACAAATCTTCTATCTTCGGCAGTGGGTACTTTCTTTATGGTGACATCATTCAACTTCCGATAATCCGTACACAAATGGTTGGCACCATCCTTCTTATCAACAAACAACAAAGGTGATCTTCATGGCGATGCACTTGGTTGTATCAAACCTTTTCCGATATCATCAAGTTGCTTCTTCAGCTCCACTAATTTAGATGGGTTCATACTATAAGGTCTCTAAGCTATGGGTCCGGTTCCAGGAATTAGTTCAATGATAAACTCGATATCCCGATCTGGGGGCATACCGGGCAATTCATCTGGGAACACATTGGGGTATTCACAGACTACTCTGACTTGGTCAATGGTGGTCTTTGCTAAACTCTTGTTGCACTTGAATTGACGGGGCAAAGTCTCAGATACATGTTCTACTGATACTCCGGTGCTACTGGTCATGGTTATGGCTTTCTTGGCACAGTCGATTAATCCTTGATGTTTCGACATCCAATCCATCCCTAGCACTACTTCCAAACCTTTGGTTCCAAGTACTATTAGATTGGCATAAAAATCTATCCCATGTATTCTGATAGGTATGGCCTTGCAAATTTTTCTAGCTTTGGTAGTTGAACCAGGTATTTGAACTATCATAACATGCTTCAAAATTGTTGGTTGAATCTTACTAGTGCATGCAAATTCTTCTGTAACAAACAAGTGCAATGCTCCAGAATCAAACAAAACTCTTGCTAATACTGAGTTAACAGAAAACATACCTAGCACGACATCTGGCGCTTCCTGGGCTTCCTCGGCATTCATGTGGAACATACGGCCATTACGGTTGTGCGAGTTTCCTGGGGCAAATCTCTTTCTAGGCTGGACACGGCGCTGCTATTGGGCAGGTGCAGTCACATTGGTTGCTGCGGCAAGCTTCTTGGGGCACTCGTTGGAGTAGTGACCCGTGACTCCACACTCAAAACAAGTGATCATTGACTTGTCCTTCCCTGCGACAGGAACAACATTGCTTCCAGTCCTTGGGGCAGTATTGTTGTTATTGTTGGACTTTGGCGGTGCACGGTTGAAATTATTAGAGTTGCCGGGGTTGTTGTTATGATTTCCTCTGGGCCTTGGGTTTCCTCCGCCACGGTTGGGGTAGTTCGGATGGTTCATTGGGAGTCTGTTGTTTCTGGGTGCATATCCTGTAGACGGGTTGGGGCGATACTTTGGGGTATGGTGGGGTCCTAGTTGGTGCATCATCCTACGCTTGCAGTTCTCACTGGCTTGGTTGATCTTCCCTTCCATCTGGATCGCAAAATCCACTAAGGCTTCAAGGTCATCAAAGGGAATGTTGACTAGCACTATCTACATCTCATCATGCAGACCATTCAAGAATCTCTCCTTCTTCTTGGCTTCATTGTCAATCTCATCAGGATCATACCTAGATAGTGACAGGAATTTGTCATGGTACTCAACCACAGTCATCCTTCCTTGTTTCAAATCTCTGAATTCATCCCTCATCCTCTTGATTAGACCCGGGGGCACATGGGTCCTACTGAACTTGAGTTTGAACTCCTCCCAAGTCATCATCTGACCTCCGTTCATCGTATGAGTACTATTCCACCATGATCTGGCATAGCTGGACAGATAGTGGATGGCAAATAGCACCTTCTCATTAGCATCAACTCTTGAAACTTCTAGATTGTTTTCCATGGTCTGCAGCCAATCATCAGCATCTAAGGGTTCTTCTGACTTGCTAAACATAGGGGGATTGGTATTCTGGAAGTTTTTGAGCTTTGGATCCATGGTGATCTTGGTTTCATGGCCTTGATTATTGTGGGCCATCCGGCTATCTGTTGAAGAGCGGCTAGGTTGGCTTGACGTCAGCTCTACCTGCTTCACGGTCAGAAACTAACATTTGTAGAATCTGCAGCATTGGGTCCTGAGATGAACTGCTTCCTCCGGGGTTACCGCGAGTCATCTGAAGATTGAGATAGATAGTGAGACAAGAGGGAAATTTCTATGGTTCATGGGTGTGTTTCAAAAGCTTTAAGCTTTGGTTTTGACTCAGGTTTTGCAAACTAATAACTTCTTCTCATTCATTCACTCCAAACACACAATACAAACACACACCACAACTAGAAAACAGATGGTTTTAAGAACCATTCTGTGAAGCTACGATACAGTGGGACCGGGTACAACTCACACCTACGATAGTGCTCAGGTGCGACTACTCATCATCGGGGGTGTCGGGCTCCTCATCATCAATGAAGTCAGCATCATCCTCATCAGTGTTGTCCTCCATGGTGACGTCCTCCAGATAGTCATTGTCATCACTAAGGTAAGAGTGAATATCACCACGGATATCTTCACCTTCCTCATCCTTCTCCTCCAGCTAGATCTCCTGGTCGTGGATGGTTTCCTCTAGGGTGGCTATCTTCTGACGAAGACAGGCGATGGTGTGATCCTTTTTGTCATGCTGGCTACGAAGTGACTTGTGCTCCTTGGTGAGAATGGCGAGGGTTTGCTTCCTCTCAATAGCTTCAACATGTTTCTGGTTGGCGTAAGCATGGGCATTGTCCAATTATTTCTGCGTCTCGTGCAGCAAGAAGGCCATGTGGTCCACGTGATGCTTCAACTCTGGATGTGCCGGCATGGCCAAAGGCTGTCCCGTAGAGTCACGTCTTGCATAGTGGGAAAAACGGGCGGCGATGATCTGGTTGATGTTTTGAGCACACAAACATGCAAGAGCTTCTTTCATTGCCTTGGCTAATCCGTCTAGCCAGTTGTTCTCCCTTACGCTAAGCTGAATCTTATCAGAAAGAGGTGGCTCCATTTTGCCTCTCAGGTCTGCAACAATCAGCCACTTTAGCCCCCCTCCAGCTTGGTCATTGAGTTGTGCTCCGAAGAACTCCGGGTGCGGGCGTCCAAGATACTCTGAAAGCTGATCCAGATCCCTCTCAAAGATAAGCTGTCCTCCATTGCCCAACTGGTAAAGCTTTTTATATTTAACCTCCATCTATAAGCAATTAAGATGAGTAAGTTAGTGAGGTGATCAAGTGTGTCAAATTTTATGTAGAATTGTAAGAGTTTTGAGGAACAAGTGATATTTTTTTGAAAGAATCTCAAGGATAAGAATGAGAATAGGTTTTTGAAAATACTCACTTTCTTTGTTTGAAACTAGGTTTTTCAGGCGTCCATTCTAAATAGGGTCTCCTATGGTCAGGACGACTCTAATACCAACTTGTCAACACCCGGATTTTTAAGTCCAGATGCCTGTTATCCCATACATCGCAATCCCAGGACTACCATTTTTGAGAGACATAACAGAATTGGTACCACAGTACCTCAGCCATTACAAACCATAATAAAGGTATTACCAATAAAGGATCTCATGATTCAAGCTTAATACAATCAAAGCAGCGGAAAGTAAACGTAGTAGGCTCCGTCTTCATGATCACATGCAATGCTGACGATGGGAGATGATCCTAGTTGTCATAGACCTCCTGCTATCAATCTTCCGGGTAATCCTCCTCATAGTCTGGCCATGGGAATAGCTAGGGACAATGCCATGAGTACTCTTTAAGTACTCGCAAACTATCACTAGTGTAAGTAAGGTAAAACTAGTAGGAATCATAAGCTCTAGGTTTGTTTGCAAAAAGCCAGGTTTATTTCATAAAGCCTTAAGAGTAAAGACCTAAGATTAGTTCTCTACATTACTTAAATGGGAACTTAGATTTCATGTCCACAACTCTGTTGTGGTCAAGTCAAAGTCATCTTTCAAGTCACAAATCATTTTGAAAACATCTGACAATGAAACAGTATGGTCACTCCAACTGTCCATAACCACGGACGCGGCTATTCGAATAGTTTGACACTCTGTAGAGGTGGTACACTTTCACCACGAAATTCGATACATCAGTCAGGGATAACCCTGAATCATCATACTTGGCATGCGGATAATCAATCCTAACGATTCAATTACACAACCTAGTATAGGCAGCTCCCCTATGAGCTTGGCCTCCCAGCCATGGCCATCTGCCATCCTGGGCACTGCATAGGTGGACATTCATCACGAGGTAGCCTCAGCTCAACCTCTTCTGCAAGGGAACCCATACTAAGACATATAAACTTCTGGTCAAGCCCTAGCTAACTCAGGTATTGTGGTTGTACGGTAAAATTGGAATGGTATCGCATCCGAACCCAACCATCAGTTTTTATTAAAGTCAAGGCTCATACCTCATTCATTTTCGTCATCAAACCATTGTGTATCATAACACATGGCAAAACATTTCAATAGAATGAATCATCATTCCAAGGTCTTAATAATGATTTTCACCAAGTATTCCCATCTAAAGTAATCAAGTTTAGTTTTAGCACTAGCATATAGTATTGAGGGTGTCACTATTGGGGGTGCTAATCAAGTATAAGTATACTGGACTAGTTCTATATTCTTGATGGTATCCATCCTACTTTTCCACTAATCACAATTCATTAACTAGGTAAGAACTTCAGTAAAAGGAAAAGTAAAGCTGGTAAGTAAAAACTGGGATTGGTATAATCAAAGTTGCATAACCAAGCATTCCTAGGGCATCTGGTATAAGGGCTTGCACATATAGCATGCATAGTTCGAGCTTGCCTTGAGCAGTGTAGTTGCTGAAGTTCTCTTCTTCTTCCTCGAAGAACTCCTCCTCGTCGTAACCCGGGTCGATACTAGCGTGTTTAAATGCACACAAGGTACACAATCACCAAACAACACTTCACTACTTCTATTTAGCACACAAAGGCTCACACTAGATGATCTAGTATCATCTCAATCATCATATGGAATATTAACATTTTCTTATTCTTCTTATTTTAGAAAAGTAATTTCTACTAATTTTAAATCCTTAAGATTTAATATTCTCCAATTAAAATATGGGATCATATGGACCATGTCCTCACCACATATTTCAATGCTTGGGAATGTGATTTAAAATGGTGATCATATATTACAAGGTTTAATATTACTATTTAATAATATTAAAGTGACTAGAAATGCCTATATAGCATTATTTTAATACTAGTCCATGTTTAATATCTGTAAAACCCAATTTTTTTTACATATTCATGTAGAGCATGGCAAATTTGATTTTTGAGAGTTGGAATCAACTCGAAAGCCTTTATATTTTATTTTATAAAAATGTTTGAAGTGGCAAAAGCCTCTATCTTGTTATTTTTAGTATAGGTGATCTATAGTTTCAATTTGTTTGAATCCAATGGGAGTGACTAGATATTTTCAATACATTTCTAGAAAAATTGGAATCATGTATTTTGGACCAGTACAACTCCTTGAATTGAATTTTGAATATAGCTACTGAATATGATTTTAACTAAAATGGCAAAATTCTATTTGAATTGCTGGGCTCTGCGTGGGAAAAGAAATGGGCCGGCCGAAATGCACAGCGTGGCGTAGCGGGCTGCTAACAGAATGGTCCCACGCGTTAGTGACTAATTCTAACCGAAGCAGTATCGATCAATACTAGCCCTATGATTAGAACATGATCTACGGCTGAGGTTCATCGTCTCCGTCGAACTGCTCCGGCGAGATACGAACCCTAACATGACGGTGGGAGTCGCTGGGGATTCACCAGGGCTCCAGCTAGGGTCGGCGATGGGGGCGAACGGGCTGGTCGTCGATGGTAGTTCGATTGGCGGTCACGGCAGCTCCTGGGGTGGCTCCAATCGATGGCTCCCTTTCTTCACTTCAGCGGTGGACTCCGGCCAAATTCCGGTGGCGTGGTGCTCGCCTTGCTCCGAGGAAGGGTCAATGAGGTTCCTGGGTGAGTGGGGAGTGGAATAGTGTGCAGAATGAGGTCTGGGGTGGCCTCTATTTATACACCGGCGTTGGAGGCAGGGCGACATGGTCGGGCTTCACCGGCGATGCTGCTACAGGTAGAGCTAAGCATGGAGGAGGGCATGGGTCGATGCGGGGGACTGCGGCGATCATCACGCGCATGACGGCACGGCAAGAGGCGGTCTCAGTCAGTCGGGCAACATCGGCGCTCTGTTCAGGTACGCAGGTGTTCGTCACTCACTACGGTGGTCACGTGGCGCGCGGCGGTGAACCATCATGTCTGGGAGGTCACTGGTGCCACAGCGACTGTGGGTACAAGCAGAGAGAGAGGCGTAGTGTGTGTGCATGAGGCAGCTGCGGCGCTCCGTCGTGCTCTCGACATGGCAGAGGTTTAAATGGGCGCGGCGGTTCCAGTGTCTCCACTCCTCTTCGTTGGTCAATGGGTGGACAAGGGGTGGCGGTGAGGTCACAGCTAGCCGCTAGGTGTCGTGGGAGAGGGCGGCGTGGCTCGAGGCGACCTATTCGTGCTCGAACGGCATGACCTCGCTCGGGTACGGCTGTGCACTAGTGCAACGGCGAAGGTGAGCTCCTCTAGTGCACGACTATGTACTGGGGTGATCATGGGAAATTGGTTGGGTTGATTGCAGTACAAATGGGTGAGCAATTGATAGATCAAAACAGTAGATAGTGGTTGAGGTTGTACCTACCTGCTAAGTGTTCGACTTAATGGCCGCATGAAATTAACTTTGGAATTTTTGAATGATTTTTGGTGACTGTAATGGTTCCTTTCTTAGTAGTCTATGGTTGCTAGGAATTGTCAAGTGGAGGTTGTTTGCGTGGTTTTTGAAATCTAGGTATATGAACTTGATTCAATTTTGAAATGTCTCTTAAATAGATTTGAAAATAGTTTCTGCCATTTTGTAAAGTTTGCTTGGATTCACTTTTACTTGGTCTAGCAAGGGGTGAAAAGAATTGGAATTGTTTCTATTGAAAATCTTTTACTATAGATGCCCAAAGTGGGCTAGAGGTTAATCTTGGCCAAAGTGACCATTTGCTCATATGATTCATATTTGACTTTCTTTTCATTTGATTTTGCTTGGAAATGATCTAGATGATGTGGTAATCCTTTTTAAACTAATCCTTAGCATTGGTAGCACTCAAACATGGCATGTGCAAGCATTCATGCAATAATGGAAATCACACATGCATTCATATCAAGTTTAATAATAAAAGTTTTTGTTAACCCTAAACTTGGGTGATTAGATCTTGATAAGCTTGTTTAATATTTTTGAGGTGTTAAAGAGAGTCAATTGGAGCGCATGCATGATGCGCCCATGAGATTGGTTCATTTCATGGACTACTGGATGACTGATGCCTTTGCGACATGCGTATTGCTATGGTCGCTGCCACCTAGCTACCACGGGCACGTCCGGACCTATGTCATGATAGGTTGTGGGGAAACACAAGATTTCCATGAGCACATTTCAGACATGTGAAGGTTGAACCCATTACCACAGAGGTCATCGATGATGAAGGTTTATATGATATTGAAGTATCTGATACTTGTTCTGTTTTTTGAAAACATTTCCTTCTACATGAGAGTTACTTGCTGGAGAGGAGACTATGTTGCGTGTTGATGGTGAGCTTGATGATGATGGCCGATGACACTCCTCCTCGACATTTATCATTTAGTTTATCAGTTTTGGATAATTATTGTAATCGATGGATTATGAACTTTATTAGTGTCTCTTGCACTTCACGAGACATTTATTCATATGAGTTTGTAACAAAATAGTTGTTCTACTTTTATGAATGATTTCTATTCGTGTTCATATGTTTTTGATTATATGTGAATTATCCGTGTTGTAAAATTAATTGATAATGCATGAACATTTGTAAAATCGGCATCATTCGTGTTCATACGGTCTTCGCTTAGCGCCCCATTCTTTCAATAATTCCTCAAGCAATCATTTAGAATAAAGTGAAACCATATGAAATTCGTGAAATCGGCACCATATCTTATATGGTTTGTCGTGGAAGTTTTTGGAGTTATTTGATAAAACCAAAAATTGCACTAGTCCTTGTAGAGTATTCATTGGAAACTTTGAAATAAAAAATCCATGGTTGAAACCAAAAGAAGGAAAAACTAGTATTGTTGATAGTTTGGTACGTTCTCGAGAAAGTGTGTTCTTGATAATGTTATTAATGGAAGAAAGTGAGAGCATGATGAAGTGCCATGACCCTGCATCAAAGTGTTGAGAAGCGCAATGGAATATGTTCTAGAAAATGACTCTTTACATCAAAGAAAGAAATCAATGATAATGATCGTTGTGTTTCAATTGTGCTTTTACTAATGAAGTATGATTCACAAATATGCCCTACACCTTGTGTGGAGACATTTGTGAATCACTTGTCATGTTAACAGAACAAGAGATACCTACGAACTACAAATGAATTGATGGTAAAATGAAATTATGAGAAATCCTAGAAGTAAATTTCACTCGAGATTAGAAAGTAAATTGTTACTAAATCTTGTCAAGTAAAATAGTCACTTGATATTTCCGGAGGACCAGAAGGTCATACTAAAAAGGTGGAAGACAAAGCACGATTCACCATGAAATAATTTGTTGGGCGAATTCAAGTGAATTTGATTCAGAAGTGCTAAAGTCTAGTGGATTTAAAACTAGTAAGGTACTAAAGTCTCATAAAAGAAATTCTCAATTTGATAATTGATAAAGTGGTTTTGAAGTCATTCAAAATATTGAGAAGATATGCAATTTGCATAAAATTGAGTGGGAGCAATGCAAGTTTCGAACTCAAATATGTAGGTGACATATTTTGAGTGGGGGCTTGACGTAATTCATATGTGTATATGACGCATTAAGAATAAGGACATAAGTACCAATAACTGTTGATTTATAAGGGTAAAGTTAAAAGAGAATTCCATATAACATTATGTTGGAATGTATTCCTGATAGATATTCTGAAGAAGTTTTTAGAATAGGAATTGATGACAGAATGGTCCTTGATCATTCGAATTAGGAATAGCATTAAGAGCAACATCGATGGCTGAAAGAAAGAAAAGGATGTTCGTCATCCACTATGTTTTGACATAGGTTCTGTCTTAGAAACCATGATAAGAACTCAACATAATATGATCCAAGTTCTTGTCAACAAGAACAAGTTGAGAAGTGTTTAAGTGTAAATTACTGAACAATGAGCTAAGATGTCCACAATGTCTAATGAGAACCGTAGACATGTTTCAGAATCCATGAAGGATGACAAGGCTAAAGCATAAAGTGTTATGCTATAAGGACATATGTTAACCTTAAAAGATTGGAAATCTCTACATTGATTGAGTCAGAAAAGAAGCATGGTGACAAACATCGAAAATTGCACATAGGTACACTATTGATTTGATGTCTACATTTAAAATATAAGTATATGGATACTACTTGGTGTTGTGTATAATGTTGCGCCTAGGGAAGTTCGTCTTCTCACAGAGTTTGTTCCAGTGCACAGTGCCCATGAGAAAGTTCGCATTGACTGATCTAACGTCACTGCTGACTCCTGGAATCGAAGACCTCACTCTATTGCCGTAAACTACTATAAATACACAAGATGTTATCATGGGATGATAAAGTATTAATGTCAATTAAGGTGAGATTAGTAACTTGCAAAGGATATGAGGGGTTGTAAAGTCCAGACCCTAGACTCAACCTCTTCCATGAGCAAGCATGATCAGAAGTTCCAAGTTGTATGGTGTCGATGATTGGTAAACAAATGTAGCTAGTTTATTTGTACTCTAGTGCAAGTGGGAGACTGTTGGAAATATGCCCTAGAGACAAATAATATTATGGATTATTATCATATTTCACAAAGTTTATAATTAGTTTTTGTATCGTGCTATAACTGTATTGAAAGGAAACATCAATACACGTATGATACGTAAACAACCAGGATTTCCCGGTGAATATCTAGTCACTCGTTCATTGGTCAAAATATGATCATGGTTTACTGATACTGTGGCATTTATGCCAGTTGAAAATAGAGTCACCTCACTGGGAGAATGAGATGATGAGCATACCGAATTTAAGCATCGTAACACGATCATGTAAGAAAGTTCAAGTTGCAATAATTAGGAAACATGCTGACTTGTTCCTCGGATCGTGAGACCATATTTAATTACTGTCACCCGAGAGTGCCCTGTTCGCATTAAATGTCACTCGGTGAAACGGTGATCATAAAGGTGTGTTTAGGTACATCAAAGGGGCATGTAGGGGTGTATGTGTCAAGAGTGGTATTTGTCCATTGATACCTTCGATCCGGATTCACAGATGTAGTATAATAGCCTTTTCCCTAGAAGACCAAGGTTTAATCGAACCTTGGAAAGCACTACTAAAAGGTAATGAGAATGGACATGTCTACAAGACTTTGTTTGTTTGTTTAACCTTAGTTGACCGAACCAATCTAGTTCACTTTATAACAGGTTTGAATTAATGGATGGAGATGGGCCAGGGTTGAAGATCCACCTGTAGCTGCACATCAAATGGGATAAAAGACAATAATAAGCATATTCATGTATCATGTTTGTATTGAGATGATCTTTTGTGGGAAACACATCCTAATATTAAAGAGCCCCCGTGATGCATTGGGCATAGGAATAGACTTTTAATCCAACTGAGAGTACACCAAATCCACGGGTTACAAACGATTATTAAGTGTAAACACAGATCAAAGTTTTAAGTGGTGATGTTGTTGTTGATCCCGAATGGGGCGCTAAGCAAAGACCGTACTTCCCTTTCTGTCATTGAGTTTCCAATGTGATCGCTGCTATCCAAGTATCTCACCTCAAGCCTTTATCAATCTATGGGATCTTGGGTACCTACAAGTCGACAGATCGAGACATGATACGAACAAACAAAAGATGCAAATCATGAATCCAAACAAAACACAATTCTCCCATTATCTAGATGCACATATTTGCTGCGAGGTTTCTCCCCAACCCACAGCCCGTGAGGACTACTTACTCATAACACATAGATCAGAGGTAGAAAACATCATGCAAATACTTAGATTGAAATCAAATATTCTTACAATGGTCGCCAAATCACAAGGAGATCTAAAATTACAAAGCAATGGCTATGGCTAGTGGAGGGATGGATGGTGGAAGTGAGGAACAATGGATGAACAATGGTGTGGATCTCTAAACCCTTCGATCCCAAAAACCCTAGGTAAGTGGCACACCTCACTTTCCCTGAAAATAAAGAAAAGGATAACATATGCAAGTGTGCATATGTCACCAATACTTGATATCCAACAAGATCAAATGAAGTGACCATGCACATTGTATCTATACCAACCATTTAACATTCCATGGTCATTTTTGTGGTGAAATAAAATCAAATGGAAGAGAATAAAATAAATACCATTTTCTTTATGCAAGGTTGCATAATAGAAATCCATTTGAATTATTCTTAAATTCAAACATGGTGCAAGTGGCATTGTGCTGCAACCATTGTTTCCATATCCTAAAAATCAGCCGGAATCGACCTTTGAAATATTTTAAACTCATTTATTTGAATACAAATGAATTCATTTGAATTCAAATTACAAAAATAAAAACCTACACTAAAAATTCCATAAAATATTTCCTATTCAAATTTGTTTTTTATCAGAGGTGGGCCACCTCACCTAGCGCCACCTTGGTCCACCTGGCAGACAAGTGGCCTGCTATTTCCATGGCCATGTCAACACCGCGACCTTGGCAAGCAACATCAGTCGAGCGGATGAGTAACCACGACGACACTCGCCACCCCCTCTCGCTGGTCATGATGACGTCATGTGTTGGAAATATGCCCTAGAGACAAATAATAATATGGATTATAATCATATTTCACAAAGTTTATAATTAGTTTTTATATCATGCTATAACTGTATTGAAAGGAAACATGAATACATGTGTGATATGTAAACAACCATGAGTTCCTGGTGAATCTCTAGTCACTCGTTCATTGGTCAATAAATGATCAAGGTTTCCTGATCATCTAACATTTATGCCAATTGACAATGGAGTCACCTCATTGGGAGAATGAGATGATGAGCATACCCGATCCAAGCATCGTGATACGATCATGTCACAAAGTTCAAGTTGTGGTAATTAGGAAACATGGTGACTTGTTCCTCAGACCGTGAGACCATATTTAATTACTGTCACCCAAGAGTGCCTTGTTCGCATTAAACGTCACTCGGTGAAACGGTGATCATAAAAGTGTGTTCATGTACATCAAAGGGGCATGCAGAGGTGTATGTGTCAAGAGCAGGATTTGTGCATCCGCGTGACGGAAAGATACTATGGGCCCACTTAGAGAAGTTATATCCATAAGCTATATAGCGTGTGACTAGGTCACATGGATATCACTTGTCAGAACGAGTTAAGTAGCATTTGTCTATAACGAGTTGAACTCGACATGGTGATGTTGTTGATTAGGTCTCTAAAAATGCAAGTATCACAGAGCCAAAAGTAATAGGACACAACGTTGATGATTCAAACATAAAGATTGTGTGGAATGCACAGGGGTCATTATGGGCATCCAGGTCCAGTTGATGATCATTGGTTCGAGAGGGGTCTCGACCATGTCTGGAGTGTTCCTGCACCGTAGGGCAGCACGCTTAAGTGTTTGACGAAGCTTGGAGATCATTTTGGTATCATCAAAATCACCAAAGAAAAGAGAGGGAGAAATTAGAAGGGTTCCAAGAAGGCCTAGAGGATGTCTAGAGTGGAATGGAAAGAGTTCCATAGCCACAGGAATTAAATAATATGTAAATAGATATTAAATATTGATTTAATATTTTTTTTATATTTATTTAATAAAAGAGAAGGATTTAAAATGGTTAAATTCCCTATTTGTCCAATTCCCTAAGGGGAAGGGCCCATGAGGGGAAAAACCAAAAGGGAGGAGAGGGAGGAGGTCACCGGCTAGGCCCTAGGGCTCCCGCGCTGAGCCCTTAGGCGCCTCGGCCGGCGGCCAAGCCTCCCCTGCTCTCCTTTTTTAGTCCCACATGGCTAGGCCAAGGGATTTTGGGGTCCCCTTCCACCTATATAATAAGAGGCATATGTAGGCATTTAAATCACCAGAAAATAATAAAAGCTTCCTAGCTTTGAGAAAAGATTCCTGCCGCCTCTCTCTCCCGAGACCGTGGTCCTAAGTCTGGACTGCGTGAATGAGGACTTATACACCATGGAGCGCCAACGTGCTACGGGGTTCATGATCCAAAAGATCTACTTCTGCAATCTTTGCTGGATCAAAGGAGTGGGAGTCATCGTCAAGCACTGGACATATGTGACTCCCTCGGAGGTGCTGCACTTGCAATGCTAGGAGTTGTTGGAGCCACCGGAGCCGTCAAAGTTAAGAACGACCCAGAGGTCGATGTCGGTACGACTAATCAACAACACTCTCCCCAGTGACAAAGCTTTTCGTAAAGGTAAGTTTTTGAAAAGCCCCTCCCGTTACTACATTACTAATAGATCTATCATGGCATTAGGGTTCTTGGCATCAGAAAAATTATTGTTTTCACGTGCGCAACCACGATAGTGGTATCCGAGCTAGATCTATGCATAGTATTGCTAGTACGGGTAGAACACACGAGTTGTAGCATGTGGACATTGATTTTATAATTGTTACCCTCCCACGTGTACTTGTGCATACCACATCAATTCTTGATGAAGTGCCCCCAACCGACATTATGCGTTAATTCACGAGACTGGTCCACAAGTGTAATTGGCTTTGGGGGTGTCAGTCTCTCTCACATTAGTTGGTACTCCATTTACAACAGAGGGCCCCAAAAGGGGTGTAGTAGAGACAATTATTTAATCAACGTTATGTTTAAAGTTCGTAGGTAAGAATAGTTCTTGCGCGAAAGCTCTAACAGCCACGTAAAAGATGCAAAGATAAAGTAGAAGCGTCTAAGTTTATTTTGTAGGGGCGTTGTGATGTGATATGTTCATAGTAAAGGCAAAGTAGTTTATTTTCTGTTGCTAAGTAGTAGTAACAGTTATCATGATGGTGGATTAATCGTACGTAGCACCGGTACCTTGGTACACATGGCGCCGGACCTGGAGGCGCAGGATGGAGATCGTGGCGCAAAGGACCATATCACATTGCATTTATATTTGATATTTATTTTTTATGCATCTTGTTGTGTGCTAGTATTAGATACTTGACGGTAGCATAAATAAGATCCTTAAAACATAATACTAACAAAAAGTGTTTTCCCTTAATGTGCACCATCAAGAAAGTTCTTCGTTATGAGGCATGCCGTGACGATCGGGTGTCAGACATATCTGTGTTCACATAGGGAAGTCCTATATCTTAAAATTAATTCATCAAGTGGATGAGAAAATTCATGGGCATTCTACTGGGCCCTACTCACTTGTTACACAACAACCCGTTAGAGGAAGAGCCAAGCAAGGGGATTCCTGTGGAATGTCCATCATCGAGAAGAAGTCGATTATGGTGGGTGTAAGACATATTGCACAACTATGCACGTAGGTTGAGTTGGTGAGCCTAGCATGTACAAACATGGCCTCGAAGCATAAGATGATAGAAAGACCAAGAACGAGTCACATGAATGATGTGATCGACGTTCCACCTTTGCAACTTTATCGCCGGTCATGACGATCAAGGGCGGTGTAGTGAATGGGGATCGTGTAATCACCAAAACCTTTTTGGGATAATAATTTTAGTGGAGTTCTTTTATAAACACAATTTTAATTGAACACACATAATTTTTAACTTAGTCAAAATTCTTTTTACAATTGTAAATGTATAATATGGTTCTCCATGAAGCTTCTTTTGAGATTGCTAAATGGGTAGTTGCTGAGAAGCTCAAACTAGATGGATCCAACTTCCCTAAGTGGTGCGCTGAATGTCCTCCTTAGTGAGAACAATGTGGTCGACTACATATGCTACACGATAGATTTGGAGCAGCCAAATTACTATGAGACCCAACAACAACGGGAATATCGCTATATCGTCGTGATATGTCCTCCTTCATTCAAGTGATAATGCGCTACATGTGGTGGAAAAATTGCATCCACTCATGGGTGATCTTGACCCATATGCAAGTTCGTATACCAAGTGCGCATGTCGAAGCATGAGCTACTTGGAGATTTCCTTTCCATGAAGATGGATGAACACACTTGCCTGGCGAGTCAGTTGGAGCGCATGCATGATGCACACATGAGATTGGTTTATTTCGTGGACTACTGGATGACTGATGCCTTTGCTATAGGCGTATTCATACGGTCGCTGCCACCCAGCTACCACGGGCACGTCCAGATCTGTGTCATGATAGGTGGTGGGGAAACACAAGATTTCCATGAGCACATTTTAGACATGTGAAGGTTGAACCCATTACCGCAGAGGTCGTCGATGATGAAGGTATATATGATATTGAAGTATCTGATACCTGTTCTGTTTGATGAAAACATTTCCTTCTACATGAGAGTTTCTTGCTGGAGAGGATACGATGTTGCGTGTTGATGATGAGCATGATGATGATGGACGACGAGACTCCCCCTCGACATTTATCATTTAGTTTATCAGTTTTGGATAACTATTGTAATCGATGGATTATGAACTTTATTAGTGTGTCTTGCACTTGGCGAGACATTTATTCATATGAGTTGATAACAAAATAGTTGTTCTACTTTTATGAATGATTTCTATTCGTGTTCATATATTTTTGATTATGTGTGAATTATTCGTGTTGTAAAACTAATTGATAATGCATGAACATTTGTAAAATATTGAAATGCCTTGGAATACTCATCTTCATGATATATTCATTTTGAATGAAACCATTGTTTGAAATTCAAAAGTTATGTTGATAATATGTGAAAGTTGTAGATATTTGATCTCTTGTCACATACAAATCATTCCCATGTTCGACAAGATAACTGAAATGCCGCGTATTGTAAAATACAAAGTGTTTGATGAATTATTGAAAGAAAATACATATTAGATGTACCATATTCCAACGAAGCAATGATTATCATTTTTTAATTGTTGATTTAAGTAAAAGAGTTTACCAAATGAAACATGAGTGTGAAACTATTTGATGTGATCAAAAAATTTCAACATCAAAGGGTATTGAAAATAAAAGAAAATTAAATTACCACGATTTGATCAGTAGTAATGAAATTCAACGTTATAATATTGGCAGAGGAACTTGTTAAATGCGTTTCACAAAATTGTGATGCATTTAGCTTTTCAAAATGTTGAATTGTGGGATCATCATAATGTAACATTTGAGGTTAAGTTGGAAATAGGTGGCGCTAGATAAATCGATTTAGTGTTAGTATAAAGATCATTAGTTAGAAATAGAAGCACTCATTTAGAATAAAGTGAAACCATATGAAATTCGTGAAATCAGCACCATATCTTGTATGGTTTGTCGTGGAAGTTTTCGGAGTTATTTGATAAAAACAAAAATCGCACTAGTCTTTATAGAGTATTCATTAGAAACTTTGAAATACACAATCCATGGTTGAAACCAAAAGAAGGCAAAACTAGTATTGCTGATAGTTTGGTACGTTCTCGAGAATATGTGTTCTCAATAATGTTATTAATGGAAGAAAGTGAGAGCACGATGAAGGTCCATGATCCTGCATCAGAGCGTTGAGAAGCGCAAGGAATATGTTCTAGAAAATGACTCTTCACATAAAAGAAATAATCAATGATAATGATCGTTGTGTTTCAATTGTGCTTTTACTAATGAAGTAGGATTCAAAAATATGCCCTACACCTTGTGTGGATACATTTGTGAATCACTTGTCATGTTATCAAAACAAGACATACCTACGAAGTAGAAAGGAATTGATGGTAAAACTAAAATTATGAGAAACCCTAGAAGTAAATTTCACTCGAGATTAGAAAGTAAATTGTCACTGAATCTTGTCAAGTAAAATAGTTACTTGATATTTCCGGAGGACCAGAATGTCATACTAAAAAGGTTGAATACAAAGCACGATTCGCCACAAAATAATTTCTTGGGCGAATTCAAGTGAATTTGATTCAGAAGTGCTAAAGTCTAGTGGATTTAAAACTAGTAAGGTACTAAAGTCTCGTAAAATAAATTCTCAATTTGATAATTGATAAAGTGATTTTGAAGTCATTCAAAATATTGATAAGATATGCAATTTGCATAAAATTGAGTGGGAGCAATGCAAGTTTTGAACTCAAATATGTAGGTGCCATATTTTGAGTGGGGGCTTAACGTAATTCATATGTGTATATGCCACATTAAGAATAAGGACATAAGTGCCAATAACTGTTGATTTATAAGGGTAAAGTTGAAAGAGAATGTCATATAACATTATGTTTGAATGTATTCCTGAAAGAGATTCTGAAGAAGTTTTTAGAATAGGAATTGATGACAGAATGCTCCTTGATCAATCAAATTAGGAATAGCATTAAGAGAAACATCGATGGTTGAAAGAAAGAAAAGGATGTTCGTCATCCACTATGTTTTAACATAAGTTCTGTCTTAGAATCCATGATAAGGACTCAACATAATATGTTCTTGTCAAGAAGAACAAGTTCAGAAGTGATTAAGTGTAAATTACTAAACAATGAGCTAAGATGTTCACAATGTCTAATGAGAACTGTAGAAATGTTTCTAGATCCATGAAGGATGACAAGCCTAAAGCATAAAGTGTTATTCTATAAGGACATATGTTAACCTTAAAAGATTGGAAAATCTCTACATTGAAATAATTTCTGAGTTGAAAAAGAAGCATGGTGACAAACATTGAAAATTGCACATAGGTACACTATTGATTTGATGTCTACATTTAAAATATAAGTATATGGATAATACTTGGTGTTATGTATAATGTTGCGCCTAGGGAAGTTCGTCTTCTCATAGAGTGTGTTCCAGTGCATAGTGCCCATTAGAAAGTTCGCATTGATTGATCTAACGTCACTACTAGCTCATGGAATCGAAGACCTCACTCTGTTTCTGTCACTCTGTTGCCGTAAACTACTATAAATACAGAAGATGTTATCATGGGATGATAAAGTATTAATGTCAATTAAGGTGACATTAGTAACTTGCAAAGGATATGAGGGGTTATAAAGTCCAGACCCTAGACTCAACCTCTTCCCTGAGCAAGCATGATCGGAAGTGCCAAGTTGTATGGTGCTGATGATTGGTAAACAAATGTAGCTAATTTATTTGTACTCTAGTGCATGTGGGAGACTGTTGGAAATATGCCCTAGAAACAAATAATAATATGGATTATTATCATATTTCACAAAGTTTATAATTAGTTTTTGTATCGTGCTATAACTGTATTGAAAGGAAACGTCAATACACGTATGATATATAAACAACCAGGAGTTCCCAGTGAATATCTTGTTACTCGTTCATTGGTCAATATATGATCATGGTTTACTGATAATGTGGCATTTATGCTAGTTGACAATAGAGTCACCTCATTGGGAGAATGAGATGATGAGCATACCGAATCTAAGCATCATAACACGATCATGTAACAAAGTTCAAGTTGCGATAATTAGGAAACATGCTGACTTGTTCCTCAGATCAGTAGACCATATTTAATCACTGTCACCCGAGAGTGCCCTGTTCGCATTAAATGTCACACGGTGAAACAGTGATCATAAAGGTGTGTTCAGGTACATCAAAGGGGCATGTAGGGCATATATGTCAATAGTGGTATTTGTCCATTGATACCTTCGATTCGGATTCATGGATGTAGTATAATAGCTTTTTCCCTAGAAGACCTAGGTTTAATCGAACCTTGGAAAGCACTGCTAAAGGTAATAAGAATGGACACGTCTACAAGACTTTGTTTTTTCGTTTTACCTTAGTTGACCGGACCAATCTAGTTTACTTTATAATGGGTTTGAATCAATGGATGGAGATGGGCCAGGGTTGAAGATCCACCTGCAGCTGCACATCAAATGGGATAAAAGATAATAATAAGCATAGTCATGTATCATGTTTGTATTGAGATAATCTTTTATGGGCAACACATCCTAATATTCTAGAGCCCCCGTGATGCAGCAGGCATAGAAATAGACTTTTAATCCAACCGAGAGTACACCAAAGCCACGGGTTACAAATGATTATTAAGTGTAAACACAGATCAAAGCTTTAAGTGGTGATGTTGCTGTTGATCCCGAATGGGGCGCTAAGCAAAGACCATACTTCCCTTTCTGTCACCAAGTTTCCTATGAGATCGCCGCTAGCCAATTATCTCACCTCAAGTCTTTATCAATCTATGGGATCTTGGGTACCTACAAGTCCACAGATCGAGACGAGACACAAAGAAACAAAATATACAAATCACAAATCCAAACAAAACACAATTCTCCCATGATCTAGATGCACATATTTGCTGTGAGGTTTCCCAACCCACAGCCCGTGAGGACTACTCACTCATAACAAATAGATCGGAGATAGAAAACATCATTCAAATCTTTGATTGAAACCAAATATTCTTACAATGGTCACCAAATCACAAGGAGATCTAAAAGTACAAAGCAATGGCTATGGCTAGTGGAGGGATGGATGGTGGAAGTGATGAACAATGGTGTGGATCTCCTTTGGTGGTGTTGTGATGCAATTTGAGAATGGCGGCTCTCTGGCGGGCGGCTGGAGCCTCAAAATATATAGGTGTCTTCATGAAAGTTGTAGGGTTTGACAAGACGAAGCCATTGCCACCTAGTACGGGCGAGTGATATGGGCGGACCATGCAAGTACCAGTGGTTATTAAGCGTGCTAACACCCTGGTTGGCTTCTCCAATTACTTGACCATGTCTACTTCCTCAAAATCCTTCATTATGACTCCTTATTTCGCCTTAAAAGAAGTGATTTCCTGCACAACATAAATCAAAGAAGGGATTTACATATCTTTGCAATTATTAGTCATCAGTGGCTGAGTTGATAGTTTCTTTGGCAATTGCTTGACCAAAAACAACTTTTAAACATAGTGGAAGATGGCAAAAATCGGAGCCATCATCTGCCCCAAAGCTCAAACCTTGATCGTCCTCGAGCAAGAAGAACCAAAAGGACTATAAGGAATTCAGCGTTTAAACTTGAAACAATGAGAATAAGAGTTCACTTACAGTCGGTAGTCATATGTGCTCAACACTTCATTCATGAGAAGCTTATCAAAGTTAGAGAGATGACAAGGATACTATACAAGCTTCGGTAAGTCAAGATAATCAAAGTAAAGTTTAATATAAGTATAAATAACTAGAAGTGCAACAATCAATCCAATTCCTCTAATTAACTCTCAGCTTGCCAAGGAACACTAGGATGTTTAAATAGCATAATTGAGTAAGAGAGTTTCATGTCCCAAGTAGTATAACAATGAAATGTCTTATTTACACCCACATCAATACATCAAGTCAATCTAAAACACTTATAATCCAATCATTGTCTTTCAATAAAAAATTCGTAAAGTAGTAATGAGACCATGCCAAGGACTTGTTATGTGGATCCTCATAGATATATTTTTTATTTCTTTCTTTTTCAAGGATCATTGTTTGTTTATTTTTGCTAGTGTTTGCACAACCTTTGAGAGTACCAATACTTTTTCCCATAAACTAACACGAATGCCACTCATGTCATCAACTCATAGCCGAAATCCGGGGTTATACCATAGATCATTCAAAAGCTAGCGGAGTTGTTGGCAGCCCAAATGTGTGCATTAGAGACATAGAACAAAGTTGTCTCGCATCTTTTTTTGAGCTAGTACCGCGGTTTGATCCACAAGGTTAGCTTTGGCATGCATCACAATTACCACTAGACTTTATTTCAATCAAACAACTCGTTTCATGAGTGTCGTCGAGACTGTCAAAATATCTATGGGGTTAAGTATAATCAAGGGTATACTCTCAAGACAATCATTCATCAAACAAATCGTAAATTTCAGACTTTTTCTTATTGTACTTGTTTGGCATTATTATTTCCAAGGCAAGACTCGGTTAACTAAAAGAACTAGAGAAAAAGCTTAAACAACTAATCATCATACCAATAAAAAGCCTTACTCTAACCATATTAAATTACTTCCCACTAGCATGTCATCTTACCAAATCAACAAACTAAGATAAACAACTCAAATTTCATAAGTGGGAGACATAGGACATACCTCTCATAAGTAACTTCATGATCCTCTTCCTTATAGGGATGTGTTTCCGTCAAAACTCAAACATGATTACTCTTGAAATGATATTAAAGCAAAGAGGCAAAGTATGAATCCACGTTTACGAAAAAAAAGGATAAACGGAAAAAATCTTTTTGTATTTTTGAGGATACAGATTAAAGAATAGAAAAGAACTTGCGACCAAGCAAGGGTTTAAGAAAAGAAAAACAAAGGAAAAAATAAACTAAAACGAAAGCAAATTAAAAAGCAAAGTGTTGGAACAAGCCAACACAAGTGTTTCAAAGCTCTCTAGGAGCTGGAGTACAACCTTGTTATTACACAAATAAATTTGCTAGGGGAGCACATCCCCAAGCTCAGGCTTTTGCAAGCCCTTTTGTTTCTCATTGTGGTGGTGGTGGATAATCTCCCATGTTCCATTGGCTGCTCCAATCATGGAACTAGGTGGCGAGGCTTGCTGTGGCATCTCGAAGGCTGATGGAGAGGTTGTTCATGTTTTGAATATTTCCTTCGAGTTCATAAATATCTTCATAGGTGGTGTAGTAGTTTGGTGGTTGCACATCTTGTTCGAGTCCTTGTTCTACTTCTTCATCTTCTCATCCTCCCACGGGTATTCCTTGTTGGGTTAGATTAGCTTCGACCTGCATATCATAATGCAAACGTCCATCCTTGATAGAGAATATACCGTTAGGCAAAGGAGCAGTGATCAACTGATCTGCTCCAGGTATATTGAAGAAATATCTACCATGAGTTTTAGAAATCATACCACAGGATCTTAGAGTATATAGACTGAGACAGTTACTTCCAGTCAATGGTTGGATGTTACCTAGATTGATGCAAAGTGCATGTGCAAGAGCGGTCACAATTCCTCCTCCACATATGGGTCCACGAGATTGAAGAGCTTGATGCTTAAGATAAAACATAAGTAAAGCACCCAAATTTGGCTTTAAGTTATAATTGCTAAGTGCGGCTGTTGCAAGGATCAACATGTCCTCCTCATTAACTCTAGTGAAATCACCATGTGCCTGCAATGTGTTAGCAATAACATAGAACAAATATCGAATAACAGGATGATCAATTTGGTTCCCCTTGGGTGTGTGTCCATGAATTCTCGTTAAGCTAAAATATTGTAAAGGGGAAGGATCTAAAACAAAAGTAGTTGTGTGTACATCGGTGTTGTTGTTGGTAAACCGAAAGATTGAGCCCATTGGCAGAGTTTCAAAGTATAGTCACAGTTCATAAGGCTGAATTTAATTCGATCAACTCCGGGCCTTTATTCCTCGAAACAACCGTAAGGATCCACCGTGTGTGTCAAGGTGCTGAAGAACTCAAGTGTCAAGCGGCGGTATGTCGCAACATCCTGAAGGACAAAATTGTACAAACTAACATTGTTGCAAAGTAAATTGAAATCAGCATGAATGCCAAGTTGGTTCAGGATATAAGGACACGCCCACTTGGTGGTATGATCTCTCGAATCTTGAGACGATCGAAACAGGTAAGATGGACCTCCTCGGTGAAATTGATGCCAAGTGACTCCGGGGTTAACGTATCAACGGGTTGCGCGGAAGACTCCGCAGCCATCTCGCGTGTATAGCTCCTCATGTTCATCTAATAAATAAAAACAAAACAAAGTAAATAAAGATTGCTATTTTTTTTGGTCCAATAGAAACATAGCATAAGTGATTCTCTACACTAACTACAAAAGAAACTGCTCTAAAAACAATTCTAAGCATACTTAGTACCAAGATTGAATCAAGAACAAGACCTATGTCTAGATTGATAATGATGAATGATTAAGCCAAGCTTTCGCACAAATAAGTTGGGGATCAGAGGAGAGTCATACCTTAGATCGAGTGAGTACGAAGAATCAAAGAAAGATTGAGTAAATTTGAAGATCCAATGGAGGTGGTTTGAAGTTTGGAGGAAGAAGAAAGAGAAAATAGATGATTTGGGATTTTTAGGTTACCTCCTCGGGGTGAATATGTCGTCCGCGTACTCGGTATGGGCGGGCGGTAAGGCCGGAGCCCGCCCGTACCGGGTGTCTTACCTTGGGGCGATGGATGCTCCCAGGCAGTGCACTCGGTACGGGCGCGCGGTACCGTCGTGCGCGCCCGTACTGCTGGTCGTTAACTATTTGGTGACTTTGATAAAATCTGATGTTTGCTCGGGGGTACGGTACGGGCGCGTCCGGCCGTACCAATGGTCATCATCGACTCTGATTTCTTCGGCAAATATCAAAATTTCTATCTCCCTTTACCTTGAGGTGGTACATGTGCATGGTACGAGCCACTCCGGCCGTACCAGTGGTCGTTATCGACACTGTGAACTACAAAAACTCAATTTTTTTGATTAGTAGCTCCGTGCTCCTTTGCACATCTTATCAAAAGGTTAGATAGTAGCAAAAACACTAAGTAATGATCCAGCAATACTTCTTAGGCCATGTGTTAGTAAAAATAAAATATAGAGGATTATCTTATTTCTTCTCCTTTTTCCATAGGTCTTCTTGAACACTCTTTATTAAGGACAAAAACAAAAACAAAACAAAACTAACACGAAATAAAACATAACAAATAAAAACTTAGAGAAACTTTATTTCACATGGGTTGTCTCCCATGAAGCGCTTCTAGTTAAGGTGAATTAGCTTGACCTTGATGGCAATCACTTAGGTTTGGGGAGTGGAATGCCCACTCCAAAATAGTTTGCTTTTAAAGTAATTACACCATCATCGTCATTAGGCTTGGCTTTCTTTTTCCTAGGGAAGTGGACTACAAAAGGATCTCTAGATGGTAGCCCTATTCTTACATTTCCTTCATGTAAATTAATCAAAGCTTTAATAGTTCTTAAGAATGGCCTACCTAGAATTATAGGTGCTATGGGATCTCTAGGCATGTCTACAATAACAAGATCAATAAGAGCAGGACTACCTTTAATTTCAACAAGTATATTTTCTTTGATCCCAACAACTTGTTTATAAGTTGAATCAAGTAGATGGAGTCTTAATTCAGTTGTAACAAATGGCCCCAAGTTTAACTTATCGAATAGACTTTTGGAAATTGTCGAGACGCTTGCACCAAGTTCACAAAGTGCAGATATCTCATTAACTCCCAACTTAATTTTAATAGTGGGCTCAAATATGTCATCTAGCTTAGCCGGAAGCTTATCAGCTAGTCTTTTACACTCCATGTCTAAATCATGAACCTTAGATGCTACTTGTTGTATAAATTGTTGGTACATAACATCATTACCTTGCTCTATACCTGGATTCTTAATGGTGATCATCTTTAATAGATCTTCCACGGTATATTACGGTGTTGACGCGTTGCTATAATCCAGCTCTTTAGGCTTTTCATCATTGGTTACCACCCTCATCATTTTGAGGTCTTCTACCGGATTTGGTCGGGTTTGCCAGCGAACTTTGCTAGAATGAGAGCTTGGCTCTCGGCAACATTACCCAGCTGAGCCTCCACGGTCTTTGTTCTTTCCTGTAGAGCATGCACATCATTTCTAATTGCAATGGCCTGGTTAGATAATCTTCCTAAACTACTTTCATGGTTCTCCATAATCTTAATAAGCATATTGTTTTGTTCGATTTGAGCTTGCATAAATGTTCTAATAGTTTGCTCAAACGGGAGATTGCCATGATTTGCTCCATTAGTATTATCATAATTATTATAAGGAGCTCCTGCAGGATTAGCATGATATTTTTGAACATTAGAAGCATAATTATTTTTCCATGTAGGATTAAAAGGAGTGTGAGCTATAAAATTAACATAATTAACTTTGGTAGTGATAGCATTAACTTGGGTATCTTCCTTACCCTTGACTAAGCTAAGCAACTCATCTACCTTAGATGTAAGCTCCTCATTGTTTACCTTGGTAATTGAACTTACTCTCTTCGAGGTTCTTTTCACATGCCATTGGGCATGGTTATTTTGCATATCATCAAGTAACTTCTTTGCAACACTCACATGCTTTCCCATGATCGTTCCTCCTGCTGTAGTATCTAGCATAGACTTAGACATTGGGTTAAGACCATTATAAAATAAATGTAATATAAGCCATTCTTCCATCCCATGATTAGGACAGTTCGTTACGACTTCTTTCATCCTTTCCCACACAAGCGCTAGTGTCTCACGGTCTTCTTGTCTAAAGCTTGTAATGTTGGATCTTAGCTACATAGTCTTAATTGGGGGAAAAGTTTAGTCATAAACAAATTAGTACATTCCTCCCAAGATTTTGTAGTGCCCTTTGGTAGAGCTAGAAACCAATCCTCAGCCTTTCCTCTAAGAGAGAAAGGGAATAATATTAACTTAACATCATTTGGATCTACATCCTTAATAAGCATCATGTCACAAATTTCAGTAAAAGTATTTAAGTGCAATCCCGAATCCTTAGAATATGAACCCCCAAATTGGTTTTGTTGAACCAAACTTAAAAGGTTAGGTTTTATCTCATATGTTTCCGCATCAACTGCGGGTTGAGTGATGGGTGCATGAATAAAATCATCGGTGGGAGTAGCATACTCCCCTAATCTCTTTTGAGCCATGGCTCTTATCTTTTGGTAAATTTTAAGTAATGAAAATGGATAAAAAGTAACTAATTTTTTTGGGTTTTCAAATAGATAACAAGAAAGTAAACTAATAACAAGAATTAAACTACAACTAATAATAAAACTAAAAAGAAGGTCTCTAATGACCTCACTAGGATAGCGAAATTGCTTCCTCGGCAACGACGCTAGAAAAAGGGTTGATATGTTTGATCCGGATTCATGGATGTAGTATAATAACTTTTTCCCTAGAAGACCTAGATTTAATTGAACCTTGGAAAGCACTGCTAAAAGGTAACAAGAAAGGACACGTCTACAAGAATTTGTTTGTTCGTTTTACCTTAGTTGACCGGAAAAATCTAGTTTACTTTATAACGGGTTTGAATCAATGGATGGAGGTGGTCCAGGGTTGAAGATCCACCTACAGCTGCACATTTAAATGGGATAAAAGATAATAATAAGCATAGTCATGTATCATGTTTGTATTGAGATAATCTTTTGTGGGTAACACATCCTAATATTCTAGAGCCCCCGTGATACAGCGGGCATAGTAATAGACTTTTAATCCAACCATGAGTACACCGAAGCCACGGGTTACAAACGATTTTTAAGTGTAAACACAGATCAAAGCTTTAAGTGGTGATGTTGTTGTTGATCCCGAATGGGGCTCTAAGCAAAGACCGTACTTCCCTTTCTGTCACTGAGTTTCCTATGAGATTGCCGCTAGCCAAGTATTTCACCTCAAGTCTTTATCAATCTATGGGATCTTGGGTACCTACAAGTCCACAGATTGAGACGAGAGATGAAGAATCAAAAGATACAAATCACGAATCCAAACAAAACACAATTCTCCCATGATCTAGATGCACATATTTGCTGCGAGGTTTCTCCACAACTCGCAGCTCGTGAGGACTACTCACTCATAACAAATAGACCAGAGATAGAAAACATCATGCCAATACTTAGATTGTAATCAAATATTCTGACAATGGTCACCCAATGACAAGGAGATCTAAAAGTACAAAGAAATGGATATGGCTATGGCTAGTGGAGGGATGCATGGTGGAAGTGATGAACAATGGTGTGGATTGAAGGGGATCCGCAGCAGAAAACAAAACTTTTCCTACGATGGAACCCCAAAAACTGCCTAGGATCTATCTATGTAGTAATGCGGTAACAACCAATGCCTAGAGAATACATACCCTTGTAGACCGTAGGCGGTTAACGTTCTGAGGGGAACGTGGTTGATGTAGTCATACTCGTAGCCGACCTCAAGGTCATGAAGCTCCTCGCAGGTCACCCCTTGCTCCTTCTTCATCGTGCAGCAGCTCCGGCTCACGACATTTAAGCACCCCAAGTGTTGCGCCTCGTGTCTTTGTACACATCCAGTGCACGATGAGACCTCCAACTCCCAGATCCTGCCGGGAGTGCGGAAGTTGATATCCGGCTAGGAATCCCTGCAGCGCAACAGCGTACTGCAGGTGTGCCTTATTCGCATAGCCCAGACTTAGGGCCATGGTCACAAGGTATAGTGAGAGGGAGGGAGAAAGTCAACTAAAAGACTTCTCAAATTGTGTGTTTAATCCCACCCATAGGCACCCCTTTATATAGGCGGAGGGGGTGTACCCTCCCTATTAGGTTAGCTATGTGGGACTAATTAATTAAAGGAAATAGGCATGAATTTCGTGCCAGCCGGATGGGCTGATTTCAGCCCAAGAGGGAAAAGAGAACAGTAGCTGCCTGTAGCACATGCGCCGGTCGGGTGGGCCCTGGGTGGTCCATCCCGTCGCTTGCCTCCCGCATGTGGCGACGTGGTGACCGTCGCCCGGGTGGGCCGGTCCATGACAGCGGCCTGCCGGGCACGCGTGCAGCCGGTGGCCCGGGTGGGCCGACTAGCCTCGCTCGTGGCCCAGCTCCCGCCCATGATGGTGGCAGCCGATGGTCAGTTGATTCCAGAGCAGCGACAAGATGTCATGAGCCTGCGCGCCGGCCACCACTTGTTGTGGTGGATATTATCCACCGCCCACGTGGGCTGGGCTGTTTTCTTTTTTCCCTTTTCTTTTCCTACAGCTTTTCTTCTAGGCTAATTCCCTCCGGAGATTTGGCCTAATATAAAAGTTGCTTTTATAAATCTTAATTTAAATATTATTTAGAATATATTAATTCATAATTCACATATACTAAATGTATATTCAAATTCCCATTTATCCGAAAACACTTTTTCGGGTCTTTTCCTTTATTCTTTCTCCGAACAACTTCGGATTTCTCTGCGGAATAATTCCGGCTTTCTCTTTCTCTACTGTGATTCCGTATTACGAATGATCGCTCTTATCGTACCCTTAAGTGTATCCTCTCACGGCTCAGGAATGCTCTAGACATGATCTGTATCAATGATCAATAGAGGGACCAGGGATATCCATGTGACCCCTATGCATTCCTGATGACAATGTTGTTTGAACCGCTAAATGTAGCATCCAATTCCTTTTGTTTCTCGATACGGCTTGTATGAGACCCGATCATTGGTATCGCATACCTTGTTCAATCTCGTTCACAACAAGTTATGTTTTCTTGTTACCGTGATATTACATCCCCGTGACCGAATCACATGTTGCAACATTGATGGATGTAATCTCACCAAGCCGGCCGTATGTATCTTTACTCGTTATGTGGGTGAACAAATCCCGGTCTTGCAGTCACATGTCATCTACTATTCCTTTGGAATAGCCAACATACACCTTTATGGCCACCGTATTACTAGATGACGGTTGATGCAGTCTAAGCAGCCTCGGGAAACAGTGAGTAATATGAGCTCACGGTCTAAGGAAAAGGATTCTAGGTATAGTTGTTGCAATAATGAACTTATATGACTTGATCGTGTTGCAATCTTTCGAGGAATGTCCATCACATCATTCTCCAATGATATGACCCTGTTGTCAATTGGCATAAATGCCCATGATCTTGAAACCCAAATCATCCTCATGACCAACGAACTAGTATTAATTGAGGCTACTAGGGACTTTTTTTGTTTCATACTACACTTGTACCAATGTTTCTACTTGGCACAGTTATAGCACACTATGAAACTATTATAAACTAATTGAGATATGACAATAAAAACCTATTTATTATTTGCCTCTAGGGCATATCTCCTTCAGTCTCCCACTTGCACTAGAGTACAAATAACCTAGCTCGCATTTTACTCATATAAACCATATAGCATATGCGTTTACAGATCATGCATGCTCATGGGAAACGTCATGTCCATGTTTTGTTTTACCAGATCATTATGTCTTTTGCAAATCATTAATGTCTTCCTAATTTTGACATTCACTCCATTATCTTATAATGGGTCGAAGTATTTGTTTCGCAACAAAGTGAGACTTTGTTTCTAGTGTTTATGATGACAGTCGTTTTCACCGTTGTCATCTAAACTTCGAAACACACTTTGCTATCCTTTGTGTATATGCTGTAGTCATGGCAGCAGAACGAGGCCGGATTCCAGGAGCTTACAGTGACTTTAGATCAACCTCGAGGGCTTTCTCATGGGCACTGGGCCCTGGGACACATCATTCTACATTAAAAGTGAACTAGCCCCGCCATAACATTATACATCACATCAGATGGAGCTTTTATACTTCTATATCTATGTAGATCCTAGTGCATGAAATGCATCTATGCCACTTACATTGCTTCTTGCCATTTATGTACAAACTTAATTCTGGTTCAGTGATCAACTCAAGAATTACTTAAAGACACATTCTTATAGTTAAGACTTTGTCCTACCAACCAGAACTTCGGGTCACTTTATGTCGAGTATACAACATGGTTATATGGAAGAACCTATGACTGAGGCATAGGAGATGCGACACATCTCTTTCTTTCAACCATAGTTGCAGTACTAACTCAATGCTTCATATGGTAAGAACTACTTTCTCACCTTGTTCCATTCTGAGATTCTTCAGAATCTTGCTTAGGACATTCTGAACATCTTTCAGAATCAAGTCTAGGAAGCATTCGACATTCAGTGTTTATTAAACTTACCAATCTATCTCGATAGATCTTATTGTTTAATAACTTCAACTTCATCCTTATTTATCTAACTTAAATATTATTAACACCAATCACATCATTCACATATGTCCTCTACATATCCTAGAATGATTTCACGCTCCCACTCAAATATGACATTCATGTTTGAGATCCAGGGATTTCACTTTAGCTCCCACTCAAAATATGTTAGCTACATATTATGGTTTGGCCAAGCTGATTTGCTCCCACTCAAATCTAGGTCCTGTCGATAATCTTGGACATTCCAAAATTCTTTGATCACCATCAAATCAAGAATTCCATTAACGCGATTTCAATGACCATTCATTTCTCGTACTTAGGTCCATCACACTTCTTTGTAATTCATAGGTATGTCTTGTTCAAAACATGACAAGTGAATCAATAATATAATTCCACAAACTTGTAGAATATATAGTTGAATCCTACTTTCTTTAGTAAAAGTATTCCCTAAAACTTTATGATCATCATCATTAGTTTCTCCTCTATTTGTAGAGTTTGGATTGACGAAACAAATTCCGCTGTGCCACTCAACAATCCAGAGGTAAGGTCAAATACCTTGTTTTGATCTTTAACTTTCTTCCACTTGTATCTTCATCAAGACACATCAACTTAGGACAATAACAGGTTTTCCCCTTGTGGACGATGCATTCATAGCTTCCTAAGAATGCTCTACAAAGACTTGTTTATTCGCCACGACTTTGACTTATCGAAATCTCCAGAAACTCGAACATGCCATAACACTTATGGTGTTGTTTCCACGAATCTTTTAGATGTTCCTTTGTATTTCAAATGAGTGTTTGCTTATTTTGATCTCTAACTCTAAACGACAACTATAACCCCTATAAGAGATAATATTATACCATATGTATCTTAATACATAATGATTATGATGTTTAGATATGTCAACATAGTTTGAATTCATCCAATTATCATAATTTGTGAAACATCTTTCACAAGTCCCTTTTATGCTAAACTTAACTTGAATACCTTAGTCATGTCGATCAAATCGAAGAGACTTCGTATTCTTGTTAATTTCAATATCTTCCTATTGTTGTGAACTCATTTGAACAATTTAAATCATTTCAAACTTATGCTTCATTAAGTAAATACGCTTATTCACTTAAGTCAACAATTAACTAATGATTTCCACTATTTGTTGAAAATGCGATACATCACTATGTATAAGATTCAACATTTCTTCGCATATCACCGTTTTACCAGAATGCGGAGTTTTAGTCATTCTGCCCAAGAGGCATGGTTTTGCAAAGTCTCTAGATCAAGCATCTAGGACCCTGATCTTCATTTACAATGAAGAACATGCAATAACCAAAATGACTTAAACTATAGTGTCATTTCATCATTAAACTTTGGATATCTTTTAGCATTATAATCCTTTATAAATGTTTAAACCATTATCATTAACACAGTGATGAGAATAACTTGTTTGTAATCGTAATGTGACCATAACGGTATTGTTCATAAGAATAGTACAAACTGGCTTGTAACTTGTTCATATGAATAATCGTCTTGCCAAAAGCAAGACACACAAACAATGATTACAAATTATATTCAAGTCCACTAATCCAAATGATAAACTTTGAGGAAAGAGGTGATGTCGGCCATCAACTGATTTGCTTGCCGTCATCAAGTCACGTTGCCTCAAAACCAGCAATTCTAAAGTAGATCCTCCTATTTTCACAAAACGGGACAAGTATCAAATACTTTGCAAACTGCAACGAGTTTTGCAAGAACCACATTTATAATTTTGTATATCTAACATATACCTTTTTCATCCATGACCTCCATTTGCAATCAAGCCCTTCTAAGAGTTCTCAACTCTAATGCAAGCTCACTAAGTGTTTTTCCAAACATTCTCTTTTCATCCATGATGGAGGAAAACCCATCCAATGGCTCATACTCTATGTGCCTTATTTTGTAGAATACAAAATATAGCCCAACTCTCCATCGAATGGAGAATGGCTTATTGGATGATTATGGAGAAAACACAAACATTCTAGAGTCATCAAATTATCTCCTAATGGTTATTGTATCAAGAAGAGAAGATCACCTTTTACGAGGATATCCCTCAGGCATGGGTATTAATCTATGAAGTTGGACCCTTTTGCTAAGTTCCAATTTATGCAATATATTCCCATGGTCGCAAAGGACCTCAATGGGATAGGCCATGATCTACTAAGATATTTGCAAACAGACATCTAGACTAAGTTTATAATAAGAGATCAATTTATAATTGGTCTCCACTAAAATTGTCATCACCTGGACGATTTTAGTGATCACATGATCCCTATCCTCTGCACCTCCCCCGATCGTCATGACCATCAGTGCATTATCAAAGGTAGACATTCAATAATGTTAATCACATCATCCATGTGACTCATGCTCGATCTTTCGATCTCTTGTGTTCAGAGGCCATGTCTGCACATGCTAGGCTCGCCAATCTAACTTGTGTGTATTCGCTGTGCAACATGGCTTACACCCACTGTATGCGAACGTAGATATGTCTAACCCCTACTCACCACATGGCGCCTCATAACGAAGAACTTTCTTGGTGGTGCACACACAAGGGGAACACGGAACATTGGAATTAAATAGGGATTATCTTATTTGCTACCGTTGAGTATCTTAATACTAGCACACAATAAGATGTAAAACAGGTACCAACATCATATGTATAATGTGATATGATATGGTGCTTCTTCTTGCACCTTGATCTCCATCGAGCGCTCCGGCATGATCTCCATCTTGCCCTTGGTTTGACGCCAAGTCCATGATGCCTCCACCAGGTCGTCCATCGGAACGATGACTATTACTATACTACTTAGTAATAGAAAAGTAAACTACTTTACCTTCGTAATGACCATTTCCATATCATAATCACATGCCTCCTGCAAATTAAAGTTAGATGCCTCTACTTTATCTATTGCAAGTTTTACGTGGTTGTTAGGGCTTTCACAATAGAACCGTTTCTAAACTACGAACTTTCCAACCACAACATGGATCCTACAGTTGTCTCTATTACACCCCTTTCGGGGCCCTCCGTTGCAAATGCTATATCAACTATCGAATGAGAGACAGACACCCGCTAGCCACTTATGCGGTACAAATCGTATGTTGAGCGTGGAACCAGTCTCGCGTATGAATACGCGTAAGGTCGGTCCGGACTGCTTCATCAAACAATACTGCGATATAAATAAGTACACGTTACAGGATAACAACTAAGGGATCAATGTCCGCACAATACTTGTGCGTATTGGTCGTACAGCAGTCCTACACATAGATCAGCTCTGATACCACTAAAAGGGGATCCGCAGCAGAAAACAAAAAATTTCCTACGATGGAACCCCAAAAACTGGCTAGGATCTATCTATGTAGTAATGCGGTAACAGACAATGCATAGAGAATACATACCCTTGTGGACCGTATGCGGTTAACGTTCCGAGGGGAATGTGGTTGATGTAGTCATACTCGTAGCCGACCTCAAGGTCGTGAAGCTCCTCGCAGGTCACCCCTTGATCCTTCTTCATCATGTAGTAGCTCCGGCTCATGACATTTAAGCGCCCCAAGTGTTGCGCCTCATGTCTTCGTACACATCCGGTGCACGATGAGACCTCCGGCTCCCCGATCCCGCCAGGAGTGCGGAAGTTGATATCCAGCTAGGAATCCCTGCAGCGCAATGACGTACTGTAGGTGTGCCTTATTCGCACAACCCAGACTTGGGGCCATGGTCATAAGGTATAGAGAGAGGGAGGGAGAAAGTCAACTAAAATACTTCTCAAATTATGTGTTTAATCCCACCCATGGGCACCCCTTTATATAGGCGGAGGGGGTGTATCCTCCCCATTAGGTTCGCCATGTGGGACTAATTAATTAAAGGAAATAGGCAGGAATTTCGTGCCAGCCGGATGGGCTGATTTCAGCCCAAGAGGGAAAAGAGAACAGCAGCTGCCTGCAGCACAGGCGTCGGCCGGGTGGGCCCTGGGCGGCCCATCCCGCGCCTTTCCTCCCGCACGTGGCGACATGGGGACCGTCGCCCGGGTGGGTCGGTCCATGACAACACTGCCAGGCAGCGTCGGCCCGGCTTGGGTGGGCCCTGGCCTTGCTCATGACCAGCTCCCCCCGCCTGCCATAGCCGGTGGCTGCAGTTCGCCGGGAGCGGCACACAGTATCTGCCGCCCACCCGCGAGTGCAACCCAGCTGCTTGTTGCGGTGGATATTATCCGTCGCCCACGTGGGCTGGGCTGTTTTCCTTTTTCCCTTTTCTTTTCCTGCAACTTTTCTTCTAGGCTAATTCCCTCCAGGGATTTGGCCTACTATAAAAGTTGCTTTTATAAATCTTAATTTAAATATTATTTAGAATATATTAATTCATAATTAACATATACTAAATGTATATTCAAATTCCCATTTATCCGAAAACACTTTTTCGGGTCTTTTCCTTTATTCTTTCTCCGAACAACTTCGGATCTCTCTGCGGAATAATTCCGGCTTTCTCTTTCTCTACTATGATTCCGTCTTATGAATGATCGCTCTCATCGTACCTTTAAGTGTATCCTCTCACGGCTCGGGAATGCTCTAGACATGATCTGTATCAATGATCAATAGAGGGACCAGGGATATCTATGTGACCCCTATGCATTCCTGATGACAATGTCGTTTGAACTTCTAAATGTAGCATCCAATTTCTTTTGTTTCTCGATACGACTTGTCCGAGACCCGATCATTGGTATCACATACCTTGTTTAATCTCGTCCACAACAAGTTCTGTTTTCTTGTTACCGTGATATTACATCCCCGTGATCGAATCACATGTTGCAACATTTATGGATGTAATCTCACCAAGCCGACCATATGTATCTTTACCCGTCATGTGGGTGAACAAATCCTGGTCTTGCAATCACATGTCATCTACTATTCCTTTGGAATACCCAACGTACACCTTTATGGCCAACGTATTACCGGATGACGGTTGATGCAGTCTAAGCAGCCTCGAGAAACAGTGAGTAATATGAGCTCACAGTCTAAGGAAAAGGAGTCTAGGTATAGCTGTTGCAACAATGAACTTATATGACTTGATCGTGTTGCAATCCTTTGAGGAATGTCCATCACATCATTCTCCAATGATATGACCCTGTTGTCAATTGGCATAAATGCCCATGATCTTGAAACCTAGATCATCCTCATGACCAACGAACTAGTATGAATAGAGGCTACTAGGGACTTTGTTGTTTCATACCACACCTGTACCAATGTTTCTACTTGGCACAGTTATAGCATAATATGAAACTATTATAAACTAATTGAGATATGACAATAAAAACCTATTTATTATTTGCCTCTAGGGCATATCTCCTTCATGGATCTCCTTTGGTGGTGTTGTGATGTAATCTGAGAATGGCGGCTCTCTGGACGGCGGCTGGAGCCTCGAAATATATAGGCATCTTCACAAAAGTTATAGGGTTTGACGAGACGAAGCCATCGCCACTTGGTACGGGCGGGCGGTATGGGCGGACCGTGCCCGTACCAGTGGTCGTTAAGCATGCTAACACCCTGGTTGGCTTCTCCAATTACTTGGCCATGTGTACTTCCTCAAAATCCTTAATTATGACTCCTTATTTCGCCTTAAAAGCAGTGATTTCCTGCACAACATAAATCATAGAAGGGATTTGCATATCTTTGCAATTATTTGTCATTAGTGGCGAAGTTAGAGAGTTCCTCTAGAAATTGCTTAACCAAAAACAACGTTTAAACAAAGTGGAAGATGGCAAAAATCGGAGCCATCATCTATCCGCTTGATGGGAAGATACTATGGGCCCACTCATAGAAGTTATATCCATAAGATGCACGACGTGTGACTAGGTCATGGGGATATCACTTGTCGGAACGAGTTAAGTAGCATTTGTTGGTAATGAGATTGAACTTGACATGGTGATGTCGTTGATCAGATCTCGGACAATGCAGGTATTGTAGAGGAAAAAGGAATAGGACACATCGTTAATGGTTCAAACAACAAAGATTTCATGTAATGCATAGGGGTCATTATGGACATCCAGGTCCTGCTGATTATCATTGGTCCGAGAGGGGTCTCGACCATGTCTGGATTGTTCCTGAACCGTAGGGTTGCACTCTTAAGGGTTTGACGAAGCTTGGAGATTGTTTTGGTATCATTGAAATGACCAAAGAAAAGAGAGGGAGAAATCAGAAGGGTTTCAAGAAGGTCCGGAGGATGTCTGGAGTGGAATGGAAGGAGTTCTATAGCCACGGGAATTAAATAATATGTAAATAGATATTAAATATTTATTTATATTTATTTAGTAAAAGAAAAGGAATTAAAATGGTTAAATTCCCTATTGGTCCAATTCCCTAAGGGGAAGGGCCCATGAGGGGAAAAACCAAAAGGGAGGAGAGGGATGAGGTGGACAGCTGGGACCTAGGGATTCCCGTGCCAAGCCCATAGGGGCCTTGGCCGGTGGCCAAGCCTCCCCGTCCTCTCCTTTGTTTAGTCCCACATGGCTACCCTAAGGTATTTTGGGGTCCCCTTCCGCCTATATAATAAGAGGCATATGTAGGCAATTAAATCATCAGAAAATAATAAAATCTTCCTAGCTTTTAGAAAAGATTCCAGCCGCCTCTCTCTCTCTCCCAAGACCATGGTCCCAAGTCTGAACTGCATGAATGAGGACTTATTCACCACGGAGCACCGCTGCGCTACGGGGTTCAGGGTCCAAAAGATCTACTTCCACAATCTTTGTTGGATCAGAGGAGTGGGAGTCATCATAAAGCACCAGATGTGCCTCCCTCGAAGGTGTTGCACTTGTGGCGCTAGGAGTTGTCGGAGCCGTCGGAGTTCAGAGCAACCCTGAGGTCAGCATCGGTATGACTACATCAACAACACTCTCCTGAGTGACAAAGCTTTTCATAAAGATAAGTTTTCAAAAAGCCCCTCTTGTTACTGCATTACTAATAGAAGATCTTAGCATTAGGGTTCTTGGCATAGGAAACATTATCGTTTTCAGGTGCACAACCCCAACATCATGGCCCGACGTCAGCAACACAGACCCAGCCGCTACCGCTCCCAAGCCATATTGGCGTCAGACGCCGCCGCTTCTAGTGGCCCCTGAGAGGAGGATATGCACCCACTCTCTCTCCCGCGCCAACACAGGTGTGTGTTTCTAAGGCATGCCGTTGGTAACTCGCCTCCACCTTCAATATGTTGTCGCGCCTATAAACCCTAGCCCATACCAGCACCCTCGAACGCTGTAGTATAAACATCCCCCGTCGCTCTCTCTAAACTTGCCCCACCTCTCCTCCCTCTCAGTCAACCCCCAATAGCAAGGCTCTAGCCAGTTTGTCCAGAGGCCTCTCCTCTGTTTGCAAGATCGCATGAGGATGACGACGACAAGCTAATGGTAGGGAGCTCCCCCGTTGAAGCTTTGGACATTTTTGGAAGCTCCTCTCACTGTATATATGCTCATGCCCATGTCAATTTTGATGCAGGTGCACTGGAGCTAAGAGTTCGGCGAGGTATTGCACCACATTAGAGCCGACAAAGACGAGCTCGAGCCCCTGGACCTCACCAGAGTCTGTGGAGGAACCTCAAATGTTCACGAGATCGAGATGATCGTCCTCGTACTTGCCACAGTCTTCCATGGGCCTCGTAGCCACCAACGACGACTCACTGGTGTGTATTCTGTCGCCAGTACCCTAGCATCATCTGCTTTTGGTCGTCGACGACAGGATCTAACATGGTCATCGATCTGTAGATCAATAGTAGCATACCCCCTCATTAAGTGTCTGGACCATTAGAGTAGATCCAACGGTCGTATACTGGTTCACTTAAGTTGACCCACTGATGCGTGGGTCTAGGTCCCACCTGTCAGGAATTTCAACATTATCCGCTAGAATTTCTGGAAATTCATTTGTACTATCCACTTCAAATACAAATAACTTTTGATCTACAAATCCAAATGAAGTGAAACCAATTTTGTTAGATCACAAATTCGTATATCTTTCCAATGCCATCAGTCTCATATTTTTAGGATTTTGATAGATTAATTATCAATAAAATAATGTTGCAGGAATTATTAATCTTAGAAAAATCAAAAATATTGTTCTGTTATTATAAAAATAGTAAATCCAATTGTGTTAGTTTCATAAAAATCATATATATGTTTTAGTATCATTCTTGATTTCTAAAACCTTGAAATTGAGTAATCTTGATTAAACCCTAGAATCATGCCATGTTAATTTTATTAATTGAATTCCTATTCATTAAATAATGGAGAGATGAACTAAATATTGACTAGTATTACTAAACCTAAACACTCCTACTAGTTGCATGATAATGTTATACTCACTCCTTAATCAATTTAGCATCCAATCATTGCAACCAAAATCAAGTTAATAATGATTTAGAGATTAAATCTTTACTTAGGCCATTGCTAGTTTTTCTCACACTCTCTAAACTCTAAAAACAATACCAACAACATCATCTCTAAAAATTTGTGTATGTTTTTAAACTTGATTGATGGAATCCTTTATTGAGCTGATGATTGAATGTATTGTATGTTTACTGCAACATCTCAATATTTTCTAAATTTTGGAATATAAAATACTTGAATTAAGTTTGTTAAATTGTTTGACTTTGTGGAAAATTCTGAGTGCAAAGAAACTTTGAGAACTTGTTTGAATCTCCTCAACCATAGTTTAAAGAAATTTTTATGTGAGTGGATTAATATGACTATCCAACTAGTTTTTACTATATTTTAAACATTTGGTTTTGAGTGACAATTGAAGTATTTATCCAACCATGCTAGAATTATAAAAGAGAGGGAATGAAATGATTTTACCAAAAAATTATGGTGGATTAGTATTTCAGTATGTTCCATTTGACTTTAAGGACATTTCTTGAATTTGTGGATTCTTTCGAAATGACTTTCGGCACTTGTTTTACATGAGAGGAGATGATGTGACTTCCTTCATTTTATTTGGATGTGAAAGTGATTCTTCTATGTGCTATAGGTGAACATATTATTATTTTTATGCATTTTGTGGAATTGCTTGACTTGAATTGAGTGGGTTTGGTTGATTAAAGTAAAAATCCTAGAAACTATTTATAAATGTTTTATAGTAGCGATATAAGGCCAATTGCATAAATACCTTTTTTTTATTTTTGTTTTGGTCAGCGATTGTGTGTGTTTTGTTTTTACGAAAATTAAGAAACAAAATTGAGCTCATTTGGAGCTATTATGGAAAAGATATGTAATAAACACAAACAAATAAAACTATAAAAGAAATGAAATTTACAAGGATTTATAAATCTTCTATTTTATTTGGACATGGATAGTGTTCATTAATACCTAAATCAATGTACAAGATTTTATAAACCCGGAGAAATTATTTCATTTAAATCCGAGTCATAAACAAAAAGACAAAGAAATAAAAAATAATAAAAGAAAATGAATAAAGGAAAAGGAGGGCTCTACTAGCCGAGATGACCTAGCCCTGCCTGTCTCTACTTCTCGCACCGCGCAACACGCAAAGCCCATGCGGGCCCAAAGAGAAGCAACATCAGCTCGTACTCCTCTTCTACTTATCCTTTTTGTTTTCTCTCCCCCGTAGACCCATGTGTTAGCCTCCGCTTGGCCACTGACAGGTAGGGCCCCTTCATCATCCCCCTCCCTCCATTGAGTTCATATTGGTCATGTACTGCTGCCGCAATTTTGCCAATTTTTGTTAGGATACGTTTTCCCCCATATCCGATTCTCCCCACTCTTTAAATTTTACCGCCCCACATCAAAACCACTCCAAATCCTATTTGACGCTGCCATGCTATCGAATTTTCTACCGAAGTTCATCATCGTCGCTGCCACCATAGGAGCTTGCAGGGAAAGCTCTAACCGAAGGTTCCCGAGATATCCTCGCTTCCTTTCACCCCTCGTCATCACCTCCTCGTTTTTCCGCACCTTCTCAACCTCTCCATCTTTCCGTAGGAGAACCTGAGCCGCCACACGACGCCACCAGAGCACCACCGTGGCCGCATCGCTCTAGCCATCTGTCGGCATCGACTGAGAAAGAAATTGACCACGACAAGATCACGGAGAGTCCCTACGCCTTTCCCTGCTTCCCATCGACCACCTCGCCACCAACGAAGCCCACCGGAGTAGTCGGCATCTCTGCCGTGTACACCAGCTATTGCCGCCCATGCCAACCACGGGCGAGAATCATGTCTAGCTTGCCCCATCCGTTGGATATGCATCCAACAGATCATATCACCCGTTGCCCAGGCAGAAAACCACTAACCGACCAGCGCCACATCAGTGTCGGGTCAAGCGTGTCAACTCCGCGTCACATTCATTCAACGCTGCATCGGCAGAATATTATATTCCCTCAGTTTTTAGAAAATAGGAGAATAGTCAGATTTGAATTAAACCTTGTAAAATTCATATAAATTAATCTACAACTCCAAATTTATCAAATTTGATGTCTATGGATGAATAAAATTGTAATCTAAGCTATTGTATCATTAGTTGAATTTTTCATATACAAAATATGTATCTATATTTAATTATCTCATTTGAGTATTTTTTATCAAAATATGTATCTATACAAAATATGTCACTTCCCCAGATTACCAGAGGCATGAACCCACTATCGAGCATAAATACTAACTCTTGGAGTTGCTAGCATCTACTTGGCCAAGATATCTACTAACAACGGAAAACATGCAAGATCACAAATAACAAAGACATGATAGAATCAATAATCAATCTAAAATAGCATCTCAATATCCATCGGATCCCCACAAACACAACATGCAGAATTACAAATAGATGATCTTGATCATGAACGGAGCTCACAAGATCTAGACATGAAAGCACAAAGGAGGAGAACCAGCCATCTAGCTAATACATGGATCCGTAGTCCAAGGATGAACTACTCACGCATCACACCGGAGGCTTGCATGGTGATGAAGAAGGCCTCCAGGGTGAATTCCCCTCTCCAGAGTCTTTGGGAAGAGCTTCAGATCCCTCCCGATCTAGGGATGGAGATGACGGCGGCTACATACTCTTTCGTGGATTTTTGATCGGGTACTTAGGGTTTTCGTCCCGAGGGCATCTTATAGGCGGAAGGAGAGCCGAGCGGGTGCCTGGGCTGGCCACACCACCCCCTTGCACGGCCAGGCCTGGCCTACGCGGCCAGGTGGTGTGGTGGCCCCCTGGCTCCTCTCCGTCTCATATTCTGGCATCTGATAACTTCCGGAAAAATAGGTACTTTGGCTTTTGTCCCGTCCAATTCCGAGAATATTCATTTTCTGACTTTCGTGGAACCAAAAACAGCAGAAAACAGGCAGCTGGCACTATGGCTCTTGTTAATAGGTTAGTCCAAGAAATCATATGAAAAGTACTCCAAAGTGTGGACAAAACACAATAAAGTGGATAAAACCAAGCATGGAACATCAGAAATTATAGATACATTTGCAATGTATGAGTGGTACAGGCACAAGAATGTAAAGGAGATGACCTTCCCTTCCGAAGCGGCAGCATACTCTTACTACAACATATACACGAGAGAACATGGTTTCAGCATAAGACGACAGAAGGTGAAGCGATATGCTAATGGAGAAATTTTGTACAGGCGGTTTCTCTGTTCCAGGTCAGGGGAACGTGATAAAAAATATTTAAACATGGATGACCGCAAGAAGGGGCAACGAGCTCTGTCTCGCTGCAACAGTCGATCCCATCTCACCGTGTCGTTTAACAAATCCAAGGGGCATTGGAAAGTTCTGAGCTTTCATGACGATCACAACCATGTGCTAGCTAGACTAGATGAAGTCATGTTTCTTTGGTCCCACCGAAATATCAAGCCTCATCAGAGAGATGAAATCATGTCACTGGCAGCAGGTGGGATGCGAAAGTTCGAGATTATGAAAACCTTCATAACCAGAAGTGGAAGGTGGAGCAAGGTTGGGTTCATCCCGAAGGATCTTTACAACATGTGTTGCCGGGAGAATAGGAAGCTGACTGCATCCGGTGACGCTAACATAGCCATCCGAATTATGCAGAATAGGAAGGACCGTGATCCTGAATTCTTTTTCGATTACGAGCTAGATAAAGAAGGAAATTTGAAAACCATGTTTTGGTGTGACTCTCAGTCACGTCAGGACTATCAGGACTTCGGTGATGTGCTGGTGTTTGACAGTACATACAAAATAAATCGGTATGAAATGCCGTTCATTCCTTTCGTGGGGTTGAACCATCACCGCATGACTACTGTTTTCGCATGCGCCATCATCTCGAACGAGAAAATAGAAACATATGTTTGGCTGCTTCAAACATTTCTGAAAGCTATGTGTCAGAAGAATCCACAAGGGGTTATCACTGATGTGGACGGTTCAATGATGAAAGCTATTGGCATTGTCTTCAAGGATGTGTGGCACCGTGTATGTACATGGCACATTGAAAAGAATATGAAAAAACACCTCTATCACGAATATCTGAATGAATTTAGGTCATTGCTGTACTACAACACCTCAGAAGAGATCTTTGAGCAGAGATGGAGCGCGTTTGTTCAGAAATGGTGGTCGAAGAATACCAAAGAGTGGCTGAGTAGAATGTATAAGAAGAAGAGATGGTGGGCCACCGCGTATCTAGCCGAGGGCTTTTTCTCGGCATGAAAAGCAATCAGAGGAGCGAGAGTTTGAACTCGTGCCTGCACCTTCACCTCAATTCTAGAATGACACTGGTGGGTTTGATTGTGCACTACTTGAACACCATTAACCGTATCCGTCAGGAAGATGCACGGCAGGACTGTGCAGACTCACAGACAGTACCTGTGGTGATTACTAAATACAAGGATATCGAGATGGCTGCTGCAGAAGTATTCATTGCAGGAAACTTCTATATCTTGCAAGCGGAGCTAAAAAGGATTGATGGACTCAAGATTGCTGAATGTATGAAAGATTGTTACAGTTCTAAGTACACTGTAGTATGGGAAATAAAATTACTAGGAAGTTTGACGTGATCTACACCCCTGGAGATAGTGGGGAAACTATAAAGTGCTCCTGCAGAATGATGGCTAGGAAGGGGCTCCTTTGCAAGCACATCCTCTACATATTGACTTTCCTGGGACTAGACAAAATACCAAAATGTTGTGTCCTTCGACGCTTCTGAAAGAATGCAAGATATGGGTTGCCTGCGCAGCGCGAGAGCGATATGTTCGGATATGGATGGTCAAGTGCGGCCAAGAGGAAAAAAAATTGCGACTTGAATGTACAATCTCAAGACGCTATCACAGTGGCATGCCATGATCAAGAGTCCTATGATATGTACTAGGAATGCATGTAACGCAAAATGGAGAGGAAAAAGGAGCTCAATACATTTCATACAAGCTACTTCGATGCAGATGCACAGAGCAGCAAGGGAAAAGCACCTGAAGTTGGCGATCCACTAAAAATTAAATCCAAAGGCACGCCTAAGAAAAGAAAAGGAGTTCAAGCTGAGGGTGATAATCGACCCATGAGTAAAAATTGCAGACCACTATCATATGATGAACAAAAAAGAAGCAGGGGGACCGCCACTACAACGCATACAATACTACTGGTCATAAAAGACGAAACGCTAAATTATGCAAACAACATCCGAGGTAAGTCATTCCTTGAGTACAACTAAAAAGTATTATAATTTTTTTCATTGAAATTGTCAATAGCTAACTACGCCTTACTGTTATGCAGGTATGTGGAACCATAAGAAAACTAGGCGTTGCCCTTAATTCATAAACCATGCCCAACGATTGCACGCCTGGGGAAGCGCGGCAGACGCGAATAACTCCCTCCCTACTCTGCCTCGGTTGCTGTCACCGCCCCACTCCGCTAGTCAGAGCAGCCACGTACCATCCCATTGCAGAGATCGATGGCCTCCTCCTCTCCTCCTCCGCCGCCTCCTCCGGCCAGCTTTTCCTCCGACAAGGTAGTGCCCAGGGTCAAGCACACACCCCGCCAGCAGGTGGACCGCCCCGACCAGCTCATCATCACCAAGTACAAGGCGGGGGGATTTAGGAGCACGGCAGCTCCAGCTGACCCCGTCGTAGTCCCCTCTCCACAGAGGCGATCGCCACTATCGAGGGTGACGCGCGGGGCGCCGTTTAGGGCTGCGGCGGTCGGGGTGATGCAATCCATGGGGATTGCATCGGGGTTTTCCCTCGTCCCGACACACTTCAACACCGACCCCTACCACAGTGCATTGAGGGCGGTGGCCATGACGGAGGGGGCGCTGGGGTGGATCGGCGACATGGCTGGGCCGTCCGCCTTCATGGCCGCTCCGACGAGCTAGGACATGCCGTTCCCACCGGGGTTCGGTGCGATCCCGGTAGGGTTTCCTGCCCTGCCCTCGGCATATCCGCAAGGATTGGCCACGGCAGTAGCGGGCGCTGCCCCCTCTGGGCAGTTTGCACCTAGCATGACTGCTCTAGTAGCCGTTGCTACAGCCAGGTCCGCCGCTGCTTCACCAGCACCTCCGACGATTAGGCCGTCCACTGCTCCGCTGCAGGTAAGGGATCTCTTTTCCCCATCTGTTCTTGTTCCTGTATACAAATTGATATGCTTGCTTGATAGAATGTGTTACATATGAATGCTGGCAATGTAGATTACATTCTGTTGCTTAATATGTGACCATTGCACAAGGGAAGATCAAATTTTGCCATGTTTGCTTGTATAGATGCTTGACAGCAGCATTATGCATGTGTAGATGAATGCCATTTCCATGCTTTCTTCTATAGATGCTTGGCATCATCATTAATCATGCGTAGATGAATGGCATTGCCATGTTTGCTTGTCAGGATGCTTGGCAACAGTGCAGATGAATGCTATTTCCATGTTTGCTTGTCTGTATGCTTGGCATCACCATTAAGCATGTGTAGATGAATGCTTGTCTAGATGCTTGGCAGCAGTGTAGATGAATACTATTGCAATGTCTACTTGTCTAGATGCTTACCATTTTTCTTGTGTACATGCTTGCCATGACCATTAAGCATGTGTAGATGAATGGCATTTCCATGTTCGCTTGTCTAGATGCTTAGCATGGCCATTAAGCTTGTATATATGAATGGCATTGCCATGTTTGCTTGTCTAGATGCTTGGCATCACCATTAAGCATGCGTAGATGAATGCTTGTCTAGATGCTTCGCAGTAGTGTAGATGAATGATATTGCCATGTTTGCTTGTCTAGATGCTTGGCATCACCATTAAGCATGTGTAGATGAATGCTGGTGTAGATGCTTGGAAGCACTGTAGATAAATGCCATTTCCATGTTTGCTTTTCTAGATGCTTGGCATCACCATTAAGCATGTGTAGATGAATGCTTATCTAGATGCTTGGCAGCAGTGTAGATGAATGCTATTGCCATGTTTGCTTGTCTATATGCTTGCCATTTTGCTTGTGTACATGCTTGGCATGACCATTAAGCATGTATAGATGAATGGCATTGCCATTTTGCTTGTGTACATGCTTGGCATGACCATTTTCCTTGTGTACATTCTTGGCATGACCATTAAGCATGTGTAGATGAATAGCTATGCCATTTTGCTTGTGTACATGCTTGGCATGACCATTAAGCTTGTATAGATGAATGCCATTGATATGTTTGCTTGTCTAGATGCTTGGCATCACCATTAAGCATGTGTAGATGAATGCTTATCTAGATGCTATGTAGATGAATGGCTATGCCATTTTGCTTGTGTACATGCTTGGCATGACCATTAAGCATGTATAGATGAATGACATTGCCATGATTACTTGTCTAGATGCTTGGCAGTAGTGTAGATGAATGCTATTGCAATTTTTGCTTGTCTATATGCTTGCCATTTTGTTTGTGTGCATGCTTGGCATGACCATTAAGCATGTGCATATGAATGGCATTGCCATTTTGCTTGGCATCACCATTAAACATGTGTAGATGAATGCTTGTCTAGATGCTTGGCAGCAGTGTAGATGAATGCTACTACCATTTTTGCTTGTCTATATGCTTGCCATTAAGCTTGTGTACATGCTTGGCATGACCATTAAGCATGTCTAAATGAATGGCATTGCCATTTTGCTTGTGTACATGCTTGGCATGACCATTTTTGCTAGTGTAGATGAATGACATTGCCATGTTTGCTTGTCTACAGGATTTGCATGACCATTAAGCATGTGTATATGAATGTACCAATCTTTGTACAACTGTCATTTATCTGTTTGATTTGCACAATGCATTTGCTAGTGTTTTTTGATCAGTTCTGATTGGCAAGCAAGGTACCCAAGCAGGACTGGGACACCTTGTGCAGGAACACAGTTCCTCCTATGCCTGGGTACGAGGACTTCATCTGAGACCTCACTCCCTCAACGGCTAGACCAGCCCTCAGTAGATTGCTGGCGGAAGCAGACGAGGAATAAGAAGGATGGTCTGGGCCGCAAGCCACGTCTTGGTAACTGCATAAATGAGGACCTCCCCCATCGCTTCTACGTCTAGATCAAGGCCACGGACCTAACTGCACTCCATCTCCCAGAAAGCATGAAGCAGGTAGTGCTGAAGTAGCTGTAGATAAGGCAGCAGGTCTGCACTCTCCCCCTGAAGACCTTCTCCTTCTGTGAGTATGGTGTGCAGTTGCAGATGTTCGAGGGGCAGATGTACTTCATGAAGGGCTAGAGTGAGTTTGTGTCGAATATCAAGCTCTGGGTTGGGGGAGTCCTCGCCTTCAAGTACATCAACAAGCAGAAGGGCTTGAAGGTGACTCTCTTCAGGGCTTTCAATAGCACAGAGGAGTTGATCACCTGCGACATGTAATCTGAGTACACTCTGCTGTTCGTTGTACATATTAAGTAGTCTCCATTCTGTGCTTCGTGGATGTATATGGAACCACCGTATTTTGGCTCAGGGGTGTGCACCGCTAGTGTGAACAACTTATCAGGTAGCATGGGATGCACATAACTATGAACTACCCTAACTAACTAACTAGTATCTATGCTATGTTCTTATTTGTGCTCTGTTGATATGAATATGGTGTGCTCTATTGATATGAATGTGCTCTATTGATATGGGATGCCGCCACGTCCTCTCCCTGGTGCTTGTGACATGGACATAGAATCTTACGCAACCTGCAAGCTGTCTATCAGAATCTATTACATGACCTGGAGCAAACTCTGACTGAAACACCTAAGCAACGACTAAGTGCTACTCTGATGAAACTGACGGAAATAACACCTAAACTGAAACCTGAGAGCAGTCAAGTTGCTCTACAGTCCCGATGAAGTCGACGATGACAGATCTTCTACTCGTCGACGTACGCACTGCCTAATCATGTAGTGGTAGCGCACCTCAATATGTTTGCTTCGATCGTGGTAACGGGTTTCTGTAGAGAGAAATGGCAGACTTGTATTTCCTTTCTATTTAATTCAAAAATAACTAATATTTGCCAAAATTTTGAACTTCAGTTTTTTGAAACCAATTACATATTCTGCATACATACCTTTCTGATAGCATGTTGAAAAAGTTTGGATTAATTTGGTGATGGTCGAAAAAATAGCAAACTTAGAAACAGAGCGTTTAGTCACCTGAGCCACTTTTCTTAACAATGTGATTTTTCTGACCTTCACGAAATAATATGATTTTTTTTAAACATGCTAACATCCTCAACCTAAGACACATGGTGAAGGTTTCACTATCTTTTTTATTTTTTTCAAATTTTTAGTGCCCCTTTCAAAGTTTGGTCAAAACCGTGAGGGTGCAATCACCAAATATGGATGAATCATGCTGACGTAGCACCACATCCATGATGAAACATCATCTTGTGCACTTTAGTATGAATTTTGAAAACATAAATGAGGTGCCAATCATGTAGCTGTAGCTCAATTTTTCTAAAATTTGACCAGTTTGACCTAAATTTTGACTTGGAAATAATGTGGTTCAAAATTGCATCTTAGATTCACAAGAGTGGTCATTTTTGCACCAAATAACACCATCTACTTCACCACGTTGCTACTAGACCACTTGGCCAACATGATCCCACCTAGTTTCTACATCTAAGTTTTCAGAGTGCTATGCAAAACCATGACAGACACATGTGGCAGAGGTGGGCCCATGCTAACATTGCATGGGATCTTCAACTATCTTAGCTGTCTAGAAAAACACCTTCATCAACATGTGGTTGTATGAGTCATCACTTGGACAGCATAATCCTACCTAGTTGGTAGATCTAAGTATAACACTGCTATGCAAAGACATCATGAGACACTTTGTGGAAAATGTGCGACCATGCCAACATTGCATGTGCTATAAACCTATCTTGGTTGGCTAGAAACATCATCATCAACTTAGTGGTTGTGTGAGTCAACACTTGGCAAAACATGATCCCAACTAGCTAGTTGCTACATCTAGGATTGAGAGAGCTATGCAAAGCCATGATAAGACACACCTGTGACAGATGTGGGCCCATGCCAGCATTTCATGGGATCTAGACCTATCTTAGCTGTCTAGAAACACATTCATCAATTTGTGGTTGTATGAGTCATCACTTGGACAACATAATCGTACCTAGTTGGTAGATCTAAGTATAACACTGCTATGCAAAGACACCATGAGACACTTTGTGGAAAATGTGCGACCATGCCAACATTTCATGTGCTATAAACCTATCTTGGTTGGCTAGAAACACCATCATCAACTTAGTGGTTGTGTGAGTCAACACTTGGCAAAACATGATCCCAACTAGTTAGTTGATACATCTAGGTTTGAGAGTGCTATGCAAAGCCATGATGAGACACACATGTGGCGGATGTGGGCCCATGCCAGCATTTCATGGGATCTAGACCTATCTTAGCTATCTAGAAACACCTTCATCAACTTGTGGTTGTATGAGTCATCACTTGGACAACATAATCCTACCTAGTTGGTAGATCTACGTATAACACTGCTATGCAAAGACATGATGAGTCACTTTTTGGCCATTGTGGGCCCATTCCAACATTGCATGGTGATATAAACCTCTCTTGGTTGGCTAGAAACACCATCACCAACTTAGTGGTTTTGTGAGTCAACACTTGGTAGAACATGATCCCAACTAGCTAGTTGCTATATCTAGGTTTGAGAGTGCTATGCCAAGCCATGATGAATCACACATGTGGCAGATGTGGGCCCATGCCAACATTTCATGGGATCTAGCTCATATTATCTGTCTACAGTACCCCTTCACAAACTTGTGGTTGTATGAGTCATCACTTGGACAACATGATCCTACCTAGTTGATAGATCTAAGTATAACACTGCTATGCAAAGACATGATGAGACCCCATGTGTGGTAAATGTGGGCTCATGCCAACATTGCATGGGCTATAGACCTCTCTTGGTTGGCTAGAAACTCCTTCATCAACTTAGTGGTTGTATGAGGTGAGTCAACACTTGGCAAAACATGATCCCAACTAGCTAGTTGCTACATCTAAGTTTGAGAGTGCTATGCCAAGACATGATGAGACACACCCTTGGAAGATGTTGGCCCATGCCAACTTTGCATGGGATCTAGCTCATATTATCTGTCTACAGAACCCCTTCACAAACTTCTGGTTGTATGAGTCATCACATGGACAACATGATCCTACCTAGTTGATAGATCTAAGTATAACACTGCTATGCAAAGACATGATGAGACACCATGTGTGGTAAATGTGGGCCCATGCGAACATTGCATGGCCTATAGACCTCTCTTGGTTGGCTAGAAACTCCTTCATCAACTTAGTGGTTGTATGAGGTGAGTCAACACTTGGCAAAACATGATCCCAACTAGCTAGTTGCTACATCTAAGTTTGAGAGTGTTATGCCAAGACGTGATGAGACACACCTGTTGCAGATGTGGGCCCATGCCAACTTTGCATGGGATCTAACTCATATTATCTGTCTACAGAACCCCTTCACAAACTTGTGGTTGTATGACTCATCACTTGGACAGCATGATCCTACCTAGCTAATATATCAACGTATAACACTGCTATGCAAAGACATGATGAGACACCATGTGTGGTAAATGTGGGCCCATGCCAACATTGCATGGGTTATAGACCTCTCTTGGTTGGCTAGAAACTCCTTCATCGACTTACTAGTTGTATGAGGTGAGTCAACACTTGGCAAAACATGATCCCAACTAGCTAGTTGCTACATCTTTGTTTGAGAGTGCTATGCCAAGACATGATGAGACACACCTGTTGTAGATGTGGGCCCATGCCAACATTGCATGGAATCTAGCTCATATTATCTGTCTAAAGAACCCCTTCACAAACTTGTGGTTGTATGAGTCATCACTTGGACAACATGATACTACCTAATTGATAGATCTAAGTATAACACTTCAATGCAAAGACATGATGAGACACCATGTGTGGTAAATGTGGGCCCATGCCAACATTGCATGGGCTATAGACCTCTCTTGGTTGGCTAGAAACTCCTTCATCAACTTAGTGGTTGTATGAGAGTGCATGTCTATCCCATGCTAACACTTGTGGAATATGTGGGCCCATAACAACACTGCATGTGATCTAGACCTATCTGAGTTGTCTACAAACACCTTCATCAACTTGTGGTTGTATGAGTCATCACTTGCTGGCTAACATGATCCTACCTTGTTGATAGATCTTAGTATAACATAGCTATGCCAAGACATGATGAGACACTTTGTGGCAAATGTGGTCCCATGCCAACATCTCATGGGATCTAGAACTGTCTTAGCTGTCTAGAAACATCTTCATCAACTTGTGGTTGTATGAGTCATCACTTGGATAGCATGATCCTACCTAGTTGTTAGATCTAAGTATAAGACTGCTATGCCAAGACATGATGAGACACTTTGTGGCAAATGTGGGCCCATGCCAACATTGCATGGGCTATAGTAGACCTCACTTTGTTGGCTAGAAACTCCTTCATCAACTTGTGGTTTTGTGCCTCGGCACTTGCCCAACATGATGCTACCCAGTTGATACATCTAAGAATGAGAGTGCTATGCCAAGAAACTCCTTCAACAACTTGTGGTTGTATGAGTCATCAGTTGGACAGCATGATCCTACCTAGTTGATAGATCTAAGCATAACACCGTTATGCCAAGATATCATGAGACACTTGTGGCAGATGTGGGCCCATGCCAACATTGCATGAGATCTAGACCTATCTAAGATGTCTAGAAACAGCTTCATCAAATTTTGGTTGTATGAGTCATGAGTTGGATAGCATGATCCTACCTATTTGTTAGATCTAAGTAAACGAGTGATATGCCAAGACATGATGAGACACTTTGTGGCAAATGTGGGCTCATGCCAACATTGCATGTGTGATGACCCACAAGTATAGGGGGTGTATCGCAGTATTTTCGAGGGAAGTGAAACCCAATTTAATGATTCGACACAAGGGGAGCCAAAGAATATTTATAAGCCTTAACAACTTAGTTGTCAATTCAGCTGCACCTGGAAACAATCTTGCTCATAGCAGTTTATCAGTAGCAACAGTTTTGTAGTAGGAATAGCAAAGTAGCAGCAGCAATAAAGTAAAGACAGTAGTAACAATAGCAGTAAACAGTGGGATTCGAGTGCGGTAGGCATAGGGATGGATGGATGGGCGTTGCATGGACAAGACAATTCACATAGCAATCAGAACATAGGGCAATTGCAGATAAATAAGATAAAGCATCCAAGTACTAGATAATCCTAGGCATGTGTCCCATATATAGTCATACGTGCTCGCAATGGGAACTTGCACAACATCTTTTGTCCTGCCAGCCCGTTTGCAGCGGGGCCTCAAGGGAACTACTGGCAATTAAGGTGCTCCTTTTAATAGAGCACCAGAGCAAAGCATTAACACTCCGTGAACACATGTGATCCTCACATCAAAGCCATTCCCTCCGGTTATCCCGATTTACATCGCCGGGGCCATTGGTTCCGGACAACAACGTGTGTATACAACTTGCAGATAAGACCATAAACAATACTATCATAATGAATCAATAACATGTTCAGATCTGAAATCATGGCACTCGGGCCCTAGTGACAAGCATTAAGCACAACAAGTCGCAAAAAAGTGATAAAGCACTAATAAAAGATACTAGGCACCATGCCCTAACAATCTGATGCCATTACATGAACGATCTCATCCAATCCCTACCATCCCCATAGCCTACAGTGGGGGATTACTCACTCATAGATGGGGGAAACATGGATGGTCGATGGAGAAGCGATGGTGATGATGATGGCGATGATCTCCTCCAATTCCCCGTCCCGGCAGGGTGCCAGAACGGAGTTTCTGGTGCTGTTTCGTGGAATCTGGTGGTGGCGGCGGAGCGGAACTCCTTCTAGAAAAACGTCGAACCCCCTGAGTTTTTAGGTCAGAAGGCAACTTATAGGCGAAGAGGGAGACCAAGGGGGAGTCTAGGCGGCGGACCACCTGGCGCCCGCAGCCGAGCCATGTGGCTAGGTGGTGTGGCTGGGCCCCAGCCCCACTCCGTCTCATATTCTGGCTCCAGGAGTCTTCTGGTGAAATAGGATTTTTGGCTTTTGTCCCGTCCAATTCCGAGAATATTCATTTTTTGACTTTCCTGGAATCAAAAACAGCAGAAAACAGATAGTTGGCACTGTGGCTCTTATTAATAGGTTAGTCCAAGAAATCATATGAAAAGTACTCCAAAGTGTGGATGAAACACAAGAAAGTAGATAAAACCAAGCATGGAACATAAAAAATGATAGATACATTTGCAATGTATCAACATCCCCAAGCTTAACTCCTGCTCGTTCTTGTGTAGGTAAGTGATAAAAAGAAAGAATAATTTTTGAGGTGACATGCACCATCATAAACTTGATCAAAGTATTTGTAAAACATTCAAAGCTGGGATCATAGTACTTCAATCATAACATGAAAGACAAAGTTCTAGCAATAAGACGAAGAAACTATGTTGAAACATGAAAAGGCACAAACAAAAGATTCATGAATAACAATGCTTTGCAAGACGTTTTTTTGTTTCACATAAAGAAAACATAGCATAGTAGTATTCAGCTTGTCCCTCATAGAGTAGCAAATATAAATGCATAGGACACCTTCAAAGTTCATAAGAGTGACTAGATACAAATAGTTTAAAACAAGCAATATCAAATTATGCATCAATCAACTAGTCTTGGGATAATGCACATAGAACTAAGAATGGCCACTATGCTCTCAAAGTAAGTGCATAAAGATCGAAGGTGGAGACTCAATATAATGGTGGAAGAAAGGCCTTCATATAAGAAAGTAGGGATTCAAGTCTCATAAAGAGCTTCCAAAAATTATGGTACTTATAGCTTTCAGCTCTCATTGCCCCTATCATAAGCATCTTGAAGTGATTAAGGTTAAAGTGAACAAACTATGGTGTACATGCTTGACGAAGTATAAGTTAGAATTCTCATGTCCCTTGTATATGAGGGCCGCTCCTCATGCTACTCAAGTTTAGTCACCGGTAAGTTCTTGTCATCGTAAGTACATGTGTATCATAGAGAACCGCCAACGGGGTACCCCTTGCCCGATGATACAGAAAAATCACCATATCAAAATGACAAGGCAAGCAGACAACGAGCATCGCAGCAATCTTCTTATTTACCATGGGAATATGGTGCTTTTTTCTCCCTTTCCTCTTTTACTAATCTCTTTTTTTCTTTTTCTCTTTTTTTCTCAATATAGGACTCTTTTTTTATATGAAGAATGCTTCATAGACAGCTCATTATGGTTACGCTGCAGGTTTCCACCCCGTCAACATGGATTAGACCAGTGGCCCAGGCATTTCTCTAACACATATACATAACTCCATGGACTTACAAGCTCCCCTTTCATTTCACACCGACGACATCCATATACAAAAGAGCATGATATCAACTAGGTACAAGTACCAAGTGCAATGTTGAAAGCGTTCCCCATGATATCATGGTTCTTCTAATTCCCAACAAATAAGTGCAAGCATATACAACATAAACGACACAATGGTTCAAGTTTATTAAGGGCAAGAAAAGTAAAGTGTGCCATCAAGTTCGTGAGAGCTTTAATCACTAGTTTTCTCATAACAAGTTAAATTTGGAAGGTAAACAAAAGCATGAATATACTTGGAATAGCATAAGCTAGTAGGTAGGTATGGTGGACTCTTTGGAATAACTTGGTTTAGGCATTTGGATGCATGAGTGGAACTCATACTTAGTTGTGGAGGCTAGCAAAAGACTGGGAGCGACAAACTAAGAGAGCAATAATGGCCATAATCATGCAGAGCGACAAACCATCATTGATCAAAGCATAAAGTGATACTACAAGTTGAAAACTAAAGGATCATAAAGGCTATGGTGACTTGAGATAGTCATAACATGGTGTGAGCATGCACCAAGTCAACCCGAATAAAGCGTCAAAGGAGAATACCACTATACTATGCTTTAATATGCTAAAACAACGCATGATTCATCCAAGGCACATTAAGCAATCTCAATTGTTTATAACAAGTCCTGCTACAGCAAAGAATACTAAGCATAAAGCCAAAACAATATCAAGCATGGCATGATAGAGCATAGGCCACAGTCAAAAACAAGATCTTTTTACCACATAAGCATGAACTTTCCTACTATTTTCCAAACCAAACCAAACTATTTGCAAACCAATGTATGAAAGAGGAGGGTCCAACCAATTTATTCAGAAAACTAAGAAAACCAAGAAAACTAAAAACCAAAATGAAAACAAAAAAGAAGATGCTCCAAGAACAACACAACTGTGCATGAAACAATAAAAATGAAGTGTTTGGAAGAAACCTGGGATTTTTATTGATGAAGAAGGGGATGCCTTGGCCATCCCCAAGCTTTGACGCTTGTACTTCTTGGATATTTATTGGCGTGACACGTGTGGCATCCCCAAGCTTGAGCTTTAGTCCATCCTTCATCCCATTACTCATTCCTTCCATACACGTGAAATTTTTCCTTCATACAAAACTTCACACAATCTTTATTAGCAACATTAGTGCACTCAAGATAATAAGTATTTTAGGATCATTTCTAACACCAATAAACTTCCATTAAGACACTAACTAATGTAGCACTTGCCTCAAAAATCTCAATTCCCCAAAAGAACTCAAAAAGGAACCAACAAGAAGCAAATGCAGAAAATGGCAGAAATCTGTCAAAACAGACCAGCAGGTAAAGACGAATTTTTCGAAGACCTTCTGTTGCTCAAATAAAAAAGTGTTGAACTAACGAAAGTTAGATAACAACCTGGGATAGAAGCACAAAAATTCGCGCCTCAAAAGAACGTACAGAGATTTTAGACGAAGTTTTACGGTGAAGCACAGAAATCTGTTTTGGGACAGCAACTTTCCCAATCATTACTTCTCTCTCGTTAGAGGTTACTCTTGGCACAAAAAGCAAATAAAAAGGATAAGGAGCGGTTATTACAGATGTAATAACTTCTAAGACTCATCTAAAACTTTTGGGTTATCTCCCAATAAGTACTTTTCTTTAACGCCTTTAAGTTAGGCAAAACTAACAACAAAAAAGAAAACTAAACAAAAGCAAAAAACTAAAATGGATAGAATAGAAGTAAACAGAGATAATCATAGTGAAAACATTGTTTTATTTAATGAAATCCTTTTGCTAACAAGGTTGATCAGGTCTTGTTACCAAAACAATTTCATATGAGACAAAACTTTGTATTCCACTAATGATTATGTTACCTCAACCCTGATAGCAATGGTCCCAATTATAATAGTTCCAAATTTTTCTCTTGGTATGGGACAATATATTTCTCCAACTTGAATGCCCTCAACATGTTCAATTGAATTCAAACCATAAGTACTTTCAATCTTCTTGGGGAAATAGACAGTATGTTCCTTGTCATTAACATTGAAAGTCACCTTCCCTTGATTACAATTAATAACAGCTCCTGCAGTATTAAGAAAAGGTCTCCCAAGAATAATAGACATATTATCATCTTCAGGCATTTCAAGCACAACAAAATCAGTTAATATCAAGCAATTATGAGCCACTTGAATAGGTACATCCTCACATATGCCAACAGGAATAGTGGTAGATTTATCAGCCATTTGCAAAGATATATCAGTTGGTATTAATTTTTCTAGTTGAAGCCTCTTATATAGAGAGAAAGGCATAACACTAACTCCAACTCCCAAATCACACAAAGCAGTTCTAACATAACTATTCTTAATAGAGTAAGGGATAGTTGGAATCCCTGGGTCTCCAAGTTTCTTAGGAACCTTACCATTAAAGGAATAATTAGCAAGCAAAGTAGAAATTTCTTCATTAGGGATCTTCCTTTTATTCGAGACAATATCCTTCATATACTTTGAGTAAGGAGGCAATTTAATAGCATCACTCAAAGGAATTTGCAGGAATAAAGGTTTCATCCACTCACAAAACTTATTATAGTGTTCATCTTCCTTTGACTTGTGTTTCTTATCAGGGAAAAGCATAGGTTTTTGGACCCAAGGTTCTCTTTCACTACCATGTTTCTTAGCAACAAAATCTTCTTTAGTGTATTTAGTATTCTTAGTGTGGTTTTCAGGTTCTTCTTCAACTTTTTCTTCATTAGGAACTTCATTTTCTTCATTACCACTTTTAGTTTCAGCATCAGAGATGGATATACTATTAGGATCTATAGCAGGTTTAGAGGGTTCTACAACAGTTTTATGTTTCTTTTTCCTTTTCTTACGAGTAGAGCCACTATTTTCAGCTTGTTGAGAATCCTGCTCAATTCTTTTGGGATGCCCCTCAGGATTTAGAGGATCCTGAGTAGCCGCTCCACTTCTAGTTCTAATTTCATAAGCATGTTTTTCTTTAGCGGCATTAATAAGCAAGTATTTTTGCACATTAATGAGTTGATCTATTTGAGTTTGAACCATTTGAAAGTGTTTAACAATCATTTTAACATCATTAGAGGTTCTTTCCACAATATCTTTCAACTCAACAATTACTCTAGTGTTTTCCAATAGATGATTTTGCACCCTTTTATTAAAACTATCTTGCTTAACAATAAAGATATCGAATTCTTCTAAGCATTGATCAGGAGGTTTAGAGTAAGGGATATCACCTTCATCAAAGTGTTGGAGAGAGTGTACCTCAATAGTGGATGAGTAGGGGATAGGCTTACATAATTCTTCTATAGGAGGTAAATTCTTGACATCTGCAGCTTTAATTCCCTTCTCCTTAAGACATTTCTTAGCTTCCTTCATCACTTCATCATTTAATTCAATAACTCCCCTCTTCTTTGATGTTGGAAAAGGCACCGGAATAGTAGGTTCAGGTACAATTACTTTAGGTATAGCTTGTTTAGGAGGAGTCCAATCTTCATAGTTCTTACTTATTTTAGCCATTAATTCCTCAGCTTCCTTAGGAGCCCTATTCCTGAAAACACAATCAGCACAACTATCTAGGTATGTCCTAGATTCTTCAGTTCATCCATTATAAAATATATCAAGAAGCTCATTCTTAGGTAATGGACTTCCAGCTTGTGCATGAATCAAAGCACAAAACCTTGCCCAAGATTCGGGCAATACCTCTTTTTCTCCCTGTTTAAAATCAAAAAGTTCCTGCAAAATAGCATGTCTAGCACTAGGAGGAAAATATTTCTGCAGGAAAGTACTAATCAAGCAATCAGGGCTATCAATACATCCAGGAGGTAAATTACTAAACCAAGTTTTAGCTTCTCCTTTCAGTGAAAAGGGGAAAATCTTAGCAACAAAGTAGGTACGCATCTTAATATCGTCAGAAAACAAGCCACTCATGGTAGAAAGTTCATTCATATGTGCTACCGCACTTTCATTCTTAGTCCCACAAAAAGGTTCTTTCTCGACAATAGCTATGTAAGATAGATCGAGAGAGAAATCATAATCTTCATCTATAATGTTTATGGGAGAAGCAACAAACTTAGCAATAGGAGACAATTTGGATCTAATAGTATGCCTCTCAAGGAGACTCTTAGCAGCGCTCCTATCATTGGTGTTTTTACATTCTTTAATAAATTCATCGGTCATCTCAACATAACCATCTTCAATATCATAACTCTCACTAGACTCAGGTGAACTAACAGGTGTGGTAGTGTCTTCATTAGGAGTTTCAGTATTTCCAGGTATAGTTCTAGCAATCGTAGCATCTAGGAAAGGACCTAATGAACCACTCTTATCAAGCACAGTAGAAGCAGCATCATAAGCATTAGAAGTTTCAGATTCAGCAGTAGTAGCAGTGTGTGTAGCATGTGTATGTGGTGGTGTAACGAGCTTACTCATAACAGATGGTGAATCAAGATCAATAGAGGTGTTCAGAACCATACCTCTTCTTGTAGTGGATGATAAAATAGGAACCTTGCCATCACGAGACTTACCCATGATGGATGGATAACAGCGAACAATAGAGAATCCAAGTGAACTTGATAAATAAAGCTATTCTCCCCGACAACGGCGCCAGAAAATAGTCTTGATGACCCACAAGTATAGGGGGTGTATCGCAGTATTTTCGAGGGAAGTGAAACCCAATTTATTGATTCGACACAAGGGGAGCCAAAGAATATTTATAAGCCTTAACAACTGAGTTGTCAATTCAGCTGCACCTAGAAACAATCTTGCTCACAATAGTTTATCAGTAGAAACAGCTTTGTAGTAGGAATAGCAAAGTAGCAGCAGTAGTAAAGTAAAGACAGTAGTAACAATAGCAGTAAACAGTGGGATTCGAGTGCGGTAGGCATTTGGATGGATGGACGGGGGTTGCATGGACAAGAAAATTCACATAGCAATCAGAACATAGGGCAATTGCAGATAAATAAGATAAAGCATCCAAGTACTAGATAATCCTAGGCATGTGTCCCATATATAGTCATACGTGCTCGCAACGAGAACTTGCACAACATCTTTTGTCCTGCCAGCCCGTTTGCAGTGGGGCCTCAAGGGAACTACTGTAAATTAAGGTGCTCCTTTTAATAGAGCACTGGAGCAAAGCATTAATACTCCGTGAACACATTTGATCCTCACATCAAAGCCATTCCCTCCGGTTATCCCGATTTCTGTCACTTCAGGGCCATTGGTTCTGGCCAACAACGTGTGTATACAACTTGCAGATAAGACCATAAACAATACTATCATAATGAATCAATAACATGTTCAGATCTGAAATCATGGCACTCGGGCCCTAGTGACAAGCATTAAGCATAACAAGTCGCAACAGAGTCATAAAGCACTAATAAAAGATACTAGGCACCATGCCCTAACAATCTGATGCCATTACATGAACGATCTCATCCAATCCCTACTATCCCCATAGCCTACAACGGGGGATTACTCACTCATAGATGGGGGAAACATGGATGGTCGATGGAGAAGCAATGGTGATGATGGTGGCGATGATCTCCTCCAATTCCTCGTCTCGGCAGGGTGCCAGAACGGAGTTTCTGGTGCTGTTTCATGGAATCTTGTGGCGTGGCGAGAACTCCTTCGGAAAACGTGAACCCCCTGAGTTTTTAGGTCAGAAGGCAACATATAGGCGAAGAGGGAGACCGAGGGGGAGTCTGGGGCAGCGGACCACCCCTGGCATGGCAGACCCACCCACATGCCGGTGGTGTGGCTGGGCCCCAGCCCCACTTCGTCTCATATTCTGGCTCCGGGAGTCTTCTGGTGAAATAGGATTTTTGGCTTTTGTCCCGTCCAATTCCGAGAATATTCATTTTCTGACTTTCCTGGCACCAAAAATAGCAAAAAATAGGCAGCTGGCACTGTGGCTCTTGTTAATAGGTTAGTCCAAGAAATCATATGAAAAGTACTCCAAAGTGTGTACGAAACACAACAAAGTAGATAAAACCAAGCGTGGAACATCAAAAATTATAGATACATTTGCAATGTATCAATGTGCTACAGACCTCTCTTGGTTAGCTAGAAACTACTTCATCAACTTGTGGTTATGTGACTCAGCACTTGGCCAACATGATGCCACCCAGTCGATACATCTAAGTATGAGAGTGATATGCCCAGACATCATGAGACACTTGTGGCAAATTTGGGCACATGCCAACATTGCATGGGATCTAGACCTATCTGAGTTGTCTAGAAACACCTTCATCAACTTGTGGTTGTATGAGTCATCACTTGGATAGCATGATCCTACCTAGTTGTTAGATCTAAGTATAACACTGCTATGTTGGCATATCACTTTTATAGTTTGATCTAACAACTAGGTGGGATCATGTTGACGAAATTCTGACTCAACATTTTTTGTGCCATTCGTTCCCTTGTTCTACTCAACTTGTCAACGCTTACTTTTGTCAAACTCTGAGAAAAGGTTGAACATGACATTGCCATCGGGTCAAAGGCCTTCACCGTTAACAGCTGACAAGTGGGGCCGCGTAGTACCAGGTGTTCTTTTGACTTTGCGAGATGACTAGTGTGGCCGTGTAGGGACGGTACCACGTTTGGCCATTACGTTCGCACGAGTGGGGACTGACTTTGTCGCTCATCTTACTGCCGCTAGACCAAACTGGGAAAAGCAGAGCACCTTTTCTCTCTCTCTCTCTTCCTCTATAACCTCGTGTCTCTCTATTTCTGGAAGCAAATCAGAGCACAATATTATTTTTGCCCTATTTGGTACCAAATCTACATCAGCTTCTCTCTTTCTTACCTATTTAAAGATATCACACCACCAGCATCAAACATCAAACAAACATATAAAAACAGATGTAGAAGGAATCCCATTGTAGATAGAAGGTACCATAGCAGGATTCAATCCCACGTTAAGGTTCACAACAAATGCTGCTTACAGCAGCCACCACACATAGTTCAACAGTTAAAGCTGCTTACATATAGGCAACATCATACAGAAACTGATTTCATACATATAGGCAGACAGTTCAACAACCAGTTCTTCAAGCCCTCCTCCTAGCTTGCTCCTCCCGCTGGCGCTTCCTCTCCTTCTTGCTGCCCAGGCCCTTGGTCTTCGGATGCTTGGGCTTGGGAGGCGCTACCTCACCACGCTGGATGGCCAAGTTGCGCAGGTGGCGGCGGTGAATCCCGAATGCTAGGTGCTTAGCCCTGAAGGCATACACATTGATAGTCCGTCCCACCTTAGCATGGTCTGAGCCGAGGGATTCAGCATGCCTGACGATGTTGTTGAAGTCCTTGCCGATGTGTCTGTCACAGAAGGGGCACATGTAGACGCCTCCAGCACAGTAGTAGCGATCGAGACTGCCCGACTGTGGCCTCCTCAATACATGACGAGCCTTCTTGTGGAAAGACTTGTCTTCGCTGTCAACGTCATCACCGTCTACCTGTTATATAGCAAAAAAACGAGTGAACCAAATTAATGATGATCAAAGGGATCCCGTGATCAAAATATGTATACATCACAGAAAGTACGAGGCAACCTCAGTTGTATATTGGACACATTAATATTCAGAGATGGGAGTAAGTGAACCAAAGATCATCCACAACTAATTTGTACACACCAACGGTTCTATCACATCAGGCCCAACAATTCATCATTAGCAAATTAACTAAGTGACTTGCATAAATTAACCGAGTGACTGTAATTATTTGCATAAATTAACCGAGTGAAATTAATTCCCCAAACCCTAAATCTATTAACTTTTGACTGAAATTATAGATCTGCGTTAATCTAACTTGCATAAATTAACCGAGTGAAATTAATTCCCCAAACCCTAAATCTATCAACTTTTGACAGAAATTACAGATCCATGATAATATAACTTGCATAAATTAACCGAGTGAAATTAATTCCCCAAACCCTAAATCTATCAACTTTTAACCGAAATTACAGATCAGCGTTAATTTAACTTGCATAAATCGAATCGAGTGAACTCTAACTATTAAATATTGACCCAATTTATGGATCCGTGTGAATGTATCTTGAATAAGTCAAACCGAGTGAACTCTGATTATTAATCCAAGCAAAAAAAACAGAGGATTCAAAAGAACACGACCAGATTTAAACACAAACAACCCCCAAAAAAACTGCAAAACCCAATGTACCCGATGTGAGCATGGTTGGCCCGAAGCTAACACAAAATGTAGAACGGCGAGTCCTAGATAGCAGATGTGAGCACCGCCCGACAAAATCTAGCACAAAAGGGATGAAGGGACCAAACTCTAGTTACCTCTGGCTCGACGTCGTGGATGTTTGTGTTATAGGGGTCCTGCAGCACAATGTAGATATGCACCTTGTACGGATCGAAGTCGATGGGCACCTTGCTACGACCGCCTCCTTCAGAGCCGGCGGCTGCCTCCGGTGAACCGGCTCCAGCGACAGCGGGGAGGGAGGACTTGACTTCAGCGGGAACAGGGACGGAGGCCTTGGCTCCAACGGCTACGACGACCACCGCTTTCTCCATCGCTGGTGCTGGGTGCGAGGGAGGGTTTTTCACAGAGTTGGGAACTGGTGGCGTGAGGGAGTGAATGAGGGGAGGCGGAGACAGAGAGAGATGGGCTCTTTATGGTGAGTCGCCGACTTTTCATGCTCCCGTGGTTCACACGGGTACGGTTCTGCAGCGTACTCACGCGCACCTACTACACAGTTCACACACGCACGGTGTGCCTCGGGCACGCCTATATGCAGTTCTCCCACCCACCGCGGTGGCGTCACGGTGGCCACAGCTAAATCTCTCTCTCTCTCTCTCTCTCTCTGCGGCCCCTCGCTAGTGGCCCACCCACCCTCTCTTTTCCTATCGTGGCTACCTGGTTTTGCAGCTATTTGAAGTTGAGTGTGGAATACAAAATTTGAATTAGAATGAATAATTTGATTTTCAAGAGTTCTATGCCAAGCCATGACACAAACTTGTGGCAGATGTGGGCCCATGCCAACATTGCATGGGATCTACTCCCTCCGTTTCAAAATATAGGATGTTTTAGCTGTCTGAAAGTAGTGTATCGAGACCCCTTTTAATGTATAGGTTCACTTCACACCTAGATAAACCTAGACACTAAAAGAGGTCTAGATACATTTCATTCACAAAGCTAAAACATCTTATATTTTGAAATGGAGAGAGTAGCTCATATTATCTCTCTACAAAAGCCCTTCATCAACTTGTGGTTGTATGAGTCATCACTTGGACAACATGTTCCTACCAAGTTGATAGATCTAACTATAACATTGCTATGCAAAGACATGATGAGACACTTTATGGCAAATGTGGGTCCATGCCAACATTGCATGGGCTATGGAACTCTCTTAGTTGGCTATAAAAACCATCCTAAACTTGTTGTTGTCTGACTCAACACTTGACCAACATGGTCCCACCTAGTTGATACATCTAAGTATGAGAGTGCTATGCCAAGCCATGACACAAACTTGTGGCAGATGTGGGCCCTTGCCAACATTGCATGGGATCTAGCTCATAGTATATGTCTACAAAAGTCCTTCATCAACTTGTGGTTGTATGAGTCATCACCTGGACAACATGTTCCTACCAAGTTGATAGATTTAAGTATAACATTGCTATGCCAAGACATGATGAGACACTTTGTGGAAAATGTGGGCCCATGCCAACATTGCATGGGCTATAAACCTCTCCTGGTTGGCTAGAAAAACCATCATCAACTTAGTGGTTTTGTGAGTCAACACTTGGCAAAACATGATCCCACCTAGTTGCTACATCTAAGTTTGAGAGTGCTATGCAAAGCCATGATAAACACATGTGGCAGATGTGGGCCCATGCCAATATTGCATGGGATCTTGAACTATATTATCTGATTAGACACACCTTCATCAACTTGTGGCTGTATGAGTCATCACTTGGACGACATGATCCTATCTAGTTGATATATCTAAGTATAACATTACTATGCAAAAGACACGACGAGACATTTAGTGGAAAATGTGGGCCCATGCCAACATTGCATCCTAAACTTGTGGTTGTATGAATCATAACATTGCTATGCAAAGCCATGCCACACACATGTGGCAGATATGGGCACATGCCAACATTTCATGGGATCTAGACCTATCTTAGCTGTCTAGAAACACCTTCATCAACTTGTGGTTGTATGAGTCATCACTTGGACAACATAATCCTACGTAGTTGTATGATCTAAGTATAACACTTCTATGCAAAGTCATCATGAGGCACTTTGTGGAAAATGTGGGCCCATGCCAACATTGCATGGGCTATAAACCTCTCTTGGTTGGCTAGAAACACCATCATCAACTTAGTGGTTGTGTGAGTCAACACTTGGCAAAATATGATCCCAACTAGCTAGTTGCTACATCTAGGGTTGAGAGTGCTATGCAAAGCCACGATGAGACACACATGTGGCACATGTGAGCCCATGCCAACATTTCATGGGATCTTTACCTATCTTAGCTGTTTAGAAAAACACCTTCATCAACTTGTAGTTGTATGAGTCATCACTTGGACAACATAATCCTACCTAGTTGATAGATCTAAGTATAACACTTATATGACAAGACATGATGAGTCACTTTTGTTGGGCCACGCAGAGAAAAACAAAACTTTCTCCTACGCGGTGAACCTAAGATCTAGCTGAGGTAGTAGGCCACGAGAATTACCACTAGACACGCGGTTGCGGAATCGATGAAGCACGTCGCTTGATGCAGTGCATCCCTCACGATCCGTTCCGATCTATGATCGTCGAAGTGCTGAATGTACAACACCTCCGCCAGTATCCACACGTACGAGGAGGAGTGCCGGCGATGGACTGCTAGGTCTAGTACTGCAGCGACAGGACTGGACTAGAGCTATGGTTTCCAACACATGGAGTGACCTAACCATGTGCTCTAAGCACCTACGCCACAACTTATATAGGGAGTGAAATTAGGCTCCACTCACTTGTGGCCCATTCACTAAAAGGCCTATATTAGTCACTGCGAGTCCAACTCACTGACTCTGTCTGTTTCCTTTTTGGGTCCAAACCAAATATGCTCCCGCTCTTAAGTGTGTGACCCGATAGGCTCATGGTGACCCGAACATGATCCGAGTCTCACTCGTGACCGATCAGTTGGTAGCGGCTCCTAGCAGAACGTGCCAACTCCCAAGTACCAAAGAGTCATGACGACATACCTTCCAATGCGACTTTTGTTTGAGTCCCTTTTGCCTCACGATATACCTTGTCGAACTATAGGCAAATAATCGTCATCCCTTAAATAGTTCGACTCTCTTTCTCGATCCGAGATAAGTGATTCATCCGACTATCTCTTAGTCCGTCGCCTCGGTTAACACTTAACCGAGTCACGCATGGCCATGCTTTCCGAATCATATCTTCCGAGTGGCCCCAGAGAATATCTCTCCAGACGAAGGGGAAAAATCCCATCTCGGTTATTCACATCACGCAGCTTGATTCTTAGTCGACCCGAACTCCGCCTTAATAACTGCCCAGTGACGGAACAGCGTTTGACAAAACCTAAGTCGGTGATCCTCAACTCGGATTGTGCAATAACCTCAGGTCTAAGGATTACATTGATTGAGATATACAAATGTTGACTTATTTGTTGTATCTCAATATGGGTTAGTCCGACTCGCTAAACTCTTTAGCCGAATCCGTGTAAGTCGGAATAGCATCTCTATGCCCATGACAAGTGGTACCGAGTCATCAGCCGACTTTCACATTAGTCTAAGTTGTGTGTCCAGCACAACCTCAACGAACAAGGACAATCAGTATAAACAACATGAATATATAGTTCCACAATCGAATCACATATTCAATGATATATATAAGTAGTTCATACATGGACAATAACTTTACGAATACATTGGAAATGACATCATACATGATTGCCTCTAGGGCATATTCCCAACAACTTTTTGGAAATTGTGGGCCCATTCCAACATTGCATGGTGCTATAAACCTCTCTTGGTTGGCTAGAAACACCATTATCAACTTAGTGTTTGTGTGAGGTGAGTTAACACTTGGCAAAACATGATCCCAACTAGCTAGTTGCTACATCTAGGTTTGAGAGTGCTATGCAAAGCAATGATGAGACACACATGTGGCAGATGTGGGCCCATGCCAATATTTCATGGGATCTAGACCTATCTTATTGTCTAGAAACACCTTCATCAACTTGTGGTTGTATGAGTCATCACTTGGACAACATAATCCTACCTAGTTGGTAGATCTAAGTATAACACTTCTATGCAAAGACATGATGAGACACTTTTGTGCAATTGTGGGCCCATTCAAAGATTGCATGGTGCTATAAACCTCTCTTAGTTGGCTAGAAACACCATCATCAACTTAGTGGTTGTGTGAGTCAACACTTGGCAAAACATGATCCCAGCTAGCTAGTTGCTACATCTAGGTTTGAGAGTGCTATGCAAAGCCATGATGAGACACACATGTGGCACATGTGAGCCCATGCCAACATTTCATGGGATCTTTACGTATCTTAGCTGTTTAGAAAAACACCTTCATCAACTTGTGGTTGTATGAGTCATCACATGGACAACATAATCCTACCTAGTTGATAGATCTAAGTATAACACTTATATGACAAGACATGATGAGTCACATTTGTTGGGCCACGTAGAGAAAAACAAAACTTTCTCCTACGCGGTGAACCCAAGATCTAGCTAAGGTAGCAGGCCACGTGAATTACCACTAGACACGCGGTCGCGGAATCGATGAAGCACGTCGCTTGATGCAGTGCAGTCCTCACGATCCGTTCCAATCCACGATCGTCGAAGTGCTGAATGTACAGCACCTCCGCCAGTATCCACACGTACGAGGACGAGTGCCGGTGATGGACTACTAGGTTCGGTACGGCAGCGACATGACTGGACTAGAGCTAGGGTTTCCAACACATGGAGTGACCTAACCGTGTGCTCTAAGCACCTGCTCCACAGCTTATATAGGGAGTAAAATTAGGCTCCACTCACTTGTGGCCCATGCACTAAAAGGCCTATATTAGTCATTGCTAGTCCAACTCACTGACTCTGTCTGTTTCCTTTTTGGGTCCAACCCAAATATGCTCCCTCTCTTAAGTGTGTGACCCGATAGGCTCATGGTGACCCGGACATGATCCGAGTCTCACTTGTGACCGATCAGTTGGTAGCGGCTCCTAGCAGAACGTGCCAAGTCCCAAGTACCAAAGAGTCATGACGACATACCTTCCAATGCGACTTTCGTCTGAGTCCCTTTTGCCTCACGATATACCTTGTCGAACTATAGGCGAATAATCGTCATCCCTTAAATAGTTCAACTCTCTTTGTCGATCCGAGATAAGTGATTCATCCGACTAACTCTTAGTCGGTCGCCTCGGTTAACACTTAACCGAGTCACGCATGGCCATGATTTCCGAATCATATCTTCCGAGTGGCCCCAGAGAATATCTCTATAGACAAAGGGGAAAAATCCCATCTCGGTTATTCACATCACGCAGCTTGATTCTTAGTCAACCCGAACTCCACCTTTATAACTGCCCAGTGACGGAACAGCGTTTGATAGAACCTAAGTCGGTGATCCTCAACTCGGATTGTGCAATAACCTCAGGTCTAAGGATTACATTGATTGAGATATACAAATGCTGACTTATACGTTGTATTTCAATATGGGTTAGTCCGACTCGCTAAACTCTTTAGCCGAATCCGTGTAAGTCGGAATAGCATCTCTATGCCCATGACAAGTGGAACCGAGTCATCAGCCGACTTTCACATTAGTCTAAGATGTGTGTCCAGCACAACCTCAACGAACAAGGAAAATCAGTATAAACAACATGAATATATTGTTCCACAATCGAATCACATATTCAATGATATATATCAGTAGTTCATACATGGACAATAACTTTATGAATACATTGGAAATGACATCATACATGATTGCCTCTAGGGCATATTCCCAACAACTTTTTGGAAATTGTGGGCCCATTCCAACATTGCATGGTGCTATAAACCTCTCTTGGTTGGCTAGAAACACCATTATCAACTTAGTGTTTGTGTGAGGTGAGTTAACACTTGGCAAAACATGATCCCAACTAGCTAGTTGCTACATCTAGGTTTGAGAGTGCTATGCAAAGCAATGATGAGACACACATGTGGCAGATGTGGGCCCATGCCAATATTTCATGGGATCTAGACCTATCTTATTGTCTAGAAACACCTTCATCAACTTGTGGTTGTATGAGTCATCACTTGGACAACATAATCCTACCTAGTTGGTAGATCTAAGTATAACACTTCTATGCAAAGACATGATGAGACACTTTTGTGAAATTGTGGGCCCATTCAAAGATTGCATGGTGATATAAACCTCTCTTGGTTGGCTAGAAACACCATCATCAACTTAGTGGTTGTGTGAGTCAACACTTGGCATAACATGATCCCAGCTAGCTAGTTGCTACATCTAGGTTTGAGAGTGTTATGCAAAGCCATGATGAGACACACATGTGGCACATGTGAGCCCATGCCAACATTTCATGGGATCTTTACGTATCTTAGCTGTTTAGAAAAACACCTTCATCAACTTGTGGTTGTATGAGTCATCACTTGGACAACATAATCCTACCTAGTTGATAGATCTAAGTATAACACTTATATGACAAGACATGATGAGTCACATTTGTTGGGCCACGCAGAGAAAAACAAAACTTTCTCCTATGCGGTGAACCCAAGATCTAGCTAAGGTAGTAGGCCACGTGAGTTACCACTAGACGCGTGGTCGCGGAATCGATGAAGCACGTCGCTTGATGCAGTGCAGTCCTCACGATCCGTTCCAATCCACGATCGTCGAAGTGCTGAATGTACAGCACCTCCGCCAGTATCCACACGCGTCGAGGGCAGTCGACGATGGACTGCTAGGTTCGGTACGGCAGCGACATGACTGGACTAGAGCTAGGGTTTCCAACACATGGAGTGACCTAACCGTGTGCTCTAAGCACCTGCGCCACAGCTTATATAGGGAGTAAAAGTAGGCTCCACTCACTTGTGGCCCATTCACTAAAAGGCCTATATTAGTCACTGCGAGTCCAACTCACTGACTCTGTCTGTTTCCTTTTTGGGTCCAACCCAAATATGCTCCCTCTCTTAAGTGTGTGACCCGATAGGCTCATGGTGACCCGGACATGATCCGAGTCTCACTCGTGACCGATCAGTTGGTAGCGGCTCCTAGCAGAACGTGCCAAGTCCCAAGTACCAAAGAGTCATGATGACATACCTTCCAATGCGACTTTCGTCTGAGTCCCTTTTGCCTCACGATATACCTTGTCGAACTATAGGCGAATAATCGTCATCCCTTAAATAGTTCAACTCTCTTTCTCGATCCGAGATAAGTGATTCATCCGACTAACTCTTAGTCGGTCGCCTCGGTTAACACTTAACCGAGTCACGCATGGCCATGCTTTCCGAATCATATATTCTGAGTGGTCCTAGAGAATATCTCTCCAGACGAAGGGGCACAATCCCATCTCGGTTATTCACATCACGCAGCTTGATTCTTAGTCGACCTGAACTCCGCCTTTATAACTGCCCAGTGACGGAACAACGTTTGACAGAACCTAAGTCGGTGATCCTGAACTTGGATTGTGCAATAACCTCAGGTCTAATGATTACATTGATTGAGATATACAAATGCTGACTTATACATTGTATCTCAATATGGGTCAGTCCGACTCGCTAAACTCTTTAGCCGAATCCGTGTAAGTCGGAATAGCATCTCTATGCCCATGACAAGTGGAACCGAGTCATCAGCCAACTTTCACATTAGTCTAAGTTGTGTGTCCAGCACAACCTCAATGAACAAGGAAAATCAGTATAAACAACATGAATATATTGTTCCACAATTGAATCACATATTCAATGATATATATCAGTAGTTCATACATGGACAATAACTTTATGAATACATTGGAAATGACATCATACATGATTGCCTCTAGGGCATATTCCCAACAACTTTTTGGAAATTGTGGGCCCATTCCAACATTGCATGGTGCTATAAACCTCTCTTGGTTGGATAGAAACACCATCATCAACTTAGTGTTTGTGTGAGGTGAGTTAACACTTGGCAAAACATGATCCCAACTAGCTAGTTGCTACATCTAGGTTTGAGAGTGCTATGCAAAGCCATGATGAGACACACATGTGGCAGATGTGGGCACATGCCAATATTTCATGGGATCTAGACCTATCTTAGTGTCTAGAAACACCTTCATCAACTTGTGGTTGTATGAGTCATCACTTGGGCAACATAATTCTACCTAGTTGGTAGATCTAAGTATAACACTTCTATGCAAAGACATGATGAGTCACTTTTTGGCAATTGTGGGCCCATTCCAACATTGCATGGTGCTATAAACCTCTCTTGGTTGGCTAGAAACACCATCATCAACTTAGTGGTTTTGTGAGTCAACACTTTGCAAAACATGATCACAACTAGCTAGTTGCTACATCTAGGTATGAGAGTGCTATGCCAAGCCATGATGAGTCACACATGTGGCAGATGTGGGCCCATGCCAACATTTCATGGGATCTAGTTCATATTATCTGTCTACAAAATCCCTTCACAAACTTGTGGTTGTATGAGTCATCACTTGGACAACATGATACTACCTAGTTGATAGATCTAAGTATAACATTTGTATGCAAAGACATGATGAGACACCATGTGTGGTAAATGTGGGCCCATGCCAACATTGCATGGGCTATAAACCTCTCTTGGTTGGCTAGAAACTCCTTCATCAACTTATTGGTTGTATGAGGTGAGTCACCACTTGGCAAAACATGATCCCAACTAGCTAGTTGCTACATCTAGGTTTGAGAGTGCTATGCCAAGCCATGATGAGTCACACATGTGGAAGATGTGGGCCCATGCCAACATTTCATGGGATCTAGTTCATATTATCTGTCTACAAAATCCCTTCACAAACTTGTGGTTGTATGAGTCATCACTTGGACAACATGATACTACCTAGTTGATAGATCTAAGTATAACACTACTATGCAAAGACATGATGAGACGCCATGTGTGGTAAATGTGGGCCCATGCCAACATTGCATGGGCTATAGACCTATCTTGGTTGGCTAGAAACTCCTTCATCAACTTAGTGGTTGTATGAGGTGAGTCAACACTTGGAAAAACATGATCCCAACTAGCTAGTTGCTACATCTAGGTTTGAGAGTGCTATGCCAAACCATGATGAGTCACACATGTGGCAGATGTGGGCCCATGCCAACATTTGATGGGATCTAGCTCATATTATCTGTCTACAGAACCCCTTCACAAACTTATGGTTGTATGAGTCATCACTTGGACAACATGATCCTACCTAGTTGATAGATCTAAGTATAACACTCCTATGCAAAGACATGATGAGACACCATGTGTGGTAAATGTGGGCCCATGCTAACATTGCATTGGCTATAGACCTATCTTAGTTGGCTAGAAACTCCTTCATTAACTTAGTGGTTGTATGAGGTGAGTCAACACTTGGAAAAACATGATCCCAACTAGCTAGTTGCTGCATCTAATTTTGAGAGTGCTATGCCAAGACATGATGAGACACACCTGTTGCAGATGTGGGCCCATGCCAACTTTGCATGGGATCTAGCTCATATTATCTGTCTACAGAACCCCTTCAGAAACTTGTGGTTGTATGAGTCATCACTTGGACAACATGATCCTACCTAGTTGATAGATCTAAGTATAACACTTGTATGCAAAGACATGATGAGACACCATGTGTGGTAAATGTGGCACATGCCTACATTGCATGGGCTATATACCTATCTTGGTTGGCTAGAAACTCCTTCATCAACTTAGTGGTTGTATGTGGTGAGTCAACACTTGGCAAAACATGATCCCAACTAGCTAGTTGCTACATCTAAGTTTAAGAGTGCTATGCCAAGACATGATGAGACACACCTGTTGCAGATGTTGGACCATGCCAACATTGCATGGGATCTAGCTCATATTATCTGGGTGCAGAACCCCTTCACAAACTTGTGGTTGTATGAGTCATCACTTGGACAACATGATACTACCTAGTTGATAGATCTAAGTATAACATATGTATGCAAAGACATGATGAGACACCATGTGTGGTAAATGTGGGCCCATGCCAACATTGCATGTGCTATAGACCTCTCTTGGTTGGCTAGAAACTCCTTCATCAACTTAGTGGTTGTATGAGGTGAGTCAACACTTGGAAAAACATGATCCCAACTAGCTACTTGCTACATCTCAGTTTGAGAGTGCTATGCAAAGACATGATGAGACACACCTATTGCAGATGTGGGCCCATGCCAACATTGGATGGGATCTAGCTCATATTATCTGTCTACAGAACCCCTTCACGAACTTGTGGTTGTATGAGTTATCACTTTGACAACATGATACTACCTAGTTGATATATCAACGTATAACACTTGTATGCCAAGACATGATGTGACACCATGTGTGGTAAATGTGGGCCCATGCCAACATTGCATGGGATATAGACCTCTCTTGGTTGGCTAGAAACTCCTTCATCAACTTGTGGTTTTGTGCCTCAGCAGTTGCCCAGCATGATGCCACCCAGTTGATACATCTAAGTATGAGAGTGCTATGCCAAGGCATGACACAAACTTGTGGCACACACGTGGGCCCATGCCAACATTGGATGGGTTATGGACCTCTCTTGGTTGGCTAGAAAAACCATCCGAAACTGATAGAAATAACACCTAAGCAACGACTAAGTGGTACTCTGACGAAACTGATGGAAATAACACCTAAACTGAAACCTGACAGCAGTCAAGTTGCTCGATAGTCTCGGTGAAGTCAGCAATGACAGATCTTCATCTCGACCGGCTTGATGATGATGTAGTGGTAGCGCACCTCGATATGTTTGCCTCGATCATGGTACCGGGTTTCGCAAGGGAAATGGCAGCCTTGTTATCCACCTTGATGTCGCCGAGCCACCTCTTCTCCGGTGAGATCGGTGGCAAGAGGAGCCCGATGCTGCGCCCAGCATGCCGCTCTTGTCCTGCACTCGGCGTGACCGCGTCTGGTGAGGGAGTTAGCTCACGTGTGCGTTCTAAGCGCTGGTGTTGATGGAGACACCAGTGCAACCTTTGTCCTTGGTCCAGTGTTGGCGGTACCGAGTGCATGGAGCAATCCACCATAAACGCCCGTGCTCACCGGGGTGTCCTCATCGCGCTCTAGTCCCAGCTCTCTGTTGAAGACCATGTCCAGGCGATACGCTTGGCGACATGATCGTGAAAGCCTTAGCCCCAGAATAAGTTCGGCATGCCCTTCCCTTCAAAGATGCTCTGGTTGCGAGGAATAGACCACCCCTGCTGGGGTGGTAAGGTGCCGTGAGGTGGTGCCAGCGGGTGTCGTCGATGTCTGGACGCGGTGGCGTCGCCAGAAATGACGAACTTCGCCACCATGGTCCATGCGTAGCACATGGAGCTTGCGCCCACTCTCGACTCCGCTGCGGCTTGAAGCGCATTTGCGCGCCTTCCCCGCCGAGCACAACCCACATATACCTGCTATGGTCATCGACCAACAACAAGAAATAGCGGTAGCCTCCCGGTGTGGTAGGTGCGAAGATCCCGCATAGATCGTCGTACACCAACTCGCCGAGGATCGCCCGCCTGCACTGCCTCGCCGCTTTTGCTTCGTGCTCGATTAGTAGGACACCTCGTGCCATGGATCGCCCATGGCTCAACGAAGGCCCGTACTCTTTGGGTGGAGGGGTCGCCGATGTCCTTGGCAGAGGAGGGGTGCCATCACGGCCCCCTGGCCGTGCCAGGTAGTGGTGCTCCTCTTTCGGTGGTGTGCCACCGCCACCGCCGCCGACCGTCCTCTCCCTGGTGCTTGCGACATGGCCACATAATCTTACGGTCTGATACCAATTGTCGCTCGCAACCTGCGAGCTGGCTATCAGAATCTGTTACACGACCTGGAGCAAACTCTGACTGAAACACCTAAGCAATGACTAAGTCCTACTATGAAAAAACTGACGGAAATAACACCTAAACTGAAACCTCCGAAAGCACAGAGTTGCTCGTGACCCCGTTAACTCCGACAGCGGGGCCGTTGTCGGACATCTTTGGTCAGCGATGATAGATCTTCGTGTCGCTTCGTCGACTTTGGACGATCATGTAGTGGTAGCGCACTCGATATGTTTGCTTCGATCGTGGTGCACCGGTTTCGGAGGAGAGGGATGACTTGTATTTCCTTTCTATTTAATTCAGAAATAACTAATATTTGCCAAAAATTTGAACTTCAGTTTTTTTAAAACCAATTACATATTCTGCATATGTACCTTTCTGATAGCATGTTAAAAAGTTTGGATTAATTTGACGATGGTCGAAAAAATAGCAAACTTAAAAACAGAGCGTTTAGTCTAACCTGAGCCACTTTTCCTAACAATGTGATTTTTCTGACCTTCAGGAAATAATATGAATTTTTTTACACATGCTAACATCCTCAACCTAAGACACATGGTGAAGGTTTCACTATCTTTTTTTTTGAATTTCTAGTGCCCCTTTCAAAGTTAGGTCAAACATGAGGATGCAATCACCGAATATGGATGAATCATGCCGACATAGCACCACATCCATGATGAAACGTCATCTTGTGCACCTTATTATGAATTTTAAAAACATAAATGAGGTGCCAATCATGTAGCTGTAGCTCAATTTTTCTAAAATTTGACCAGTTTGACCTAAATTTTGACATGGAAATAATGTGGTTCAAACTTGCATATCACATTCACAAGAGTGGTCATTTGTGCACCAAATAACACCATCTTCTTCAACATGTTGCTACTAGACCACTTGGCCAACATGACCCCACCTAGTTGTTACATCTAAGTTTGAGAGTGCTATGCAAAACCATGAGAGACACATGTGGCAGAGGTGGGCCCATGCCAACATTGCATGGGATCTTTACCTATCTTAGTTGTCTAAAAAAACACCTTCATCAACTTGGGGTTGTATGAGTCATCACTTGGACAACATAATCCTACCTAGTTGGTAGATCTAAGTATAACACTGCTATGCAAAGACATCATGAGACACTTTGTGGAAAATGTGGGACCATGCCAACATTGCATGTGCTATAAACCTCTCTTGGTTGGTTAGAAACACCATCATCAACTTAGTGGTTGTGTGAGTCAACACTTGGCAAAACATGATCCTAACTAGCTAGTTGCTACATCTAGGTTTGAGAGTGCTATGCAAAGCCATGATAAGACACACCTGTGGCAGATGTTGGCCCATGCGAGCATTTCATGGGATCTAGACCTATCTTAGCTATCTAGAAACACCTCCATCAACTTTTGGTTGTATGAGTCATCACTTGGACAACATAATCCTACCTAGTTTGTAGATCTAAGTATAACACTGCTATGCAAAGGCACCATAAGACACTTTGTAGAAAATGTGGGACCATGCCAACATTGCATGTGCGATAAACCTCTCTTGGTTGGCTAGAAACACAATCATCAAGTTAGTGGTTGTGTGAGTCAACACTTGGCAAAACATGATCCCATCTAGCTAGTTGCTACATCTTGGTTTGAGAGTGCTATGCAAAGCCATGATGAGACACACATGTGGCAGATGTGGGCCCATGCCAGCATTTCATGGGATCTAGACCTATCTTAGATGTCTAGAAACACCTTCATCAACTTGTGGTTGTATGAGTCATCACTTGGACAACATAATCCTAGATAGATGATAGATCTAAGTATAACACTGCTATGCTTAGTCAACATGAGACACTTTGTGGAAAATGTGGGCTCATGCCAACATTGCATGGGCTATAAACCTCTCTTGGTTGGCAAGAAACACCATCAACAACTTAGTGGTTTTGTGAGTCAACACTTGGCAAAACATGATCCCAACTAGCTAGTTGCTACATCTAGGTTTGAGAGTGCTATGCAAAGCCATGATGAGACACACCTGTGGCAGATGTGGGACCATGCCAACATTGCATGCGATCTTTACCTATCTTAGCTGTCTGGAAAAACACCTTCATCAACTTGTGGTTGTATGAGTCATCACTTAGACAACATAATCCTACCTTGTTGGTAGATCTAAGTATAACACTGCTATGCAAAGACACCATGAGACACTTTGTGGAAAATGTGGGACCATGCCAACATTGCATGGTGCTATAAACCTCTCTTGGTTGTCTAGAAAATCCATCATCAACTTAGTGGTTTTGTGAGTCAACACTTGGCAAAATATGATCCCAACTAGATAGTTGCTACATCTAGGCTTGAGAGTGCTATGCAAAGCCATGATGAGACACACCTGTGGAAGATGTCGGCCCATGCGAGCATTTCATGGGATCTAGACCTATCTTAGCTGTCTAGAAACACCTTCATCAACTTGTAGTTGTATGAGTCATCACTTGGACAACATAATCCTACATAGATGATAAATCTAAGTATAACACTGCTATGCAAAGTTATCATGAGACACTTTGTGGAAAATGTGGGCCCATGCCAACATTGCATGGGCTATAAACCTCTCTTGGTTGGCTAGAAACACCATCATCAAATTAGTGGTTTTGTGAGTCAACACTTGGCAAAACATGATCCCAACTAGCTAGTTCCTACATCTAAGTTTGAGAGTGCTATGCAAAGCCATGATGAGACACACCTATGGCAGATGTGGGACCATGCCAACATTGCATGCGATCTTTAGCTATATTAGCTGTCTAGAAAAACACCTTCATCAAGTTGTGGTTGTATGAGTCATCACTTGGACAACATAATCCTACCTTGTTGGTAAATCTAAGTATAACACTACTATGCAAAGACACCATGAGACACTTTGTGGAAAATGTGGGACCATGCCAACATTGCATGGTGCTATAAACCTCTCTTGGTTGGCTAGAAAATCCATCATCAACTTAGTGGTTTTGTGAGTCAACACTTGGCAAAATATGATCCCAACTAGCTAGTTGCTACATCTAGGTTTGAGAGTGCTATGCAAAGCCATGATGACACACACATGTGGCAGATGTGGGCCCATGTCAGCATTTCATGGGATCTAGACATATCTTAGTTGTCTAGAAACACATTCATCAACTTGTGGTTATATTAGTCATCACTTGGACAACATAATCCTACCTACTTTATAGATCTAAGTATAACACTGTATGCAAAGATATCATGAGACAGTTTGTGAAAAATGTTGGCCATTCCAACATTGCATGGTGCTATAAACCTCTCTTGGTTGGCTAGAAACTCCATCATCAACTTAGTGGTTGGATGAGGTGAGTCAACACTGGGCAAAATATGATCCCAACTAGCTAGTTGCTACATCTAAGTTTGAGAGTTCTATGCCAAGACATGATGAGACACACCTGCGGCATATGTGGGCCCATGCCAACTTTGCATGGGATCTACCTCATATTATCTGTCTACAAAACCCCTTCACAAACTTGTGGTTGTATGAGTCATCACTTGCACAACATAATCCTACCTAGTTGATAGATCTAAGTATAACACTTATATGACAAGACATGATGAGTCACTTTTTGGCAATTGTGTGCCCATTCCAACATTGCATGGTGCTATAAACCTCTCTTGGTTGCCTAGAAACACCATCATCAACTTAGTGGTTGTATGAGGTGAGTCAACACTTGGCAAAACATGATCCCAACTAGCTAGTTGCTACATCTAGGTTTGAGAGTGCTATGCCGAGCCATGATGAGTCACACATGTGGAAGATGTGGGCCCATGCCAACATTTCATGGGATCTAGACCTATCTTAGCTATCTAGAAACACCTTCATCAACTTGTGGTTGTATGAGTCATCACTTGGACAACATAATCCTACCTAGTTGGTGGATCTAAGTATAACACTTATATGACAAGACATGATGAGTCACTTTTTGGCAATTGTGGGCCCATTCCAACATTGAGTGGTGCTATAAACCTCTCTTGGTTGGCTAGAAACACCATCATCAACTTAGTGGTTGTATGAGTCAACACTTGGCAAAACATGATACCAACTAGCTAGTTGCTACATCTAAGTTTGAGAGTGCTATGCCAAGACATGATGAGACACACCTGTTGCAGATGTGGGCCCATGCCAAGATTGCATGGGATCTAGCTCATATTATCTGTCTACAGAACCCCTTCACAAACTTGTGTTTGTATGAGTCATCACTTGGACAACATGATACTACCTAATTGATATAGCAACGTATAACACTTGTATGCCAAGACACGATGAGACACCATGTGTGGTAAATGTGGGCCCATGCCAACATTGCATGGGCTATAGACCTCTCTTGGTTGGCTAGAAACTCCTTCATCAACTTTTGGTTTTGTGCCTCAGTAGTTTCCCAACATGATGCCACCCAGTTGATACATCTAAGTATGAGAGTGCTATGCCAAGACATGACACAAACTTTTGGCGCACATGTGGGCCCATGCCAACATTGCATGGGTTATGGACCTCTCTTGGTTGGCTAGAAAAACCATCCTAAACTAACGGAATAACACCTAAGCAATGACAAAGTGCTACTCTGACAAAACTGACGGAAATAACACCTAAACTAAAACCTGACAGTAGTCAAGTTGCTCGACAGTCCCGTTGGATCTACTATGGTTGTCTAAGAAAAATCCATCCATCTAGTTGTACCACATTGGTCACATAAAATGCTAGCAAAAAGAATCCCAACAGGCTCACGCTAGGGGTTTGTTGCCCAAATCACTGACGGATCAAGCCCACAATACAGGCGATCCTGTCGATACTTCCCGAACTTAGCTTTTGTTATGGTTAGTCTATTAATTTGCTTGATCTGCTATAGATACTTCCTGAACTTATCTTGATTCTGAATTCCAAATATTGTGATGGTTCATCTACTGAAACTTATAATGATAGTAGATGTATACTATTGGGTCTTTATTGTTTTGAAGATTCAGTTGCCTGAATGCACAGTTAATTTATACAGTGCATACACTGAAGGTGGTTTTAGAATTTGGAACATGATAGACGTGTTTTTCTATGTGGTAAACCTTTAGTTAATGTTGGATTCTATGTGGTGAACCTTTAGTTAATCTTATGCATCTTCTAATGTTTTGTTTCGTTCGGATACTGTTGCTTTGAGGCTATTGTCGACAACCTCTAGATTTCATTCAGTTTCAGTTAGTACCTAAAAACCGTACGATTGTTTCGTTCAGTTTTATATAGCACTTGTTTATGAGGTCGTTTGAACCATTCTTGTGATGACAGGACGAACTGGATCGAACGGGATGTAATAGGGGCATGTAATCCACGTCCTGCAGGTTTGATTCGCGGGATGGCACTAGTAGTATCTGGTCGTCTGTAGCAGAGTTTTCACACCGAACCTTTGTTCAGCATCTGTAACTCTGAATAAATAGATAGAAACTTGTGGTTGTATGAGTCATCACTTGGACAACGTGATCCTATCTAGTTGATACTCCCTCCGTTTCAAAATATAAGATGTTTTAGCTTTGTGAAAGGAGTGTACCTAGACCCCTTTTAGTGGGTAGGTTCATGTAGGTTTGGAGTGAACCTAAATACTAAAAGGAGTCTAGATACACTCTTTTCACACAGCTAAAGCATTCTTATATTCTGAAACGGAGGGAGTAGATCTAAGTATAAGACTGCTATGCCAAGACATGATGAGACACTTTGTGGCAAATGTGGGCCCATGCCAACATTGCATGGGCTACAAACCTCTCTTGGTTGGCTAAAAACACCATATATAATCAACTTGGTTGTGTGACTCAACACTTTTTGGCTCCAGATATGTTGATTTATCATGGATCTCCTCTTACATTATGAAGACCATCCCATAGTCACGCATGGTCTGCATGTATATTTCACAGATTATTAATAGGGAGCTTGAGGCCATCGTCCGAGCTACCATGGAACCAAAACACATAGATGTCACCAGCTCTCATATCAACCTTGTTCACAACCTCCATCCACTTTGATGTTATCATAGCACCACCTTTCAGTTTGCCTCTAGTCTTTGACTTGTTCATCATCATTTTAACTTTTGCAACTTCTATATTGTTCCAAAATACTTGAATGTGTCCTGGTAGTTCAATATATGGAATAATATGCTCCATGGTGAAGCTCCTCGAAAAGTAATGCATATAGATTACACCAATACATACAAATGTCAGTACCTAATGTAGTAGTAATTTAACAATTTTTCAAATTGTTACTAGTTCAAAAGGTTTACCATTTTTGCTTTGCCTTTCAAGGTTTTTGAATTATTTATGGTGCACACATAAAATGATCTTTTTGGGAAGTGCTTATCAACTCCATACTTCAGCACTTTCAATATTGTATCATACATCGTTACACGGTTGCCATAATGGCAGTAACATTCAAAATCTTTCTCGGCCTTTATTCCAGGACCTGCATGTAACAAATACATACACAAGCAGCAATGGGCTAACTGCATTGAATTTATTTTTATTTGACATCACACCTCTTATATGAAGCCCTTTATACAACTTGAGAGCAGCACAAACATGACGAGTGCGAGCATAGTTCTCGGCCTAACCAGAAAGTGGCACTTACGCAAACTTTTTAGAATAAAGAAATCTATATTCTAACCCTTCTTATACTAGTTTCTTGTACACGGTTTGCATGTTCATAAACACGCACGATATTCCAAAGCACCGAGTAATGTCCATTAGATAAGACAATTTTTATAATAGTACATATAGATCTGACATGGCATGCTTTCACTGCTAACATATAATATAGTGTTATTGTACTAGTTCATATGTAGATCTTAAAAATCGATGCATTGATCTACACAATTTGATCGTATTTCCTCTTGATCTCACAAGATTTATGTACATCGTTCTAGATTTTCATATAGGAGTTGGCAAAAAATACCTTATCCTTCAATCCCTGATCCATGAATGTGTGTCGTCGCAGGTGTTGAATACTCGAGGCGGTCATCGATGGGATTTTTTGAGGAAGTTGTCGTGGAGGCGCTCATGCGAGGAGGGATAGTAGGAGAGTCGTGGGTGGAGGAGACCGTGGAGTGAGTAAATACCTAACGTCTCTACGGTGTCATATCCGCGCGCGTCTGCTGGGCTCGGTTGGGTCGTCCCAAATAACCAAGCCGCCGCTGCAGCAATAACACAGGCATAGGAACACGAGCTGGGCTGGGCTAGCTGCCTGCCCGCCTAGCCTAATTTTTTCTTCCTATTTCTATTTTCATTTACTATTATGTTTACAGATTCAATCAAAATAGATTTTTTACAACTTCAGATTTTTGAAAAAAAACTACATATTATGCATACTTACCTTTCTGATAGCATGTTCAAAAAGTTTGGATTAATTTGGTGAAGGTCGAAATTCCTAATAATGTGATTTTTCCGACCTTCACGAAATAATCTGAATTTTTGAAACAAAGCATCTGTAACTCTGAATAAATAGCTAGAAACAGAAACGCAGGCAGTTTTCGGACTGCACAAAAAGTGTCTCCGATTTTAACTCATAATTCACATAGTTCAGTTTACAGTTGCAAAATACAAGAACGTAGTTCAGTTCAGCAGAGCAGCACCGATGAAAGTCTGCTACATTAGAGACCTAGTCTGGTGAGGAGCTGCTCGTTTTCCTCCTGAATCTCTTCAAGTAGTAGGCGACGTACCAGCATGTCTGCCCTGGTCTTGACCTCCGCATTGAGCGAAGCCTGGAGCTTCCGCAGCAGGTTCATTTCGCTGATACGGAGATCGTCATTCTCATTTATTAGCCTCTCATTCTGCTTCGAGAGCCGCTTGATGATGGATGTATCCCGTCGTGTCGAGGCGAGGCTCTTTTTCAGTAGTTCCTCCTAGGCAGCATTGTCCATTTTCAGTTGGACGTGCTCCTCGGTAACGGTCTTGACAGCTGATTGTAGCCTTGCTAATTCTAGTTCTTGGGTTTGCATTGTCTCCCTGTGGCAGGCTATCCGTGCATTAAGCCAAGCATCCACCTAAGGGTTGACCTCTGGCTTCTTTTCATGGGACAAAGAAAATGTGGTTTCAGTCTTATCATGGAATAGGAAAAACAATATCTGAAATTATAGCACATAGCTTTATGCAAGAATGGGCGGTACGGAAAAGATACAGGAAAGCCCGAATCCTAGCCGCAAAAACCCCAGTATACAATGCTTACCTCGCTCACCCGAGGAACTGGGGCGAATAGGTCTGCAGTTGTACCGCCGACTCTAAAGAAGGAGAATAATATGATGATGAAGAAGAAGAATGCTAGAGAACACGATCAAGGATAAGAAGTAGAAGACCTACCCGGAGGACCCCTCGCCTGTGGGAACAGCCATCGTGAGCCGTGTTTTTGACTCTCCATTGCACAAAGCATCACGGCGAGATCTCTCTCTTTTCTCCTCGCTCCTTGTCGCCGCGGCACTCTTCTGAGAGGGAGCCATGTGTGTGCGCAGAGGGAAGGGGCAGGAGCGGGATGAGCAGGAGGAAGAAGAAAGGGAGGAGGGCGCCAAGTGACGAGTGGAGGTAGATGGTCAAAAGGCTAGGTAGTGGACCAGTCTTATGGCACACCATCGTCCTCTCCCCTTCTATCTCCAGCTGTATCCATCGTGCGATGTGCCTTCTCATAGAAGTGTTGCATACACGTGGGGGAATAAATAGAGAACTACAATGATGCGACCGATCGATGGACAATTCAATGACACTAGGTGCACGTGTTCGGCCTGCACGCGTCACGATGAGTCCTGTGTCAATCCCTGTAGGCTTGCAGCGTTGGCGCCTCCATTACTCGTCTTCTTCCCCGGAGCGGCAATCTGTGGTCGAGGCCATGGCGTAGAGCTGGGAAGTGACGAAGCTGCTCGGCCCTGCTCTCCTCCGCATCCCGAGTCGGAGCTCGCCCTCACCATGGACGCACCCATGGCACGGTGAGGGACGAGAATTGGTTCCCGGTGAGATCTATCACCTTGTCGACCATGCTCGTTTCTGTTTTCCTCCTCTAGAATCCGAGCTCGCCGTCGCCGTGGTTGCACCCGCACCAATTCTGCCACCTCTACCGAGGTCTCTGTGGTAGCTCAAGGTTCTGCCATGTTGGGCCTGTAAGTGTTGTTGTATGTTAAACTAGCAAATCTCGTTTGTTCAAATCTCTTGGGCTGTACCAACTTCATTGTGTTTAATTATGAAAGACAAAATATAAATGACTTCTCTCAATTTCTCGCATAGAAAAATGCACAACTAATTTCATATTCTCACAGGAACTGGCCCCACTTGTTGAATCGGCGGCACTGCCACGATCTCCACGTAACCACGGTGAGTTCTCGAACCGAAAGTTGCGATTACCGTTTCTTCTGATCATTCCTCTTCCTCGATCATTCATCTGCAGTTTTTCCTGGCGCTTCTTCTTCTTACATTACGGAACCGTCGGTTCATCTTCTTCCTTTCAAGGTAGTTCCTTGCAGGCAGTTCCTTTCACCCATTTCCTTGCAGGCATGGATGATGGGAAAGCGCTATGAGACCCACTTGGTCCCTGCCCATGGCACCACGACTTTGACAGTGGTGTACACAAATGATGAAGCGACTGTGGAGACAACTCTCGCCAGGTTTGAGCAATTGCTTGAGAAAGAGAAGAACAAGTTTGTGGGGCTAGACTTGGAGTACACACGTGCAAATATGCGAAAAAATCCTCCACAAGAGATCGCTATCGTGCAAATCGCCATACATGAGGAGGTCCTCGTTTACCACTTCTGTAGGTATGTGAAATTTAAATTTGAGATCACCACTTCTGCATCCCTTGTTCCCTTACATCCCTAGAACCATTTAAGTGCAGGAGTAAACCAACTGAGATGCGTTGTCCGGCTCTGGTCGAGTTCTTGTGTAGGAAAGGGATAACTTTTACTAGTGTGGATATCACAGATGACACAATTATGCTTTCTCGTGCATTCATAAAAATCCCAGAGGGGTACCACATCGACATCCAAAATCTGTACAAGATCAAATCATACCCAGCGAAGGATGGCATGGGTGATCTGGCAGCGGAAATCATCGATAAATCTTATGAAAAACTGAAGAAATTGAAGCGACTCGATCATGACTACTCGGAGTGGAAGCCGATGAGCCAGGTGCGCCTCGAGTATGCAGCCAGAGACGCCTACATGGCGTACGAGTTGTACAGTAAGCTCATTACCATGAAAGATGGGATGGTTAAGGCGGGGTTTTTCACGAGAGAGCTATGCCCTGGTTGCAAGCTAGCCCAGGAGAAGAAGCACGAGGAGGACAGAAAGCGGTTCAGGACGAGCAGGGATCTTGGGACGGTGGCGACATCAAGCGGCTGAAGGGGAAGCAAGTCAAGGACGACAACAAGTGGTGGTGATACATTATGTGTTTGAACTAGATTTTATTTTCTAGTTTATTATGTGTGTGATACATTTAGTTACTTCAATACAAAATTTCGACCAATTTAACTTGTTGATGTATTTCTTGACAATTATAATATAATCGAGCACTAGAAATATTTTGTAGTGTGCATGAGCATGATCAGTAAATATAACTGAACACTAGAAACTTTAAGGCACTCCATATAAAGGAGTAGATTAATATATAAGGTTCACCAGAGACACCACAGATATATTGTCTTACATGCCACACACATAGGTAATAATTAACTAGAACAAAATAAAAGCAGGGGATGCAGTAGGAGGCCGGGACACGAAGACGCCTAGCAGGGCAGAGGTTTATCAGCAGGAGGCAGCGACAGCCTAGTCGATGGGATACAAGCCAGTCCTGACATACTTCCGGAGGAATTTGTCGTAGGCTGCGTGCCGCGCCAAGGTAATCGGCCTACGCCTTCTGCCTCCGCCTCTGCCAACGCCCTCCGCATGCTGGATCATGCTGTTGAGGTCCATGTTGATTGCTCTGCCACAGATTGGGAAAAACAGTCTCACCCTACGATGGAAATGGATTATCCCACACTGTAACCGCCTCAACACGTAGCGGCTCTTATTGTCCCTGGATTCCTTGCTATCGTCCACTTCATCATCATCCTCCTGTTGATTTTTAAGAAGATAACTTAGAACTTATACATATGATTGAATTATATTACAACTCAAGAATTGACAACATGTATATGTAAGACAATATATCTGTGGATATCAAAGATAAAGCATCTCAGCAAAAGTTTGATCGGTTCATATATCATTTCATCTCAACACAATGACAAATAATTGCATTAGAGTGAATGTAGGATAAATCTAGGGGCCTCATAAGTTTCTTCAGGGATGGAGTGAGTGAACCAAGTAACAATTGCACAACCTATAATATTGTTGTACATCGCCCCAGGTTCACTAACTCATCCCTGAAAAAATCTGACACCAATGTGTCTGCCTCTCTTTTAGGGAAAATTTGAATCATTGCCCACAATAAGAAATTGAAATATAATCGTACAAAACATTATTCAGGGATATACATAGTCAGGTACAAAAACAAGCCTCAATATTGTAATTATAAATAAAAAACCAAACAATTAATCTTTAGGTGCATGTTAAAAATACTTATGATCAAAACCATTCATATACATATGCATCATACCAATCATTAAATGATCAGAAATAATTCAAGAATCATATATGTAGTTCCATATGAGAATAAATCTAGGGCCTCATAATTTGTTTCAGAGATGGAGTTGGCGAACCAAAGTACCAACAGCACAACCTATATTGTTTGTGTGCATTGCTGCCTCAGGTTCACCAACCCATCCCTAAAACACGACACCGTCATACGTGTCTCCCCTTGAACTCTTTTGGGGCAAATTTCAATCATCGGCCTCGGTGACAAACTAAAATGTAATTCTTATACACTGAATGCATTGAATAGGTAATTCGAATATCATAGTTCTATGAATGTAGAATAAAGAATAAGGCCTCATAAGTTTCTACAGGGACGGTGTAAGTGAACCAAGTAACAATTGCACAACCTATATTCTTCTTGTACATTGCCCCAGGTTCACTAACTCGTCCCTGAAAAAATCTGACACCGATGTGTCTGCCTCTCTTTTGGGGCAAATTTGAATCATTGGCCATAATAAGAAATTGAAATGTAATCGTACAAAACATTATTCAGGGATATACATAGTTAGGTACAAAAACAAGCCTAAATATTGTAATTATAAATAAAAAACCAAACAATTAATCTTCAGGTACATGTTAAAAATACTTATGATCAAAACCATTCATATACATATGCATCATACCAATCATTAAAAGATCAGAAACAATTCAAGAATCATATATGTAGTTCCATATGAGAATAAATCAAGGGCCTCATAATTTGTTTCAGAGATGGAGTTGGGGAACCAAAGTACCAACAGCACAACCTATATTGTTTGTGTGCATTGCTGCCTCAGGTTCACCGACCCATCCCTAAAACACAATACCGTCATACGTGTCTCCCCTTGAACTATTTTGGGGCAAATTTCAATCATCGGCCTCGGTGACAAACTAAAATGTAATTCTTATACACTATGAATGCATGGAAATGATAATTCAAATATCATAGTTCTATGAATGTAGAATAAAGATTGCAGCCTCATAAGTTTCTACAGAGATGGCGTAAGCAAACTAAGTAACAATTGCACAGCTTATATTGATCGTGTACATGGCCCCAGGTTCGCTCACTCATCCCTGTAAAAATTTGGCACCAATGTGTATGCCTCTCTTTGGGGCAAATTTGAATCATTGGCCACAATAAAAAATTGAAATGTAATCGTACCAAACAATATTTATGGATATACAAATGCATCATACAACGCATTCATAGATCATAAACAATACAAATATTATATATTTAGGTTCCATATGAGAGAAAAAATTAGGGCCTCATTCTTTTTAGCGATGGAGTCGGAGAACCAAAATACCAACAGCACAACCTGTATTGTTTATGTGCATTGCTGCCTCAGGGCCACTAACCATCCCTAAGAAAACGACACCATCAGATGCCCTTACACTATTTTGGGGCAAAATTGAATCATTGGGCTCAGTAAGGAATAGAAATGTAATGTTATAGGCCTGCTGTGTATCGAAATCAACATTCAACTAGCAAACTCAACTAGATGGCAGATGAGCAGATTGGGGTTTTGTGACTGGATGGCAGATGCATCAATCAACCGATCGAATCATATATATACTACCCTACTTCAAGAGCAAAAGAATTTGTACATGATTGAGCAAATCCTATGTATGAACAGTGAAAACTGCGGCTGCGACTAGAGAAGCTAGCAATGTAGTACCTCGGACTCCTCATCAGGGACCTCCTCCTCGAACTCATCATTCTTCGCGATTGCGTCGAAGATTGCTTGAACGGCGATGGGGTCGTCGATGTAGATCACCGGATTGCCTCCGCCTGCCGCCTGCCCCCCATCCAGATCTGTCGCTGGCACCATGATGTTGTCGGCCACCTGCTGCTCGGTGGTGACGGCTACTACCGGCTGCTCGGCGGCGCTGGCTACCACCTGCTGCTCGGCAGCGACGGCTACCAACTCCTGCTCGGCGGCGACGGCTACCACCTGCTGTTCGGCGACGATGGCTACTGGCTGGACAGATGAGTTCGCACCCTGGACGGCACGGCGACGAGCGGCGTTCATGCCCGGAGAAGATGCCTCCGTCTGCTTGGCGACGACCGAGCCATCTGCTGCTTCGCCTTCAACTGGCTTCACCCCCGGATCTTCTCCACGCATACACTTCATGGCGCACCAAGGGAAGGAGGTAGTGCAAACGAGGGAGATTCGGCGCGCACGACAGGTGTAGATTAGGGTCTTGGGACTAGACAGACTGGGGGGAAATGACACGAGCTCATGGAAGAAGAAGGTCGAGGGGGGTTATAAACACCGGACCGTTCGTAGTCCTCGAGTGGACATGTGTGGTGGGCGGGGGGGCTACCACGATCTCCACCCTTTTTTTTCAGTTCCCTTTTTTTTGAAACAGCCACGATCTCCACTTTAGAGATGCATTGAAAACACGCTCATGGCAGACCTCGATTCCAGTGCATGCAAGTGGCATGGAACTAATTTCTAGCAATGTTAGATCTACTCGAGGGGGGCCTTGACTCATGGAATTTACTAGCGGTAGGGCCTAGTTGGAAGTGAGATTGAGAGCGTTGCGTATAAATGGGATATGTCTAATTAAAATCAAGTGGCAATAAATTGCAGCGTCCCATCGACAACCGTGCACTCGATGACCCTGTTGCCCTGTGCATGAGTTGTAGTAGCAGTAGTAGGCTTTTTAGACTTGATTAAACTTGACATGACCGCTCGACGACTTTTTCCATGGACGACATCGTGTTCCTTCCTGTAGAAGTCTCGCGGAGGGAGAGGCGTTCGTCTTTATCTCTCACGTTGTCTTTGAAGAAGGGCACGAGGTGTGCAACGATCATCGTTGGAACGCACAGAATCAACAATTGGTGCGCACGATCCGCATGAAAACTGTGACAACCAATCAGGGAGTAGCAGACAGGGTGAGCACAGTTTTGGGCTTCTACGAAAGATAGAGAGGGGGTGGGCAAAACTAAGTAGTACCACATAAAACCAAGGGCAAAACTGAGTAGTATAAAAATGGAAAGTGTCTTGTACAATGAAATACATCGTGGAATACATCAAATTATGCCAAGATAGATCCACTAGAGTTCATTGGATGTGTGTTCTTCTCATAAACCACGTATGGATCCACCAGTGGCATTGCATGTCCGTTCCTTTAAACCAACCACATAAGGATCCACCAGTGTCATTGCATATCTGTTCTTTTCATGAACCACATAAGGATCTACCAGTGTCATTGCATGTCTGTTCTTTTCATGAACCACACCCAGTGTCATTGCATGTGTGTTACTTCCATAAACCACATATGGATCCACCTAGTGTGATTGCATGTTTGTTCCTTCCATAAACCACATAAGGATCCACCAGTGTCATTGCATGTCTGTTCTTTTCATGAACCACTCCTAGTGTCAGTGCATGTATGTTCATTTCATGAACCTCACCCAGTGTCACTACATGTCAGTTATTTTCATGAACCACGTAAGGATCCACCGGTGTCATTGGATGTGTGTTCTTCTCATGATCCTTCTTCTTCCATGAGCTCGTGTCATTCCCCCCCCCCCCACCTAGAGTCATTGGATGTGTGTTCTTCTCATGAACCACACGTGGATCCACCGGTGTCATTGCATGTCTGTTCCTCTAAACAAACCACATAAGGATCCACCAGTGTTATTGCGTGCGTGTTCTTTTCATGAACCACACCCAGTGTCATTGCATGTGTGTTCTTCTAAACAAACCACATAAGGATCCACCAGTGTCATTGCATGTGTGTTCTTCTAAACAAACCACATAAGGATCCACCAGTGTCATTGCATACATTCTTTTCATGAACCACATAAGGATGGGCCCACCGGTGTTGTTGCATGTACATTCTTTTCATGAACCACACCCGGTGTCGATTGCATGTCTGTTCTATTCATGAACCACACCCAGTTTCCTTTGCATGTCATTCTTTTCATGAACCACATAAGGATCTACCATTGTCATTGCATGTCTTTTACTTCCATAAACCACATGTGGATCCACCGGTGTCATTGCATGTCTGTTCCTCTAAACAAACCACATAAGGATCCACCAGTGTCATTGCGTGTGTGTTCTTCTCATGAACCACACCCAGTGTCATTGCATGTGTGTTCTTCTAAACAAACCACATAAGGATCCACCAGTGTCATTGCATACATTCTTTTCATGAACCACACAAGGATCCACCAGAGTCATTGAATGTATGTTATATTCATGAATCATAGCTAGAGTCATTGCATGTCTTTTACGTCCATAAACCACATATGGATCCACCTAGTGTGATTGCATGTCTGTTCCTCTAAACAAACCACATAAGGATCCACCAGTGTCATTGCGTGTCTGTTCTTTTCATGAACCACACCAAGTGTCATTCCATGCGTGTTCTTCTACACAAACCACATAAGGATCCACCAGTGTCATTGCCTATATGTTATTTTTATGAACCACACCCAGTGTCATTGCATGTGTGTTATTCTAAACAAACCACATAAGTCATTGCATGTCTGTTCTTTTCATGAACCACACCTGGTGTCATTACATGTCTGTTCTTTTCATGAACCAAGGCTAGAGTCATTGCATGTCTGTTCCTCTAAACAAACCACATATGGATCCACCAGTGTCATTGCATGTCTGTTCTTTTCATGAACCACATAAGGATCTACCAGTGTCATTGCATGTCTGTTATTTTCATGAACCACACCCAGTGTCATTGCATGTGTGTTACTTCCATAAACCACATGTGGATCCACCATTGTCATTGCATGTCTGTTCCTCTAAACAAACCACATAAGGATCCACCAGTGTCATTGCCTGTCTATTCTTCTCATGAACGACATAAGGATGGGCCCACTAGTGTCATTACATGTCTGTTCTTTTCATGAACCACACCTAGTGTCAGTGCATGTCTGTTCTATTCATGAACCACACCCAGTTTCCTTTGCATGTACATTCTTTTCATGAACCACATAAGGATCTACCAGTGTCATTGCATGTCTTTTACTTCCATAAACCACATGTGGATCCACCGGTGTCATTGCATGTGTGTTCTTCTAAACAAACCACATAAGGATCCACTAGTGTCATTGCATGTGTGTTCTTTTCATGAACCACATAAGGATCCACCAGTGTCATTGCATGTCTGTTCTTTTCATGAATCACAGCTAGAGTCATTGCATGTATTTTACTTCCATAAACCACATATGGATCCACCAAGTGTGATTGCATGTCTGTTCCTCTAAACAAACCACATAAGGATCCACCAGTGTCATTGCGTGTCTGTTCTTTTCATGAGCCACACCAAGTGTCATTGCATGCGTGTTCTTCTAAACAAACCACATAAGGATCCACCAGTGTCATTGTCTATCTGTTCTTTTCATGAACCACACCCATTGCATGTGTGTTATTCTAAACAAATCACATAAGTCATTGCATGTCTGTTCTTTTCATGAACCACACCCAGTGGCATTGCATGTCTGTTCTTTTCATGAACCACGGCTAGAGTTATTGCATGTCTGTTCCTCTAAACAAACCACATAAGGATCCACCAGTGTCATTGCATGTCTGTTCTTTTCATGAACCACATAAGGATCTACCAATGTCATTGCATGTCTGTTCTTTTCATGAACCACACCCAATGTCATTGCATGTGTGTTACTTCCATAAACAACATGTGGATCCACCGGTGTCATTGCATGTATGTTCCTCTAAACAAACCACATAAGGATCCACGGTGTCATTGCAATCTGTTCTTCTCATGAACCACATAAGGATGGGCCCACCAGTGTCATTGTATGTCTGTTCTTTTCATGAACCACACCCAGTGTCAGTGCATGTCTATTCTATTCATGAACCACACCCAGTTTCACTACATGTCTGTTCTTTTCATGAACCACATAAGGATCTACCAGTGTCATTGCATGTCTTTTACTTCCAGAAACCACATGTGGATCCACTGGTGTCATTGCATGTCTATTCCTCTAAACAAACCACATAAGGATCCACCAGTGTTATTGCGTGTGTGTTCTTCTCATGAACCACACCCAGTGTCATTGCATGTGTGTGGGACCCCCGGATTAATCCTCCGAGAATCCCTGTTATGCATACAACCACGATCCCATGATCAGTTAGTCGTGGCACATAACCGAAAAGTATCATTACAACATCCGAGACATACCAAATTTTACAAGACTTACATAAATGCCGTTATGGCTACATCAATAATCATCAGCGGAACTTCCTTAAGCATAGAGCCTGAGCCATGCCTTAACCTACAGGCAACTGACTGGGAGAACGTACTAGCTCACATAGTCATCCACATCATCTTCTTCTTGATATCTGACCAAGTTAATAGCCAGGGACAATGCCAGTGAGTACATTGAATGTACTTGCAAACCACCTTAAGATATTAATAATAACAGGAGGATATGCATTTTGGCTGTGGAAGTAGGAGGGCTCCAAGAGAGGTTCTTTTCTCAAATAGTTTTGCTTGTAGATATAGCATCTACATATCTTTGTTGAAAACTTTTGTAAACATTTTGGAAACCTTTTTGAAAAGTTTTGGAAAACATTAGGACTGGGTCACCCATTTGCTCCCGTTTTTAGGTCGTCCCACAACCAAACTCCTTCCATACCTCTTTGACCATCCCATGGCCAAAGCAGGTATCCTTCCCGACCATCCCATGGTCGAAACATTCCCAAAACATTTTTTTCTGAAATCCTTTTTGAAAACAAAACCAGCACCGCTCTACAGCAACCTTCCCAACCGTCCATGACCGCGGACGCGGTTATTCGAATAGATTTACACTCTACAGAGGTTGCACACTTTACCCACACCATCCGGCTACACTACCCTGATCTTCACCGATCGTGGGTCGAGTAACCGATCAAGACTCTCCGGCCAACTCCAATATAAGTGCCTACCCTATGAGTGTTAATGCCCTCAAAACCGGGACGTCGGGCGAGGACCAACCGGAGCGTCTTTTCCACTTCTCGAGTGTGCGCTTTCAATGAGGGGCTCATAGTAACGCATGGAGGCCTGCCGACCCTTTGTTCCTTCTCCAGGTCCCACCTTTATCAGAGAAGGCCCACCCTCCAGGGATCCCCGATCCCCTGTAGTAGTTGCGAGGTAGCTTATACCAGAATAGACAAACATCAAATCCAGCCCTGTCCCATTCCAGAGTAATGTGGTTACACAGGGTTAATTGTTCTAGCAAAACTGCAGAGAACCAGGTGTGTTTTCAAAAGCCTTTTTCCTCCGGTTTTCCTCCAGCATTTATAAAACAAAACCTTTTTCTTTCTCAACATCTCTTGGGAGGTCCCACCTCACCAAGGTTTTATCATAAAACATTTGGTAAAACTTTTTCCGGGGTCTTCCCATCCTCTAGTTTTTGTTTCGGCAAAAACGAGGTCTCCAAAGGGGCATGGTGGATATGCACCATCTATTCTACTAGGGACAAGTAGGTGTCACCAAGGGGGTTGTACTTAATAGTACCAAGTGTAATAGTTTGGAGGAGCCAAACCATTACCATATATATATACATACATCAATATACAGTAAAACAATGCAGTTTTTAATAAACAGAAGGTAAAACATGCATAAGTAAAATAGTAGGACAAGGCTTATGAGCAAGAAGGTGGATTGCCTGTGATCAGCAGTATGGCATAAATGTCCCTGGACTTCTTCTTTAGATACCCCAGAATACCAATATCAATAATAAATACCCCTTCTTCTGCTCTCCGATTTCATCGCAACTATCGTCGTCCCGACAACACATGCAAGCAAACCACGCCACAATCAACACTAGGCATTCAAGAACCAATACATACAGCAAACAATGAACAATACAAGTTCACAGATCCTTAGGTCTTAGGAAGAATGGATTTAATAGGATTGGCTTTGTCTTGGAAAAATAGAAGAAAATCCCTTAGGATTTATACTCTAGCAATTACCTAAGAGATGGATTTTGGAGCAAGACCATATTATGTAAAGTACCATTGTGAAAACATGATACCAACAGATAGGTACTGATAAAATGAAACCAACAAAAGTGGTTTCACTATTTTATCAATTTCCAAGGAGTTGTAATGAATATTCTAGTGGGGAAAACTCTAGTTTTAGGAGTAGAGGGCGATGGCGATGTCTTCACGCCGTTGTATTATTAAAGACATCACCCTTACATCTACCGTCTACTTACTCGCACTGGGAAATCCTAGGCATGGGTATCCCACGGACAATGGCAATGCTTTAGGAATCGTTCCCACTTGGGCGCATTGTTTTTGGAGCAGCTGGATGGAGTAGGAAAATGGTGGAGTGGTGTACATCTACCTCATCGATGACGACGACGACGAGTCTCGGTGGCATGGCGCAGTGAGGTCTCGGTGTTGGACGTGGCATGATGGATTCGTACAGGATGGAGGCGTTGTGGCGTCGACAACAACATGTCTGGCGAGGGCTACAGATTCATGGCATGAAGTTAGCTCGGTTGTCTGATGGTGGTGACGACTTCTGTAGCGTGTGCATGAGGTGGTGTGCATGAGGTGGTCGCTGAGAGTCTATAGACTAGTTGAGTGCCCTTGTTTTGCCTAGAGGGTGTCTCGGGGTATGCGATATCCCGGCCTCCTAATTGATGGGATTTTTCATGTTTTCAGGACATAATGCCCTGCTGACATGATCTTCACCCATTGCCGGATTCTTAGGTGTTGTGTGGTGGCATCAGGTGTTTTGATGTATGCTCTTTATCAGTCCTTTGTTGAATATAAAATGCATTTTCATCTTTTTATGCAGAGGCCAGGGTTCTCATCCTCCATTTCGAAAAAACAGTTGTCTTGACTAGGCTTGGGCATCCAATTTTAACCAGAATTTTGGTCCGGTCTTGGTTTTCCAACATTTCGGATAGTGAGAAATGGCCGCAAAAGCATTATTGACTTTTTAGTTGACTGAAATTTTTGTTAACCATCATTTCAATTTGGTGTTCAGTAGTGGCGGGGCTTGATATACCCCCTCAGTTGCACTGCAGAGAGGAAGGAGGGTGACTATAAAATGTTGATGCCCAGAAAGGTTGAGCGATAGTGAGAGGCAGAGAGCAGTACCTCGTTGGTGCCCAATAGTATCTTAATCATCGGTTCGCCGCACCTGACTTCAGCAGTCGAGAAGGTGACGATGCAAGCCAGCTAGGGTTTTATTGCAGAGGAGTGGCTCTATGACAGATGGGAATGGGGAATCGTCCAGACGTTGGGATGAGACGTGCATATGGGTGTAGTTTTGGGTGGGTGGTAACCCGGCCGGTACGTTTTACCTTTTCGACTGAGAAGTTAGGCACTTGCTGGTTTTGGTTATAGGTAGTTTGACTTCTATTTCAATCAAAGGGTAAAATCAAATTCGTTCGGTTTATCACATTTAGCCGCTAAATCTAGTCACATTGATAGGACTCCATATCTTAATTTTTTTTATGAACAGTAATCCAATCTTTATTAAGTAGTGTTAGGATTACAGTCTGATTGCCAAGATCTTGACTTAAAACACGTCACGTCCAAAGTGAACATTGGGGCGATATATTCGTGTACAAAATCATACTCGCATTGCAACATAATCGACGTTGGCGAGGAGCTATTGAGATTTTGCCCATTGGGATCGCCAAAACTGGAACAGGCGGCGAGAGCTTTTTTTTTATTTTATTAGGTCGACGAGTGGGTGTTACCGATCAATCCTTTGATGCCGTTATGTTGTGGCTATTCTCGTCTTCGTCCCACAACACTAGTGTTGGGTGTGCGACGATCATGATGTCTCGTTGGTGTCTTTCCTCTTCATCTGTGACTGGTCCTATGGGTACTTGCTACTTTATTTTATTTTGCAGATTTATTCTTGTTGGTGTTTCCATTCGAGAGTAGGAATACCAAGCTAATCTTGACCTGACAATGGTCAAAACCATATCAAATATAGCATTCGTACAATTTTTTCTGTCAGATTTAGATGAGTACATAGTTTCTAGAGAGCAAAAGAAGAAAGTAAAATGAATCCAAAGAAAGAGTAGGAACCACATCCTCATCCAGTGTGTATATGCGAGAGAGGTTTGGATGGGATGTTTGTAACGAGCAGGCAATCTAGAGTCCTGGTGGCTGGAGGCGAGAGAGACAATACAGATCTCGGACAGCCGCAAGTTTGACACGACGCGCGAGTGTTTGGTAACCTGAGAGAGCAACATAGCATGCCGCAACTGCTAGAGCGCATTCACGAGAAGTTCCAGAGTTGGATGTTAGCGGCGAGAGGAGAGAGGCTAATCATGCCGCGAGAGTAGGCTTTAGAGCCCACAGTCAGAGTTAGAGAGAAGCGTATGTGTGGGTTGGCCGAGGCCTTTATTCGCAAAGTATCTCCGACCTCTTGTAAATTGTTGCTGCCTTCTATAGGAATACGAGCACACGCTAATTCCCGACATAATATGTGGCAACAAGTCAGCATCAGGTGCAAAGAGCAGGCGTCAGCCTGAACCTGACAACCTCCGAGTTGCATAGTGCTCCGTACCAACGAGAGAGGTCTCCAGCGAAACAAAGATACCAAAAAGGCATCACCATCAGGTAAGAGTCAGAGAGTATAGCAAACGAGTGGTGTCATTATCTGGGATAAACTCAGCTGCATATATGTAGTTCTTGATTTGCATTACGATCGACGACGATGTGGTTCACGAAATTAAAAGGCACACACTCGGGACTCTAGCTAACCCAAAAGACACATATATTGTCCGGAATCAACTACCACTCAAAATCTAAATCTCCATCGCCGCCGGCAGGATGTATTGGATCACTTGGCGACGGCGTGCTTGCTGCTGCTGCAAGCCAAGCTTCTTATCTCTCGACAGTGACAGAGACATTGCCGCTGCCGACGGTGTTGTTGTTGACGACGGTGGGCAGCTCAACATTCTTGGCCTTCTTGTCCTTCTTGGGGGTGGACTTGTAGTAACAGCCGTAGAGGACCAGCTGAGCGAGGCCAAAAAGGGCACCGAGGCCATTGGGGATCTGCATGCATGCACGTAACAGTTAGAACAATCGATGCAGATTGTTGTTAAGGCCAGCTGAGCTAGGGAGCGTCTTGTACTGACCGTGATGTAGAGGTCGAACTTGATGAGCGCATAGGCCGTCCAGCAGCAGCCGTTGGCAAAGCTGACCAGAGACAGGAAGAAGGGCATGTACTCCACACTTTTGGTCTTGATCACTTGGCCCTGCAAGCAGTCCAGACCAGAGGATTGCAGCACTCATGGTTAATTAGCAGCAAACTTTTTCATCATCACCACATTTTACATGGATAGATAGTTGGCAAATGCAGGGAAAGGATCACAAAAGGGAAAGATTATAATTAACAGATCCCCTAGGGCATAGGTTTGTGATGAGCTGGATCACGGGTTTTACTTAGATCATGACCGCTTCTTTCGGATCCATCCCTTCCGGACCGGCACCCAACAGCTAACACGAGAGTTTGGCGCAGGCAACAGAAAGTTCGGTTGGCTATACGGAATGCAACTAACAGATCCACAGGTAGGGGGCTGCATTACCTAATAATGAGGTAGAAACAGAGGCAGACCAAATAGGCTTTCGTGACCGAGCATATACACAAGGCAAACATCCTGACACGTTTGTTTGATAAGATGGGTGCAGTTTTTAGATGCATGGGGATAGATTTAAGCCAAAATTGGCTTTGCTAGCTCTTCCAGCACAAGAAACAAGAAAGGTGCTAGCTAATTGTGAACAATTTGCAAGATAAATAACGGATCTGTGTCTAGATCATGCAACAAGTTAAGATCATCGTGACTAACAAGTACTAAGTTACATATATATATGGTACTGCACAGAATAAAACCTGATGCCTAATCTGGGGTTTGTTTGATCGGTAGAAATTGCACACCATTAAACCCCAGCTGAACCAAGCTGCAAACCAAATCTTTTTAGAACGCATGTAGCTGTAAGTGACCATGCACCCGAAATTACTCTCGAAAAAAGACCATGTGCACCAAAACTTAACCTATAAAACTAACACAAAAAAGGAAATCCGCCGCCGCCAAAAAAATGAGTATCAACTAATTAGATCTAAAAATAGCATTTTCGCAAGTCACAGTCTCACACACATGTGGAACCCAACAGCAGATCCATGCAGATTAGCTACTACTACTCAGGTTTCCTGATCGCACGTCCAAACCGTAGAGATTAATTCGCCAGGTACGGCAATTAATTAAGACAAAAAAAAACTAATAACAGAGAGAACAAATTAAAACAGCGCGGCCACAGCAACAAAAAAATAAACGGATCCGAGGAAATACTAAAGTGGGTGTATACGTACCATGACGGTGAGGGGGGAGGCGTACATCATGGCGCCGAAGATGATGCAGAGGATGCCGACAATCATGGAGCGCTTCTCGTGGGTGTGGGCGGCCAGCATGACGGCGAGCACCACGATGACCATGAACACCGCCTCAACAGCGAGCACAAGGAGCATCCTCAACTGCACGCACGCACGGCCATTCATGCATGGGGGTTAATTAGGCAGCAGATCTAAACTGAAATTAACTAGCTCACGGAAAGAAAGACGTACGCGCTTCTTGTTGGGCGCGTAGATGAAGTAGGTGATGAGGTAGGCGCCCTCGACGACGAGACCGACTCCGTTGATGGTGACCACGAGGATGCTGTTGGGGTGGACGATGGGGAGCCCGTAGAACACCCACAGCATGCAGTTGAGCAGCGTCGCCAGGTAGGGGTCGGCCTTGAACTCCTCCACATCCTTCTTCTTGATGATCGTCACGAACGTCGGCCTGCACAAACCAAAACCAAGCGGCGGCGGCGGCGGCCACTCGTCAGATTCAACCATGGCTAGTTACGGAACCACCTTCCATATCTAGACTAGAAAGAGCGGGGCTGTTACACAGGGGAAAGGAAGAGTCCGAAGGAGATGACATTGCCGATGATGCCAACGATGTTGCGGGCGGCGTCGGCGGAAACCATCTTGCGAGCTTTGGGAGGAACAAACGAATGGTGGAGTTGGGAATGGAGATTGGTTTTGATTTGGGGCGATCCAGACGGAGAGACGCCGAGCTTATATAGGCGGGAGGGTCGACTTCCCCAAGTTTTCCGAGGGTAAAGTAGTTAGATTTGTAGAGCTGGTCATACTATACCGTTCTTATCCTATCCATCCAGATTCCAGATCGCCGTAAGTAAAAAACTAGGATGGACATTCCAAGTCAAGCGCCGCCACTTTTGCGTCAAGAAATGATAAACACGCGAAAATTATCACTTGTGCACGGAAGTAACTATACTTCTAACTAACGTCCTACTAAAAAGTTTAAAAAAAAGTGAAATCTAGAAGGGTTTTACAGAATAACCCAGGAAAAAAAAAGACAAATAGGTCCCAGGAAAATTTACAGAATAACTTAAAAGTCAGATATGTCTAACATAAGTTGTCCTTGGCCGTCACCATGGTGCCACGTCACCCCTGATAGTGGGCCCCGCTGTCAGAATCATCATTAACGCGTCCAAATCCTAGCATCCGTGCACATTGCAAGCCACCAGCCCAATGTATGTGGATTTTTGCCAATCTGCTGAAAACTGGTGGGTTTTTGGACTTCTCGCGCAATTGTCGTGGTTTTTTCCAATTAACTCACACATCGAAGAACATGAGGCATTCCACTCCACAAACTACACCGATGGCCACCTAGCAACACACTACTAGTAAAGACAATGGTCAGTCAGCCATTCGAAGGCATCAATCACTTAAAGAAATTGCTATGTGTTTTGAAGATCATGTGGGATTTCATTTTACATGGTATTCGATCGTTGTGTTTTTCCTATGCCTTTGTTTTCTAATTCTTGGGAGAAAATCGATACACACGGACACGGGAGAGCACTCTCAGCCTTTTGGAGTGCTTAAGCTAACATACATTCCGGACATGTCATATACTCGTACTTGTCCATACCAGCCTTCATACTCAAAGCATCAATCTCTATCACGAAGTTGCCCATCTCTGTGCGTGTCCATTTCAGCATCGACGGGGCCTAACAAATGATCGACCTTGCCAGCGTCACGCATCACTGCACCGGCATCAAACGAGCACTCGGTGTTTACCTTCAGACTCTGCCACCCTCAGACCTTTCTTTTACGAACCCAAATTCACGACTTTCATTCAAGAGAAGCTGGAGAGGGGAACTCCACGAAAGCAAAGTGGAAGGTTTAACCTTTAGGTCACGAGCCTTTTTTTTTTTTTTTGCACAAGGTCACGAGCTGGACTCTTGAATACAAATTCTAAACCATAGGACTGAGATGCCATGGCTTCGCAGAGCACAAGCGATCATCCAATGCAATCGGCGTTGTTGCCAAGGCCTCCAAGTAATCGCATGCAACTCGCATGATGCCATCAAGAGTCCATGAAAAATAAACGACATAACCGCGTTTCTGTTGCCAAGGCCCTGGAATCGCATTCTAGAGATCTAATTAAGCTGGCACAGGCATTATGATATTCAGATGTTTCGATGCAGGGAAGGCAAGCCATTTACCAGTTTCACGTCTCAAAAATTTGTCAGAGGTTAACAGTCTACAGGTGCTGAACAGCAAACGACACCATTACTAATAATAAGCTACAAAATCCTGGAGGATAAGGAATGTGCAACAAGCAGCGTAGAGGATATGATAAGGAATGCGCGATGCCCTCCAGATTTCTCCACCATAACAGGAGCAACCAATGAATTGTCTTCACAGGAAGATTCCGGTGTGATATTTCCCTAAACAGTTTGTCCAAATCACAATTCCTTCTGTTTTTTCTCTAACCGTTTCCCACCCCCAACATTTGTACAGTGCTGTTTAGGTAGGGTTGCAAGCAAAAGCCGGCATAAACCCACATATAGGTGTTATATAAAAGTCAACCTAGTGCAATTGTTATTTAAGACCAACACATGTTGACTTTTGATATACCTATATGCAGGTTTGTGGGATGTCCGCTTTGCAACCCTATATTTAGGCACAAATGTTTCCATCGATCTGGTAATCTGGTTGAATCTCTTGACATGGCTACACTGGCTCGACCCATACTTCGGAACAAACCAATACGGTTCTCAGCTCTTCTCTGCTTGATGTATCCTCAGCTTTTTGGAAGGCGGTGACATGAAAAGCTTTCTAACAGATGTAACAGGATCATCCTCCTGAAATTATAGAAACCAACTGTGAGGTCACGATTCAGAAGAAACAAGACATGATTCAACAAAAGAACACTACCTCGTTGAGGAGGCTGAGCTGAGCCTCCACTTGTGAATCTCCATCGGTTCTTTTATCCTGAGCAAGTAACGCCGAAAGAGTCAGCCTCCATCCAGGCAAGGCTTCACCGCCATCAGGGGATGTCCAAGGGCAGAACGTCCGGTGCTGCTTGATAGGATCAAACTCATTCATTTTGTCATACAGGCCTCCTTTTCCTGTTTTTTGAAAGATGGGAGCAGTGAATAAGAGATCCTAATCAACTAGCAATAAATAACTAATTTCACCTCCACTAGAGAGGCCAAAAACCTAAGCACTGTTACGTACATCAGTCCGTTAACTATAATTCTATTAAACAGCTATTCCTGCTAAAGGAGTCGATATGCTAATTGTCGTTAGAAGTTCCCCTGCTTATTTTATTCCCTTCAACTTTCTGATTACTTTTTTGTTCCCTTATATTGCATAAACCATACCAGCAGCGTAGAATACATATCGATCAATCTACTGTTAATCATGTTACAGTTAAAGCAAAAGAAACATTCATGAACGCCTTACCTGATGTTTGTACACATTTTTCCGAGTTGATAGAAGATTTTGTGATTTCCCCTACTTCAACTGCCTTGGAACTGTTTGTGTGAGTCTGTACCGAGTCCTGGTCATTAGCAATTTCTTCTCTTGTATCGCTTCTGGCAACACCTGATTCTGGTTCTTCATTTAAGACTTCTTCCATATTGGTACCCTTACTTGTATCTGAATGTGAAGACCCTTGATTGTGCTCAGTGCTTACTTCCATGTTTGCAATGTCTTTTTCAGGATTATCACCTTCATGATCATGATGTGCCCCTTTGGAGATTTTATTTATGCTTTCCAGCATGTGAAGCTCGTCCATGCTTCTTTTGCGTTTCATGGGCCCTGAAGAATGCAAAGGAACAGGAACCATTTGGCTGTCATTTCCAGATGAAAACGATTTTCCACGGGAGTTCAAGTCAGCTTTCAAGTGTCGACTGACAACAGGAAATGAAACTCTTGGTCGAAAACTCTGTCTAGTTGGCGGAGGACCACCAGCAATTGTGAAATTAAAACCAACATTTGCAGACTTTGAAGGTTCTGCTCCACTTGCATGCCCATCAGTTTGCTCATCTTGTATATTGGAATCTGATACAAGCTTAAAGAGTTGGAGAGGTTGTTCTACAAGTGAAAAGCGCCACAAGGCAACACAGGCTCCACAAAACTGGCAATCTAAAACAACGGATGATGGATCATAATATTCATTTCCCTGATTAGCATCTGCAATTGCTGAAGAACCATCAACTTCCTTGCGTGAGTAAATTACAACCCGATCTTCCAGTGTGTTGTTCGTTTGTTCTGGTTGGGCCAATATAGACATAGAATTTGCATCCATGTGAGATTCGGTTGCACAATCAACAGCATAGTGAAGTAGGCGCGGTTCCCATCCACATAAGCTTATTATCTTCAGTGCCTGCTAGCCAGTTATGCATTAAGTTCGATCCCAGAGACTTAATGATTTAACACAAAAGAGCATGTGAAGATGTAAACTGAAACTACACAATACTTAACAGCAACTCAATGGTCCAATGTATATAATCAAGCAATTTGACACCTAGCTAAGTACAAGGATATATAGCCAATAGAGGCCAGACAAATCAGATTGTAACAAGAAGAAATTTTAAGTAACTTAAACATGGATGCAGTTGGGACCTGAGCATTTGTTATACTCCCTCTGTCCGGAAATAAATGACTTGGATTTGTCTAGATTCGTACGTATCTAGACACGTTTTAGTGTATAGATTCATGGAAATCTATAGAAATGCAAGTCACTTGTTTCCGGACGGAGGGAGTAGTTGATTTTATCAAGACTACACAAAGGGTTTTCAATATTAACATGACAACAATTCTGGGTATAGATTTTCATCAACAAAGGCATATCTATGTCTTGCTAATAGCAATATGACAGGATCGAGAAAAAAAGGAGGTACACGGCATTTTTTTTTTGATTAAATTCTATTTACCCTAGATTGCTATTCACGACAAAAAACACCCCATTTAACAGAAATTCTTTTCCACCTACCCAATTTAGAGAAACTTGTGCCAAATTTTACCCCTTTTAAGATTTGAGAAAATTCTGCCGGGTGTGACCTTGTCATCAGGGGTACTTGGGGTTCCACATCTACGTGGGTTGCTTTGAGTAAACCATGGGGAGGAAAGGACAAGCGGCAGCATCGCCAATGCAAAATAGGATGGAACTTAAGAGGTGTAGCACGTAGGTAACAGTCCAGAATACCGCTGTGCACGCTTCGACGAAAAGAACACCTGCTTCTCAGCTGGTGATCGACCTGCTGTCTCTTGCAGCTGCCAATTACATTTTCCTTTGTCCCGGGATGTAAATATCTAGCCGCCAGCCTTATTTCGTAGACGGTTTCGCCAACAGGTGGTGGTAGGTGGTACATTACAAGATTTGCATCTGGTTCGTCAAAAAATGTTCAATTGCCAAGGTTTATGTTCCATCGGATGCTTCTTTCTTGTGTTTTTTTTACTGTTTTACTATTTGTGCATGCATCGTCTTTGCACTGACTAACTAATGTGCATAGATCGGTTTCATTTAGAGGTAGCGAGTTCTGAACTCAAGGACAAAATATGCCTCCATGTGGCATGACACATAGCCCTGACGACCGGGTCTCACTTGACAGAACACTTGGGAGATTCTGCTAAACAGGGTAATTGGTGTCACTAATGGTAAACTATAGGGTAAAAATGGAATTCACTTTTCTTTTTCTGGGAAAGTGATGTATCGTTTTAGTACAATGTGCAGCAGGGGATTAAGTACGAATTGTTGAACATTCTATCCAGTGAAGCCAAATAAAGGGCTAAGCAGAATTTATCCAATTACATAGGTGTAGATATCAGATGTTAATAACATAAAAGATAATAAGAAACATATGCTGAACAGTAAACAATATAAGAAAATGAACACGATTTTGGCAAATATAAACCTCAAACAGATGCGAAATCCACAAAGAGATGAGGTGTAATTATGTGTAGATCAGAGTCTGACCTGATAATATATGCCAGCATCTTGAAAAGTGCCATCTAGATCCTTAATACTTGAGTCTTCAGTAAGCAAAAATCCCCCTTTAAGGACAACTGATGAAGAGAACGGTTCCAATAGGAACTGTTCTAGCTGTGGACTCCTCTTCTTCATGCTATCCAGAGAAGAGAATGAAATTCTTGGAAGTGCTGAAAGCCGTAGCAGAGACGAGAAGCACTCGTAGTAATTCTCAACTAAAACAGGAGGAGGTGTGGGTGGAAATAAGGCAAGTGATTCATCACATATGTTGTCAATCCATGGACAGAGTAGTTTATGTCCAGAGTCCAGCTTCAAGCTGAAAACAGCCGCAGCCTTTTCAACTGCAGGAAAGATACAATTCAACGTAAGAAAATAAAAATAAAAATAAATGGAGTGTTTAAATCAAGGAAGTCAGGGATGCCTGTAAGCAAGTCTCTCACAGATAGAAATGGGACAGAAACAATGTTAATCCAATAAATCAGCATTGCTTGAATCTTAAAATACAAAATTGATTAACATTAAGTCCACATAGAAGTGTCTGTGCATGTTTCATTTAATTGTTTCTAATGAGAGAAGAATAAGAGAATTTCCTTATTTAGTCATATCTTGAGATGAAGCCCAATGGTGAAACAAAATAATGCACGAACCTTGCTGCGGCGTCCATGAGGAAGGAGAGGAGAAGAGCAGCCGTGCCCCACATGCCTCACACGTTATAATATCCGGTTCAATATTGGTCCACCCTCTCCTAGCGCAGTTAACAGGACTAACAGACTGAAAAAGGTAACTAGCTATCAGCTATCAACGAAAAAGTATGAGCTGCTTCAGCTGAAATGTTCAACCAAACAACTAGAGTCCCTTCCAATTCTCTATCCAAGTGAAGAAAAATGCATAAGCGAACTGAGTGCCTCCAAAATTGGAAGATAATACGCATGCACCCCTAATAAACACAATTCATACTAGTGCAGAACATCTAAAACCTTTAGTCATATTTCTAACTAGTCTATCAAGACAAACCAAGGCAAACATCCCTTTGGTTCTAGAAATTTCCAAAAATTAACCACCAATCCGTTCCCTAGTATCCGAAACCATGATAATTACGAGTACGAGATTTCCTAGAGCTGTACGCAGTGCAAGCGACATGAAGGGTGAAACTGTGTGTACCTTGGGCTTTGCGAACCAGGTCATGGCCTTGAACGAGGCGAGCCTCCGCACAAGGTCGCGGCGGTCCCAAGGGCGGCACGGCGGAGGCGGAAACATCGCTGACATGGCGGCCATCTGCGGTGGGAGCCGCGACCCCCGCACCACCCCGAACCTCCTCCCGGCATCCGCCGCCTTCCCCGCCCTCCACGAGCTGCCACACCAAATCAGATCAAACCTAGTTCACAACCACACAAAGGGACTCACTCGAGAGAAGAGGCTGGGAGCCTGGAGCAAACCTGGGAGTAGACGAGGAGGAGGGTTTGGAGCCGGGGCTGGGATTAGGCTTGGGCTTGGGGAAGTGGTAGAGCTTGTCCATGGCCTTCTTGAGGCGCCGCTCGGAGTCCGCGCCGATGTCTCCGCCGCCGCCGCTGCCGCTGCCGGCCATCAGGAGTGGCGCGTGGAGGGGGATCGATGGAGATGGTAACGCGATGCGTGAGCCGCTGACAGGCTGCCGCTACTGCAGGGCGTCGAGACTTGCAGCTGCCATCAGAGCGGAGGGTGTGTACGAGCTGTGGCGTTTCGCTTGGACTTGGGTAATGTCTCCCAAACCTGTCTGCACAGGGCCTCACGTGCCTGGCACGGCCCGGCAGCACACGTAGACTCGTTTAGTTGGCGGGCCGTGTCCATATTTCCGGAGTACCAAACTTGGTGAATGAGCGCACCGTGGTATATGAGTTGTCATCAATCACGTGGAAGGGTTATAGTAGAATCGTCAATTATCCAAAAGGTCCAAATGGGGGTGAAAACAAATCTAACGGCCAAACGGTCGTTTGAATCAGACGAAAAACGGTTGAACTCAAATACCGCCGTTAGGTCAACTCTTCTTGGCCCGCCATGTCAGTATTCCCCGTTATCTTTTGCGGTCGTGGACTAGCTTACCCCTGCGTGAACCAAATCCCCGAGTGGACCAGATCTATTTCTTTGCTCTGCTCTGGTCTTCTCCCCTGCTCCCCTCCCTATAACATTTGTTCAGCTCCGGCTGCTCGTCTCAGATCGGAGCTCGCAGTTGCTTTAATTTGCGTCCCCGCTATATCCGGTCAACCTCCCACACCTCTGATCGAAGCTCGCAGCCGTTGCCGTTACATCGTCCGCCGTATCGGAGCTTCGCGTCCCCGGACTAATATCTCGCATCTGGCTAGTCCTTCTCGCACGGTGGAGCGCGTTAAAATCAGGCGATCCAGCCGCGACCGGCCTCGGGAAGTGCGTGTTGCCGCGTACGAGCATGGTAGACTGCACAGCAGTTCGGCGACCACACTCTCATGGCCACCGTCTTTGGCGTCCGTCGCCGTGTCGCCGAGAGGTCTTTGTCGGCTTCGGTCTCGTTTTGGGATCAAACGAAATGAGGTCAACATTAAGGTATGCGCGCCGTCATTCAATTTTTTCGTCTGGTTCGAGCACAGCTCAGACACCGAGCGCGTTCTGCATTCTTCCCGTTCTTTCGAGTGCTGCGGGGAGAAAATGAGCTTCATGTGTTGGCATCGCACCTGTGGGTGGGACGATCGCTTGGGACAGCTTCGTTTCTTCTCCAAACTCGGCTTTGACGGCCTCCCATTGGATGCTTGGGAGTCGGAGGCTCTCAAGCAGGTCGTCAATAGCATTGGCGGCGAGCTGGTGGAAATCGTGCCACCGAGCGACAGATGGGTCATCGAGGTAAAGGCGTGCCTGAAAGATCCTGACGCCGTTCCTAAGATGTACGAGGTGATTCCAAGCGAGGCGACAGCTTTCTTTGGAAGCACCCGGTCATTATCCACCTGGAGGAGGTTCTAGAATCGGTACATGGCATTCAGGGCCCCGAAGAGGCTGCCAGAAAGCGTCCTCGTCGCCTGCAGTGTTGGCCTGAAAGGATCGATGACACAGGACCACCACCGTTTCGCGACGGCGTACCCAGTTTCGGTGGAGGAACCGGACTTAGACGAGCTGGTGGTTCTGATTTCCCTCGAGTGAAGACAGAGCTCTAGTGAATTGTCGTGGTATGTGTGGCTAATGAATTTGTAGTATGGAGAGCGTAGCAGGAAGTTAGCATCGACTAAAAATATGTAATAGTTTGAATCGATGTAGTACGTGTGTGTAATAGTTTGAAGTAGTATGTGTGTGTAATAATTTGAATCGATGTAGTATGTGTGGGTAATGAATTTGATGTAGTGTGTGTGTAATAGTTTGAATCGATGTAGTTGAACACCGTGCTTTATAATTTCTGTGAATAACCAAGGACAATCTCATGAAAAGAGGGTGGTCTGGCAATGAGCAATGTCAATTCTATGGATGCCAGGAAAATGTAGTCCATCTCCTCTTTAAGTACAAGGTAGTTACATTTGTAACATGTTGAACTGCAGGACCATTTTGCAGGCAACACAAGACAAAGGAAAAATGGTTTACAGCACAGACAGCAGACGCAAAATCTGTAGTCTGGAATAAAAAGATGCCAGTTAACTGGATTAAACCACGACTAGTAATTGAAGGAAATAGATACTTGATAGTATTTGCTTACAACAGTAGTACTTCCATACAAAAGGGTCTTATACCTGCACAAAAGTGGGCTAAACTTCCTACTAGTTTGTAGAACAATTCGTCAGCATTTCATCTACAAAAGTCATTCTTCAGTCTGAACTTAACTATTCTACACTGAAGAAACTACAGATCTCCACCAGAAAAGTTGGCAGGCCAATTGCCTTGAGAGGACATAAGTTCTTTGATCATTTAACCCAAACTGATTTATTGCCTTCTCGCCAAACTACAAGAAATCTGTATCGTTCATGCACGAGCGATTTGCGTGCACTAGTCCCGGTTCAGTTGGACCATCCGCGTCGCCGCAACGATTTCTTCAAAACTGGAATTCGGCATCTCCTTCTCGGGATCGTAGGTTCGTGTGAACTCGAACCTGAATTCGGTCGAATGATGCCCGCCGCTCCCATTGTCGAACAATCCAGCATGATGAGTGTAGACGCTTGGTCGCTGCCACGGTACCGCCTCCGATGGTGCGTAGGATGGAGCGTCTTTGCCGCAAACGGCGTGCTCCCAGCCTCCCCCACTGAGGTAAGGTAATCCGCGCCGAAGCATGGACGTGAGAGTTTCTAGACCTTGGCGCTGCCATGTTCGAGGGTGTGTACCCTCGGCGGTGGCATGCTCTCGTGAACGATTTGATACGTACCTTGTTTCCACTGCCTAGAGCATGCCGTAATGCCGCCGCGCGGTTTATCCACATCGCTCTCTTGGCCACCTTTAATGGCGCCGACGACGCCTTGTCGCCGTCATGACGATTCGCACATTCAGGGAAATCATCCGCCTGGCAAGGCAATGGGAGACCGGCCTTGACGTAGAGCTTCATGGCCTGCCTTAGAGGGGCTAAATACCCGGTTTGTTGTCAAGGGCGGCGGCTGCTTAGGCGGGGCCATGTTACCCTAGTTGGTGCGGCGTGGAGGAGCTGCGCAAGGTGAACTGTGGTTAGTCGGAGAAGGGGAGTGAAAGACTGACAGTAGGTTTGGATAGGTTTGGACTACGGGCACGCGTGAAAATAACCATTTCCTATTTCCTTAGAGGGTAATAATTCGACACTCGTTGCATTAACAGCTCAATCTTTATTTCCCTTCTCAGCATAAGAGTGCGAACGTATTAAAAAGATCGGCTGTGGCTATCCACCTCATCGGGCAATGTACCAGGACAGGTAGGAGACAGGACCAGGTTCATTTTAGAAATGTTGACGATTGTGCCCTTATGTTTATACGATATTATTTATATGCCACAATGTACCGTCGAGTGTAGCAACACCATCAGAAATAGGGGATAACGACGTGACGTGTTTTCTTTTTTAAAGGGCATCAGAAACAGGGGATGCTGACGTGGCATGTTTTCTGACTGGCGGGCCCGCCCCCTCCACCTTCGACGGCGTGCATCCCAGGTTCGAGGGGTGGTGTCGCCCACGAACATATTATTGTGTAATTTTCCATGTGAAACCTGAATTCCGGCGCTGAGCTAATGCTCATGTCGAACATAGATAATTCTGAAAGAAGCTACTAAAAATAAATACTTTGAATTTTGAAAGTACTAAAATTAAATACATTACAATTTTGTCTGGAAGGTAATACGCATACTGCTGATTGAAATAATATAAATACAGTACAAATTTCTACTTCGAATAATAGACCTGAAAAATGCTAGCAAATAACCTAGGATGAATATAGGATTCATTCTCTCCTATATATTTCGTCAGCAGCGGCTAACGCGTGCTGCAACACATGTTCAGAGAACTCTCTCCGTCTGCAGTGTGCTGCTAGTATCTCGTCCAGAGAGTAAGGCCTCAGTGTATGTTCCAGACTTAAGCCATACATTACCATTGTTTTTTTTCTCTTCCTAGGCTTGAACCTCATGATCGTACAGTCTTAATTTCTGTAGTATATGCAACCGGGTTTGACTGTGGGGTGTAACCTGGTGTCAATAGAGATAGACCGATTGTAACCAACGAAGAGGGCACGACTTCCAATGTCGTCGACGGCCTCGAGAGAGCGGTTCTCCGTGTCCACCCGGTACAACACCGGTTGCCCTTTGGAAAAATCTTCGTTCAACACAAGAAGCAGATCACCATCTAACTCCACAAGGTAAAAATTGTAGGTTCCGCATACCTGTTCAAAGACTGGGGCCGAAATTATTTTGGCCATCGTGACAGTGCTCGCGCGCTGCTCTAACTGGATGTTGGTCGACAAAATGTCTCCATTCTCAAGTAATGCATATACTTCCCCTCGGAATGGCGTCATGCAGACTAGAAGCGTATCAGGAGGTGGTGAATACAATCCTTCTCCAAATGATCCATTGATTTGCCCCGTTGGGGTGCTCTCACCGGCCCATGCAATATGATCTGGATAATCAGTGCAAACGAACACCATCATCGGGGACTTCGTCATGATGACAGATTGCAGAAGATCAGATGGTATGTGTACTTAAAACTCAGTGTTAGACTTATGAGTGATTGGGTTCAGAAGCCGAATCTGGTACGGCTCCATCCTCTGAGCAAGCACGATGACGCCACGAGAAACACCGACGAAGTAGAATCTTTTGGAAGAAGAGGGCATCAGTTAGCACTAAGATGTTTATAATGGAAAATACCAATAAATATCGGATGTGAATGTGAACCTGCGATGGACGTCCATTAGATTTGTCCTGAAGCAATGACTAGTGGCAAGGTTGAGGAAGGTGAAGTCGCCAACGTCTGGAAGTGTGTGATCTATCATGATCCAATTGTTGAGATGGAATTCGGGCACCTTTAAAGTGCGGCGCCAATCGGTGCAGACTTCCCGACAAGCAGCATAGGTGTCAACGTACTCCTCTTTCTCCAGCAAATAGTCAGCGATCTTGCAAAGTGGGTCGGCCGGGAGATCGGACCAGTTCCTCTTCATCTGGCTACTGGCCATGGCTTACATGCAGGAATGTTTTGATCGAGGAAGAAAGAAGAACTACCACTGTGAGGAGAAGAAGAAGAGGATAACAGACGAGGGAGACGAAGCGGAACTGCCACTGCGAGGGGACAAGGAGACGAAGCGGAACTGCCACTACGAGGAGACGAGGAGATAGGGGAGAAGAAGCGGAACTGCCAATTCAAGTTTGGATCAACGGGCTTTTTTTCGGAACTAGCGCGTGAACCAGCCATGCACTGCATGCAAGTTTTGGTCAAACAGACTGACATGTGGGACCTGCTAAAAAATTCCATGAAGTGCTCCCCGTGCATAGTCTTGACAGTGGCATGTTTTTCTCCTTTGGCCGGGCCCTCCTCCACCTTCGACGGCGCGCGTCCAGGTTCAAGGGCTGGTGCCGCCCACCAACACATTATGTGTAATTTTCCATGCTTTGTCGCAACCAGCTCCGCTCCGCTCCTCTCCTCTGCTCCGCCACACTCCGCCAGGATGCACCGCTCTCGTCGTCCCCTTGGGCCGTCGTCCTCCCTCCCTCCCCTCCCTGCCATCCCCTCACGTCCCCTCCCCTCCCCGTCCTGTCTCCTTGCCGCCGCCCACCGCCCAGGCGCGTCTAGAAACAAAAACCAAGAGTCGACTGTTGGGTTAGGGGCCCAACGATGCTGGTGATCTGGATCCCGCTCGGAGATGGATCCTGTGAGGCTTGAGAGCACGGATATGGGTCCTGCGTAGCTGGAGAGCACAAAATCTCCTTCAAGTCTGGAGAGCACAGAGGACAACGAAACGGGAGGAGAGGAAGCGGGGTGCAGAGCTTTGGAGGTATGGAGCCCGGAGAAGGTGCCGTGCGTCCACATTGAAGGGTAAGAACTGTGATTCCTTTTTTGCATACCCTAATTAGCGTTTCTAGTCCCGTGGTGATGGCAAGGATATGTGTTGGTAACCGCAGGACGTCTGTACAGCTTGTCCTTGAGCATGATGCTTTGTCAAGCGAGCATGAAGGCACTGAAACGTGTGGTGGTGCGGATGATGATGAGAAAGCATATCCAGACGTGGTCAGCCACGATAGGATGGAGAGTAGGGAATATTTGGTTGATTCGAACTTTGAGCCTGACTATGGGACTGATGAGGAAGAGGAATGTGAAGATGTGGAAATGGGATGTAGATACGACGACGAAGACATGGACAGGCCAGTGATACACTTTGATAGGGACAATCCTACAATTGATGAGGGGACTGTCTTTGATAATGTGGAGGACTGCAGATATGCAGTTGCAACCTATGCAATCAGAGTTTGGTTCGAATTTATCATTGAAAAGAGCGACCAAAAGAGATTTAGGGTGCACTCTAGGGAAAGTAATGTGTGTAAATGGAGATTACATGCATCTCCAATGCGGGGTGGAAACCCATTTCAGGTTGCAATAGCTACATTTAGTTTCTGTTTTTCTCATATTTATTCTGCTGATAACTAGCTCTGAATTATTTGGATTCTTATCGAATGCAGATCAAAGTAAACACAAAGAAACACAACTGCCCCAATACTTCTTTAAGTGGTAAAAATTAGACCGGCGACTAGCAAGTGGATTGCTGCTACTGTACTTGACTGGGTGAGGCAGGATCATAACATTGGACCTGCTGAACTCAGAGCAAAGATTAGCAAAAAGTTTAACGTTTTGATTCCTTACCACAGAGTCTTTGATGGGAATGAGATGGATCTAGACTTCATTCAAGGCAAGTGAAATGACAGTTTTCATATGTTGTATAGTTTCAAAGCTCAGGTAGAGAAAACATCACCTGGTAGTGTTGTTGACATTGATTACGAGGTTGTGAAAGGGAGAGAAAAGGTCTCGAGGGGGTCGGTATAAGCGAGTGATAAGATATGCTTCAGGAGATGTTTTGTCTGCCTGAAGGCATGCTGGAAGGGGTTCCTAGACGGCTGCATGCCATACTTGGCAATAGGTGCAACTTCTTTAACAGGGAAGTTCAGGGGACATGTTGCTTCTGCTTGTGCTTTGGACGCGCATAATTGGCTTCTACCCATTGTTTTCTTCATGTGGGCAATCCAAAATGACACATGAGTAAGATTGAAGTTGCATATTATATCTGCCAAGCAGGTTTCTTGTATTTAGTATGTCCAAAAGCAAAAGCTAGAAGAAAAAATTGTGTTTAGGCTGGCACGAAAAACTCCAGATCCATGAAAAGTGTGATGGAGTTGGATCGTATCCAGCCATGATCTTGTATGACTTTTGTGAAGAATATATGTTAGATCCCCATACGTAACTCCACATGTACTGATTACCCTCCCGCACTTTGACCACAACTTGCGAGCCGATTTTTTCTAGTTGTTCAAATTTAGAAAATGCTTGTTGTGAGAGTGGTAGGTGTCGTCAGATTGATGAAAAGTATGCCATGAGGGGGTCCTTGAGGCGTGGAAAAAGAAGGGGTGTGAGACGACGGTGTTCTAGGACGGTGAGCACACAAGCTTTACCCAGGTTTGAATCCGCCCGTGGTGGACGGATCCTACTCCTACTAGCAATCAAGTAATACGACAGAGCCGGAAGTATAGATTACAAGAGAGGTTTCGCCTGTGCGATTTAAGGTTGTGGTTGTCTATGCCCTAAAGGCCTATCCCTAGGACGGCTTATATAGTCATCTGGTCCTAGTGTTACAGGAGAGTCCTATCTGGCTACGATACAGAGTCGGTTACATAGTATATCTTGGACTACAAGTAACACTACAGACCTAAGTCTGTAAGTCTTCCGGACCTTCCTGTAGCCGGATGGGCTTCCATCTTCCCTCCCTGTCTTGGCTGTCCGTGAAGCATAGATCTAACCCAAAGTGGGCCATCCTGGTTAGTGAGTCACAATGGATATACCCCGAAAGTATATCCCCAACCGTAGCCCCCAGAAGCCTCCATGATAAAAGTCAGATTCATCATCTAGCTTGATTCTTCTTCGGTTGTAGAATCTTGAAGGGTTCCTGAAACTCCAAAACAAAGACGAGATCCGAGCCTTCAACATGAGTCGAACCTGTTAATATATCATTGTTACTTTCCCGCTCGATTTTAAACTGAGCTAGAACTTGGTAAGTGACACAACCTAATGTCAGTCAAGGTCTAGTCTTGTCACTAACAAAAATTTCTGTCATGTGACCGTTGGTGAGTCCACGGTTCGTGGAACCGAGGCGCCGTTTCATGCATGCACCGAGATCGAGGCGGCGCAATCTTCTCGGGGAAGTTACCTTGCTTATTCCGTGACGTGTGGTGCAATGTTCATGCATTTACACTAATCTTGGCGCAGACGAGGATTATAAGGGGTAAAAATCTCCTCACTTTCTTCTCACCTATGCCATTACCTTCCTTCTCCCGAGCAAAAACCTATGCTTCCATCTCCTCCTCCTCCTCCTTGCCCCCAAATCTTCACAGCATCGCCCATCTAGGGTCATACTCCCCGACAAGATGGCAGCCGCATTTAGCTCTGGAGTAGCGGTGTCGACGGCAGCGGCGGAGGACAAAGGCCATCACAGGGTCTGGATCCCCTGCGTCCTGGATGATGAGAAGCTTCGCGGCGTCGAGGCAGAAGGTCTTCTCCACGCCGACGAGTGGTGGAGAGGCTTTGAAGAGCCTCTCCCCGCCCTCCATGATGACGAGCGGGTACACTTATACACTCACCTCGATAGAGGTTTGAGCTTTCCTCCCTCGGATTTCTTTTCCGAGATGATTTCTCATTATGGTGTTTAACTCTACAATCTTCCTCCCAATTCGATTCTAGAGCTTAGCACCTTTGTCTCTCTTTGTGAGGGTTATCTCGGAATCAAGCCAAGTCTTACTTTCTTCCGGTACTATTTTAGTACTAAGAAAAACTCCATCACTGCTGGCGTTCCATACATAACCAGAACTCTTAGCTTAGTCCTTAGTAGAGACCGAGTTTATCCTAAGGTCATAGCCAGGGAATCAGTGAAAAGATGGCCGCCCAATTTTTCTATCACAAGGACAAGCCGACTCCCAGCAAGCAGGAAAGCTTGCCGGCTTTTGTTTATGGTGCCACAGCTCCCCAAGAATCATGGGACACGGAAGCGCCGACTTTTACTGAAGATTTGATCTGTGCCAAGGGGCGAATTGAAATTTTTGATGAAGCACAGAGGACTGAAGGGATCCGACTTCGTCCATTGCTGGCTAGCTCGTCAGATTCAACCTCTTCAGCACCGTGGCGATTGTCTGATGCACACGAGCACCAAGGGCAGCAAAGACATCCCGAGGATTTGCGGGCTCTCAATCTCCAACAAAGACTACAAGACCTGGGTCCGATGGTTTATCAAGGAGCAGATATACCGGAAGATTCCAAATGTCTCTCTGGACATGTTCAGTGAAAGATACACCTTTAAACCCCGTAAGAGTTTCGACTAACTTTCCTTGTACTTTCTTATTTGTACGTTTTATTCGCAATACTATGATACTCCGTCTTTCAGCTTGCTAACCTCCCCGAGTCAGATCTTGCTCCTCTCGAGGGATATTCGCCTGAGGATCTAGTTCCTCATGAGGATGAAGAGCCGAAAGTGTTACCAGAAGCACTTTATCGGAAGCAAAAGGTTCCGGTCGCGCAAGCTGGACCATAAACTATGCTAGTTGTTAAGAAGTAAGTTCTTCTATCAAACCATATATTTTTGTTTATGTTCTTTCCGGGTCATAATGATGTTGTTTTGTGATTATCCAGAGCTAAATCAATCATCAAAGGAAAAGGAAAGTCGGGAAAGGTTTTGTGCCAACAGAAGCTGTCCATTGTCTCGCCCGCTACTGCGCCTCTGACTCCTACTGCGATTCCATCCTTAGTGTCGGAAGATATTCCGTCTCCATGCAGTGAGGATGTTATGGCTCAATCTGAAGAGCAAGTGAACATTGGTTCACAGCCCAACGTCACCATGGGTGACTCGGAAGTTTATAAGGGTGAACCCTCTAAGGGTAATGATCCCTCAGCTGAAGCTTTTGCAAAGAACCTTATGCAAAATCCGAGTGTCGCCAAACTTGGCCTCACTCGGAAAAGTGCAGAAGAAATCCAGAAACTAGACCTCCATTGCTTGGATACCAGAAAAATTATGGCTGAGGAGGAGGCTCAAGAAGCCGAAGATGTAAAACTTGTCGAGCTGCTTGAACAAGTACGTCTTTGCAACGAGAAGCTAAAGGCTGGTGCAATTATGTCTCCACTAGTTATTCCTCTAACCCTCGCCAAGAAGGTTTCTACTGAAGTCAACATCAGCATCAACAAACGGACACATGAGCATTTTGTAAGTCTTTTTTCAACTCTTTTGTTGTAGTTAGTATCATATCCTCTAGCCCCCAGGCATGAAGTTGGATAGAACTAGAATTCTGAGTTTATGCTTTAATAGGATGCTAAATAATGAAGTAGTGTAGCCCCCAAGGCCTGTGCTCAAATTTAGCTAAAAATAACAACCCGAGTCTTAGTAGCTTTCTGACTTACAGAATTTTTGTGATTACAGCCAGGGATTGTTAAAAAACATCTGCAACAAGCAGAGAGAAATCAAAGCTCTCCGTCGTGAAAATGCCAAGTTGAAATTTGAGAAGGATGATGCCGAAAATAAGTTTTTTTGACCATCTCTTTGTGGATTTATTTTTCAGTCGAATTCAACTAATATGTATGCCTCACTCCAGACTTGCTTGTCGAATCCTACAAACTTGTGGAGGAAACTCATGTTTATAAAACTCTTGAATCCGAGAATGCTGGCCTGTACAAGAGGCTCAAGAAATTGCAAGACCATGAGCACAACGTCAGCAACATCCTTGAGTCGAGCCATCATGCCATCGAAGAACATGATATGACCATTGCTCACTAAGATAAAGAAATCTAGGAATTGAAAGCTGAGTTGGATAGGCAGAAGGATACCACCCAGGCCCAGCGGGATGAACTATGGTGTCTGAGAGAAGAAAAGACCAAAGTAGATGAATCTATCTTTGGTAAGTTTTACTGCCATTCCAACTCATTTCTTGGTTTTTCTGACTTGATTAGTCAGTTTTTAACATTGTTCCATTTTTAGGACCTCTCAATCTCCTGGATTCATCTTCATCCGAGTCATGCACCAGCCGTCTTATCCCAGTTGGAGATTTACTTCATGACTTCCGCCAATCCTTTAAGGATATTGGTGAGACTGTTAATCTCCCCGACTTACACAATTGTCTGCATTTGAGCTACATGACAAGGTGAAGGATATCCCAAAGTTGGTTGAGGACTAGAAGATGTCCTATGCTCACACAGCAGCACATAATGCCCTGACTTTGGTACTAAGCCACCATGGAAGCATGAAAATTTGGCAAGTTACCAAAGGATATTCAGCTGTTGATGTAGATGGCAAGGATCAGAATGTTGGTGCTATCTGGGACTGTTGTGCCGGTTATTCTTGCTGCATAGCTGATGCAATGAACTATGAGAAGCCATTCTTCAAGCCTGTCGATCCGCCTCCAAGCCCCATAGATGAGGAAATTCTCGAAGACGATGATGAAGAGACCGAGTCCGACGTCCTCGTCTCAGAAAAAGATCAAGGCGACATGGGAACTAGCGAGCCGGGAGATCCTTCTCCTACAACATAAAAAATTCACAAGAAACTTTGTGTTATTCTGAAATAATCCATTGATATAATGGTTAAACTTATTCATTTTAAGGTGTTGCTATGTAAGAAATAATGCTTTACTCTTAGCATGCATGTTTTTATTTTCGTGCTTTAAAAAATACTTAAGCACTTTTTGTCTATACTTATCATTTATCTGGCTTTCTGCCTCATCCCTTTTCTGAGCCGGCAAACCTTCAGAACGGAAACTTTGCCAAGCAATGGAGCTCAATTGCTAAACTAGTTTAAACCCAGAATCAAAGCCGGCTTCCAGTACCAACAATTCACTACTCGGAAAATACCCGCGTCTAGCAATCAGACAAAAACCTAAGTATAAACTGAAATTAGACTTACACCCAAAGGTAGCATTTTTAGAATCGGAAATCTAACTAGAAAAAACATGAGCATAAAGTACATTCAAGTATCCTAGGATTTTCGACTATGACATGATAATTCGGAAATAAGATGGTACTTTAAAAAACATCTTAGAAAAAACATTGAGGAGACCAATACTTTATTTCACTTTGAACATGTACATTGATATGATTACAAAGAAAGAAAATTTAAGAATAAAAGGGACATAGCTGAGCAATATTCCATGGACGGTCTATCTCATCCGGGTCTAAACTACCTCCAACTCTCTTTCTCTTCTTAGTAGCAGATCTTTCTTTTTCCGGCCTCATGTAAGTTAGGTAGTATGAACCATTGTGCAATACTCTGCTAACCATAAAGGGCCCTTCCCACATTGGGGAAAAGTTTGTGCTCTTTTTTTTCACTAGTCGGAGAACTAGATCGCCCTTTTTGAAAGACTGATTTTGAATCTCTGACTATGATACTTGCAGCTTCTGCTGATTAGCTGTAGATCTCTGTTCAGCAACGATGCGAACTTCCTCAAATATATCAAGGTAATCTTGTCGAGCAACTTCGGTATCCTCTTCGACATACACAACAACTCAGGGAGAAATATGGATAAGATCACTCAGAAGAACTGCCTCTGCACCGTAGACCAAGAAGAAGGGTGTATATTCAGTTGAACTGTTAGCAGTAGTTCGTAAACTCCATCTAACAGACGACAATTCATCTGCCTAAGCTCCCGTAGCATGATGAAGTGGTGCTTAGAGTTTGGGACGGAGGTCTGGAAGAATTAAACCATTTGCCATTTCTACTTGTCCATTAGGTTTTGGATGCACAACTGATGCAATATCGAGTCGGATCCCTTGATCTTCGCAAAATTCAACATGTTCTCCCATGGAAAATTTGGTCCCGTTGTTTGTAATAATACTGTGCAGATAGCCGAATCGGAGTATAATGTCCTCGACGAATCTTTTGGATGTTGCTCCATCACAACTTGTGATGGGTTTAGCCTCAATCTATTTCGTAAATTTATCCACCATCACTAAGAGTTGAGAAAATCCACTTGGGACCTGTTTAAACGGTCCTACCATGTCAAGCCCTAGACCACACAGGGCCATTGAATCGGAATTGCTCATAGCTAATCAACTGGAACATGGACTTGTTTGGCATACTTTTGGCAACCTTTTCACGTCCTGAACAGGCTATAGGCATCTGCCTTAGCTGTAAGACAGAAAAATCTATGCCGAAAAGCCTTTGCCACTAAAGATTTGGCTGCGGCGTGATGTCCACATTCGCCTTCGTGGATTTCCCTTAGAATTTCTGCTCCTTCTTCTAGTGAAACACAACGCTGAAAACCCCTAGAAACACTCCGCCCATAGAGCTCACCACTTATCACTGTGTAGGATTTCGCTCATCGGACGATCTGTCGGCTCAGAACTTCGTATTCAAGTAATTTTCATTCTACCAAGAATTCGAGTTAGGGTTTTGTCCAGCTAGGAATTATAGCCAGAACTGCTATGAGCGGTGAGTCGGATTTGGTAGGATACTCCTCATCAACTCTTATGATATAGGGAACTCTTAGGTGCTGCAGAAAAGCACCATCCGAGACCTTTTTCCGTGCATATCCTATTCTTGATAGAGTATCTGCTTCCTTGTTTCCTGTTCAGGGAATGTATTGAACTTCAAACCCTTCGAACGATTTTGCTAGTTGATCCACGACAGATCGATATGCTTCCATGTGCTTATTTGCATTGCAGATGTTGGATACCTGATAAGCAACTAAATCCGAATCTCCATAGCACATGAGTCGGCAAATGCTGATGTCTTTTGCAATTTGAATTCCATACATCAGGGCTTCATATTTGACAATGTTATTCATCGCCGTGAAGTGAATCTGCAATACATAGAATAGTTTGTCTCCTTGGGGTGATTTGAGTACCATGCCAGCCCCCGAGCTCTTTCGACCCGTCAAAGTGCAAGGTCCAATATTCTAACTCTAGGAGGTTTGTGTTTTCTGCCATCTCTGTCCAATCAGCGACAAAATCATCAAGTACCTGGGATTTGATTGTTGTACGAGGTTTATACTCAATATCAAAAGGTGCTAGCTCAATTCCCCACTTAGAAACACGTCCTGTGGCATCACTGTTATTGATTATGTCTCTCATGGGAGCTGTGCTCACCACGGTAATATTGTGCTCTTGAAAATAATGTCGTAGCTTTATGGATGTGGAACACACCATAGGCTAACTTTTGGTAATGAGGGTACCTTTGTTTTGATTCAGTTAGGACCTCGCTGAGATAATAAGTGGGATGCTGCACCAGGTGTTCCTATTTTTCCTCTGGCCGTTCCACCACCATGACGACACCGACGACTCTGTTTGTCATAGCCATGTAGAGCAACATCAGTTTCCATGGTTCCGGTGCTGCAAGGATAGGGGCAGAAGAAAGTACAACTTTCAGATCCTGAAGCGCAGCTTCAGCTTTGTCAGTCTAGACAAACTTCTTGGTCTTTTTCAAGATCTTATATAATGGTGCGGCTCTTTCACCGAGCTGGCTTAAAAACCAACTGACCGCAGCGATGTCACCAGTTAGCCATTGTATATCCTTCAGGCGAGTCAGCCTACTAATGTTGAGTATAGCCTTTCTTTTGTCTCGCTTCATCTCTATGCCTCTTTGAGACATGATGAAACCTAACAATTTTCTGGCTGGTATTCCAAAGAAACTCTTCTTTGGGTTAAGAATTATATTGTATTTTCGTAGATTCATGAACGTTTTCTCCAAGTCGGAAATTAATGTTTCCTTCTTTTTGGACATCACAACTATATCCACCACATATGCATGTACACTGCATGCGATTTGATTGTGGAGGCAACGCTGCATAGTGCACTGGTACGTAGCTCCTGCGTTTTTGATCCCGAAAGGTATCATTACATAGCAGAAGGTTCTGAAGGGGTTGATGAATGAAGTCTTTAATTTATCTAACTCCTTCATTCGAATTTGGTGATAACCGGAATATGCATCGAGAAAACATAGGAGTTCCGATCCTGGTGTCGAGTCAATAACTTGATCGATTATAGGCAGAGCAAACAAATCTTTGGGACAAGCCTTGTTCACGACAGTATAATCAACACACTTCCTTAAATCAGTGGTGTCCTTTTTAGGGACCATTATAGGATTGGCCGACCACTCAGTGTGGATCACCTCTTCTAGGAGTCTAGCTAACTCGAGCCGAGCTAGTTCCTTAGCTATTTCTTTGCGCTTTTCATCGCCAAAACATCCTAAGGACTATTTGACGGGTTTAGCGTTAGGATACACATTTAAAGAGTTCTCGACACACTCCGGTCATGTTAGAAGGTTGCCATGCGAAGCTATCTTTATTAGCTTTGAGGAACTCAACGAGCGTGCTTTCCTATGTGTTGCCTAAACCTACCCCTATCTGCATCACCTTGGAGGGGTCATCATCCTTCAACGGTGTCGTCTTCGTATCTTCCGATGCCTTGAACTCCGAAGTAGGCTTTGTCCTGCTTGTTTGTTGTGGGCATCTCGGACGGGTCGATGTTCTTCTTGATCTCCTTGTACTCCTTGGTCTGCCGTATGGCTTCAGCAAAGGTGGCAGCTCCGTCTTTGCATTCTCGTGCCTTCTTCGGGTTTCCTCGGATCGTGATGACGCCATTGGGACCTGGAATTTTTATCATGTTGTAAATATAGCAAGGGCGAGCCATGAAAGCCCAGTAAGTTGGACACCCAATGATAGCGTGGTATGCGCTCTTGAAGGACACCACTTCGAATGAAAGTGCTTCCGTTCGATAATTCTTTGGAGTTCCAAAAGTAACATCCAAAGTGATTTCTCCCAGAGAGTTCGCTTGTCTTCTAGGGAAAACTCCGTGGAAAACCACATAGCTATGATTCAGCTGTGTTTCCGATAAGAAAACCACATACTTTCCTTGCCTATGTGGTTTAAGCGGATGATCGCTCCAGTCAAAGGTAATTGTCACTTCCGACCAGTCTAGAAACTGAGGGATAGCCAGAACAGTTGTGTTGAGCTCATGCATTACTTCCTTTTTTTACCTTAGCTGGCTGGGATCCAAGGAAGCAGATGTAGGTGCCTTTCTCGGTTGGGAAGGTCTTCTTTCCATCCGACTTGGGATTTGAGGTATCCGCCTCCTCCACGTCAGAATCTTCCCTAGACTCCTTCTCTTTGTTAGAAGTTTTCTTTCCTTTCCATCGCTTGGCCCTGTAGCTAGCGGATTCATCTTTTTTGATGTCGTCATTGAAACATCACTCATCATTGGTGTGGGACGAGCCCTCGTTGCCATCCGGGTGATGCACGCATGGATTATTGGTGATGTTGGCCCAATAATAGGTTTTACTAGGTTGCTCGTCTCCTCTACCTTGGACTTAGTAAGTTCCACGGCCTCGTCCCTGGCCGACTCTGCAGCCTCCTTGTCCTCCAGACCCGAAAGTTGCTTTGATAGTCGCGGTTTCCGGATTGGGTTTCTCTTCCGAGGTGTTCTTGCATTTCTGGGCCTGTTGTTGCTTCGGCTGTTTGGTCGACTATGGTTCAGCCGGTACGTTTAGCAGTCCCTCTAAATCATCATCGACATCTGCATATTTGCTTGCCATTTCTATCAGCTCCCCCAAGTCGGTAACTTTGTCGCACTTTATGCGATGACGCAGTAATCCGATTGGGAGTCCCACGATGAAGGGTTCGATCATGGTTTGGTCAGGAGTTCTTCATGTCGATCCATTGTCCGAGGTAGTCCCGGCAGGTTTCTCTGGGTTTTGGGTGCAACAGTGCAGATATCCGACCATGCAGGGCGTCATGTATGTACCCTCGAAGTTCTGAAAGAACGCACTTTGCATATCATACCAGTTGTGGATGGTGTTTTCCGGGAGTTCATTTAGCCATGATCGAGCCGTCTTCCTCAGCATAAGTGGGAGATATCGGGTCACGACCAAGCTAGTTCCTCCTTTGGCGATGTAGTAGGCCTGGAAGAAGTCCTGGAGCTAGGTGTCTAGCCAAGTCACACCGTCGTAGGGTTGAATATGCCTTGAGATAGCAAATCCCTCCGGGAAATCTGTTTGTCTTATGCGCAACCCAAAGCATTTTGGGCCCACATATATATTATCCGACTCGTATCACCGTGCCTCTATGTTTGAGTTGATCCGGTGCCTGGCATCACTTGGTGACAGAGAGCACCGTCTCAGATGTTAGCTACAACTACGGTGCCGTGGAGCCGGATTTCTGTTTCCTCCACCATCGCCTCTGCCTCGGTGCCCTCCTTGGCCTTCATGGGAGCCATTATGGGTGCTGCTTGGTGGAGAGGGTGGTGCCAGTGGGTTGTTTCCTCTAGCCAGGGCTTCATGGTGACAACCACCATGCCGGCTTGATCCGACAGTGTGTTTGTTGTCCCTTCATCCGTCATTTCCATCATTGTGATGGGGCTACACCAGACGGCTTGTGTGTCTAGGAGGGGGCATTCTTTGTCGGTTCTGCTCCTGACGTCGTGCTTTTTCTTCTTCCCTGCGGTTATTCGACTACCACCGGGGAGGTTGCTATTGAACCATTGCTGCTACGTCGTCTCGCTCTACGGTTGGGGCGATGTTGCTCCAACTACGTGCGGGTTTGTGCTGCTGTCCTGAAGATCTGGTTCTTGAATAATTGTCTTCCCAAGGGTCAGAATTGTAGCATCGATCCGGTTTCCACCGGGGCCTTGTATCTTGCTATCGACCAGTGTCTATGCGGCATTGGTCAGATTTAGAGACCAGGTTTCCGCTGCCGGACATGGCGACTTTCTGTTGCTCCAGGCCCTTGGTGAGTAGCTTCACACTTAGCTGGACCTAGTCTGGGCTTAGATTATTTGCTAGGATCTCTCGGTCCGCAGAAGTGTTTTCTACCGGCGTGTTATACACCCGGTTTCCTTTGCTATCGATCTAAGGCTGAGATCTACTGCGGTTGGGATAGGCGTTGCGAGTGCTTCTCCGAGGAACTCTCGGGCACCTAGAGTAACTACGTGTCCGTCCACCAGAGAATTTTTTGGGTCTGAGGGGATCAGAGCACCATTTGAGTCCTCCTCGTATTCCTCGGGTGATTACTTCTTTAGCTGGAAGATCCTTGGCCAGGATTTTATTCTTTTGCTGCTTTGCCTTGTTAGCCTTATTGGCACCAGTAGCAAAGACGGCTTTGGGTCCGATTCCTGGAGTCAATCTTCTATCAGTACTCTCGGACATCTGGACATCGGGATTATCTCCGAGATCCATATCATCATGTGGTTCAGGAGAGTTTTCTTCAGATCTTTCATCCATACTATTGTAGGGGCTTTGATCCATAGCCTCTCCTTGTTCTACAGCCTTGGAGTTGAGCTCCTCTTCAATATCTGCTTCAAATTTTCGGAATTATGCCGATGTCATGGACTCCTAAGGGGAAGCCGGTATGTCAGTGTTTGTTCCCATTGCACCCAACACCAAGTCGTTGTCGTCTTCAGCATCGGCAGAGCTGGATCCGGATCCAACATATCCGACGAAGTGTGATGCATGCACCCTGAGGTAATTGCGGCTTTCTTTGTTAGCTTCCTCAAAGCTTGTAACACCCCCGGGATCAGGGTTAAACATATCTCAGATCTTAGCCTGACATAAGCTTAACCTAGAGCTCGAGGATATTCGGTGAGAAATCGGTAACACAACAGTAACCCTGCGACACAAAATTATTACACCAAGCTCATAATTGACCGAAGAACCGAAATATTACAAGGAGAGGTCACTGACCACACACATCAAATAACGGAAGGCAAATTATGCTATTAAGTATAGCAAACTGAAAAAATGGCCTAAGAGGCCTGAAGCATAATGATGACGTCCTAGCCCATAGATTTCAGGCTGCCGGCCGGGAACCCCAAGCTACTCGTCGGTGTCAATGTCGTACGGAACTCGTCTTCGGGGGAACACTTACTCTGCTACAAAAGTATCAACAAAGCAATGATGAGTATAGGTTGTACTCCGCAAGACTTATGGCTGGTGGGGTTATTTTGCATAAAGCCATCTTTGTTTTGTAAAACAAGAGGGAGAAGAAACTCATCTAATCAGAATATTTTAAAAGGGGATAAGAGAGCGACATCTCCGAAGAATTGATCATCATATTTTGATATCCACCAAAGTAATCCTCATCTCACAACTAGGATCACCCCCTCGTACCCATGAGGAAGCATCCTTAAGCACACGTTGATCTGCCAAGTTTTACGATTAGGTTATAGTTCTCTATGATCTTCACGTTCGTTCCCAAGTCGTCCCGTGGACACGGATTTTCGAAAATATTAAACCCTCCAGGGGTGTACAACTTTACCCACACGTACCAACCGACTCTTAATGCCACTATAATTGAGCCCTCTTCCTTGGAAGGCTGGCAGAGGGTGGTTGGACACGACCTTTACCTTGATTTTGCCGAGACCATGAGTCACACCCTAAGGAGGATTCCACTGTAATGGGTCAAATCCCAAAGTAGGTCCCTAGAGATGTGAGGCGAGGTTGGTTTATCAAGGGTTCCGTCGACCCCAAGCAACCCCGGCCACGCTTACCTACCTGTTATGATGCACCTTCACCCGCCAAATCTTTCAAAATATTTTCTATGTATATGTCAAATGGAACACTCGAACTACGTGAGTCATGGAATATACTAGGCAAGTTAGTTACTCGTGAGGTTTTCCAGGCCCCGTGTGGCTGTACGCTCATCTTGGTCCGAGAGGCTAGAACTCGGGTCCTAGTGGTGGCGAGCATGGGACTGGAAAAACCACATCCCACCGTGGCCTCCCATACAAGCCTTAGCATGTTTAACCTTTTACCACTGATCTCACCTCATCAGTATACCTTGTTCTCCTGTCATACTAGATTCTCTGCATCTGATACATCATCTGGATGAACCAGAACTGACAGCTAAGCATGGCTAAGCAAGACATAGATAATAGCTCTAGGAGTGCACACAAGCCAAACCTAGCTATGCTAGGAGTAGTGTATCAGGTAATATAAGCTCAAAGGGAGTAATGCAACAGATAGGATACTCTATCTATTGATAAAAGACCACAATAGAATCGTATGCATCATGGCAAGAATGAAATACTTTCGAAATCGTAGGATTGTAAAATGGTGGGGATATGCTTGCCTTGTTTGTTAATAACCAATAAGAAGATCTTCGGAAGCCTTGTCCTTGACTTGATTACAGTTGGTCAAGTATTGTTCGTCGATCTTCGATGGTGTTGATGTCGGTCTTCGATCTCGATCTCGATATCGTATTCTACCGGCAAGAAGCAAACACCGGAAAGAAAGGGAAACAATCAACACATGGCATCGATGCAATTCTGAAGCAAGGATGATGAAATGACAAGTTAAATAGCACTTGAAATGGAACCCTAAGGCATGCTTGGTAATTTAAGTGGTGTCCGAGGGGTGCAAACGCTAGAATAGGGGAAACCTCGGAGTCACCTACGGGGGTTCACTTTTTTCTATAATTAAACTTGTAATTAAAGTTGTTGAACAATGCATTATTTTGAGTCTATTGTAAAGATTTCATTTTTCTAAACATTTTGATATATTATACACATTTGTCTGAGTTATAAATAACTAGTTATTAATTTTACAAGATTTAAACCATTTATGGAATTATTAAAAAAAATTATAAAACCTTTATTGCGCAAGGCTGACGTCAGCACATGCACTTAAAACCTTTTTACACTGGGGGTTTGGCTAGCCACTGTGGCTAACCGGTGGGCCAGGGCCACATCAGCAGCCACATTGACGGTCAGCGGTCAACGGGCCCGCGAGCCACATCAGCCTGACGCAACAGTGACGTCACCTTGACGACCACCGTCGGGTGGTCACCGGTGATGGTGGAGGAGGGTGCACGGGGCTGCAGGACTGGGTGCACTCGAACCAGCGAAGCAGGGTGAGCAGGATAGAGGCAGCGTCGCCCGGATTTGGTCACCGGAGCGGGTATTGCGGTGATGGCAGCGGCGGCAGACAACAACACACGACGCAGGGACAAACCAGAGAGGAAGGGGAAGCACGGAAAGGTTCGTAAGAACCGTGAGCTCACCCTGAGGCTGCTGCTGGTGACTATGAGGCGAGTGGTGTACCAGGGAAATGGCGAGGTTGACGGCGGAGCTCGTCGGGCTTGGAGAAGACGGGCTCGATTCTGGCGACTAGAGCCTTGCTCGCTTACGCTCTTCAAGACGAAAGATAGAGGAGGTCATAGCGGCATGCTCTACGGAGCCCGGGGTGGCCGGGTGTGACGGCCACAACGGCTCTGGTCAGAGCTAGGGTTTCGGCTAGGGAGAGGAAAGAGAAAGGGAGGTCGCTAGGGAGCGCGGGAGTGGATGAGGATAGTAGGGGCATAGGTGTGGGTCTTATCCTCTCCATGATCTCGACGGACGGTGGGGAGTAGGCGGCGGGGATCGACGGCGAGGCCGACGATAGCGAGCTGTGCGCCTGGTAGGAGGAAGACGACGAGGGAAGGGGACAAAGCGGTATGGGCTGGGGTGGGCTGGCTTGGGCCGCGAGCTGCTGCACGTGGGCGGCAGAGAGAGAAGAGGAGAGATGGGTCGGCTGGGTTGCGGCTGCTGGCTCCATTTTTTCCTGTAAAACTGTTTTCCTTTTGTGTTTTTCTCTTTTCCATTTGTATTTCAAATTCTTTTCTGATTTTGGTTATTGCAAAAATACTAGAGAGTGTATAAAATATGTAAAATATTGTAGGGCCCTTGTAATCCATTTGGGCTCCACTATTTTGGTGGTTTTCAAAATATTCAAACCCATTTTGAATTGTTTTTAAGAGGAAGGAGAAATAGCTAGAGTTTTAGGGTTTTGCATTCTTTTCTTTCATGCAATTTTAAAAGATGATGCTCATGCAATGCACATTAAACCCTAATTAGACATTAGCTAAAACTGGGGTGTTATAGATCTATCCCCCTTACGAGAATCTCGACCCGAGATTTCACAGGTAGGAAGAAGGAAGAGAACCAGGGTTACTCTAAGGATAAGAGGGAAACACACTAACAACGCACATAGTATCTCATGGTCAACTCATGATGGAGTGTTCAGAAATGACTCTGAGATGACGACATGAAACACATCAAGGTAGAGGAGGAATAACATGAGATAGGTTTCAAATTCTTAGATAGCTAGTCTTCATAAGGATTAATACCATGGAACTTCGGAAGAGCTTAAGCTTCTAAAAAGGAAAGCTTCCAACAAAAAGAACATGAGCATAGACTTCGAGAGTAGAACCTCTACTAGATGACTTAAGTAAAGCTTTTAGGTTATAGAGACATGAATAACCAAGATGTTGAACTACTTTTGATATAGAAGGATCACTCTTCATTCAACAGAAGGTTAAGATAGAAAGGTGTTTTGTGGAGAGGACTCGTAAGATTCACAAATAGCATGTAACAAGAGGAACTACTAATTACCAAAATCATAGTTACTCTTCGAACATGATCGAGAAACGAAGGAAACTCTTTATTCATCCAGAATTATCAACATCTTTGCCAAAGATCGTGATATCACTTTACATCACCAAGATGAATAAACAAGAAGATTCCTGATGACACGAGGAAAAAGAAACTTCATTCTCAGACTTCAATTACCTTGGCACAACATGATGCTTGCCAACATAAAGGGTCTGGAGGATCGACCGAGAGACATTTAGCAACTCTACTTTAAATGTTCTCCTTAATGATCAAGATACGAGACATCAAGTAAGGTCGGACTTTGAATATAAAGGAAACCATAAGCGTAACTCCTATAATAAATCATATAAGAAGCCTCATGAAGAGTGGTTGTTATTTGCTAATTCAAGAGAATTTGACGATAGGCCTTCTGACTAGTTGTGTCAACCATTACATCAATCATGTCGGACTTACATAGAAACCTATGTCAAAACCTTGAGGAACACCAACCTGTTGGAGATATGCCCAAGAGGCAATAATAAAAGTGGTTATTTTTATATCTTTGTGTTTATGATGAATGTTTACATCCCATGCTATAATTGTATTATAAGGAAACACTAATACATGTGTGTTTTGTAAACATAAAAGAGTCCCTAGTAAGCCTCTTGTGGAACTAGCTTGTTGATTAAATGATGATCATGGTTTCCTGATCATGGACATTGGATGTCATTAATAACAAGGTTATATCATTAGGAGAATGATGTGATGGACACACACCCATAGTAAGCGTAGCATAAGATCAAGTCATTAAGTTCGTATTGCTGTAAGCTTTCAAATGCATAGTAACCTAATCCTTCGACCATGAGGTTATGTTAATCACCATCACAGGATGGGTACTTTGATGACATCAAACACCGCTTCGTAACTGGGTGGTTATAAAGGTGTCATTGGGTATTCTGAAAGTATGTGTTGAAGCGCATGGACCAAGATTGGGATTTGTCCATCCATATGACGGATAGATATGCTCTGGGCTCTCTCGGTGGAATGTCATCTAGTTAGCTTGCAAGCATGTGACTGGGTCACAAGGGATGACATAACATGGAACGAGTAAAGAGTACTTATCAGTAACGAGGAAGAACTAGGTATAGAGATACCTACGATCAAACCTCGGATAAGTAGAATATCGCGTGACAAAGGGAATTGGTTTCGTATGTTAATGGTTCTATCGATCACAAAATCATCGTTGAGTATGTGGGAGCCGTTATGGATCTCCAGATCCCGCTGATGGTTATTGATCGGAGATGTGTCTCCATCATGTCTACATGTTCACGAACCGTAGGGTGACACACTTAAGGTTTGAAGTTGTTTTAAGTAGATATGGAATATGCGTTGGAGACCGAATGTTGTTCGGAGTCTCGGATTGGATCTAGGACATCACGAGGAGATCCGGAATGGTCCGGAGAATAAGATTCATATATTGGGGATCATTTTCTAAGTTAGGAAATGTTCCGGAGTGTTTGTATGGAGATTCTAGAAGGTTTCGGAATGTTCTGGAAGGTTCTAGAAGAGTTCTTGGTGTTTGCTTGAAAACCAAGAAAGGGTCAAAGGAAACCTTGTGGGGCGAGACACGGATTCGTGGGAGAGGAGGACTCCTCCCCCCTTCCCAACCTGCCGGCCATAGGAGGGGAGTCCTACTAGGACTCCCCCTCCCCAGGCGCGCCTCCCTCCTTTAAATAGAAGGGAGGGGGCGCCCCCTCCTAGCCCTCTCTCATAACAAGCTCTAGCCGCCGCCTCTCCCCTCTACCTTCGCTCTGCTCCGGCTTAGGCGAAGCCCTGTAGAATTCTCTCCACCACCACCACCACACTGTCGTGCTGCTGGGATTCTGTGGAGAAGATCTACTACCTCCGCTGCTCGCTGGAACAGGGAGAGGAAGGTCTGCTTCGACTCTGCACGTGTGACCGACTGCGGAAGCGCTACCGGAACGCGGCGCCGGAAGGATTGTCCACACGATCTTGAGATCGGCAAGTGATCGACTACATCAACCCCGAGATCTAATCTCGTAACGCTTTCGGTTCTACAAGGGTTAGTACAAGATCTATCTCGTTGCTCATGTCTAATAGATTAGATCTTGGCTTTTATCTGGATTAGATCTAGGTTTTGTTCGTTCTTGCGGTAGAAATTTTTTGTTTTCCATGCTACGAACCCATCAGTGGTATCAGAGCCTTGTCTATGCGTAGATCTGTTGCACGAGTAGAACACAATGATGTTGTGGGCGTTGGTGCTTGTGCCGTCTTTTGCTATGTGTGTACTTTGCATCTTGCGGTATGGTGGGATGAAGCGGCTTGGGATAACATTACATGTCATCGTACATGAGACTTGCTCCACGCTTGACGTGTAACTTGCTTTGCACAAGTGGCTTTGCGGGTGTCTGTATCTCCCATCATAGTATAGATCCAATCTACACTTTGCACTTGATAGCACTTGTATCAACGTTGTGGTTCAGTTTTGTAGGTAAGATCCGTTCTTATTCGAAAGCCCCAAACCACGTAAAACTTGCAAAGAAAATTAGAGGCGTCTAACTTGTTTTTGCAGGGGTTTTGTGATGTGATATGGCCATCATGTGATTGTGATTATATTTGATGTATGCAATGATCCTTGTTGTAATATGGCAACCGGCAGGAGCCTAATGGTTGTCTTTGATTCTGTTAAGACCTGTGTGTCTATTCATCTTATAATAGCTTTATTCCAAGTAGTTGTAATAGTTGCTGGTGATGATGGACAACCATGAAGCGGCGCCACTGACCTTGACGCAATGCTGGTGATGATGGAGATCATGTCCGTGCTTTGGAGATGGAGATCAAAGGCATAAGAAGAAAGGGCCATATCATATCACACTAATTATGAATTGCCTGTGATGTTAATCCTTTATGCATCTTGTATTGCTTAGATCGCGATGGTAGAATTATAAGATGATCCCTCTCACTAAATATCAAGTAATAAAGTGTTCGTCCTTAGTTGGCACCGTTGCTAAGACTCGTCGTCTCGAAGCATCTCGTGATGATCGGATGTGATAGATTCTACGTGTGCATACAACGGGTGCAAGCCAGATTTGCACATGCGGAAACTAAGGTTAATCTTGACGAGCCTAGCATGTATGACATGGTCTTGGAACACGGAATACCGAAGGTAGAGCATGAATCATATAAGTGTTATGATGAACATGAAGATTGTTCTTAGATGAAACTACATCTTCTCTCGTGAAGATCGGACTTGGTGTAGTGGACTTGGTTCGTGTAATCACTAAGACAATGTGAGGGATGTTGTTTTGAGTGGGAGTTCACCTAGTTAATTTAAGAATTAAAATAGAACTCAATTTATCATAAACTTAGTCTAAACTACTTGCAAATTTGTTGTAGATTATGGCAAATCTCTCCATCAATTTCAATGCGTTCCTAGAGAAAGAAAAACTTAAGAACAATGGAAGCAACTTCACGGACTGGCTCCATGGTCTGAAGATTGTCCTCAGGGCTGGTCAGATGACCTATGTGCTCGAAGCACCGCTAGGTGACCCACCTGCAGATGATGCCACCGATGACGTAAATAATGTTTACGCCACTCGGAAAAATCATTACTCCACAGTTCAGTGTGCCATCCTGTACGGTTTAGAAACGGAGCTCCAGAAGCGTTTTGAGCACCACGACCCGTTCGGGATCATTAAGGATCTCAAGCTCAATTTTGAGACTCACGCGGCCGTGGAGAGCTATGAGGCCTCCGAGAAGTTCTTTACCTGCAAAATGGAAGAGGGAAGCTCCGTTAGCGAGCACGTGCTCACCATGTCTGGGCACGCAAACAAGCTCCAAGAGTTGGGGATAACGATTCCTAATGAGTTAGGGATTCACCGTGTCCTCCAATCACTGCCACCGAGTTATAAGAACTTTGTGATGAACTACAATATGCACTGCATGAACAAGACGTTGCCTGAACTATCGTCCATGCTGAAAACTGCTGAAGTGGAGATCAAGAAGGAGCACCAAGTGTTGATGGTCAATAAGACCACCAATTTCAAGAAACAGGGCAAGCCTAAGAAAAAGGGCAACTTCAAGAAGGACGGCAAGAAAGCTGCCGCACCTGCTAAGAAGCCCAAGGCTGGTCCTAAGCTCAAACCGAAAGTGCTTCTCGCAAGGGTGCTGGTCATCGAAGCGTAATCGCCCCAAGTACACTGGCAGATTCAAGAACGGCAACATCAAGAAGAAAGGTATATTTGATATACATGTTATTGATGTGTATCTTACTAGTAGTCGTAGTAGTGCCTGGGTATTTGATACTGGTTCGGTTGCTCATATATGTAACTCGAAACAGGAGCTGCGGAATAAACGAAGACTGGCAAGAGACGAGGTGACGATGCGCGTTGGAAATGGCTCCAAGGTTGATGTGATCGCCGTCGGCACGCTCCCTCTACATCTACCTTCGGGATTAGTTTTAAATTTAAATAATTGTTATTTGGTGCCTGCGTTAAGCATGAACATTATATCTGGATCTTGTTTATTGCGAGACGGTTACTCTTTTAAGTCTGAGAATAAAGGTTGTTCGATTTATATGAGTAATATCTTTTATGGTAATGCACCTGAGATAAATGGTTTATTCTTATTGAATCTCGATAGTAGTGATACACATGTTCACAACATAGATGCTAAACGAATAAAATTGAATGATAATTCTACATACATGTGGCACTGTCGTCTTGGTCACATTGGAGTGAAGCGTATGAAGAAACTCCATTCTGATGGACTTCTTGAATCACTTGATTTTGAATCACTTGAAAGATGCGAAGCATGTCTAATGGAAATGACTAAGACTCCATTCTCTGGGATAATGGAGCGAGCTACAGACTTATTGGAAATAATACATACCGGTGTGTGCGGTCCAATGAGTGTAGCATCGCGTGGTGGATATCGTTATGTTCTCACTTTCACAGATGAATTGAGTAGATATGGGTATATCTACTTTATGAAACATAAGTCCAAAACTTTCAATAAGTTTAAGGAATTTCAAAGTGAAGTAGAAAATCATCGTAACAAGAAGATTAAGTTTCTGCGTTCTGACCGCGGAGGTGAATATCTGAGTTATGAGTTTGGCATGCACTTAAAGAAATGTGGAATACTTTCGCAGTTGACACCGCCGGGAACACGACAGCGTAATGGTGTGTCCGAACATCGTAATCGAACTCTCTTAGATATGGTTCGGTCTATGATGTCTCTTACAGATTTACCGCTATCATTTTGGGGCTATGCATTAGAGACAGCCACATTCACTTTAAATAGGGCACCATCTAAATCCGTTGAAACGACACCGTACGAATTGTGGTTTAGTAAGAAACCTAAGTTGTCGCTCCTTAAAATTTGGGGTTGCGAGGCGTATGTAAAGAAGTTACAACCCGATAAGCTTGAACCCAAAGCGGAGAAATGCGTCTTCATAGGATACCCGAAAGAAACAATTGGGTATACCTTCTATCATAGATCCGAAGGCAAAGTTTTTGTTGCCAAGAATGGATCCTTTCTTGAGAAGGAATTTCTCTCGAAAGAAGTGACTGGAAGGAAAGTAGAACTCGACGAGGTTATTGAACCTTCTCTCGGAGTTGAGAGTAACACAGCACCGGAAGATGGTTTTGTGCCGCTTGCACCAACTGGAGAGGAAGCTAATTATGTTGATCATGAAACTTCGAACAAAGTTACTGCTGAACCTCGTAGGTCAACGAGGGTTCGTACCACTCCTGATTGGTATGACTCTGCCTTGAACGTCATGTTGGTGGACAACACTGATGACCCTTCGACGTATGAAGAAGCTATGGTGAGCCCAGATTCCGACAAATGGCTAGAAGCCATGAAATCTGAAATAGGATCCATGTACGAAAACCAAGTATGGACTTTGGTGGACTTACCGGATGGCCGTAAGGCTGTCGAGAACAAATGGATTTTCAAAAGAAAAACAGATGCTGATGGTAATGTTACCGTCTATAAAGCTCGACTTGTCACGAAAGGGTTCCGACAAATTCAAGGAGTTGACTACGATGAGACTTTCTCACCAGTAGCGAAGCTAAAGTCTGTGAGGATTTTGTTAGCAATCGCTGCATATTTCGATTATGAAATTTGGCAGATGGATGTCAAAATGGCGTTCCTTAATGGTGACATTGAGGAAGAGTTGTATATGGTACAACCCAAGGGTTTTTTCGATCCTAGTGATGCTGACAAGGTATGCAAACTTCAGCGCTCCATTTATGGACTGAAGCAAGCATCCCGGAGTTGGAATCAACGTTTTGATAAAGTAATCAAAAACTTTGGATTTATACAAACTTATGGAGAAGCTTGTATTTACAAGAAAGTGAGTGGGAGCTCTGTAGCATTCCTAGTACTATATGTAGATGACATATTGTTGATTGGGAATGATATAGAACTTCTTAATAGCATCAAAACCTATTTGAATAATAGTTTTTCAATGAAGGATCTTGGCGAAGCGGCATATATTCTAGGCATCAATATTTATAGAGATAGATCAAGACGCCTAATAGCGCTTTCACAAAGTACATACTTAGACAAAGTTCTAAAGAGGTTTAGAATGGAAGAGAGTAAGAAAGGGTTCGTGCCCATGTTGTCAGGTAAGACCTTGAGTAAGACTCAAAGTCCGGCTACGGCAGAAGATAGAGAAAAGATGAATAATATTCCCTATGCCTCGGCCATAGGTTCTATCATGTATGCCATGTGTACAAGACCGGATATAGCACATCTTTGTTAGTTTGACTAGCAGATATCAAAGTGATCCCGAATGGAACCTTTGGACAGCGGTCAAGAATATCCTAAAGTACCTGAATAGGACTAAGGATATGGTTCTTTCTTATGGAGGTGATGAACAACTTGTTGTAAACGGTTACACTGATGCTAGTTGGAACACTGAAATAGATGACTCGAAGTCACAGTCTGGATACGTATTTATTTTGAATGGTGCTGCAGTGAGCTGGAGGAGTGCCAAGCAAAGCGTTGTGGCGAAATCTTCAACTGAATCAGAATACATAGCTGCTTCAGAGGCTGCACAAGAAGCCATATGGATGAAGGAGTTCATTACTGAACTTGGCGTGGTCCCCAGTGCGTTGGACCCGATGGCTATCTACTGTGACAACACAGGTGCCATAGCTAATGCACAGGGGCCAAGGTCACATAGCAAGCTGAAGCACATAAAGCTACGTTTCCATGCTATTCGCGAGTATGTCCGAGATGGTGACATAAAGATTTACAAAGTACACACTGATCTGAATGTGGCAGATCCGTTGACTAATCCTCTCCCTAGAGCAAAGCATGACCAACACCAGAACGCCATGGGTGTTAGGTATATTACCATGTAATCTAGATTATTGACTCTAGTGCAAGTGGGAGACTGTTGGAGATATGCCCAAGAGGCAATAATAAAAGTGGTTATTATTATATCTTTGTGTTTATGATGAATGTTTACATCCCATGCTATAATTGTATTATAAGGAAACACTAATACATGTGTGTTTTGTAAACATAAAAGAGTCCCTAGTAAGCCTCTTGTGGAACTAGCTTGTTGATTAAATGATGATCATGGTTTCCTGATCATGGACATTGGATGTCATTAATAACAAGGTTATATCATTAGGAGAATGATGTGATGGACACACACCCATAGTAAGCGTAGCATAAGATCAAGTCATTAAGTTCATATTGCTGTAAGCTTTCAAATGCATAGTAACCTAATCCTTCGACCATGAGGTTATGTTAATCACCATCACAGGATGGGTACTTTGATGACATCAAACACCGCTTCGTAGCTGGGTGGTTATAAAGGTGTCATTGGGTATTCTGAAAGTATGTGTTGAAGCGCATGGACCAAGATTGGGATTTGTCCATCCATATGACGGATAGATATGCTCTGGGCCCTCTCGGTGGAATGTCATCTAGTTAGCTTGCAAGCATGTGACTGGGTCACAAGGGATGACATAACATGGAACGAGTAAAGAGTACTTATCAGTAACAAGGAAGAACTAGGTATAGAGATACCGACGATCAAACCTCGGATAAGTAGAATATCACGTGACAAAGGGAATTGGTTTCGTATGTTAATGGTTCTATCGATCACAAAGTCATCGTTGAGTATGTGGGAGCCGTTATGGATCTCCAGATCCCGCTGATGGTTATTGATCGGAGATGTGTCTCCATCATGTCTACATGTTCACGAACCGTAGGGTGACACACTTAAGGTTCGAAGTTGTTTTAAGTAGATATGGAATATGCGTTGGAGACCGAATGTTGTTCGGAGTCTCGGATTGGATCCGGGACATCACGAGGAGATCCGGAATGGTCCGGAGAATAAGATTCATATATTGGGGATCATTTTCTAAGTTAGGAAATGTTCCGGAGTGTTTGTATGGAGATTCTAGAAGGTTTCGGAATGTTCTGGAAGGTTCTAGAAGAGTTCTTGGTGTTTGCTTGAAAACCAAGAAAGGGTCAAAGGAAACCTTGTGGGGCGAGACACGGATTCGTGGGGGAGGAGGACTCCTCCCCCCTTCCCAACCCGCCGACCATAGGAGGGGAGTCCTACTAGGACTCCCCCTCCCCAGGCGTGCCTCCCTCCTTTAAATAGAAGGGAGGGGGCGCCCCCTCCTAGCCCTCTCTCATAACAAGCTCTAGCCGCCGCCTCTCTCCTTTACCTTCGCTCTGCTCCGGCTTAGGCGAAGCCCTGCAGAATTGTCTCCTCCACCACCACCACCACACCGCCGTGCTGCTGGGATTCCGTGGAGAAGATCTACTACCTCCGCTGCTCGCTGGAACGGGGAGAGGAAGGTCTGCTTCGACTCCGCATGTGTGACCGATCATGAAGGCGCCGAACGCTGGCGCCAAGGATCGTCCACACGATCTTGAGATCGGCAAGTGATCGACTACATCAACCCCGAGATCTAATCTCGTAACGCTTTCGGTTCTACGAGGGTTAGTACAAGATCTATCTCGTTGCTCATGTCTAATAGATTAGATCTTGGCTTTTATCTGGATTAGATCTAGGTTTTGTTCGTTCTTGCGGTAGAAATTTTTTGTTTTCCATGCTACGAACCCATCACAACCATCATATCTGCTTGAGATTCAGATTTGGTTAGGTGGAACGACATTTTAGACTCAGCGTGTCCGAATAGAAAGTTTGCAACATTTAACAAAGAGGTAAAGTCATTAGATTCTCAAGACATGGGCTACAGTGTCAAGCTCCAAAAGACTGAGCTAGATTGCTAGACCCATGTAATAACATTTGTCGATAGACAACTGCACATACATCGAATACTTGCAACAAAATACAATTGTGTCCGTAAAGGGAACAAGGATAACTCTACTCGAACCCACGGCGACATCTTTCAACAACTGCACATGAATCGGAGAAGATCACTTCCAACATCCAGAACACATACTTTGAGATGACTCAAAGAAGGTTCTTGAAAGTTTTCCAACATTACTGCCAGATGTTCCATATGAATCTGTTCTAGCATAGAGAAGATAAGCATATTGTGGATGGGCTCAACAACAAACTTATCGATATACTCCAAGAAGATGGACTCATATGTTGTATGAACATGCAATAATATTGGTCAGACTAGAGGACATGAGGATGTACTCAAGTGAAACATCACAAATAGCAACATCATCAAGATTGTCCTTGGAACTGAGTTTGATTTGACGATAACCCAAATCAAATCAAAAGTGGGGAAGATAACATATCCACGGAGGAGATACTATATTTCTTCAGCACGAACAAAACTAGACATCCCTTTAAGATGAACTAAGTCAGATAGAACTTTTGTCTTACAATTCTCCAAGTTGTTGTTTAAGCTCAACCAACTAGTTCAGGGGTATCTAGTGCGGACCCTTGGAGAACGACGCAGTTCAGAGAACTTACTTCCTCCAGAACTTGACAACACGGTCATGTGGCAACAACAATACTTCTAGAAGACAACCATAATATCACGGACCACCGATATTGTAACACCCTCGAATTGGCCCTATGCAAGTTTTAGCGATTCCTGCCAAACCCGCATAGAAACGATTCAAGGACGCCCACCAGGCACTTGCGTGCGGGTGGAAAACGAAGTAATACCATTACACATTAGTCCATGATGGGACCCACAGAACAGATATATATACAACAACGACTCACTGAGTCAAGAATACAGATATACAGTACAAAGATCCAAATCACATTGAAATCGATACAACATCCGAGTACGGATAAGAAGCAAATTGAGCTAAGAGCCCTGAAGAATAACCAATGGCGTCCATAACCCTGCCCAGGCCAAGCTGGAAGGGTAACCCTGCTAACGACGTCGATCTCAAACCTGCTAAAACAAAAGGGGTGCCGACAAAGGGCAAAGGAAAAAGAGGAGCGTCAGTACTGAGGCCAGTACACGGTGAGGCTAGAATTCGGCGGTCCTCGCCTACATAGGTATGGTGGACTGAAGCGGCAGCGAAGCATGCACTAAACAACCTATAGAGACTCGATTCAACTGTTGGCTATTAGAGAGGGATAAGAAAGACCTATTCGGAACCAACCTTATACTAACACCAATCATACCCATCCTGGTATTTCCCCCTCGAGACCAAACGAGGAAGTCACACCGAGGAACTCACACAGTTGGCAGTTTTATTCATTCCATTAGAGTTGAAGCACTTACTAGTCAGATATAGATAGCATGAGTCATCCTGATAGCAAAAGTAGTGGGCAGTTTTAGTTAATCATTCAGTTGTAATTGCAGTACTTACTAGTCAGATACAATTAGCAAGTGACATCCCAAACCCAGCAGTTGTTGGCACTTTTATTTCATTCCATTGGAGTTGCGATACTTACTAGACAGGTATAACATGACACGATACACCCTAGTTCCACCAGTTGTTGGCACTTTTATTATCCATTCCATTGTAGTGGAGCTGATTACTAGTCACATATTAAGTCAAATTTATAGCACTACTTTAGTTATGCTTGTCTATGATCGAGATACTGTGCTCCAAGTCGTCCATAACCGCGGACACGGCTTTCAGAAAGATTTACCCTACAGGGGTGCACAAATAGCAACACACACACGATCAACCTCGGAAAAACCAAATCAAAACCCAACGAGGCTTTCACGACAAAGCAATCACAGGATTCATAAATTATTTCAGGGGGCCACCCCACTAAGCTACCCGCAACGAAGTTGGCCGGCTTCGAGACGGACCCAGGGTTTGTGACAATGGCTGTAAACGACTGGGAACCTGAAAGTGTGACTGGGCTTGTCGATACCGCGAAAACATTCCACGTTCCAAAACAGTACAGGTGCTCCACACACAATCGTAAATAAAGCAGCAAAGCATGGCATAAGTACAAGATAGTAATAAAGCCCCAAACTACTTTGTGGCCCCAAGAAATAAGAAATGAATCAAGCTCTGGCTAAGGGGGATCCATAGGGTCTCCCGGATGTGGATAGTGCGAATAGTCAAGGAACAGGTATCAAGTACTCGGGGCCTACGGGATACAAGTGGACATGAAAAACCAAATAGCATATATTGCCCACCGGTGCCTCTTTCGTTAGTTATCCCAGCAATTTAATAATTGTATTTAAAGTCATGATCATCTCCACCAATAAGCATGTGCCAACATTCCAACAACGGTGGAACAACAACGATGCGAGGCAGCACTTGAGCAAGCAACTACGACACGCAAGGCCGATATGATGTGTCCAAGGCAATATAGAGGCTGCAGGGAATATAAATGGTGCACGGAAACTAAAGCATCGCAACACGGATAGCAATAGATCAACAGGAGGAAGTAAAGACTATAAATGCAAAATAGGTAGAAAGGGGAAGATGCTCGCCTGGGAAACACTGCCGAAGGATCATATCCGGAGAACTTGTCGATACTCGCATCAACTCATCGGCCTAATCCTCGAAGAAGCAAACACTAGAAGAAACACCGGATGCAATATTTAATACTACGGCAAAAGATCCGGTATGATTATGATATGATGCAGATGCGGTGCAATTAGGCAGTATTATGAGGAACTGGGGTCCTGACAATTAATTAATAGGTTCCAGTTATTTAGATACCCCGCAATTTAAATGTTGTATTAACAAGGCAAAATATGGCATCGGTTCTCTACACAAATTTAAATGGAGTCCGGAATAAGACTAGAATAGCCCGCATATAGACTCCATATTTAATTTAGGTGAATCGACTATTTATCCCAACCCACCAGATGACATGTATGCAAGCATGATGATTTAATGATGCGACAGGTATATGTCATATTATAAAAATAGAGGCTTAGGGTCACACATCTGGGTTCGGAAGATCTTGGTTCCGGGGGTTCGGGGTTCGACAGGGATCGGTCTCGACGGGAACGTTCTCGGACAACGGAGTAGATCTTGTCGCATCAGTGGTCTTCGGGTCCGTGTAGACGGTCATGGCGTTCAAGGTGGAGAACTCGGCGTTTCGTGTAGGTGACCTTGGCGTCCGGTCCTCGGGCATCGGTGCAGGAAGGAGGTCTTGTCGTACCGGGGTCTGGGTGTCCTCGGATTCCGATTGGAGATCTTGGCGTTTCCGACCGGTCTTATGCTCGGGTAGAAGTACTTGTCGCACCATGTCGGAGTTCTAGGGGTACTGCTCGCCCGCGCCATTGGCACTCGGAAGATCTTGTCGGGGTTCTCGGCTTCGGGCTCGGGATGAAGACTTGGCGTCCTTATAGCAGTTCTCGGTATCGATGTCGGTCTCGAGTTGCATGTCAACGAGGTGGCCTTGTCGGTGTTCTCCGCGCTCGATAGATCTTGTCACCAACCTTGACGTTCAACAATGCAGACACGAGAAGTACTTGGTGACAAAGGCGAACGTCGAAGGAGGATCTCGCAGACGTGGTGGTGTTTGGCACCTCCAGCAGAGGAAGCAGCACAGGACGGCGAGAGCCGGAGGTCGAGGAAGGATCACCGCATGCAGGCGTTGCCATCGAGAGGAAGCAGGAGTCTCTGCGGGAGGGGGCCGAGGCGAGAGACGACGAGGATAAGGCGGGGCCTGCCGGGGTGATCTCCAAGCGGCATGGTTCGAGCGGGGGAGGCGGGGCTCGCGCTGGAAGACGAGGAAGCGACCGACGCGCGGGATCTCGGGGAGCATGATGGCCACGGACGGCGAGGAAGCTCGAGGCGCGGCGAAGAGGTTCTGGCGGGCAGGCTCGGCGGCAGCGACGACCGGGGTCTGGGAGCTTGGCAGCGAAGAGGGCCACGACGACAAGCTGCGCGCTCGGGAAGGGGCTCGAGCGGCAACGGGAACGCGCAGCCGGAGGCAAGCTCACAGGAGGCGGCGAGGGTGGGCTCTGGTGACGGAGGAGGCGACGAGGGGCACGTGGCGTGCATCGAGAGGGCGCGACCGACGTGGCTGGGCGGCAGCAAGCCCTGGCGGCGCTGGAACACGGGGCCCTGGCGGCGGCGCCACACGAGGGAGAGGAAACGAGTGAGGGGATCAAGAGGAGGCGTGGAGCACGTGGAGTGGGCAGGAAGGGGCGAGCACGGGTTGGGGTGGTGGCACGCATGCAGGTGGTTGGTTCGATGTGGGGTAGGTGGGACTTGGGAGTGTGAGCAGGAGGATCGGTCGGTGCAGGAGCATGTTGGTGGCCAGGAGCGTGTTGGCGTTGCGCTGCGCGCGCGGGCTGCCCAGGGGAGTGGCGGCGGGGTCTATTGGTGAGGGATGGGATTAGGGTTAGAGCTAGGGTTAGGGTTTTGTTTTTATCTGGGTTGTAGGCTGGCTGCTGGTGGGGCCTCGGGCCTGACCAGTGGCTGCCTCCCTAGTCAAAATATTTTTATTTATTTTATTTTTAAAAGTCGTTTGTAAATAGTTTTTAGACAAATAGAAGATCCAAAATAGACCGGGTTTTGATTTGAAATAAAGACAGGAAATATTTAGAAAATAAAGATTGGCTTTTAGAAAATAGTTTTAAGCAAACCATGCATGATGACACTACGATGCTCGAATGCAATGTGGCATGATGGCATGAGCATGTGGTCATGATGATGCACAAATATAAAAACAACACGCGATTTTCTAGTAGTGATTTTATCGGGGTGCTACAATTCGACACCACTAACAATGGATCTCGCCCTCGAGATCCGCCTCATGGTACGGGGAAGAAGGCTGATGATCTAGATCTTCCCGCTTCGTGTAGATCCTCACGACACCACTAACAAAGATTGTTGCTCCATCTTGAAAACAGCGACACCACCAGCAAGGGATCGTTGCTCACGTCCATCGAGAGAACTCTCCGGAGAACAAAGGGCGAAGGTAAAGGCATCAAAAGGTAAGGCCACCTCTATCTTCGATAGAAAGAGAGAACCGATGCATTCTCATCCACTTCAATGTACACGAGCAAATAGAGTGAGTAGTCGGCATGGGGGCCAATCCATCACGCACCCAAACTATTACTCCGCACAATCAGTAGAAAAACGTGCAACCATTCTCGGAATTAGACTGAAGATCTCGACAATCGAGGTTCGGAACAAAGGAGTGATGCAGGCTCTGCATCAGATCTGGCGTAGATGATGTCGTCGCGTCGGAAAACACTGGAAGGCACAAACAAGGAACAACGAATAGTACCACAGATAAAGGATCACTCAGATAGCATGAAGTCCGGAGGTAGAAACACCATTGCCAAAGGAGGAAACGAAACCCTGAAGGTACGACGGAACCCAACCACGAGAAATCCTGGACTTGAAGAAAGGTAAGAGAGCAAATTTAAAACACGCAAAGGTAAGAGGAGAAGAGCATAGAGGTAAGGAGTAAAAGCATACCTAATCAGATCTATCCAACCGATTTGGCAAAATAGCCTTGACACTCTATATCGACCGTTAGCTAGGTTATCCTATAGGCTGGACCAGTGGGGTATCACAACTGCTGAGCTCTGATACCACTCTGTAACACCCTCGAATCGGCCCTATGCAAGTTTTAGCGATTCCCTCCAAACCCGCATAGAAACGATTCAAGGACGCCCACCAGGCACTTGCGTGCGGGTGGAAAACGAAGTAATACCATTACACATTAGTCCACGATGGGACCCACAGAACAGATATATATACAACAGCGACTCACTGAGTCAAGAATACAGATATACAGTACAAAGATCCAAATCACATTGAAATCGATACAACATCCGAGTATGGATAATAAGCAAATTGAGCTAAGAGCCCTGAAGAATAACCAATGGCATCCATAACCCTGCCCAGGCCAAGCCGGAAGGGTAACCCTGCTAACGACGTCGATCTCAAACCTGCTAAAACAAAAGGGGTGCCGACAAAGGGCAAAGGAAAAAGAGGAGCATCAATACTGAGGCCAGTACACGGCGAGGCTAGAATTCGGCGGTTCTTGCCTACATAGGTATGATGGACTGAAGCGGAAGCGAAGCATGCACTAAACAACCTATAGAGAGTCGATTCAACTGTCGGCTATTAGAGAGGGATAAGAAAGACCTATTCGGAACCAACCTTATACTAACACCAATCATACACATCCTGGTATTTCCCCCTCGAGACCAAACGAGGAAGTCACACCGAGGAACTCACACAGTTGGCAGTCTTATTCATTCCATTATAGTTGAAGCACTTACTAGTCAGATATAGATAGCATGAGTCATCCTGATAGCATAAGTAGTGGGAAGTTTTAGTTAATCATTCAGTTGTAATTGCAGTACTTACTAGTCAGATACAATTAGCAAGTGACATCCCAAACCCAGCAGTTGTTGGCACTTTTATTTCATTCCATTGGAGTTGTGGTACTTACTAGGCAGGTATAACATGACACGATACACCCCAGTTCCACCAGTTGTTGGCACTTTTATTATCCATTCCATTGTAGTGGAGCTGATTACTAGTCACATATTAAGTCAAATTTATAGCACTACTTTAGTTATGCTTTTCTATGATCGAGATACTATGCTCCAAGTCGTCCATAACCACGGACATGGCTTTCAGAAAGATTTATCCTGCAGGGGTGCACAAATAGCAACACACACACGATCAACCTTGGAAAAACCAAATCAAAACCCAACGAGGCTTTCACGACAAAGCAATCACAGGATTCATAAATTATTTCAGGGGGCCACCCCACTAAGCTACCCGCAACGAAGTTGGCCGGCTCCGAGACGGACCCAAGGTTTGTGACAATGGCTGTAAACGACTGGGAACCCGAAAGTGTGACTGGGCTTGTCGATACCGTGAAAACATTCCATGTTCCAAAACAGTACAGGTGCTCCACGCACAATCGTAAATAAAGCACTAAAGCATGGCATAAGTACATGATAGTAATAAAGCCCCAAACTACTTTGTGGCCCCAAGAAATAAGAAATGAATCAAGCTCTGGCTAAGGGGGATCCATAGGGTTTCCCGGATGTGGATAGTGCGAATAGTCAAGGAACAGGTATCAAGTACTCGGGGCCTACGGGACACAAGTGGACATGAAACACCAAATAGCATATATAGCCCACCGGTGCCTCTTTCGTTAGTTATCCTAGCAATTTAATAATTGTATTTAAAGTCATGATCATCTCCACCAATAAGCATGTGCCAACCTTCCAACAACGGTGGAACAACAACGATGTGAAGCAGCACTTGAGCAAGCAACTACGACACGCAAGGCCGACTATCTATCAAGCAACAGGCAATAAGATGTGTCCAAGGCAATATAGAGGCTACAGGGGATATAAATGGTGCACGGAAACTAAAGCATCACAACACGGATAGCAATAAATCAACAGGAGGAAGTAAAGACTATAAATGCAAAATAGGTAGAAAGGGGAAGATGCTCGCCTAGGAAACACTGCCGAAGGATCATATCCAGAGAACTTATCGATACTCGCATCAACTCATCGGCCTAATCCGCGAAGAAGTAAACACTAGAAGAAACACCGAATGCAATATTTAATACTACGACAGAAGATCCGGCATGATTATGATATGATGCAGATGCGGTTCAATTAGGCAGTATTAAGCGGAACCGGGGTCCCGACAATTAATTAATAGGTTCTAGTTATTTAGATACCCCGCAATTTAAATGTTGTATTAATAAGGCAAAATATGGCATCGATTCTCTACACAAATTTAAATGGAGTCCGGAATAAGACTAGAATAGCCCGCATATAGACTCCATATTTAATTTAGGTGAATTGACTATTTAACCCAACCCACCAGATGACATGTATGCAAGCATGATGATTTAATAATGCGACAGGTATATGTCATATTATAAAAATAGAGGCTTAGGGTCACACATCTGGGTTTGGAAGATCTTGGTTCCGGGGGTTCGGGGTTCGACAGGGATCGGTCTCGACAGGAACGTTCTCGGACAACGGAGTAGATCTTGTCGCATCCATGGTCTTCGGGTCCGTGTAGACGGTCATGGCATTCAAGGTGGAGAACTCGGCGTTCCGTGTAGGCGACCTTGGCGTCCGGTCCTCGGGCATCGCTGCGGGAAGGAGGTCTTGTCGTACCGGGGTCTCGGCGTCCTCGGATTCCGATTGGAGATCTTGGCATTTCCGACCGGTCTTATGCTCGGGTAGAAGTACTTGTCGCACCATGTTGGAGTTCTAGGGGTACTGCTCGCCTGCGCCATTGGCGCTCGGAAGATCTTGTCGGGGTTCTCGGCTTCGGGCTCGGGATGAAGACTTGGCGTCCTTGTAGCAGTTCTCGGTATCGGTGTCGGTCTCGAGTTGCATGTCAACGAGGAGGCCTTGTCGGTGTTCTCCGCGCTCAATAGATCTTGTCACCAACCTTGACGTTCAACAATGCGGACACGAGAAGTACTTGGTGACAAAGGCGAACGTCGAAGCAGGAGCTCACAGACGAGGTGGTGTTGCTTTTGCCGGAGGAAGCGACAGACGGGCGGCAAAAGGTCGAGGAAGGACCACCACACGCAGGCGTTGCCATCGAGAGGCAGCAGGAGTCTCTGCGGGAGGGGGCCGAGGCGAGAGATGACGAGGATAAGGCGGGGCCTGCCGGGGTGATCTCCAAGCGGCAGGGTTCGAGCGGGGGATGCGGGGCTCGCGCCGGAAGACGAGGAAGCGACCGACGCGTGGGGTCTCGGGGAGCATGACGGCCACGTACGGCGAGGAAGATCGAGGCGTGGCGAAGAGGTTCTGGCAGGCAGGCTCGGCGGCAGCGACGGCCGGGGTCTGGGAGCTTGGCAGCGGAGAGGGCCGCGATGACGAGCTACGCGCTTGGGAAGGGGCTCGAGCGACAACGGGAACGCGCGGCCGGAGGCGAGCTCACAGGAGGCGGCAAGGGCGGGCTCTGGTGACGGAGGAGGCGACGAGGGGCGCGTGGCGTGCAGCGGGAGGGCGACCGGCGATGGCGGCAACAAGCCTGGGCCAGTCTGAACTGGAGCAGGGACCTGGCGGCGGCGCCATGCGAGGGAGAGGAAGCGAGGTGCGGGGATCGAGAGGAGCAGGCAGAGAACATGGGTGCGGGGAGCAGTGGTGGGGCCAGGGGCGTAGACAGGTCGGGGTGGCATACGCGCAGGGTGGTTGGTTTGATGTGGGGTAGGTGGGACTTGGGAGTGTGAGCAGGAGGATCGGTCGATGCAGGAGCATGTTGGCGGCCAGGAGCGTGTTGGCGTTGCGCTGTGCGCGCGCGGGCTGCCCAGGGGAGTGGCGGCGGGGTCTATTGGTGAGGGATGGGATTAGGGTTAGAGCTAGGGTTATGGTTATCTTTTTATCTGGGTTGTAGGCTGGCTGCTGGTTGGGCCTCGGGCCTGACCAGTGGCTGCCTCGCCAGTCAAAATATATTGATTTATTTTATTTTTAAAAGGCGTTTGTAAATAGTGTTTAGACAAACAGAAGATCCGAAATAGACCGGGTTTTGATTTGAAATAAAGACAGGAAATATTTAGAAAATAAAGATTGGCTTTTAGAAAATAGTTTTAAGCAAACCATGATGATGACACGACGATGGTCGAATGCAATGTGGCATGATGGCATGAGCATGTGGTCATGATGATGCACAAAAATAAAAACAACACGCGATTTTCTAATAGTGATTTTATCGGGGTGCTACAGATATGCCACTTAGTTCAAGAGGAAACTTGCTTTGTGAGGCAAGAAGACATAGTCTCAGAGCTTTGGCACAAGCCTAACTCTTTGACCGAGGAGAGTGCACTGGAATAGCAGACTTGGTAGCACAATCATCCTTTGCTTAGTGATAGGGTTAACCATCACACTAAAGATGACACAAATGTCCTTAGGGTTCAAAACAATAAGAATTGATAAGAATCTCAGGTAGACATATTATTACGCACACGCATCATTCACGAGCGCAAAATCTCGAAAGAAGGTGGGTAAAAATATGTAAGAGCATCGCCTCATTAAGGGAGTCATGAAAATCAATCATGACCGCTTATTACATAAGAGTGTGATACTCTAAGGTGGAACAGATAGAAGCTAAACATTGCCTCTCGATCTACGGATTACAACACTTTGACCTGGTCCAAGATACAATGAGGTACTATAGTTTGTTTCTCCTGACATCCTGAAATGGTTTGTCTTGACGGACCACAAGAGTATCTTGCATCGAAAGACACCAATGCACAATACCACTTGGCTACCAACTGATAGACAAAGGTCAGAAAACAACAAGGGAAAAGGAACATGCTCAGGATAGGATCCCGAGATGTGGATGCATAGATTAACAATCTTCCGATAACCGATGCATAAAAGGGAGAGGTGTGGCAGAGTCGCGAGTATAGATGCGAGACTCACGAGGAGTACTCTTGTCGTGATCTATTTGGTTCCATCACAGAACATTTGCCATAGCTAGTGGTAGGGGAAGTCCTTAATTGTCATGTTTCAATAGAGACAATAACCACAAGCTTGAAGGCTATACTTGAAGTTAGCCATCCTGAGGTAATGTGTGAATATTAACAACCGGGGATAATGGAATGGATCTTGGGTTAAATATTAGCTTCATGTACAAGATTCTCAACACCATAATCTAGCACAATCAGGGACCTTTGGTTCAAGTCCAAGGGTTAAAACCCGAGAAAGAGGTAACTGCTACTTGAGTGACATAGCGTGCACTACAAGATAGTAATAATGAGGTAGCTTCCAAGAGAAGAAAGAACTTCTGAAGTACCCAAATAAATAAAAGGAGGCATACAAGGCGAAGGGAAACCTCGAAGCCTAGAACAGAACACTATGGATCTGACAATATAATATTATAGGTTCCAAAAGATAGAGAGATCATGATTGAAAGGAATCTCTTAGCTGAAGCAGAGCAAAGTGAACAAGGAACACACACACTGACTCTAGAGAACTCTATACTAGGTCAACTGGCTGAGAAACGACATGCCAAGAAGGCACCTAAGCTTTGAAATACTAGAAGAGATATCAAAACTTTTCCAAATCAATACAAGGTAAGATGACCTAGAGTTAGAGCGATACCAGATAAGGAGAAAAATGAGCATACTAGAGTTTTCACAAATACTTTTCATCTTTGAAATAGTTTTCATAAGCACTAGACTCAACATCAACCAATAGCAAGGTTTTCCTATGGTTGGTACTGCTCTGATACCAAAAACTATAACACCCCCGTGATAAGGGTTAAACAAATCTCAGACCTTAGCCTGACATAAGCTTAACCTAGAGCTCGAGGATATTCAGTGAGAAATCGGTAACACAACAGTAACCCTGCGACACAAAATTATTACACCAAGCTCATAATTAACCGAAGAACCGAAATATTACAAGCAGAGGTCACTGACCACAAACATCAAACTATGAAAGGCAAATTATGCCATTAAGTATATCAAACTTAACAAATGGCCTAAGATGACTGAAGCATAATGATGACGTCCTAGGCCATAGATTCCAGGCTGCCGGCCGGGAACCCCAAGCTACTCGTTGGTGTCAATGTCATACGGAACTCGTCTTCAGGGGAACACTTACTCTGCTACAAAAGTATCAACAAAGCAAGGGTGAGTACAGGGTGTACTCCGCAAGACTTATGGCTGGTGGGGTTATTTACTTATTTTGCATAAAGCCATCTTTATTTTGTAAAACAAGAGGGAGAAGCTTGTCTAATCAGAATATTTTAAAAGGAGATAACAGAGCGACATCTCCGAAGAATTGATCATCATCTTTTGATATCCACCAAAGTAATCCTCATCTCACAACTAGGCAGGACCGGCTCTATATTTTGCAGGGCCCTAGGGCGAAGTCGAAGACATGGGCTTCCATGGATATATTGATATTACATATGTATATGTAAATATCCAATCACATATATTTAGTTTTTTCCTTTTTTCAAAAAGGAGAATATAACCCTGGCCACTGCATTGGTGATACACACGGCCTAAATGTTCAACATCTAGACCAATACAAGTTCAAGGAACACCCAAACTTTGAAGGCAACTTTTACGGTACCTTTTACTACTCCTGAAATATGACTAGTATAATTTGATCTAACGGTTTAGGAAGATTTAGCCTAGCAGGCCCATATAGTAATTCTTTAGAAGAAAAATAAAACCCACGTTGTTCATCATAATCTCAAAGCACGCAATTCCTATTTACAGGTAGGTTTCAATTCCAACTATTCTATTCTATTGCGAATTCTTAGACCTAATCAGGTAGTACTATGTGGATTTGACGGATATGTTCAATATCCAAAATTATCCTACCCAGCTAGGGCTTCTCATCCATGGCGGCCGCGTGGTGAGACTTCACGGGCAGCGGCGACGCGACGAGCCAGTACAAGGCATTCCTGTGACACGGCGGCGACGCGAAAAGACGCACAGGGCTGCTCCTTCAGGCCGCTGCCAGTCATGGCAGCAGAGTCCATGTTGTAGTGCAATTCTCGATCTTAGCGCCATCTCCATCTGCTCCACTGAACGTCTCTCCTCTTTCAACATAAAAGATTAATACACTAGTTTCATTGATTAGTACCAGATCGATTCTACTACTCCCTCCAATCCAAATTAATTGACTTTATTTTGTCTAGATTCGGACGTATCTAACACTAAAATATGGCTAGATACATCTGAATTTAGACAAATGTAAGTCAATTAATTTGGATCAGAAAGAATATGCACAATCCATCATATTTTATTTCCATCCCATGGTGGTCGGCTTTCGTCGTGTGTGATATCACCACGGCGTCGCGTGGCTGCCGTCAGCGTGGTAGCCATTGAAGTGAAATACCGGCACATCAAAAGATATCGCTGATTGCCGAGCTGTCGTGCCGCCGCTGTTTCTAACAATCTAGGCTGGGAATAACTTTTGGGATGGGGCCCGACTATGGCTGTCTAGCCTGCGATGCAGATTTCTTGACTAGTATAAATTGTATTAGTCTTATTTTTTAGCACTAGTATAAACTGTTAGAGGCCTTTAGATGCACTAAAATAGAGGGCTATTATTCATTTGAGGGTACTAAAAAAGAACTCTTGACTTCAAACAAACAACATATTTGCGTGGCCTCTACATCCAATCACGATCACAATAGCCCCTAATTGCCAGGCCTATGCTGATATGCTGGGCTGCTGCTGAGTACCTTTTTAGCCCAATACATCAATAATGCTGGACAGTGGTACATGGGAGGATGAAATCATGGGCCCCTAACAAGCATGGGCCCTAGGGCGTCGCCCATGTTGGCCATGGGTCAGAGCCGGCCCTGCAACTAGGATCACCCCCTCGTACCCATGAGGAAGCATCCTTAAGCACACATTGATCTGCCATGTTTTACGATTAGGTTATAGTTCTCTATGATCTTCACGTCCGTTCCCAAGTCGTCCATAATCGTGGACACGGCTTTTCGAAAAGATTAAACCCTCCAGGGGTGTACAACTTTACCCACACATACCAACCGACTCTTAATGCCACTATAGTTGAGCCCTCTTCCTTGGAAGGCTGGCAGAGGGTGGTTGGACATGACCTTTACCTTGCTTTCACCGAGACCATGAGTCACGCCCTAAGGAGGGTTCCGCCGTAATAGGTCAAATCCTGAAGTCGGTCCCTAGAGATGTGAGGCGAGGTTGGTTCACCAGGGGTTCCGTCGACCCCAAGCAACCCCGTCCATGCTTACCTACCTGTTATGATGCACCTTCACCCGCCAAATCTTTCAAAACGTTTTCTATGCATATGTTGAATGGAACGCCCGAACTATGTGACTCGTGGAATCTACTAGGCAAGTTAGTTACTCGTGAGGTTTTCCAGGCCCCGTGTGGCTGTATGCTTGTCTTGGTTCGAGAGGCTAGAACTCGGGTCCTAGTGGTGGCGAGCATGGGACTGCAAAAACCACATCCCACCATGGCCTCCCATAAAAGCCTTAGCATGTTTAACATTTACCACTAATCTCACCTCGTCAGTATACCTCGTTCTCCTGTCATACTAGATTCTCTGCATCTGATACATCATATGGATGAACCAGAACTGATAGCTAAGCATGGCTAAGCAAGACATAGATAATAGCTCTAGCAGTGCACACGAGCCAAACCTAGTTATGCTACGAGAAGTGAATCAGATAATATAAGCTCAAAGAGAGTAATGCAACAGATAAGACACTCTATCTATCGATAAAAGACCACAGTAGAATCGTATGCATCATGGCAAGAATGAAATACTTTTGAAATCGTAGGATTGTATAATGGTGGGGATATGCTTGCCTTGTTTGTTAATAACCAATAATCAGATCTTCAGAAGCCTTGTACTTAACTAGATTACAGTTGGTCAAGTATTGTTCATCGATCTTCGATGGTGTTGATCTCGGTCTTCGATCTCGATCTCGATATCGTATTCTACTGGGAAGAAGCAAACACCAGAAATAAAGGGAAACAATCAACACATGGCATCGATGCAATTCTGAAGCAAGGATGATGAAATGACAAGTTAAATAGCACTTGAAATGGAGCCCTAAGGCATGCTTGGCAATTTAAGCGGTGTCCGAGGGGTGCAAACCCTAGAATAGGGGAAACTGCGGGGGTTCACTTTGTTCTATAATTAAACTTGTAATTAAAGTTGTTTATAAATGCATTATTTTGAGTCTATTGTAAAGATCTCATTTTTTTTGAACATTTTGATATATTATACACATTTTTCTGAGTTATAAATAATTAGTTATTGATTTTACAAGATTTAAACCATTTAGGGAATTATTAAAAACAATTATAAAACCTTTATTGCGCAAGGCTAACGTCAGCACATGCACTTAAAACCGTTTTACACCGGGGGCTCGGCTAGCCACTGTCGCTAACCGGTGGGCCAAGGCCACATCAGCAGCGACGTTGGCAGTCAGCGGTCAACGGGCCCGCGGGCCATGTCAGCCTGATGCAGTGGTGATGTCACCTTGACGACCACCATCGGGTGGTCACCGGCGATGGCGGAGGAGGGCGTGCGGGGCTGCAGGAATGGGTGCACTCGAACCAGCGGAGCAGGGCGAGCAGGATAGAGGCGGCGCCGTCCGGATTTGGTCACCGGAGCAAGCACTGCGGCGACGACAGCGGTGGCAGACGGCGACGCACGACGCGGGAATGAACTAGAGAGGAAGGGGAAGCGCGGAAAGGTTCGTCAGAACCGTGAGATCACCCTGAGGCTGCTGCTGCTGGTGGTGATGGCGAGGCGAGTGGTGGACCAGGGAGACGGCGAGGTCGACGATGGAGCTCATCGGGCTTGGAGAGGACGGTCTCGATTCTGGCGACTAGAGCCTTACCCACTTGCGCTCTTCAGGGCGAAAGAGGTCGAGGCGGTCATAGCGGTGTGCTCTACGGAGCCCGGGACGGCCGAGAGCGACGACGACAATGGCTCTAGCCGGATCTAGGGTTACGGCTAGGGAGAGGAAAGAGAGAGGGAGGTCGCTAGGGAGCGCGGGAGTGGATGAGGACAACATGGGCATATGCGCGAGTCTTATCCTCTCCATGATCACGACGGACGACAGGGAGCAGGCGGCGGGGATCGATGGCGAGGCCGGCGACAACGAGCTATGTGCCTGGCAGGAGGAAGACGACGAGGGGAGGGGACGAAGCGATATGGGCCGTGGTGGGCTGGCTTGGGCCGCGAGCTGCTACACGTGGGCGGCAGAGAGGGAAGATGAGAGATGGGCCAGCTGGGCTGCGGCTGCTAGCTCCATTTTTTTCCTGTAAAACTATTTTCCTTTCCTGTTTTTCTCTTTTCCATTTGTATTTCAATTTCTTTTCTGATTTTGGTTATTTCAAAAATAACAGAGAGTGTATAAAATATGTAAAATATTGTAGGGCCCATGTAATCCATTTGGGCTCCACTATTTTGGTGGTTTTCAAAATATTCAAACCCATTTTGAATTGTTTCTAAGAGGAAGGAGAAATAGCTAGAGTTTTAGGGTTTTGCATTCTTTTCTTTGATGCAATTTTAAAAAATGATGCTCATGCAATGCACATTAAACCCTAATTAGACATTAGCTAAAACTGAGGTGTTACAAAGCTCTTGATGGTTTGGAGGATAGTGTCCATACTGGCGTTGCTGTGCAGCATCATCCGCCTTACAGTGTGCCTCAGAAGAGATTAACCTGCTCTAGCATCAGCAGAGCCGGAACTAGAGCTATTGCTGTGTTGATCTTCCTAAGATTTGACCTCATGGAGGAGATCTTCTTTAGATCCGATCTTCTCCACTATCTCTGCTTCAGATTCGGGCTGGGTGGGATTAGGATTTTCTGAGACTTGGAACTCTGCCACCTCCACAGACAAAGTGTATCTCGAAGCTTCTTCTGCCTCTATCATCACCACTGGGGTTGGTTGGGTAGGTTCAGCAAAACTGAGGTAAACATCGATCTCACCAAAAGACATGATTTTGTAGATGGTCACTGGTTCTCTAGCCGGAATCCAGGTCTCATCGAGAAGGACAAGAGGGACATCGCTGGTGTAGAGGACCCAATCGACGGTGATTGTCTTGCTGATTCCAATTCACACAGATTCCGCCCGGAACGCAGCTTCGAAAGTCACCTCCCCCATGGTGGGCGCTAATTGTCGTCAGATTGATGACAAGTATGCCATGAGGGAGTCCTGTAGGCATGGAGAAAGATGGGCTATGAGACGACGGTGTTCCGGGATGGTGAGAACACAAGCTTTACCTATGTTCAAATCCGCCTATGGTGGATAGATCCTACTCCTGCTAGCAATCCAGTAATATGACAGAGATAGAAGTACAGATTACAAGAGAAGTTTCGCCTGTGCGAGTAGAGGTTGTGGTTGTCGATGCCCTAAAGTTCTATCCCTAGGATGACCTATATAGTCATCCGGTCCTAGGGTTATAGGAGAGTCCTATCTGGCTACGATACAGAGTCGGTTACATAGTACATCTTGGACTACAAGTAACACTACAAGCCTAAGTCGGTAAGTTTTCTAGGCCTTCCCGTAGCTGGATGGGCTTCCATCTTCCCTCCCCGACTGGGTCGCCCATGAAGCATAGCTCTAGCCCGAACTGGGCCACCCTGGTCAGTGAGTCACAGTGGGTATACCCGAAAAGTATATCCCTAATAGTAGGTAAAATAGGTGTTCCAAATATTAAGTATGAATGATTTGATGGATAGATCTGTTTGTATTTTGGCATAGGAAATAAAATTTGGTAGCTTCTAATCCAGAAAAGTATCCTTCCATAGATCAGTCTAGAACATGATTGTTTTTTCCATCACCTAAGGTTTTTCTAGACATAGCTTTATAAAGATCTATTAACTTCAAATGATCTGTCTAGAAGAATGACCCCTCCATAAGATTAGCAGGTAGGATACCATTATTATAATATGAGCTGATAACCAGCTTCACCAATGGAATATCATGATTATTATAAAATTTGTCCATGTTTTTAGTAGTTCTGCATTATTTTGAATGTCCAGGTTTAGTAATCTAGCCCTCCTTGTTCCTTTGGCCTACATATCTTACCTTTGCTTGCTCATCGATGTCTTTCTTTCTCCACAAATAATGTCTCATGTATTTAATGACTTGGTTCTTCATTGTTGGGGGAATATCCATGTAGCACATAGAGAAAATTGGAAGAGAGAATAACATTGGTTTTACCATTTTATATTTTCCACCATAGTTAAGTAAATTTGTAATGCCACACAACCTTCTTTATACTCTATGCACCAATGGTAAGAAGTGTTCAAGAGTTGGCTTGGTGATGACTAAAGGAAGGCCCAGATAGGTAAATGGTAAGTTTCCTTTTTGCCAATTCATTGTATTTGTAAAGTGTGCTAATCTGTCTTCATCCATATTGATAGGAATCATGCTTGACTTATGATAGTTGACTTTTATTACAGTTGATAAAACAAAGGTGTTCAATAGTGATTTTAGGCAAATGAGTTGTTGATCATCGAGTTTCATCACTTGGAGAGTGTCATCTACATATAGTATCACTAGACAAATAGGACAGGATGGGCAGTCAAGGGGATGGATAAAGATTCCTTGAATCATTTCCTTATTCATTATGGATTAGAGTAGGTCCGCAGCAAGAACAAAAAGGAGTGGATACAAGGGATCTCTTTGGACGACTCCTCATTTTCAGTAATGTTTTCCTAGGTACCCCATTCAACAGCACAATAGACGTGCTAGAATTTAAAATCGTCTCAATCCACTTAATCAACTTTGCCCCAAAACCTATAACTTTCAGAATTTCCAAAATAGTACAGTGCTTAATGTTTTCAAAATCCTTCTCAAAATCCAGTTTGAGAATAAGGATTTCTTCCTTAGAATTATGACACTTAAATAAGTACTCAAAAGACCATCCAGGACAATCTTGAATGGATCTCTATTTGAGAAAACCATATTGGTTTCTGTGCACCAATTTTTCTATAATCTATTTACTAGGAGCTTGGTAATTATTTTTAGAAAATATTTAGCAAATAGACTATCCTGAAATCCCCAAGAGCTTTTGGATAATCATTTTTTGGTATCAGAGTACTATAAGACGAGTTGATGCTCCCTAGAGAAATATTTCTCTCATAGAAGTCATTGATAAGCATTTTTATGTCATCATCAATAATGGACCAACAGTTCTTAATAAATTCATTATTGAAACCATCAGTTCTAGGGGATTTGTCATTTGGAAAATATTTGACCGCATCTTCAATTTCCTTGTTAGTGAAGGGGACCTCTAAAGCATCACTAGTTTCCTTATCCATTCCTTATCCATAAATTTCTATAATGTTGAAGTGCATACTTGGATTATCAGTGTTGCCCATTCTTTCCTTAAAAGCATTCCAAAGGATTGATGCTTTACCGTCGTGATCAGTAATCTCAGCCTGGCTATCATTTTTGAGCATAAAGATATAGTTGTGTTTGTAATTAATTGTAGCTTTTGTGTGAAAGAATCTTGTGTTTGCATCTCCCAATTTGACCCACTTTATATTTCCCTTTGCTTATAGTAAGTGTTTGGATTTTGCAGCATTGTAATCACATGAACTTTGAGGATATCTCTTAAGTTTCATTCATAAATGCTCAAATTATCATCATTAGGGAAAGAGGGACTGCTATGGCATGTGATTAGAGCGCAAGTGTTCCCTATTTTATATAGGAAAACACTGGGCGGATAGACTTTGCTTTATGGGCCCTTGAGGCCTCACTTGCTCAAAATCCCAAAAGCCACAGAGGCTCACTCCTATGGGTATGTGATACATTCGATCCGGATTACGATGTAGTATAGCTTCTTTTTCCCTAGTAGACCTAGGTTATCGAATCCTCGGGAAGCGAATGCGTAGTGAAGTTACTTTAACAGACCTTCGGGAGTTTTAGAATTCCTTTTGTGTTTTTACCGGACCAATAGTTTGCGTCTTTTTGTTGTTGTCGATGATGGAGAGAGAGAGACTAGGGCGTTTGATTTCACCTGTAGCTGTGCAAAACATCTGATGGGAATAAAAGATAGAAATAAAGTATACATGTACTTGTTGGAGCAAGATAAATTATATGTACAGTGCATCCATAATTGCTATTGCCTCCGCAACCGCTTATAGCAATAACTTACTAGTCTCATCCATAGAAGAAAGAGAACTAATGATATGCATAGTGATGTCACTATTAATCCCAAGTAAATCCCTCACATACAACCGTACTACCCCTTCTATCACTGGGGTTCCAACCTGCAGATCAGTCATTACTCATACTCCCTATACCTGGCTCAACCCTCGGGGTCTTGGGTACCTGACAAGTCCCTGGATTGAGGCAAGAGAGGATACAATAATCATCATGTCATACAAACTAATACATGATCCCATCTATGATAAATAACATGCACAAATGCTACATGGCTAGGCCGAAGCCCTTAGCCCAAGGAGAATTAATCACACATAGAGATGAGATCAACAATCACAAACATTGTAATGAAAATCATAAGATCGATAGCAATAGTCTTACAATGTCGCCAATCAAAGAAGAGATCTACTATTACAAGTGGTGGAATATGGCTATGGAGATGGAGAAGGGTTTTGAGATCTGGAGGCGGCTGGTGATCTGTGGCAGAGACTTTTGGACGAGGCAGAAGCTGTGAGGGGGCCTTTTCTCGTTGCCCGAGGCTTCTTTATATAAGGGTCCCTTCACGAAAATTGTTCTGTTTGACCTAACGGTGGTGGCACCAACTATACGACCAGAGATTTATGGCCAGAATTTTGCTCCGGTCGTATAGTTGGTCGTTAAAGCGTCTGCCTCCACGTCACGACTCTTGGTTTCTTCTGGTTGTTGGAAATCTCGTAGCTTTGACTTTAATGTAGTGATTCCCATCTTCAAACGACATTATCTGCGCAGGAAAAATATAAAAAAAAGGATTGCATACCCCTTTAAATATTAGGCATTAGTGGCAGGGTTTAGAGAGATATTTCATAAAAAATATGAATAATATCTAGTTTAAATGTGGGCGTAGATGGCTATATTTTAGAGCCATCAGTATGTTCGGTGGGTCCAACTACTCAGCTACTCGGCTAACTCCCGGTTATTCGTTTTCATCTACTATCATAAAAAAGTCCCCAACGCATATTAATATCAACGGAAACAAATACACTTTTATTGACAAGCCTCGATGATAGCCGTACAAGTGGATTAAGCCCTAAAGCATGCATTGGCACCATTCAGCGGGACGTGTTTGACCATTTGCCTACATTTAATGACACTTATAATGGACGGAGCAATGGTGAGTGCCTCCATTTCCCAAGCACGACATTAAAAAGTTCCTTTATTACGCAAAACCAACCACGACACAATTATGTGCCGGTAATACCTCGCATGGCGTATCCTCAGCCACTGCCTAAAACTGGTGCCGTGAATGTTGATCCACCGGGTAACAAAATACTTTGGTCACGAGCCGCCCAAAAAAGTGAGTCACACGGGGGGTGTATTTATGTAGTGTGCCATGAACGGAGTTAGAGCATTGTTTTCACCGACAACTGTGCCTCCTCAATCCTTGTCCAGACTAGATGTGGGATCAAGGCCACCACAACCAGCCGACCGACCACCTCTAGTGAAATAGGAGGCCGCCACCACCACCACCTCCGACGAAAGAGGAGGACACCACCACCACACTAGGATCAAGTTATGAGGGTAATTCTAGTTAGTATGCCACTTCTTTCGTTCAAGGATACAGAAGGGTCCAATGTACCTAGGCGCAAGCTTCCCCTTCACATGGAAGTGCTGTATTCCTTTGAGAGGGGTTACCTGGAGATACATAAAATCTCCCTTGGTGAAGGTAACATCACGATGTTTAGGGTTAACGTAGCTTTTATGGCGGGACTGGGTAGTTTTAAATCATTCTCGAACCAACTGAAATCTTGGTCTTATGCTTTGCGAAGAGTCTCACATCTGAAGATTTTCCCTTCTCCGGTCACAGACCAATTGAGTGGGGTTCGGCATTTCCTTCCGTAGAGGAATTGGAAAGGTGCCATACCAGGGTTACCTTAGTAGCTATTGTTGTATGAGAATTCAACATAAGGTAGGAAATCCTCCCATTTTGTTCTGTAGGATATAATACTAGCACAAAGCATGTCCTCTAAAATCTAGTTCACATGCTCACTCTATCCTCCGATTTGGGGATGGTAAGTTGTGTTGAAGGACATTCCATTTCTTCGTGGACTTTATTCTATAATCGGGAAGTGAACTGGGCACCATGATTGCAAACTACCCTTTTGGGTGCTCCATGGAGACTAACAGTTCTGACGGTATACAACTCAACAAGTTGTCTTCTAAGTCGTACTGATAGGAATGAAATGATTGACTCTAGAGAGTCGATCAACTATCATCCAAATGGACTCATGACCATGCTTGGAACAAGGTAGTCTAGTAATGAAATCCATACCAACTTCATCCCATTTACATTCGGATACCTTAAGAGGCTGAAGAAAATCGGTAGGGCGTTGGTGATCTGCCTTAACTCTCTAGCAATCATCACATTTCGCGATGAAATAAGTGATGTCATGATTCATCCCTTTCCACCAAAATAGTTCCTTCAAGTCTATCATGTGATTCCTTCTAGATCACATCCTCAAGCTTAGATTTTGTGGGGCACGCAAAGGCATCCTTTGAATCTCAGGGTTCCAGTGGAGTCTTTGGAGAATCCAACAAATTTTCCAGATGCAATTTCTAGCTTTAGGCGGTGAATCTCGGGGTCGTCCTATTGGGCTTCTCGCACTTGTTATGCTAGAGTGGGTTCAAGTTCTAGGGCAGCAAGGTATTCGTGGGATACGAGTTCAAGTCCAAACTCTTCCATTTCCATATATAGGTCGAGTTGTTGAAATTGGATGAGCGAGTTGAGTACACATGGATTGTGGCTGAGAGCATCGACCATAATGTTCACCTTCCCGGGATGATAATTGGTCCCTAGGTCTTAATATTTGATCAAAACGATCCATCTTAATTGCCTCATGTTGATCTACCTTTGAGTGAATATATACTTCAAACTTTTGGGATCGGTGTACATTTCACTTTGCTTGCCCATGAGGTAGTGCCTCCAAGTTTTCAATGCAAAACCTACGGCAGCTAGATCCAGGTCATGAGTGGGGTAGTTCTCCTTGTGGGGTCAGAGTTGTTGAGATAGGTAGTACACACGCTTCCCTTCTTGCATAAGTATTCCATGCAAACCTAGGTATGAAGTATCGCAATATACTTCTATTTTTTGGTGATGTCGGGCATGATAAGAATTGAGGCTTTCATCAACCTTTGCTTGAGTTCTTTAAAACTCTTCTCGCATTCGGGATACCAGAGTTAGGTCATGGGTTTGACAATTTTGAAGAAATCCTTGACAAACTTGCTGTAGTAGCCAGCTAAATCAAGAAAATCATGAATATGAATGACGGCAGCTGGCGTCTTCCACTCCACAATGGACTTGATTTTTGAAGGGCCAATGGAAGTTCCTCTGGTGGATAGAATATATCGAAGGAATCCAAATTTCTTAGGCCAAAATTCACACTTACTAAACTTGGCATAAATCTGATGTTCCCAGAGAGTTCCGAGAACAGTATGAAGGTGATACTCATGCTTTTATTCTGTCTTGAAGTAGATAAAAATGTTGTTCAAGAATACAACGATGAACTTGTCAAGTGTGATATAAATATCTTGTTCATGAGGTTCATGAAGTAGGAAGGGGCATTGGTTAGGCCAAACGACATCATGGTGTATTCATACTGTAACCGGTGGTGAAGGCAGTCTTGGGAATGTCTTGCTCTAAGACTATAAGTTGGTGATAACTATTCTGGAGATTAATCTTGGAGAATACTTATGCTACATTCATATGATTGAATAATCACACCTTTTCGACAAAATAAAACAATGAAGACTCTTTTCCAAAAATGTAATATTATATTTAGGTTAAGGTTTGTTGTAGCTACATAACCACATTATTTACTAATCACATAACAGAAGTACAAAATTATAACTTTATTTATCAAACATAAATTGCCCGCTAAGAATGATGCCCTCGTGTTTGTGAGGGCACTGTGCTAGTTAGTACTAAGAATATAAGACTTGTACAGTGGTATATACCTAAACTAAATGACTAGGCAGACGCCCCATTGTTCTTCAGGGAAGCCCATCAAAGCAGATTTTTTTGAACCATGCAAGAAAAACTAAAATTTGTAAGATTCACATGTGCTCCTGTTTATTTTGTTAATCGCTTCGCAGATCAAATGGCAGCGCATGTTGGCCTGAATATGATATCCCTGCGCTCTCACTAATTGCAATAATTTGTAGTAGGAAGAGCACAACTAGAAGAGTACTTCAATGCCCCCCCTAACTCGAACTTGAAGGGGTATCCCCGTCATCCACCTTTTTTTCTCTAGCCTGTCCTAGCCCATATCCAAGCCCTGTATAACCCATTCATATCCCGTGTACTTATACAGTATGATATATGACACCGTTCCCAAGGAGAAAAAACTACAAACACAACCCTACGACCAGGTCCCACCTGCCGATCGCCACAACTCCATCATTCATGTAGTTCCCTCTACCCTAGCTGTTGTCTTGTCGGTGATCTCGTTCTCGGAGATCTCCTTCCCAACGATCTCGTCCTCAGCTATCTCGTCCGACAGCTGCACCCGCGTGAACCTCCGGCACCCCTAGGTATGACATCTCGCCTCTCCCATTATTCTTGCTCGTTGCAGCTGAGAACAAACCACCACTGGTTACTAGGTGGTGGTGGTCGTCGGTGACCTAACTACCCAACAACGAAGGTTAACACGGATCTGGATCCAGTAGAGGTCCTCTTAGCGTTCCATAGCGATTAATCATGGGGCTTGCGGTTGTCTTGACGTACCACATCGCTGAAGGCCGCTCCGAAGGTGGTGAGAATCCATCAGTGCTCGTAGGTCATTGGCGTCGGCTGTGTGCAGGATTTGGACATCCTCGGTGGTGGTAGTTTCACTAGCTAGGGTTCAACAGATGATATTAATTAATAATTTATGTACTAAACCGGTGCTCATTTTGGCAAATTTTCATGTATATTTATCAATTGGTTTGCCTGTTGACGATACTTATTAATTGTTGTAGGAAATGACAGACAGTGGGTTAAGTGAAATTGAGGAAGATATGGAGTCTGTAGATAAGGTGATGATAAAAGACTGGATTGATGATTGGTCAGAGGATGAAATTTCAGATCACGGAGATTTGTCGAAGAATGGGGACGAAGAGGAAGATGTTAATGTGAGTGGCATTGTGATGTTTTATTGTTTGATGGCTTCCAATATCCAACATCATTAAATCTTTGAATTTAATGTTTGTAGATGGACTATGATGATAATATTGATGACAACAATTCCGAGGTCTCGCATGAGGATTACATTAGCCAGGTATGGATAATGCAATTTTATGTTGTCATGGTATTTATGAGATGATTCCATCAAATGATGACTTAGTATATCTTTGTGTTAATTTGTGCAGCTAATTTCAGCTTCTCATAATGCGTATGACTATTACGATGAATCCACCGAGGATACAAACATTGATGGTGATTCAGTAGATACATCGGATGCTAGGGAGTCATCATCAATCGACATGAGTGTGGTATGCACGTAATCAATATTTTATTGAAGTAATGTTTAATCATAGCAATGGTAATCATGTATTTGTAATGACTGTGTAGGTGATCGAAGATAAGGGGAGAGAGAATGTCCAAGATACTACACATGCAGATGATAAGTGAGATATGTTCACGAAGATAAGAGAAATGACATTTGTGACTGAACCAACTGCGTATGATTTCTACAACAGCTATGCTAGAGATAATAATTTCAGCAGTAGAAAGGATATTGTCAGGTATAGCAAAGGTGTGGAAACTAATTTGTGTTTGAGGCAGTTTGTGTGTTTGAGGGAAGGGAAACGTGACATCAAGTTGATGACTGGCGAAGGACGCACTAGGAAGCTTAGACCTGAGTCTCGCTACAACTTTAAAGCGCACATGTCCGTGAAGTATGATAGAAAACTTAAGGTTTGATATGTATCAAGTTTTGAGGACAAGCACAACCATATGTTAGCAAGAACGGACGAAGTACCTTTTCTTTGGTCCCACAGAAAAATCAAAGAGTACCAGAAAGCTGAGATATTGTCAATGGGAGCGGCTGGGATTAGAAAGCACACGATCATTGATAGCTTCATTATCAAATCATGGTACAGAGGCATTCAGTTTACGAGGCGCGATGTGTACAACCTTTGCTCCAAGGTGAAGAAGAAGTTGCTTTCGAAAGGTGATGCTGTCATAGCCATAGGAATCATGGCTAGTAGGAAGGAGAGGGACTCTAGCTTCTTTTTCGAGTACAAGTTAGATAAATATGGACAACTGAATAGAGTGTTTTGGTGTGACTCTCAGTCTCGTGAGGAATTTGGAGACGTGGTTGTATTTGACAACACGTACAACATGAATTGCTATCATGCGCCATTTATACCTTTTGTTGGTCTCAACAATCACCGGAAGACTACTGTTTTTGGTTGTGCTATACTTTGGGACAAGACGAAAGAGACATATGTGTGGCTGATGCAAACTCTTTTGAGGGAAATGTGCCAAAAGATGCCGAAGAGTGTAATCACGGACGCCGACACTGCGATGATCATAGCAATTCATGAAGTCATGCCAGATGTGTGGCACCGTATATGTACACGGCAGATATAAAAAATAAGAAGATTCACGTCAGCCCCAAGTCCTTGAACCAGTTCCGAACTCTTCTGTACTACTCCACTTCCTCGGCAATATTTGAGGAGAGATGGCATGCGTTTGCTAGAAAATGGCAGTCAAAAAAACCAGAGCTTGGTTGAGGCAGATGTACAAAAAGAGGAGACTGTGGGCTACAGCATATCTGACAGAGGAATTTTGGCTAGGCATGAAAAGCAACCAGATGAGTGAGAGTTTGAACTCTTGCCTACACCTCCACCTAGATGGAGAAATGACCTTGGTGGATATGATTTTGCACTATGAAAACGTTGTTGTACGTATCCGTGAGAACGGACCACAAGGTGACTGCACGACCTTATAGACTTTATCGGTGCCAGTTACTAGTTCCAGGGAACTTGAGGTCTCTGCTTCTCACGCCTTCACTCCTGCAAACTTCTATATGTTGTAATATGATCTTAAGAAACTTGGCGGCTTGAAGATTGTAGGTATAAATACTAAATTAGACTCACAAATGTTCGTTGTGGCATAGAATAATAACCGAAAGAGAGAAATCCGCAGAATCTATGAGGTGTAGCTGCAGGAGAATGATTCGAAAGGGACTACCTTGCAAACACATATCTATGTATTGAAGCACCTGAAAATATCCGAAATACCAAAGTGTTGTGTTCTTCGTCGATTTACGAAAGAAGCAAGGTTGGGACTACCCGCGGGACGCTCAAGCGATCTGTTTGGATTTGGTTGGACTGGGGCAGGAGAAAGAATGAAATACAGCCAGGTGAGTGTGCTAGCATCAGAAGCTATGCACGCGGCATGCAAACACCCATAATTGTGGGATCAATTATAGTAAAGTTTGAAGGTCGTGATAGCTAAGAGCCATGAGTATGATCTGTTACACAAAAAATTAACTAAGGATACAAGTGATTTTAGTAAGTATGCTGTTGAATATGTAGAGGATGACAAAGGCAATGTAGTTGCAGTTAAAATCCTATTAAAGTATCCACCAAGGGTATGACAAAGGTAGATGAGAACTGAGTTGTTTCCAAAAATGGTAGACCACTACCATATGACGAGCTGAAACGCATAAAGTGCAGTGCTTGCAAAATCTTAGGACACACTAAACGTAGCAAGAGTTGCAAAGAATATAATAAGTAAGTGTTTTTGTAGTTTGTTGATCATAATTATTTGTAATTGTCATTCATTTAGTTATGCACACTGTTATCGATTGCAGAAATGCGGATCGTGTGGAGGAGTAAAGGACTTCCATTCTGTACTTCTGAGAAACAAGTTTTTATTTGAACGAACTGTTTATTTAAACAGGTCTCGCTTTTGGATGAAGCTTTGATATCTGTAGAACATTCCTCCTACTAGCCTATTATACATGTTTCAAAGCTACTATTCATATATTTGTGATGTACTCTTCAGTTATGTTATTGCTAAACACTACAAAGAAAGTGGTTCTGAGTGTATTAACGGATTTAGATGAAACACTATTTCTTTTGATTAGGTAATGATTGGTGGTTTTATGTGAATATGTGGTGCTTACATGCAACACTTGAGGACATTCATATGTACAGATTAGAAAAATTGCACTAGATAGTGGGTTCGATTATTTACAATCACGAAGGTGTTTAGTTATATGAATCGTACTAATTAATCTGTGGGTTGATGCATTATTAAATGTAGTGATCCTCGGCTGTCTATTGAGGCAGAAATGGAAGCAAAAAACCACACAGATTCCTGGTAATGTTATCTAAAAACTACCAACACTACCACCTCACAAAAAATGATGCAGATTCCTATCTGATCTCTGGTCTCGGTTGAACTCCTGAGGCCCCACTGTAAGTGCTGACGTAGTTAATTGGCCGGTTAACTAGGGTTAGGGGATGCACTGCGCCGAACCAATTAATACCAGCCTGCTCAGAAAGAACCAGGATGATCTTCTTGTCATCTCAAGCCTGCTCAATCTGTCGCCCTTTCCCCACTATGCTTCCTCCAACGCAGCCACGCCTGCCACCACTCCGTCCCCATCATCGCCATGCCTTCCTAGAACGATGGAGAGACGAGTAGCCGCAACCTGCTATCCGGGTTCTCTGAAGGGCAGGACATTAGTCCCCATCCTCTTGTAAATTTATCGCTAGGGTTTCTATCTTGTTCCAGATTTCTTTGATTTTAGTTTAATTTCTTGCTTTTCCATGCTGTTAATTAGGTGCCCGAAACCATATTTGACCCTAATTACACCGGCACTGAGGACATTACGAAGAGGTGTAAGCACGACATGCCGACGCACAAGTATGTTGCTTTTGAAGGTGCAGACACTGGCAGAAAGTTTCTTGGTTGTGGATACAAGGTCGGTTACTAGTCTCATTGTAGGAAATATTAGCTTGCTTAATTAATGACCTGAAATTATTGAATATTGCTTTGCTTACTGAAATTTGATTTGCTTAGTTCATTTAGATGCATTTTGCTTACCATGCTTACATAATTAACAAACAATAGTAACATTGCAGTACCAAATGTTGTGTAGGAAGAAGGCATTTGTGATGCAATGCACTGGATAGATTTAGAGTGGCCAACTACATTGAAACATGCTTTGCTCAATCCGTGGGATATGTATGAGGATGAGAAAGACACAAGGATCTCCAAAAATGTGGAATATGCAACTGCAAATTACCATCTTGTGTTAGAGAAAAGGCAATTGGAGAAAGATAAAGCTAGTCTTCTCAAAGAACTTAGTATGATTTTTCCTTTGTCTGAGTTGGATAAAACAAAAACTCATGAACTGGAGCTTGAGAAGGAAAATAAGGAGAAGGCAGAAGCACAAGTTCGAACTTTGAAAGAGGAAAAGAAATTGGAGTACTGTGTACATGACCTTTTCAAGGCACTCTCAAAAAAAGAGATAAGTTGAAGCAGACCTCAGATTATGTGGAGAATGAGTTGTGGTTGTAATGAGTAATTGAATTAAGTTTGATGTTGAACTAAATAAGTTGTAGCATTGGATATTTTGTGTGTCTGGTTGTTGAACTATTATGGATGATTGTTTAGTGTACCAAATATTATTACGTTATCATGTACCAGATATATGTGTTTAATCTAGGTTAGAGTTGTGGAGGGATAGTTATGAGGAATTTACTCCATGGCATAGGAAACATCTACTGCGATAGAGGATTTACCTCAGATTTCTGCCACGGCAAGATACAACAGGGGTACGTCATAAGTTTCCTTAGCCACGACAGAGGACTCACCTCAAAATTCTGCCACGGCAGGATACAATAGGGGCACGGCAGATCACCTCACAAACATGACACGACAACATATATTGTGCGCACACATAAATTATTAAGCAAGGATAAATGGTATGAAGCAAAATATATTGTTGAAATCACGTATTGTCTAGCAGCATTGTATGAGTAAATAACAAAAATATTGGAGGTAACCTAATTTTATTTATTACATAGATGGTAGAAAATCAAATCTCTTCATGGCCCGGATAACCTTCTTCGGGACAAAAACCGAACCAATCAAACTTGAATTTTCCATCCTCTATGTTATCATCACTCCTGGCTTTTCTTTGCGATGTCACGAATTTTGTTTTTCACTTCTTCTAACGTATTCGAAGGTGAAAAAATGAATTCAGCGATGATACGTCTTCTCCTTGCATCAACAGTGACCTGCAATTTTGGACACATGTATTAGTCCAACTGAATTTAATATACGACCATACTAGTTAGTGTAGAAATATAGATTTCAGCCAACCTGGGAAAAATGTCCTGTCATTCGGTCCCCGTCCCAGTGCTCCATGCATTCTAGCGCAAATAGGCCACTTGAGGTCCTGATATGCAATCAAATAATAAGTATGTCCCGCTTTAATCATGGTAATTTTTACAATATGGTTTTCACATGCATAAACTCATCCATCCCCTTGTTTTGGCATGGCGTACTCTTTGATAGGACATTTAGTCACGTCTGGATATTTCCCAGGATTTATAGTGCTTGCCTCTTGCATATCAAGTCCTATTGATAGTCACAGTAACAATAGGATAATGAGTAAAACATATAAGAATTTGGAAGAATGATTGCACAAATATTGCTGAGAATACCAGTGCTTTAACAGTCTCGATAGTCCGTTAAGAGAATATAGAGAATCCAAAACTTGGAACTCTTCCTTGATCATGTGCATCACCACGGTCATCCAGTGGCTATTGCCAACATTCAGCGCGATATAAGTCTATACAGCAGGAACAGTAGGAGTCATATAAAATAGGATGTTCTTATTTCTTAATGTGTTGTGTAGTGACAACAAACATCAATACGTACCTTATCACGAGCAACATATTCTTCCTTAACTCGACCTATAGCTCCAGCCTTGGTGATCTCATGATCCATGTTGACATTCGACGACATGGGTTTGTCATGTGCTACAGCACGATCTATAAGGTATCTTGACCTGCACGCTGGACATAAGTGTTGGTCATTACCAACGCGTAATGCCAAATGCCCAAAATAAGGATCAATAATCTGCATCCAATATAAGGAATATTTTATGTTTAAAATAAGGAACATGTTTTATTCAAATCACTACAAGACATGCAAATAGTACTTACGTCAATAGACATTCATGGTCTAGTATCACTCGAAGACTTTCTAAATTCACAGAGTCACCAAGTGCATTTCTTTAAACTCTTTTTGTCTTATTTTTTGCGCACCTAGAAGCTTTCTCAACAAACATAATAGCGGCATTGATTAGTTCCGGAGTCAAGTCTTCTGCTACAACTTCTGCCCTCGACGCTTGTAGCCCAACCTTCGACTTGTCATTGTCAAAATCAAGTACTGCATGAATCATAGAGTGGTACTAAATAGCGCAGGAAGACAACAAGTAAGGGTACCTTTAATTACAATACTAGTATCGCGGTTGGGACGCCTGATGGGTTTGTCTAATTTATATTGGGATTCAAATTTATTAGGAACAGTTCGCTTCCGCTTCCCAACAATCACGTCATCCTCCTTCCCGCTACCAACATCCTTTTTTACTTTCTTTATAGACATGTACTTGCCAACAGATGCAGCACAAATGTATATGTCCGATGAAAATGCTTGGGGATAATTACCAAGGACAAAAGGATTTTGTAGGGTTGCACCAACTTTGTCAGTTGGTTTCGTAGGTGGAGCAAACTTGTCACCATTAACGTTCACTGGAGTTTTCGGGTCGGTCACATCTACCTCCGTCTGGGTCAGATCAATGACAGGCTCTTCACAACCATTATAGTCACTGTCTTCCTTGTACATGAATTCCTTTTTTTTCTTGCGGGCCATTACCAAAGGATTCAACTTGTTCTTCCGGTTTATTGTTAGTGCTCGCCTCTACATCCGCCGGTTTGTAAAGCATACCTTCTTTGTTGAACATTTCCAATAATTTCTGCAAAACATATTTAAAGTTATTAATTACTTTAGGGTTTGTAACTCCAAACATGCAGTCAACATAAAAAGAAGGCCATGTTACCTTAGCAGTTTTATCGGGGAGTAGCTGCACCTATTTGTTTATGTGTTCCATTGCACGCTTCATCATAACCTCCATCGTCTCATCCATGCTTGCTACTTTCTTGGACTTCCTGGCAGTGGAACCGAGGGGCTTGGGTTTCTTTTGTGAAGGCACATGTTCTGCGGCTTTGGGCTTCTGTGCCCTATATTCTTGTGTTATATTATCTTTGATCTGCATGACAAACAAGAGTACATGTGATCAAGATAGAATATAATGGCATAAGGTAGGAATTATTCTAGAAGGTCAGATCGCATTGATTTACTTTGACGTTCCCACGACAACGACCATTCTCATAGTCAAACCTATCTCTCCTTGTGGCTGCAGCTTCCGTCCAGTTCCTCATTAGAGGCTGGACGGACAAGTTTGGATTGAATGCACAATCACCTTCTAGAGGTTGAAACTTCTCCCAGTATAAATACTACAAACAAACAACGATTAAATATTAGTCATGTATAACACAACAATTTGCGAGCATTACTATTTTTTACATGCTATCTGTCTGAGAGGTTTACCTGCAGGAGACATAAATTACCCTTCAGCCATTGCCGGAGGTGTTTGCCTTTCCTCGCGATCTTAAGGCAGTCCATGAATACACGGAGTGTGAAAGAATTCTAATTAATCTTGAAAATTCTAGGCACATCTTCCACCGATGCATAATATTGCTCTGGAACAATTTTGCACGACATCGGTGCAATAACTATTCCTAGCAGCACAAGAACAACTTCTCGCAAGAAATCATCGTCGGCCGACTTATTTTTTTAATGTCGGCAATTAAATCATCTATGACAATGTTACCAGTTGTCTTGCTTAAAATTTGTGGCGGGATCCTGTCTTTGACATCCTCACCTTCTTCATTGAGTATGTCTGAAGCTGACAAACCTTTGTTCTCTAAGTTAAATATACACTCGACATCCACAGAACTGAGAGACACCTCGCCAATCATTTCTTCTACCATGAATATGACCTTGGTGGGATCAAATATTTCAACCATGTACCTATCAAAATGAACAACACAAATTTCAGAAACAGGATGAAATAATTTTGTAACCATTAAACGACATATGGTGGGATCAAATATTTCAAACATGTACCTTATCAGAAGTGTACGAATCTTAATAGATGGTATGTGAAGCATGCTTTGCAAAGACGTCTCGGCGAGTCCAGCATGTTGATCGCCAGAAAGAGCTGCCATAAGTCTGCACCATTTCTCGACAGCACAAACAATTTCTCCATTGAGGTCAACCATCCTATTCACAAAAAATATAACTATGTTACACAAAAAAGTACATATGTAGACCTCATAGTCAAAGTATTTTTTATTTAAAAAAGGAGATCTAGACCATTGTCATACTTCTTTTTCTATGATTCTATTTTTCAATTTTTTTAAAAAGTACCAAAACCATCGTCTACTAATGCACTAGCCTATTAGGTCATTTTTAAGTAGTGACCACGCAACGAACGCCATGCACAATTAAACAAGCATCAAATTAAAGGATAGTAGGTTGGATCTTAATATTTCCTGACATTACAGATTACGGTACCATGGAAGTAACGACATATGATGATCCAAATAAATAAGAGGGTAGGAGGTTGGATCTTAATTTTTTTTAAATCAGAGAACAATACAGTTGATTATATCTAAACTAACCTATCTGATGACCAAAATGAACTCTTGATTACATATCCCGTGTTTTACCAACGCGTGGGGCAGTTGTAATTTAGCAGATCTGATAATGAAGGGAGTATGGTAGCCAACAAACCTGCACGGTTGATGTGTAGTCGACATAGGTCATCCACGGCGACCACCATGTCCACGGCGAGCACCACTTGCGGATGATCTGGAATATGACAAGTTGTTTGAGTTGTGGAGGCGACTAACATAGTTGTCGTCCACGACGCATCTGGAGGCAGCGTAGGTTAGGTCCAAGAGGAGGAAGGCATGTATATATAAGCGATACATGCGGCACAATATGACGGGGCATGGAAATCGGTAAGTACATGCACGACTGTGACTCCTCCCGTGATCGACGTGCATGAAAAGAGGCTCATGTGCCCGCACTACAATGTACCATGATGGGCCAGGCCCATCTTCCCTGGATTTTTTTCTAAACCTATCTCTAATCCGCCGCGGAATAGTTGACACCGAAAATGACTTACTAGTGGTGCGCATGTCGTAAAGTTAGAAATTTCCTTCGAGTAGGTTGGCCTTTGTTCATATGTCTCTTTTTTCAAAAATATTGCGAGATAGAGTCCAAAAGTAATATTCATAATTTTGCAGTTTTTAAAAACTTAACAATGCATGGTAACAGTTACAAAACATCATAAAATGTAAGATCAAAAAATTGTAAGCACGTGCAAATAATCACAAAACACTCAGAACCATCGTATTTTCTAATGAAATGGTAATATAGTTTAAACATCCTTATTGATTTCACAAACAATCAACAAGAAGTTTTAGACCACTATCACAACGACGGAACCAGAATTCGTAGATGTTACCAACTCTCATATGTGTCTTCTGCACAATATTCTTCCATCTTGACGTCAGATTTGCACCACCTTTGAATTTACCTTTCACCTTTGACTTATTCATCACCATCCTCGCTGTCGCAATTTCCTTTGATTTACCATCTTCACTCTTCGAGAATACTTGTATGTATGCTGGTAGTTCCAATATATTCACAATTTGGTTCAAGGTGAAGCTCCTTGAGAAGTACTGCAAAATAATTGCATTATGAAAACTACATGTAAATATCAATATTGTAAAGTACTATATAAATCTACATATGAGATATACTAAATATTATTACTATTTTTGCTTTACCCGTGATGACATATGATTTCTTGATGGTGCATACATAAAATGGTATTACTGGCATGTTCGTATGCACTCCCTTCTTTAGTACACGAAATTATGTGTCATCCATCTCTACTAAATTGGCATACTCATAAAAAGCTTCAAATCCTTCCTTCACCTCAATTCCAAGATCTTCATGTCACAAAGTACATGCATTAGAATCAAGTTTATTATTGCATGGAGATAATTTCTGAACCTGCTTCTCCTACCTCTTTTAGTAATCCTTTTGCAACATTTAAGAGCAGAACGAAGATGACGGTTACGAGAATCCATTGGTACCTAAAAAATATAAGTATGTACAAAATGGAAGAAATATTAAGAGAGAAGTTTCACGATGTAATAGAAGAGACATGTGTGCATATTCCTGAACATCTAATTAAGACTAACTTCCTACATGTAAATAAAGTGTTATGTTTGATACTAATATAGATCAATTATTCGCGACAGATCTAGTAGGTACTGCGTAAGCGCTACAAACATTCAGATGGATTTCACCTAAACCATGCATATGAGAATAACTAAATTTGCATCTCGTATCATCTATAGAACAAATATAATGTGCACATATGAAAATTACTAACTCAGAGGGGTGCATCTTCGAGATCAGCGGGACAGCCTTGCAGCAGCGAGGTTAACCGGTAGTAGTACAAGGAGACAATCTCGTGGCAATGGTGGGAGGAGAGGTTAACGAGGCGGCGTTGGGAGGAGAAATAGAGGTGTATGGTTCGTGGATCCTGAAAAATATGCACGATCTTTCACGGGCGCGTCATATACACGATATGCACGATGTTTCAAAAGAGCCCACTACCGCATTCCAACATGTTTGATGTCCGGTAGAAAGATGGGACAGCGCAATCTACTTGGCGCCCGGAAGAGGGTGCGGGAGTAGGATATGGGATGGGCTTGTCGCGTGCACGCTTAGACTAATTATTTTACATCTTTCATTTTTCTACTTTTATTGTTTTTTTTACAAATTCAAACAAAATTGCTTTTTTACAGGTTCAAAGTTTACAAATAAACTACATATTCTTCACAAGTAGCATTCTCTTTGCATGTACAATTTTTTTTGATAATTTGATGAAGATCCAAAAATGGAAAATTTGAGGGATCGATGGTTTCGGTCTAGGTTAGCAGGGGGTAACACGTCTACCCTGACCGACTAGCGACAAGACATTTGAGGAATGACTTCAAACTTGGCACAATAGCTCATCATGACATAGCAAACATTTATATCATATCTATGGGCAATGATGGCATGCTTGGGAATGCCTTTGGTACGGTAGGCGGCTCAAAACTAGGATTTTAGGACAGTCTTGGACAAGTACAGATGGATAGCCAGGCCATGTGGTCAAGGAATGTGTTTTCTTTTTTCACAGTGCTCCACCATGCCGTCACAAACATTCATATCCCTTATTTTCTAAAGGATTTTGTGCTTGGTTATGCATTTCCCACATTAGCCAGCTTCGGTCTAAGGTAGTAGAGGGTAACACGTCTACCCTGACCGACTAGCAACAAGACATCTGAGGAATGGCTTCAAACTTTGCACAATGGCTCACCATGACATAGCAAACACTTATATCACATCCATGGGCAACGATGACATGCTTGGGCATGCCTTTGGTACGATAGACGACTCAAATCTAGGGTTTTAGGACAGTCTTGGACAACTACAGACAGATCGCAAAGCCATGTGGTCAATGAATGTGTTTTCATTTTGCACAGTGCTCCACCATGCCTTCACAAACACTCACATCCCTTTTTTTTCAAAGGAGTTTGTGCTTGGCCATGCACTTCCCACACTGGCTAGCTTTGGTCTAGGGTAGTAGGGGGTAACACGTCTACCCTAACCGACTAGCGATAAGACATCTTAGGAATGGCTTCAAACTTGACACAATGGCTCATCATGGCATAGCAAACACTTACATCACATCCATGGGCAATGATGGCATGCTTGAGCATGCCTTTGATACGGTAGACGACTTAAATCTAGGGTTTTGGGGCAGTCTTGGACAAGTACAGATGGATCGCCATGCCATGCGGTCAAGGAATGTGTTTTATTTTTTGCACAGTTCTCCACCATGCCTTCACACTCATATCCCTTCTTTTTCAAAAGAGTTTGTGCTTGTCCATACACTTCCCACACTGGGTAGCTTCGATCTAGGGTAGTAGGGGATAACACGTCTACCCTGACTGACTAGCGACAAGACATCTGAGGAATGGCTACTTGCCACAATGGCTCACCATGACATAGCAAACACTTATATCACATCCATGGGAAATGATGGCATGCTTGGGCATGTATTTAGTACGATAGACGAGTCAAATCTAGGGTTTTAGAGCAGTCTTGGACAAGTACAGACGGATCGCCAGTCCATATGGTAAACTATTCTATATGCATAAACTTCTCACCGTATTTATTTGTGTAAATGTGAAATCATTTGTATAACCGATTATCAAATGTATGTGCAGTAATTTTCGAGCAAAGGATTCAATTGCCAACAGTTATAAAAGCCCATTTCAGGGATGGCAAACTTGCCCATGTTAAGTTGGTGATGAGCAAGTCAATGGTGAATAGGGTAACTAAAGGAGGTGCCATGATTACAACAAACTACATGGACATTGTGAGACAGAATGGTATGAGAGCTAACCAGAAATTCGTGTTCTGGTTTCGTTGGAGCGATGATTATACTACGAAGATACTAGTTGATCAAATGTGAAATCAACCTCAAATTTATTTTTCTTATCATTCTATATTATTCTTATGTACTCTCATATTTGTGCAACACTTATGAAATTATTATGTTGTACTTAATTCGGTCTTTATGAAATTATTAAGTAATCATTATTTTATGTTATGTTCACATATGTGATGCTTCATTTGGGTTTCTCGCCGTGAACACATGTTAGGGTTCTGCATCTTGGGTAGAACATGTCAAACCCCTGTTCAAGGGTGCCTCTGGTGTGTCCTACTACCCCCTCCTGGTGCTATTTCTCACACTGGATTGAAATTGCAGCACATGCTTGATGGCTCAAAATATATCGAGCTCGTTGGGAACCCCAAGAGGAAGGTATGATGAGCAGAACAGCAAGTTTTCCCTCAGTTATGAAACCAAGGTTATCGAACCAGTAGGAGCAATAAAACAACTCCAAGGTGTTGTTTCCAACTTGGAATCCTGCACAACACAACCACAAAACTTTGCCCCAACTTAGAGTGAAGTTGTCAATCTCACCGGTTTTGCTGAAAACAAAGGATTAAACGTATTGTGTGGAAGATAGTAATTGCTTGTAGAAAGTAAAAATTAAACAATAAATAGTAGAAGGTATAACAATGGTAAAAGAACGGACCAGGGTCCGTAGTTCACTAGAGGTGATTCTCCTTAAGATAAATAACATGTTGGGTGAACAAATTACAACGGGGCAATTGATAGACTCGAGAAAGCATACCATGTATATACTAATCATCTTGACTCCTATGAGATTTGATTGGGCATTACAACATTATACATAGACCATAATCCAACTGCATCTATGACTAATAATCCACCTTCAGGTTATCATCCGAACCCCCTCTAGTATTAAGTTGCAAGCAACAGATAATGGCATTAAGCAAAGTGTGTAAAATAAACAATACGATTGTCCCATAGACAAAGGATTTCTATTTTCTCCCTAGTAGCAACAACACATCTAGTACCTTAGAGATTCCTGTCACTTCCCCAGATTACTAGAGGCATGAACCCACTATTGAGCATAAATACTCCCTCTTGGAGTTGCTAGCATCTACTTGGCGAAGATAGCTACTAACAACGGAAAGCATGCAAGATCACAAATAACATAGACATGATAGAATCAATAATCAATCTGAAATAGCATCTCAATATCCATAAGATCCCCGCAAACACAACATGTAAGATTACAAATAGATGATCTTGATCATGAACGGAGCTCACAAGACCTAAACATGATAGCACAAATGAGGAGAACCAACCATATAGCTACTACATATACCCGTAGTCCAGGGATGAACTACTCACACATCACACCGGAGGCAGGCATGGTGATGAAGAAGGCCTCCAGGATGATCTCTCCCTTCCGGTAGGGTGCCAGGAAGAGCTTCAGATCCCTCCCTATCTAGGGATGGAGATGACGGCGGCTACAGACTCTTTCGTGGAATTTTGATTGGATACTTAGGGTTTTCGTCCCGGGAGGCTTTTATAGGCGGAAGGGCAAGGTCGGTGGAGCACCAGGGGGCCCACACCCTGGTGGCGCCCCCCCAGGCCGCGCTGCCACCAGGTGTGGCCGCCCTGGTGCGCCACTTCGTCTCCCCTCCGGACTCCATGTTTCTTTGGGTAAATTATCGACTTTGGATTTTGTCCGGTTCAATTCTAAGAATATTTCCTTACTAGCTTTTCTGAAACCAAAAACAGCAGAAAACATGCAACTGGCATTGTGGCATCTTGTTAATAGGTTAGTTCTAGAAAATGTATAAAAATACCTCAAAGTATGAACAAAACATAAGAAAGTAGATACTAAACAAGCATGGAACATAAAAAATTATAGATACGTTTACGACGTCTCAACATCCCCAAGCTTAACTCCTGCTCGTCCTCGAGTAGGTAAGTGATAAAAAAATAATTTTTGAGGTGACATGCACCATCATAAACTTGATCAAGGTATTTGAAAAACATTGATAGCTAGTATCATAGTACTCTAACATAGATATGAAAGATATAATTCTAACAGTAAGACATAGCAACTATGTTGTAACATGAAAAGATACAAACAAAAGATTCATGAATAACAATGCTTTGAAATATGTTTGTTTGTTTCACATATAGAGAACATAATGAGAATGGTATTCAGCTTGTCCCTCATGGTGTAGCAAAACATAAATGCATAGAACACCTTCAAAGTTCATAAGGGTGACTAGATACAAATAATTTAAGAACAAGCAATATCAAAGTTATGAATCAATCAACAAGTTTTGGGACAATGCACATTAAACTAAGAATGACCACTATGCTCTCTCAATAGGTGCATAAAGATAGAAGATAGAGACTCAACATAAAAGTAAAAGAAAGGCCCTTCATAGAAGGAAGCAGGGATTCAAGTTTCATAAAGAGCTTCCAAAAATTATGGTACTTATTAGCTTTCAGCTCTCATTGCCCTATCATAAGCATATTTAGGTGATTAAGGTTAAAGTGAACAAATATGAGGATATGCCTGACAAGTTATAAGCTGAAAATCTCATGCCCCTTGCTTACGAGTACTGAACGTCATGCTACTCAACTTTAGTCACGAGTAAGTTCTTGTCATTGTAAGTACATGTGTATCATAGAGAACCGCCAACGGGGTACCCCTTGCCCCATGATACAGGAGCTTTCCCATATCAAAATGACAAGGCAACATACAATGAGCATCTCAGCGATCCTTTTATTTCCTATTTGCATAGGTTTTTTTGTTTCCTATTTGCATAGGTTATTTTTTCATTTCCTATTTGCATAGCTTTTTTATTTATTTATTGAGAATGCTTCACAGATTGCTCACTATGGTTATGTTGCAAGTTTCCACCATGATTAGGCATGGCTTAGACTAGCTGCCCAGGCGTTTCTGTAACACATATACAAAGTCCATGAGCTTTACAAGCTCCCCTATCATTTCACACCGCCGGGATCCATAAGCAAAAGAACATGATATCAACTAAATAAAGTGTAATGTTGAAAGCGTTCTCCATGGTAACATGGTTCTGCTAATTCACAACTTACAAAACGCAAGCATATACGCAACATAGATGGGCACAATGGTTCAAGTTTATTAAGTGCAAGAAAGTAAAGTGTGCCATCAAGTTCGTGAGAGCTTTAATCACTAATTTTCACATAACAAGTTTAATTCTGAAGGTAGATAAAAACATGAATATACTTGGAATAGCAATAATGCTAATAGGTAGGTATGGTGGACTCTTTGGAATAACTTGGTTTTATTTGGAGTTGGATGCATCAGTGGAACTCATACTTGGTACATGTGGAGGCTAGCAAAAGACTGAGAGCGACCAACTAAGAGAGCAATAATGGCCATAATCATGCAAAGCGACAAAACATTATTAATTAAAGCATAAAGTGATATTACAAGTCAAAAACTAAATGATCATAGAGGCTATGGTGACTTGGTATAGTCTTAACATGGTGTGAGCATGCGCCAAGTCAACCCAAATAAAGCATCAAAGGAGAATACCATAATATTATGCTTTTATATGCTAAAACAACGCATGATTCTTTCAAGGAACATCAAGCAATCTCAATTGTTTGGAACAAGTCATGCTACAACAATAATCACTAAGCATAGAGTCAAAGCAATATCAAACATGACATGATAAAGTCTAGGCCACAGTCAAAACAAGCTCCTTTTTGTACCACTTATAAGCATGAACTTTCCTACTCTTTTCCAATCCAAATCAACTTATTTGAAACTGTGTATGAATGCTTGGGTTCAACCAATTTATTCAAGCAAACTAACCAAGAACAACACAATGGTGCATGAAACAATAAAAATGAAGTGTTTGGAAGAAAACCTGAGATTTTTATTGATGAAGAAGGGGATGCCTTGGGCATCCACAAGCTTTGACGCTTGTACTTCTTGAGTATTTCTTGGGGTGACACGGGTGGCATCCCCAAGCTTGAGCTTTTGTCCATACTTCATCTTATCACATTGTTCTTTCCTACACTTTAAAATTTCCTTCATACAAAACTTCACACAATCTTCATTAGCAACATTAGTGTATTCAAGATAATAAGTCTTTGGGTTCAGTTTCAACACAAGTAAAACTTCCATTAAAAACACAAGCTACTGTAGCAATTCCTTTTAAAAGTTCAATAAATTGGCAAGAACTCAAAGAGAAAGAGATTAAGATGCAAATGCAAATAATGGCTGAAATCTGTCAAAACAGACCAGCAGGTAAAAACCGATTTTTTTGAAGACCTTATGTTGCTCAAATCGGAAAGTGTTAAACTAATGAAAGTTAGATAACAACCTGGGACAGAAGCACAAACAATTACAGCTCAATCCGACGTACAGAGATTTTTCTCGAATTTTTACAGCGAAGCACAAAAATCTGTTTCGGGACAACAACTTTCCCAAGCATTATTTCTATCTTATTAGAGGTTATTCTTGGCACAAAAACCACACAAAAAGGATAAGGAGAGGTTATTACTGAAGCAATAACTTCCAAGACTCAACAAAATAAAAATTATTGACTAAAAATTTGGGTTATCTCCCAATAAGTGCTTTTCTTTAACGCCTTTGAGCTTGGCATAAGAAGCAAGATTCAAGTATTCTCAAATGAAAAAGCATTAAGAGAAAATTTTGTTTTAATAGGAGAGGCAAAATGAATCTTCTCTCTCTTCTTGGGGAAGTGTTCTATACCTTTCTTGAGTGGGAATTGATATTTAATGGTGCCTTCTTTCATGTCAATAATGGCACCAACAGTTCCAAGAAAAGGTCTTCCCAAAATAATAGGACAAGAAGCATTGCATTCAACATCCAAAACATAGAAATCAACAGGGACATAGGCATTGTTAACCATAATAATAACATCATTAATACTCCCATGAGTTTCTTTTTAGCATTATCACCAAGTTGGACATTTAAATAGCAATCTTCCAATGGTGGTAAATCAAGCATTTCATAAATCCTTCTAGGCATAATAGAAACACTACTATCAAAATCACATAAAGCTTTTAGATCAAAATCATTCACTTTCATATTAATGATGGGTTCCCAACCATCTTCTAATTTCATAGGGATAGAAGGTTTATGTTTCATATTTTCTTCATTATTTTTTATGAGAGCATCAGTAATATGTTTTGTAAAGGCCATATTCATAGCACTAACACTAGGAATTTTAGCAAGATTTTGTAGGAACATAGTTACTTCAGAGATATTGCAACCATCAAGATCAAAATCATAATTACCATCCAAGGTAGTAGAGCTATTGTTTCCCATATTTCGAAGAATTTTAGCATTTTTATTAGAAAAGGTTCCATTGGTCTTAGGTATTGTTGCAAAAGGAATGGGGACTTCATGTGGTTTGCTAGTATCAACATTAGTGGTGGTGATAGTACAAATACTACTATTTCTAGCAATTTCATCTTCTCTTTCCCACTTAGCATGCAATTCAACTAACAGTCTAACATTTTCATCAATTCTAACTTGGATGGCATTAGTAGCAGCAAAGGGATTTTCAATGGTTTCAGGTTTAGCAACCATTTTATTAATCAAAGAGGATTGTGCTTCAGACACAGATGATATATTTCTTTCAGCATTAGAAAGTTTTTCCTCAATAGTTTTATTGAAAGCAGTTTGTTTACTAATAAATTAAGCATGACTTCAAGTTTAGAGGGTGCACTCCTATTGTTGTTGTAGGAATTTCCATAAGCATTACCATTATTGGGAGGATATGGCCTATAATTATTATTACCAAAATTATTCCTGTAGGCATTGTTGCTAAAATTATTATTTCTAATAAAGTTCACATCAACTTGCTCTTCTTGAGCAACAAAAGAAGCTAAGGGAACATGATTTGGATCAATATGAGCTTTCCCATTAACAAGCATAGACATAATAACATCAATTTTATCACTCAAGGAGGAGGTTTCTTCAACAGAATTTACCTTCTTACCTTGTGGAGCTCTCTTAGTGTGCCATTCAAAATAGTTAACCATCATATTATCTAGAAGTTTTGTTGCAGCACCCAAAGTAATGGTCATAAAGGTACCTCCAACAGCAGAATCCAGCAGATTTCTTGAAGAATAATTTAGTCCTGCATAAAAGGTTTGGATAATCATCCAAGCAGTCAGTCCATGAGTGGGACAATTCTTTACCAAAGATTTCATTCTTTCCCAAGCTTGAGCAACATGTTCATTATCAGATTGTTTAAATTTCATTATTTCACTTCTCATAGATATAATCTTAGCAGGAGGATAGTATTTTCCAATGAAAGCATCTTTGCATTTAGTCCAAGGATCAATACTATTTCTAGTTAAGGATAGCAACCATTCTTTAGATTTTCCTCTTAAAGAGAAAGGAAACAATTTAATCTTAATAATATCTCCATATATATACCTATTTTTTGCATCTCACAAAGTTCGACAAAGTTATTAAGGTGAGCAGCAACATCTTTAGTACCAACACCAGAAAATTGTTCTTTCATAACAAGATTGAGCAAAGCAGGTTTAATTTTAAAGAAAGTAGCTTCAGGAACAGGTGGAGCAATAGGTGTGCACATGAAATCATTGTTGTTGGTGCTAGTGAAGTCACACAACTTAGTGTTTTCAAGAGTATTCATTTTTTGTGTTTTTAATAAAAGGAAGCAAACTAGTACAACTGTTTTTTGTGTTTTTGATAGAAGAAACAAGCAAACAAAGCAGAAATAAACTAAGCAAAACAAAAAAACAAAGTAAAGAGATTGGTTGTGAGGGACTTCCCTTGTGAAGATGTCCTTGACTCCCCGGTAACGGCGCCAGAAAAAAGGCTTGATGGCTCAAAATATATCGAGCTCGTTGGGAACCCCAAGAGGAAGGTGTGATGAGCACATCATCAAGTTTTCCCTCAGTTATGAAACCAAGGTTATCGAACCAGTAGGAGCAAGGAAACAACTCCAAGGTGTTGTTTCCAACTTGGAATCCTGCACAACACAACCACAGAACTTTGCCCCAACTTACAGTGAGGTTGTCAATCTCACCGGTTTTGCTGAAAACAAAGGATTAAACGTATTGTGTGGAAGATACTAATTTCTTGCAGAAAGTAAACATTAAATAGTAAATAGTAGAAGGTATATCAATGGTAAAAGAATGGACCGGGGTCCATAGTTCACTAGAGGTGATTGTCCTTAAGATAAATAACATGTTGGGTGAACAAATTACATCGGGGCAATTGACAGACTCGAGAAAGCATACCATGCATATACTAATCATCTTGACTCCTATGAGATTTGATTGGGCATTACAATATTATACATAGACTGTAATCCAACTGCATCTATGACTAATAATCCACCTTCAGGTTATCATCTGAACTCCCTCCAGTATTAAGTTGCAAGCAACAGATAATTGCATTAAGCAAAGTGTGTAAAGTAAATAATACGATTGTCCCATGGACAAATGATTGCTGTTTTCTCCCTAGTAGCAACAACACATCTAGTACCTTAGAGATTCCTTTCACTTCCCTAGATTACTAGAGGCATGAACCCACTATCGAGCATAAATACTCCCTCTTGGAGTTGCTAGCATCTACTTGGCCAAGATAGCTACTAACAACGGAAAGCATGCAAGATCACAAATAACATAGACATGATAGAATCAATAATCAATCTGAAATAACATCTCAATATCCATCGGATCACCACAAACACAACATGTAAGATTACAAATAGATGATCTTGATCATGAACGGAGCTCACAAGATCTAAACATGATAGCATCAAGGAGGAGAACCAACCATCTAGCTACTACATGGACCCGTAGTCCAGAGATGAACTACTCACGCATCACACCGGAGGCAGGCATGGTGATGAAGAAGGCCTCCAAGGTGATCTCTCCCCTCCGGCAGGGTGCCGGGAAGAGCTTCAGATCCCTCCCGATCTAGGGATGGAGATGATGGCGGCTACAGACTCTTTCGTGGAATTTTGATTAGGTACTTAGGGTTTTCGTCTCGAGAGGTTTTTAAAGGCGGAAGGGCAAGGTCGGTGGAGCACTAGGGGGCCCACACCCCTTGGTGGCGCCCCCAGGCCGCGCCGCCACCAGGTGTGGCCGCCCTGGTGCGCCACTTCGTCTCCCCTCCGGACTCTGTGTTGCTTCGGGTAAAATAATGACTTTGGATTTTGTCCGGTCCAATTCCGAGAATAGTTCCTTACTAGCTTTTCTGAAAGCAAAAACAACAGAAAACAGGCAACTGGCACTGTGGCATCTTGTTAATAGGTTAGTTCCAGAAAATCTATAAAAATACCTCAAAGTATGAACAAAACATAAGAAAGTAGATACTAAACAAGCACGAAACATCAAAAATTATAGATACGTTTACGACGTATCAATTCTTCACACAAAAATGTTGGTTTCGAGATTATATAATGGAAAATCCATTTTTTTCCAAAACATAGTGCAAAAAAAGTTGAGAATAATGTTTTCCATGCCAAGACACACATCTCTGTCAACTTTGAGGTCATTCCGACGATGTTGGAAAAAACATGTTTAGTAATGGTGGCTTCTAGTCTACCTTTTGCTTCGATATTTAGCCACATTATTTCTACATCAATAAAATAGAAATTAAATTGTTTCACAGAGTTCATGCGTATGTGTTAGAAACAATCCTCTGAAATTTGTCATGTTTTAGTAGACACTAATGCTGTGTTGAATTTGTATGAATTTAAACACGAAAGGAAGAAAAAACTTAGGATAAACAGATGCGGGTTGTTGGGCTGATCCAACTCGGACTGCATTATCCAATGCTACAGTTGAACTGGCCTTCTTCAGTATTGGGTGTCCCATCCCACACCCTATCGCTTATGTACGGATGTGTCAAGTGCACAGGGATTAGGGCGACCGAATTAGTGGCAAGGTATAGATCCGGATCTCCGCTGCAATTTGAGAGGTTCATTTCTTCATCTGCTTCCTGATCTCTTTTGAATCTCGATTCCATTTCTCTCTTTCAAGGTCTTGTACTCTCTTTATTTTCCCTCACTGTTTCTATTTCTTATATTTTCACAGCCAGGAGATTCAGAAGAGATGGGTTTGTGCATCAAGCAAGACTAAGAAGAGGGGATTAGGGGAAGTATCAATACTATTTTTAGTGTAACCCGCAAGTTTAATCGCAAGAACCCCAACACATCACCCATGTTTCATTCTTATGCATGGAATGATGTTATCTGTCATCACCTGTGTGTGTCTGTGTGTTTCTGCGGCATGTACATTCGCTTTCTGAATAGTCATTTGCTGTAACACACTCCACAACTGAAAAAGGAAAGTTTTAGGAAAACAAGCATCTGCAGAACCTTTTTTGTTTTTGGAATTTATTTTGGTGGTCAAATTAATTCTATGTCGTTGGCCACTATTGAGCTACCATGATCTGCATCATGTCAATCTTGTGCGGACGAAGTCTACCAGACATGCTGGCTGTATGCCTCGCCAAGTCATTGGTGAACGTCCCTGACGTTGGTCCTGATTAGCCCACAGCCCCGACAGCCCAGCACACCTAGAGATCTACATGGTCAATACCCAAGGATGTGGCTGCCACAAGCTGCATAGTTGGAACGAACAATACCAAAGCACGACCCTCGACTGAGAGAAGCGATCACAAGGCTGAGCAGGTGGAGCCAGAGATGGAGGAGTGGGTTATTTCCTTTTTAGACTCAACTTGCCATTTTCGGATGTTTTACGTGTTACAGCAAACGACCACAAAATCATAATGGTACTCATCAAAGACAAGATTTAGTAGTGTGTTTTGGCATAGACCACAAAATAATAGTGCTCCACAGATTTTTTTCCCAAAATAGTATCACGCTATACTACAAAAGATATTAGGGTTATGGGTACTACACTAATTATCTACCAATTTTTTCTTACAAATCAATACTACCAACTAGCTACATGAATAACATTATGAGTTATTCTCATGCTACATCTATTTTTCCTCCATTTCCTTTTAACTAAATAGTCTCATTATTGCATCCATTGTCTACCTAGGGTTATACTGTCTACTACATCCATCTTAGTCATTATGTGTCAGTTCTTCTTATCTCTGTTTTTGTAACACACTTATCTAGAATAACCAGTTATGGCATGTTAAAAAATTTCAAGTACTAGCTAGGTTTCTATTTATAAAATTTCAATTTCTTTTTCATTAATGCTTTATCCTGAATTTTTTATTTCTACTAGCAGGAAACATGTCCTCTTCGGTTCCAGAAGAGATGTGGCCTCAGGTTTGTCGACAAGTTATGAAGCAGCTAGGTGCAACACCTGGTATAATTACTGACTTGTTCCTAGTGAAGACAATTTTCTGGCATGAATAAAATGGAATTTTCATTGCTTTGCATGTTCTCAAAAAATTAGTTGGGAAATAATTCCAGTTTGTTGTCAACCAGAATTATAAGTGCCAGCTAATTATTAGGGGCACAATCCCAAGAGATACTGAAAAGCTAGAGGCTGCACAATCACTAACATTTAAGTTCGATGATCAGTGTGTCAAGATCACCAAGCTACTCCGAGTTGACCTGCTGATAGTAAGGAAGGACATCTTTCAAAAGGAATCAATACAAATGTTTTCTGCATCACATGGCCCACTATCTGTGCAAGAGCAGAAGTGGGAGGGCTATCCTGTTGGTTATTCTGATAGTCTGATGGACCTAGAGTCAGTGCATAACCCCACAATGTCAAAAACCTCAATGAGTATCTTAGATGTGGTAGAGGGGAACAACCATAGTTTACTGAGGGTGATTCTAAAACACATCATTTCTTCAGAGTCCATTCCACTGGTGTACTATGTTGTTCCTTGGAAATAGGGATACAAATTTTATGTCGACTAGAATGGTGCAATGTATATGAAGTTCGACAACCCTGAACACACATATCATATGACAATGGGCCACTATTTTATTCATGGTATTTGTGCCAAGTTTTACACAATTAAAACTGTGACGAAGGAGAACTTTATGTATGACAAGGCAAAGAGGTGTGCTGTCTATAGCAGGATCAACAACCAAGACCATTTCGAGTGCCATGATTTTCTAGGTTAAAAATTTTCTAGGTTAAAAATCATGGCATCTTCTCTCTGTGCCTGTGTGCTTTTGCACTTTTGTATAAATCAGATTCTCTCTCTTACGTGTTGCTGGCTACTTTTAAGATAAATAATGTATGACTTTAAGTATGTTGAAATTGTTGTGTGTCTTTTATGTTGTATGAACTAATTTTAGAAGCCTTCGTTTGCGAATTTTTTGTTGTCCTTCTGTCTATGCTGCATTACTAGAGACATATAAGTTATTTTGATTTTTGGTAATATGAAAATCATCAAGATTTAATTAGCTCATTATTATCTGAAAGGATAAAATACATGTTTCTTAGGCATTCAATCCTTTTAAACATTTCCTCTGCAATTTTGATGTCATTGGAAATGTTCTTTTTAAAAATCACCTAGATCTTTGGCCTAACTATGACTGGGCAACCAAAAATTTAAAAAAATTAAAGCTATATGAAACTCCGGACACATTTAAATATCACTCCTAGTTAGAGGATGCAAAGTTTCATCATGGATACAGTATCACATGATAAAGGTATAACCCCTAGACCTCCTTACCAAACACCTAGATTTTTGGCCTATATTTGACCGGGCCACCAAAAAATCAAAAATATTCAAAATTATGTGAACCCTTTGAAAATTTTAAAAATCACTTCTAGGTAAAGGATGCCATATTTCAGCATGGACCTAGTATCACATCACCAAGGTCTAACCCCTATACCTCCTTACCAAACACCTAGATTTTTGGCCTAAATTTGATCGGGCCACAAAAATTCAAAAGAATTCAAAATTATGTGAACCCTTTGAAATTTTTAAAAATCACTTCTAGGTAGAGGATACCATGTTCCAACATGTACCTAGTATCACATCACAAAGGTCTAACCCCTAGACCTCCTTACCAGACACGTAGATTTTTGGCCTAAATTTAACCAGGCCACCAAAAATTCAAAATTGTCTGAAAACTTCGAAAAAATTAAAAATCACTTCTAGTTAGAGGATGCCATGTTTTAGCATGGACCTATATCACATCACAAAGGTCTAACCCCTAGACCTCCTTCCCAGACACCTAGATTTTTGGCCTAAATTTAACCGGGCCACCAAAAATTCGAAAAAATTCAAAATTGTCTAAAAACTTTAAAAAAATTAAAAATCACTTCTAGTTAGAGGATGCCATGTTTCAGCATGGACCTAGTATCACATCACAAAGGTTCAACCCCTATACATCCTTACCAGACACCTAGATTTTTGGCCTAAATTTGAGCGGGCCACCAAAAATTCAAAAAAATTCAAAATTGTCTGAAAACTTGGACATGTGTCTTAGTTTGTGTATGTTAGCATGTGACGAGGGGTAACCTCAGCAATACCCATGATGATGGACTTGGGGTTTCGTGGAAAAGAGAACACTGGGGATTTCGTCGGATGCCAGGGAAAATAATGAAGACAAAGTCGCCTGAATATTTGGAAAACACTCTATTATAAGTTGTCCACTTGATTTCGGTATCCTTGCTTGGGATTCTACCGTCCTATATATAATAGGCCATGTCTTAAAGCTGTATGCGGATAGGTTTCATACACGCGTGATTACAATAGCATCATAATGTCGGTTCGTGATTTCTTTCCTAAAACAATAAAAAGTCTCTTTCGGTTGCTCCCTTGGGCCGTTTATCCGAAATCTTTATGGGCTTTAGGCCTTTTACCCAATGTAGGGTATCGAATAATGGGCATCCGAGTAATCATTCCCATGTCAGTAGCCCCCGAGACTCTACCTAAATCCGCAGTTTTCAGGTTGAGTCTCAAAGTTTTCTTTCTTCTGTTTGATTTTATTTTTTGTAGGGATCTTAGTACAACGAGTCTGATGCTTCCGATGGATCAGGAAATCAGTTAGTTGCTCCTGGGCAAAAACAAGGTTGACCTACATCAAACTCAAGTCCCCAGGCTTGAATCCAGAATTTGTAACTAGTGTAATTCAGTCTGAGCTGCTGAGGTCTTACCGAACACTGAATTCCAGTTTTCTATTTTTTATCGGGTACCCAACGTGTCCGTCAGGATTTTTCATCGTATCGTTGATACATATTTTTACTGGCAGTGCGCATTCTTGTGCGATTACTAGGCCACACAGGACGAATCCTGGGGTCTTACCTTCATGTTTTTGAACACGGCATTCGGATTTTTTCCCACGTTTGAGCGTGATCCGAGAGTTTTGTTTTATTTTCCGTATCTTGCTGCCAATAGGAGTATTTATCATCGGATGCTTCCGTTATTTTTCTTTATCAGGTGCACGCCAGCGCTCCTAATAGGAGTAGCCCCCGAGGCTATACTTGGATATATGTATCAAGACATAGGCTCGATAAAATGCGTCATTGTTTCTATAAATTTTGTCGGGTGAACGACCAGTGCTCCTTATAGGAGTAGCCCCCGAGGCTACAGTCGTAATGTTGTATATTTCGAGTGTAGTCTCAAATCTTCTCCTGGAGGAATTTACTTCGACTCCAATTGAATTTCTTTGGGTCATACCTTGAGAAAGTTGTAATTTTTGCTGTAGTGCTTTTTTGTGACATCAGTGATGACGTATCTGATGCTGTTAGTTTTCAAAAAAACACGCCATGACGGGACATGTCGAACATCGGCCCATGCGTAGTAATGATGACGTGTCATGGCGTTTTTAGCGGAGATTCTTGACTGCACGTCCCCTCGCTACGCGAGAATCGAGGCATCACACGCTGTTCTCCGTTTTTACCATAGTCATAACTTCTTTTATATTTTTCCTTTTTGAGACCTTTGTAAACATGTGTCATCATCACGCAATCCTCTATCGTTTCGATTTTTCATCGAACGGTTAGGTCCTTGCATTGTTGCTCTTTATAAGGGAAGGAATATGCTGTTTACTGTTTCACCTAGCCTCCCTCTACCTCTTCTTCCTCCTTTCGCTCTTGCCCCTTGTGAACTTTGATTTTCGTGCCCTGCTTTCCTTGCTCCGCCGCCATGGGCAAAAGCAAAGCCGCTGGGACTTCCGCTGCCGACGCAAAAGCCACCAGGAGAAGGGCCGTCGGGTGGGCTCCCACCAAGTGCACGATGTGGGAGCTCCGCGAGGCATGGAACTCCGGCCTTCTGACGGAAGGCTCCTTCAAGCTCCCCGGTGACAAATCTGCTCCCATCCCCGAGCCTGGCTAGAGGGTAATGTTCATCTCCTTCCTCTTCCGCGATCTTTCTCTCCCCGTCCATGAATTCCTTCGAGGCCTTCTGTTTGTTTATGGCGTGCAGCTTTATCAGCTCACGCCCAATTCCATCCTCCATGTTGCTTGTTTTGTCACTCTTTGCGAGTGTTTCCTTGGGATTCATCCCTATTGGGGACTTTGGAAATACTTATTCTATGTTCGCCGCAACACCACTGACACCATTGTCCATGATGTTGGTGGCTCCATTTTTTCTGTCCGTTCCGAAGTTGATTACTTAGACTTCAAACTCATGGATTCTGTCCAAGGTTGGAAATCTAAGTGGTTTTATGTCAAGGAACAGCCACTCGAAGGACAATATTTCGGGTTAGCCCCCTTTGAACCTAAAAAAGTCTGTCGTAAACTCAACTCCTGGGATCAGCGTCCCTTTGCCGAGGAAATGGCAGAAATCCAGCCCTTTGTTGATCATATTTCCAAGCTGCGGCATGAGGTTGGCAAAGAATTGTCGGGTCTCCAGGTCCTGGCATATTTTTTGCGGATCTGTGTCTAGCCGCTTGAATCCCGGTTGTCCGGTATGTGGGCGTATATTGGGAAGGACCCGATGAGGATTTCCTCGGAGGACCTCACCCTTAAGCTGTATGAGAAGAGAGTCCGGAGCTTCACAACTTTAATGGCAAAGAAACCGGTTCCTTCGACTTGCCTTATAGAGCCTTACGACAAGAAGAAACGTCTTTCCGAGGTGTATTTCCTTCGCTTTTGTCTTTTCCTTGTCTTTTGTTTATAGATACATTTTTTCAATTCTTCTGCTTTCTGTAGGATTTTGATCACCTGAGCTTACTTCCCCCCTTCCTGAAAGTGGTGAGCCCCCTATCCACCCCTCTGCATCTGATGATCTCTCTATGACTGCGACTGCTGCAGATGAGGAGGGGGATATTTCTGCATCTGACTCTTCGTCGAAGACGCAATCTCTTCCTTCGGCTGGCTTCGGGGATTTCCACGTGGAGCGTGCCAGCGAAAAGAGCAAGCACCCTTGTGCCGTGGAAAGGGTCGAGGATTCGTATGACTCGACTGCTTCCAAGCCCTTCGACACTTCTCCGATCGCAGCTGCTCCTTCCCGGATGAACTTGTTTCATCTTCCACAGGATGTGTCTTCGTAAGTATTTGCTTTCTCCTTTTTCTGTTTTCACCGAGTGTTTTTATTGCTGATGCTTACTCTTGGTCATGTTGTTTGTAGTGATGACAAAGATCTTCCTGCTTCTCCTCTTCCCACATCTGTGGGCTGCTCCACAAGGAAGACCCCTCGGCCATCGGCGGAGCCGAAAGAGAAATTTTTGTCTCATGTGGAGAAAGAGGTCCAGAAGGATGTTGCCGCTTCATCCAAGCCGCCGCAAAAAAGGAGAAAAATGGCGGTAAAGGGGTGGTGATATCTGAAGCACCCGTTGATGTGGACATGAAGGATGTAAGTTACTTTTGATGCCAGAATTTTTCCTTCCTCATATATTTAGTCTGCCTTTATATCCTTTTACTATGTTTTTCCTTTGCTCAGCGTTTGATGCGTGAGATGGTCGGTATGGCCACTCGCTTTATAAGGATCCGTGACGATGCCGAAGAGCTGAAAGGTATGTACTGACCGCTTGTGTAATTTCCTTGTAAACATGTTCATCCTCGTTTTTTGCGTTTTGCTCCTTCAGTCGCTCCCAAGCAATCCGCGATTATCCGGGATGAGGCGATGAAGCGTGACGATAAGCTGGAAAGAAGGCTCCGAGATGCCGAAGAGGCCAATCAGAGGGCGAAAGATTGATGCTGATGAAGTGGCCAGGCAAGTCGCTGCTCAAGATGCAAATCTGCAGCAGCGCCTGGAGGCCTTAAATAACTCGCTGACCCGTAAGTTTCGATTTGTGCGTGTATTTATTGTTTCGTTTCTTTCTTTTGATTGTCGACCTCTTATTCTCTTTTTGTTTGTTAGAGCTGACTGGGCAGAACCTGACGCGGGATGACGATAAGAAGGTTGATCCCTTATCGGATGTTGTTAGCACTTTGGAGGCTAACAACATTTGTGGGTGCAATCTTCTTGTCTGTTCATGCCACGCCTTCAAGGAGCTCCATGTCAAAGTATTTCCAACCACGTGCCGGAGGACCTGAATGATCTTGTCGCCATTTTTGGTGCTGATCCCGGCCCCCTTGTTGGTTATAGTCTGACGCAATCAAGGAGCGGTGCCGAAACTTCGATGGCTCTAGCGATGGCGCATGGCGAGAAGGTCGACTAGGAGAAGGTTAGCTCCTCTATCCCGGTCACCTCCAGTGGCAAAATAGTTGAACTGAAGCCGCATATTAAAAGGGCCAGAAAATATTCTCAGCTGCTCCTAGGTCTGGTGTCGGGTTCAGGGAAATTGGCTGCCCCTTCCTCGACTCCTCTTACTACGTCGGGCGCTCGTTCTTCGGCTACTCCTGCCGCTGCTGTAGCTAGTGCTCCTTCTGCTAGTGCCACCTTATCTTTGAAGGATGCAGCCCCATAGGCCCTATTTTGTAATCGTTTGTCGTGTCTCCCCTTATTGTAATGGATTCTGAACTTGTCCGACCTCCTTTTTTCTTATTTTTGCAAGAAAGCAGCTTTTGAATATATGCGTGTGACCTTGCCTTTGTATGCTGAGTGTTTCGTATACTTCTTGTCGGATCTTGAGTGATTCTTCGGCTCCTTCTAGTTCCGCGTAATCGTCGGATGTTGTTGCGTCCTCCGCTATAACGGGTGCGATCAGTCCTGTCGTCGTGCGTACGGTGGACCCACCGCTATATGCTGAAAAGATAGAACAAGTGAAAAAACTTGAAGGAAAACGGCGGGTTGTTCAATTGATGGTGGATGTTTCCCAGTCAAAAACACGCTAAGCTCTCAATCGTGAGGCTTTTTTCTTGGTAGAGATCTCCAGGGCGAGTGAGAGGCTATTGTGTAAGTACTTGTGCTCTCTCTTTTTTTTCTTTGGTTGCCTCTTCCGTCTTGCAGGAGATTGATTTTTTGTCTTCTTGATTTCTAGGCATCCGATTGTGCGAGAGGGACGAGACCCAACGTCTGCGCAACCGAATGCAGTCTCTTGTGTCTGGTTCTCGAAGTTATGAGACAGACTTTTGGACTGATCATCGCCACGCCTACACCGTAGCATTGCTTCAGGACCGCTTGTCGGAGTTGGAGAAATTCGTCGAGTGCTGCCGTAGATCTCTCGCCGTTACTTATAATGCCATGTTTCCTCGGGATCCTTAGCCTCAAACCTTGGCGGATTTGATTGCAAAATTTCAATAGGGTGAGAAGATCCATCATTTTGTGAAGCTTCAGCTTGTGGCGGGTGCTAAGATCGCGCTTTCCTGGGTGCATTTGCATCATCCGATGCTAGACTTGGATGATGTATCTTCATGGCTACCTTCTCCTTCCGATGGTGGTCTTATTGATATGGTACCTCATTACACTGCTGCTCGTAGACCTGCAATTAGGATTGTCCGAAAATGTTTGGAGGCAGACGAAGAGTTTTTTTGTAAATTTCCCTATCTGATTATTTACTTGCTTTGCCTTTGTACTTTGTGTGGAAACACTTTATACTTGTCAAAAAGGTCGTATGTTTTATACGAGATTTTGATTATATGCTGTATTCTCATACGGGGGAAACTGGCAAGCTGTTGTGACGTAGGAGTTTGTCGCGGAATACTTTCTTTAGTTATTCATATCAATGGGTGAGAGTACATTGTGGTGGCGTGATCGCCTGGCCGTTGGCCTTTATTGAAAATAAGGTGTATCTAAGTAGAAACTATCTCGAACAGACTTCGGCTTCAATCAGTAGATCTTCTGATGCGAGACCGTTAGTGGAGGCCGCATACATTGGTTTTTGCGAGGCTACTGCATGCTTGTTCTTCCGATGCTTTCTTCTTGCGGGTGTGTCCTTCGTGTGTCGACCCTTCATCCGCCAATTTTAGTTATCCAAGCTCCGCCTCCATCCTGAAAGATTCCAAGATTTTGTTGAATTCTCGATCGTAGCTGTCTGCGCGGATGAAGCTTTCTTTGACTGTGAGTACCCCGTTGGGAGCTAGCATTTTCAGCACTAGGTATGTGTAGTGGGGTACTACCATGAACCTAGCGAAAGCTGGTCGCCCCAGGATCGTGTGGTATTGAGATGGCCAGTCCATAACTTCGAATTCCAGCTTTTCTCGTATGAAGTTGTTTTTTGACCTGAAGACGACGTCAAGGTGGACTTTGCCCAATGGAATTTCGGCTTTTCCAGGAACTATCCCGTGGAAGGTTATGTCGGTTGGGGTTAGGTTCGTCATGGACCAATTCATGGCCCGCAGAATTTTGGCGTAAATCAGGTTGATGCTGCTTCCTGCATCCAAGAAAACTTTGCTCATGTCGGACCCGCCAATTTGCGCTTCCACTATCAGTGCTGACTGGCCTGGCTGAGGGACCCATAACAGATGGTCAGCTCTGCTAAAAGTGATCTCTTGCTTTGACCAATGAAGATACTCTGGTGTAGGAGGTGGCTTTGTTACCGCCAAATTTCTTGCCTAGTGATCAGCTTTTGTGTTCTATTGGAGGGTGGCCTCTTCTGGATCATTGACATTGCTCCCTTTGATCTGGGATATTTTTGTCTTGGTATACTGTGCTTTGCGGCTGTCCTGCTGGTGGAGGCCCCTGTGGTGGTGGTGGAGCACCGATGGCCAGAGTGCCAGGTGCAGGGGCATAGTTTCTGTTTGTTGCTTTGGCTGCCTTTGCGTTGTATAATTCTTGCATCTTTAGGAATGTCCGATAGTCCTTTCGAAGGTGGTTTGATCACCTTTTCCCTGTTGAGTCGACGTAGTAATGCATATTGCAGGGTCCTTCAAAATTTGTCCTACTGACATTGGTGGGTCTCGGTTTGTCGACTGGTATTGTTGTCATGGCTGGCTTTCATTGATGTTATCCATACTGCCACGATATCCGCTATTGTAGTCGTCACTTCGTCGGTTATCTATTCCAGAAAAACTCGCTGCAACGTAAGTGGGTGTGTGGTATCCATCATTTGTTCGTCGCCTCCGATCGCTGTTATGCCAGTCTCTTTCATCGGGCAAACAAGCCCTTTTGTTGTGTACTGCATCCTCTCCATCAGCCCAACGGTTGGCTATTTCCATCAGTTGTGAAATTGTTTTTGGCTTTGATCGTTCTAGTTCTTCAATGAATTCCCGTCTACGGAGACCGTCATTGAAGGCGTCGATCGCTCTTTTGTCTGATATTGCTTCAGCCGAATTTTTGGTAATGTTCCATCGTTGGATGAAGGCTCGTATTGATTCTCCTGGTTTTTGCTTGCAGGCATGTAATTTCTCTAAAGACACGGGTCGCTTGAATGTGGATTGAAAATTTCTAATGAATTTGTCTTCAAGATTATTTCAACTGCTGATAGAATCTTCTGGTAACTGCATTAGCTAGGAGCGTGCCATACCGGTTAGGTGGAGCTGCAGGCTTTGCATTGCCATGGCTTTGGATCCCCCTTGTAATCTGACAGTCGCCAGATAGTCTGTCAGCCAAGCTTTGGGTTCTTTGAGGCCTACGTATTTTTGTCAATCTTGGGGTAGCTTAAAATCTTTCGGTACCAGAGTTTTGCAAACCCATCGGGTAAAGCAGCTGGCCCCGCATAATTCTGGTTCATCCTCACTTTCTCCGTCACGGTATCTTCGGGTGCTGCGCTCTTCTCGTGATCGATCAATCCTTTGCTGGGTGATGTCGTTTCTTGCGTCGTTGCCTGGTTCTTGTTTGGAAAAGTGGACCCGGTGTGGCGACCGCGATCGTCGGGTGTGACTTCCTTGACGAGGGCTATTGCGACGGTGTGGGGATCGGTCACGTTGCCTCGTGGTTTCTTTATCTGCTTGCGTAAGGGTTTCTCCCACCAAACTGAGGTTCATCAGGGCAGATCGGTGGAGGGATGCACGGGGATCGTCGGGTGCAGGTTGTGTCGTGATTAGATATGTTTGGGCGGCCACAATAGCTGCCTAGGCTGTCTTTGCTTTGATGTTCCCATCTTGATCTATCAACATAAACAAGAGATCTAGGTCCCGAATCAATCCGCTTCTCTCTTCTTCGAGTATACTTCTTATTCTAGACGTTCCTCTTCTTGACGATGCTCGTCCTGTGATGCTTCTTGATCCTCGGGTGGGGCTTAGCTGTGCCCTTCGTAAGCTAGATTTGTCGGCTACCCTCTTCCTTTCGTCGAGCTGCCTTTGCATCCTGAGGATTTTTTCTCTTTTTGTAGTGCAGCAGGTACTGGTATGCCAATAGATCTTCGTAGGTAGCATCTGTTGCCATTGGGGTCGCACCCGAAATTGCTTCTCTCGCTTTCTCCCATGCACTGGCTAGTAAGCTAAGGGCTCGCCTCTCATCTTCATGTGGCTGCTCTTCTTCCCTATTTTCTCGGTCAACTGTTGGATCTGCTCTGTTTCCTCGACTTCCTTTGTTGTCATTGCTTCCGGCAGTATGGCTTGAAAGGATATCATCGGGGTTAAGAATTGGGTTATCATTGGAGTCTTGCTGGGTTGTGGCGTCTCCGATGATCACGCATACTTGGTGATGAGTGGCGTACGGACTGGTAACGTCGTTGTTTTCGCCGATGGAGACACTATCGGATGAGCCAGTGAAGTCCATCAGCTTTTGCTCTGGATAAATTTCTGCCATTCGAATTCCAAAGTCGATGCTTTCCTAATTTCTTCGGGTTCTGAATTGGCTAGGCTTGCTTCACGTGGTGGCGTGAATGGTGGGTCTGATCCGAAGGAGAGATTTTCATAGAGACCATCAAGATCCCCCAGATTCGTCTCGACTTGCCCGCCCTCGTTGCCTTCTTCGATCTGTGCCTCAATTTCCATTGAGGATTCAGTGGGAGGTTCCTGTACTTCTGTTGATTTGCGGGTAAGTTTACGGGTGGGTGGGCGTGGATTTGCTTTTGTCGAGTTGATGCTTGGTGGGGAGCGTTCTGCCGAATCCGTGTTTCCAGCGTTCAAGTTTCCCACAGACGGCGCCAATTGACGAGGGATAACCTTGGAAATGCCCATGATGATAGACTTGGGGTTTCGCGGAAAAGAGAACACTGGAGATTTCGTCGGATGTCAGGAAAAACAGTGAAGACAAAGTCGCCTAAATATTGGGAAAATACTCTCTTACAAGTTGTCCACTAGATTTTGGTACCCTCGCTTGGGCTTCTCCCGTCCTATATATAATAGGCCGGGTCTCAAAGTTGTGTGCGGATAGGTTTCATACACGCGTGATTACAATACCAACATAATGTCGGCTCGTGGTTTCTTTCCTAAAACAATAAAAAGTCTCTGTCGGTTGCTCCCTTGGGCCATTTATCCAGAATCTTTATGGGCTTTAGGCCTTTTACCCAATGTAGGGTAGCGAATAATGGGAATCCGAGTAATCATTCCCATGTCAGCATGTGTAATAAAATCCAGGTTGTTACAGGAAATTCGAAAAAACACATTGCTAGGAAAAGTGGCCTACATGAGACCAAAAAGGCTGCTTGCAAATTTGTCAATTTTTCGATGTTCATCAAGTGATCCCAAATTTTTTGCACTTGCTAACCTAATGGTCCTTATCAAGAATATGTAATTTATTTGAAAAAAATCGAACATGTAAAATAGCTATTTTGTTCAAAATTTTAAATAGTAAATAAAAAATAATATAGGAAAGACGAAAAAATAAGAGTAGGCGTGCAGGCAACAAGCCAGCCCAAATCCTACTCCCACGCCCGCATCACGACTGCATTCGGGCATCAAGTAGATTGCGCCAACCCATCTTAATCCCGGGCATCAAATAGTAATGGGATCTTTCATGCCCAAAGAGAATCCGTAGCGGGAAGAACTAATGCGGATGGGATTTTAGTACCACCACGCCGAGCGAGGGACGATTCATCCAGCTTATATACCCTGCATTTATGCCTTCAGGATGATCTTCTCTCAACAAATCAACATGACAACTACTGTTGTCACTTATCTACCCGGGGGCCTACACCTGAACAATTTGTGCTTGGCGGGCTGCGTCCTGGTCCATACATGGTCTTCTAGTCGTACGCAGGGTCGTTGAGTACGAAATGTGTAGGTAGGCATATTTTTTTCATTCGTTCTGTACTATAATATTATTTTGCATTTGAACAAGTTTGCACGACTTTAATCAGTGACCATCTTATATATACAACCTTGTTGTCTGTATGATGAACATCTTTTAAAATGTTTTTCACATGAAAAAACTTTCTAATGGATTCCATAGTAGTTTTATATTTTAGAATCAAAATTCAACTAATTTTCAAGTAATTTTTAAAAATAATTCTCTAATATTTTTTGAATAAAATTTATTTTACCTGTCTTTTTCTTAACTTTTATAGCCAAATTGTGTACATTTGGACATTCCACATTGCCTAAAAATCAGCAGTAATTCAACACAACAAGATCACAAGGATAAAATTGGAGCACAAAAGAATATTAATGAACTACTGTAACTACCTCGGTGAATTACGCTCCTAGTTACAAGCCTGGATGAGCGGAAATGGTTAAAATAGTACGGTGGGGCCCAAATGCCACTCATAGGTAGACCTTTTGGCCGTCCTAACCATTTCCAAACATCGGGACAAGAACGGGCGGCGTAATCTGCAGGCGAAGGGATCAACTACATACATAAATGAGTATGTATGCAAGCCACCATACAACAGTACATCAGAGCCATTCCATCTAAAAAGAAAGGAAATATTGCAACGCCATACGGCAAGATCCAAATATCCTAGATAGATATAATAGTTTAGGATATCTCCTCATACATCAAACATCAGAGTATCAGGCGGAAGCGGAAGACAAAATCCGAGTTCGGATAAGAAGCAAATCGGCATAAGATGCCCCATAAATAAGCACATCCCGCCCACAGATCTCACGGGTCCCCGTTCCCGGAATCTCTACACCGAATGATCGTTGCCCACATCGTCCGTCTCCTCCACCCAGTATCCATCTTGCGAGTTTACCTATTCATCTGAATCCAACAATTTATCGTGTGAGACCCTAGGGGTACTCAGCAAGTCTTTATGCCTCTAAAGGGGACACAACCTGGGGTGACGCAATTGCAGCAAAAGATAAACCCTAACAATTCTATAGATACTCGCTAACCATCCGCCTAACCAGAGATAGACGGATGTCCGTAAATTAATAACAACAGTTATAATGGTAAAGTCCACAGATCCATCCTCCTCCTCGCTTACCGACGAGGAAGCGGACGAACAACTCCCCCATCCGTTGGCAGTTTTATTATCCATTCCATGAGTGTTGCACTATTTACTAGTCCGGTACTTAGTCAAATTAAAAGCGGTACTTTAGTTATTCTTGTCTATGATCGAGAAACTGCTCCAAGTCGTCCATAACGCGGACACGGCTTTGAGAAAGTTTTACCTGAGGGTGCACAAATAACAACACACACTCGATCAACCTCGGAAAAACCAAATCAAAACCCAACGAGGCGATCACGACAAAGCGATCGAGGATTCAGAAATATTTCAGGCCACCCCATTAAGCTACCAGACGAAGTTGGCCGACTCGAGCGGACTCAAGGTTTTGCGTAATGGTCATAACGATTTGGGAACCCGAAAATGGGACTGGGTTGTCGATACCACGAAAACACTCCGCTTTCCTAAATAGTACAGTGTGCAGTACCTCGCACAATTTAAATAAAGCAGTAAAGCATGTCATAAGTACAAGATAGTAAATAAAACCTCAAACTAGTTTGTGGCCCCAAGAAATAAGAATGAATCAAGCTCTGGCTCAGGGGGGTTCATAAGCCTCCGGATGTGGATAAGCGAATATTCAAGGAACAGGAATCAAGTACTCGGGGTCCTACGGGACACAAGTGAGCCTGAAAAACCAAATAGCAAATATGGCTCACCGATGCCACTTTCATTAGTTATCCCATTACTACTCAGGTTAAGTTGTTTAGGTACCTCGTTATCCATCAGACACTCACATACCCTACTCATGCTGTTCTACGACTCGCATGGCTCAAACAACTCCTGTAGTGATGGCTCATGGGATGGAGGAACAAGCTTCGGTGGGGTTTAAAAGTAAAGGCTATGCAATACTTGGGATTCAGTTTAATGCAATCGCGACTCAATGATGCAAGAATAAGATAGAGGCAATAGGTACTATATGTATGCAAGCATGTGGTAGTGCTTGCTGGCTTCGATTGAAGCGAGAGAAGGATCTGGGTAGTGCTCCTGGGTCTCTTGATATATCCCCTGCTCAGCGTCTATTCGAAGAAGAACCAAACAAACAAGGGCCAACATAAATAAAGTGCACAAGCATATGAATAAATGCGACAAGCAACCAATCATGCCATGATGAATGATGCACAATTTGCATGGCAATAAAGTAGCATGGCATGGGTGAGGTGTGGAATACAAGAATAAACCATTTTATTGAGTTTTAGTCTCATTTTAACCTCATATTAGTTGCTGAATACTTTATATTTATATGATGCATGCTTCAAATCAAAACATGGAATGCATAAACAGAAAGGTCTCGTCGAGCTAATCATTTTAGACATATCATTTGTTGAATTTGGATTTATAAAACAAAAGTTATTAATTAATTAAGAAAAGGGCATTTTGTTGTAATTTTAATTAACTTGGAAATTAAGGTGTCCAAAATATATTTTGAATGGCATATTTGAAATCCTCACATTTTTCTGATTTCAAAACATATATTATTTGTATTATTTGGAATTATATTTTAAAAGTTATTATAAAACAGATTTGAATTTTTGAATTTGAATTAATTTGAAAAGATTTAAATTAAAACAGAAAATAGACAGAAACTTTTGTTACTCGCACAGATCCAGCCACAGTCAATGACCAGTGGGGCCAGGTGCTGACTGGGCATCACACGCGCAGAAAAACTTTTATCACCGCGAGCTAACCTAGCCTAAGCGAATGACAGGTGGGGCCACAGCAACCTCAGGGCCACACGCGGGCGCGCCAGCGGGGACGCGACACGTGGGAGATCCGGGGTACTGCGGGTTGCGGCTGGAGAAACAGGAGGGTCTAACTGCAAAACGGTACTACGGCTGACAGGTGGGCTCAGGCGGACCGCGGGTTTAGGAGTAAAAGCTATAGGGGGTTTTCTGCAAAAACGGCGACGCGGTACTGTGGATCTTCCTCTGCGCTGCGGACGGGTCGGTGCACGACAGGGCGCGGGGCGCGGCGCGCGGGATCGAACTCTGGACCTGGCGTGCGCGCGCGTAGGCGGATACCGCTGCGGTGGCCTGGCGTTGTTGTCAGGGAGGTGGGCGTGGCCTAGGTGAGGTGCTACGCGGAGCGAGAGCGTGCAGACGCCAGTGCACTCCGGCGCGCGGAGTCCGTTCGACGGAAAGTCCGGCGAGGCTAGGGCGGTTCAGAGAGGCGGACCATGTCAGGGGGGTGGAGAGGCTCATCGCGAGGCTGTCGGTGGCGTCGGATCGGGCAGGGGAGCGGTCGATCAGCGACGAGGCAGACGATCTGGAGCTAGGGTTTGGCGTCGGGCGGCGGTGGTTCAGCGCTTATGGGACTCCTCCTCCTCGACAGCGTGTACGGAGCAGATGCAGAGGACCTCCTTGTCCTCCTCGATCACCTCCACGTCGCGCTTGTCGTCTGGGTCGAAGCAGCGCCGGTGGAGCAGACGGTGGCCGGCGAGAGGAAGCTGGGGTCGGTGGAGAGGGAGGGAGGAAGGCCAGGGCACCTCGGCCAGATCTGGAGAGGCCAGAGGAGAGCCGAGAGGGAGTAGATAGGGACGGGAGAGGAGAGGGGGTGCCGTGGGGGGAGTGGGTAGGTTAAAGGTGGCTCGGCCACCTTTTCCCCCCTCCTTCACGTGCTCGAGATGGGAGGCCAGGGCAGGCACGGGCAGGGGCTTCTAGGTGGGGCAGGGAAGGCCAGGCTCGGGTGGTTCAGCGTGGGGCATGCAGGGCAGGGAGAGAGGAGAAAAGAGGAGAGGGGAGGCTCGGGCTAGGTTGGTACTAGGGTTGGGTAGAGAGAGAGAGAGGGAGTAGATGAGGCGTGGGACCAGGGAGAGGGGTAGCAGTGGGGCCTACTGAGGAGAGAGGAGAGAGGCCGAGAGAGGCGGTGGGTAGCTAGGGTAGGTCATGATGGGGTGGCTCGGCTAGAGAGAGGAGAGATGAGGGAGGGTACTTAGGGTTTAGAGGGAGGGGTATGGTGATGATGGGGTAGGTGATTAGGGAGGATCTTAGATAGAGGATAAGAAAGAGAGGGAGATGGCTTAGGGTTTAAGAAGCTTGCATGCTTCAAACTTAGATCAAGCAAGAACATGAGGAAAAGGTGTAGGGTTTAGCAACTTAAACAAGATCCACAAAAGGAGTGGAAGAGAGGAAAATAATTGTGGTGGTGGATTTTAGCAAGACAAACTAGATCAAGCCAAAAGAGAGAAGAGAAGAAAAGGTAGTGATGGCATGGATGGAGATGGTGATGGGGTTTTAGATGCTTGCATGCATCATGCAAGATCAAGCATAAGGGGTAGAGAGGGATATGGGGAAGATCCACTCAAAGGTTCAAATAAAAACCAAAAGGCTAGAAAAAGGTGGTACTTGCATGGCCCATGCAAAACAATTAATGCCATGCTTAATCTTGTGAAAACAATAATATTTACATGGCATTATTCCTATGCATTCCCAAAAGTGGGTTTAATCCAAGCTAAAGAATTTAAAGGAAATTCCAGATGGAGTAGATGGAGATGATCACATTTGATTATAATTGGGAATTACTAGTGTGTATATTCCACTAGATGCTTACTAGTCCCAAAAATATCCCAACATGAGCATAAATCCATAATAATCCATATGGGAGCTAGGAAAAAGGGTTCCACTCACAAGGCATGCAAAGGTGTCCATGTGGCTCTCATATATCAATAATGTGAAAACAACATGATGCTAAGATGAGAGCATGTGGAAATATAATTTGATCCATCCCAACCCATATGAGCTAGAGGTAAAACCCAAATAAAGTGCAAAGCTCATATTTAGTTGGATGGTGGAATTATAAGGTGGTGACAAGGATAAGGTGGTGGAGTTGAACAAAAGATATGCCCCCAACTCAACTTGGGCATTAAACAATATATCAAGAACCAAATACAATATCAAGAGGCAAATACAATTTACAATGCATATGAGAGAAGAACCAAACAAAAAGGGTTTTATATGATGCTCAAATGCAAGGTGGCATGATGACATGAGCATGATATAATTATGATGCAACACATATATATATGAAGTAGCCATTATATTACTAGACCAAGTAGCATTACAATTGTTAGACAATTGGGATGCTACAACTACCTAATTTGCACATAAGATCAGCTGTGTATAATAATTAGAAAGGATGACAGTACGAACTAGAGATTCATACTTGATTAACTTTGTTGTCACAACAAAGTGAAGGGTGCATAGATTAGGTACTGCAGTTTCATACTGCTTAGGTTCATACATTCATAGGCTATTTCAACATCAGTACTAACATTAATAAATCAAAAGAAACATCATCATACATATACTGATGATCTAATCCTTTACAAGCGCACCACAACCCTAGTCATAGTACTCCAGGACCTTGACAATGGCAGAATTGTTGGCCTTGTCACGTAGATCCCTTGCCTTCACAGTCTTGGCATGCTCCACAAGCCCCTCTCAGAGCCCATCCTTTGGAATCTTCTTGCCGACATGTAAATTGCAATAATATGACCCATCTGGCCTCATATATGCTCATATACCTTCTTTCTAGAGCTTCTCCTCCACCTTCTTCTCGTAGGACTGCACATTGAACTTGTGTACTTCAGCTTCACCAGAGGACGCAAGCATAAAATCATAGATGAGCTCAAAAAGGAAGAATTACCTTACACACATCTCAAGGAAAAGAGATATGGAAAAAAATAAGCCAAATTCTAGCTTACCGAGTATCGATCACCGGAAGAGACCGAAGAGGACAAGTCAGACACACATATGTCATCAAAGACAACTGTGAACTTACTATTCTGGCCAGCCACACGGGATGACCTAGGAACAACCTGATTAACAAATACTTAAACAAAAGTTACAATCCAACAAAATCCATAGTATCAACTTACAAAGTATTTGGGTAGTTCAACAAAGCAAAGAATATTACAGTGACAATACTCTGTGAGAAATATACCACATCAAGACAAAGGACATTTTCAAAAGAACTATAAATACTATTATTACAATATCAACTAGGACTACACTACATAAAGTCATGCTACGCAACATATACACATCAAAATTATTATGCTACAAACTAATTAAACCATATTATGCAACACACTAGTTAAACTGCATATACAAATTATGTTCTACACATTTAGTCCACAAATATACATTCATTTAACAAAGAGAAATATTAATTAATCTGGATCGGTAGTACTATCAAATCAGGTGGGGCCAATCTGATGGTGTTACTCTGCCCATAAACAATTGTGGGGCTGAAATTAAGAAAGACATTATTAGATCTTTCATAAGTAGTATAGATACATGTGCATTAAAAAAAATACAAGGATACATTGCATGTATCAAATACTTTTAGCATTTACCATACCCTGCATAGAAACATTTAACACATATAAAGATTAAAATAACATATATACTGTAATAAAAAGGGAAAAAGAGATATGAATATGCTTGTTAAAAAGAAATACTCATAAACCATGTCCATTTGCACAGTTTAAAAGTTACATAATAAAAACAATAGTCTAAAGCATTTAAAACTAGTACATACTTCATTGTATGTAAGTTAATGCAACACAATCAACATTGTCTCTCTTATAAAATTAAAAACCATCCAGCTCTATATTTACTGCAAGCTAAACTTATGTTTTGGAACATAGAGAAACCATATTATGCTACACACTAATTAAACTTTACATACAATTCATCCTCTAAAAGTTCAGACTACAAATATACATTGATTTCACAATGAACCATTAATTTCACAATAATAAATATTAATTTATCTGAATCATTAGTACTATTAATTGACCCGAATCATTAGCTCAACTTATCTGAATCATTAACACTATTTTACATATCTCATGATTGCTCCTTAATCAAAGGAGTGTCTACTGTTGTAATCTAATCTTAAATTTGTCATAGCATACAAATTAAGTGCACATGAGAACTGCTCTCCAAAATTATTATTCATAATTGATTCATACCTGCATAACAATTGGTAGAACTGAAAAAATGGTTGCATTCTCTACCGATGAATCGGGTATACAACTCAGAAAGCTTGGAATCTAACAGAACACTAGTAATACACATCCTCTACCTCAATTAGTACTAAGCATAATTGAACATTATAATTCAACTAATCTGCAGCCTGCTAACCCTAACATCATTTTGATTACAACCTACACAATAGATACCCGAATCCTACAAATATACACTAACCATATTCACTATTATAGGACGATAGATATGACATGACAAGAGAGGGAACTTAGATGAAGATGGAGAAATGGCCAAGAAGCAGTTGGTAAACACATACTCAACTGACACCTCCGCGCGCTAACTGGCATTCAGATCTAGCGCTCTCGCACTGCAAGATGCCACCTCGACCTGATCCGGTGCCATCTCCACCGTCCCGCTCGACGCGGCCACACCAGCACCCGAACTGCCATGGCCACCTCTGCCCTTGACAATCCCATCTGGCAGTGAGACGATGGTGTTCCTGTCCTGCGGCCGCTACTGCTACGGGGCTACCACCCTCCATCGCCGGTGGAATGAAACGAAGCTGTCGGAGGCAAAGGCTAATCGAGCCGTACACGGCAGAGAAGACAAAGTGAACGAGGGTTTTCCTACCAGATTTGGGGGGAAATGGGTGGGGAGAGGCAGGCAGAGCCACCCCCGATCCTTTCATACGTCGTGACGTTTCAGGTATACTTGACCTCATCTGTATGATATGTGTATAAATACTTCCAACAAATCTATGTGGGCTTGTACGGGCTTGGACATGGCTCTACGCACCACTCAAACCACTCGAATTGTTATGAAAGGGTATGAGGAGATCTAGACCGCCCTTGTGTTTTTGTTTTTGTTTGCCGAACGAGAGCCAGGGGAGGAGCACCGGAGCAGGCACAACTAAACCCTTTTTTGATTGTCACATTGTTCAACTTACGGTAGTCTATGAAAAAGAGGGTAGTACCATCCCTCGTATAGAAAATATGATGGGTGAACCCCAAGGTGAAGCGATGGGATGAATCAATCCCTTTATAACTTGGTTGGATAGTTGCTTCTTCAGTTCAACCAACTCCTCGGTGTTCATACGGTAAGGTCATTGGGATTTGGGCTAGTTCTAGGAACCAACTCAATTAAAAATTCTATATCCCTTTTCGGTGGTATTCTAGGTATTTCTACGAGAAAAACATCGGGGTACTAAAAAACGATGGTAAGTTGGCTTAGTTCCGTAGTGGCAACACTATGGTGGTAGAAGGCTTTTGATGAAGGTATAGTGGTGACATGTTCCACAGATACTCCATATTTCGTGGTTACGGTGATGGATTTCTTAGCATAGTCTATTTGTCCTTTATACTTGTCCATCCAATTCATGTCAAGTATAATGTCAAGACCCATGGGTCCTAAGACGACATGGTTGGCATAAAATATTTCCTCGAGAGTGTAGATTGGAGTACTGGTGCACTAGGATCTTGATTCGGTCTTAGACCCAGGTAGTTGAACTACCATATGACAATTCATAACTTCAGGACTAAGTTTGCTTCTATAGAAAAAATTATGTTGTAAAGGAGGGCGAGGGTCTAGAATCAAATAAAACTTGTGAAGGTACCGAGTTGATGAGAAACATACCCATTACAACATCAGAGGATTCTTGGGCTTCTTTGGCACTAACATGGTTGAGTCATCCTTTAACGGGTGGCTGGTTGTGGGGTCCATTGAATCTTTCGCCGTTACCACAACCTTGACCCTAATTGGGTGCATGCTGGTTTTGATGGTTGGCAACAGCTTTCCTGATTGGGCAGTCGGCTGAGTAGTGGCCTTTGTTACCATAGTCATAGTAGGTCACGCCTTCAAGGCGCTCAGTTGGAGTGGGAGCACGTCCAGCTGGAGGTCTTGCATTTCCTAAAGGCCAGAAGGGTCGAGCTGGAGGTTGAGGCTGGCGCCTAATTGGAGATTGAGGCATCGACCTGGGTGGACAGAATGCATGGGGCTGCGGGTTTCACATTGCTGCTAGACACCCCTTGGTACACCATATTGTGCTTATGGTCATCAGCCGGTTTTTGCTTGGTTTCCACTTGGAATGCAACATCCACAAGTGTCTCCATGTCATTGAAGGTGTGGGCGACAAGGATACACTACATTTCATGGTGCAGTAATTCTAGGAACTTCTACTTATTCTTATCATCGGAGTTCACATCCTCCAAGGCATAACGAGAGAGATCGGTGAAACGGTTCAAGTACACCATCACTAACATACTTCCTTGCTTCAGCTGACGAAATTCATCCCTCTTCCTCTTAATCATCCCTCGGGAATGTACATCTTATAGAAATGATCCCTAAAGTTATCCTAGGTTACATTCTAGCCTTGAGCTAGGTTTCGCTTTATTATATCCCACCAAGACCTAGCTTGGCCTGTCAGATAGTGGGTTGCAAACATAACATTTTCTGCTTCATTGGATCCGGCTAAAGCAAGGTTATTCTCGATGGTACAAAGCTAGTCATGTGCATCGAGAGGCTGGATAGTCTTGGCGAAGGTGTGAGGGTTGGTGTTTCGGAAGTTATTTAGGTGTAATCTTTGGTTGTTGCCTCCATTTCCCTGGTTGGCATTAGCGTCAAGCTATTGAAGGGCCACATGAGTATCTTCTTGCTGGGCTCGGGCTTCTTGGCTATCTTCCATCAAAAGATGGATAATATGAGCCATGTTGGGGCTAGGTGGTGGCACACTGCCTTGGTTGTCGCAAACCATTAGAAGTGTAAGTTTTTGAAAATGAGAAATTCTTTCTATTTTAAAGATGAGTTCAATTTTTAATCTTTACAACATCTTGGGTAAAACACACAAATAATTCAAACAAGGTATAACAAGAATCAAGGAAGCTCTTACAACACAAGCATGAGATAGAATCCAACAAGGCTAGAATATATATTTATATATTAGGTAGCCAAATGAGTTCACAACCATAGTACCATAAGTACTTAGCATTACAACTAGTAGGGTGATACAAACTCAAACCTAGGCTATGCAGGTGAGTGATGGTGGAGCACTACTACTTGAGGCTCCTGGGTGAATGGCTGTGATTCATGTTGGAGTCGAAGACTCACTCCTCAGGGCCTTCTTATTCTTCGTCCTCATCATTGATGATGAATCTGTCCTCATAATCAGGGGCGTTCTCATGAGGCACATACTCCTCAAAATCATCACCATCACTAACGAGGTCATTGGGAGCTGATAAGTGAAGTTTTGTAGCATGTTTAACTTATGTTTTTTTGCATTAGTAGTGATAGGATTTTGGTATTTTACCATGCTTGTGCACACCTTTTGTGCTTGTTTCACTAGGATCCTAGGATTATAGGAGTTAATGGACAAATGGATTGAAGCAGTCATTTTTGGGCATACATATGATAGTCGGAGGCCATTAAGACCTTTGAAATGTTGACCCACGCACCTGGGAGGAAAATCCAACCCGCAGGAGGGGTTTAGAGGCTTTAACGAGCATTGGTACGGGCGGGATGCACCCATACCATTCACACATACAATGCGCCATCGAAGATGATGCCTCACATACTTGCACCCCATGTAGACGGATTTGAGATCCAACATTTAGAGACATGATAGTTCATAAAAACCTCACCTCTAGAAGGGATCTGGAGGAGGAACAAGCAGAAGGGCATCAATCCTCACCACTAGGAAGATCCTTGAAGGCCTAGACATCATCTCCATCATCCACTGCTGCATCACCATCATTATCACCAATCCCTACATATCATCTCATATTCATATTGCTGTAATCCATCAATACCGTTGTGGATTTGCATGAGTATTCATTCATCCATCTATATCCCTTTCATATTACAATGATGATGTTGATTGCCTCCAAGTGTGAGTAGTTTACGTTGTTCTTGGGGAGATGGATAAACCCTAGCAAACATTATGCATTGAAATAAAGATGATCTATAACTTAGATTTATGATGTATATATTAATTAATTCTCTTGATGTTATGTGAATGTGCACCACATAACACTTTCCCTATGGACTTGAGAGGGAGTTACCATTGGGTATATGATGGTGTGAAGGTGTTAAGTAACATGTCACATTATATCATCATTCATGTGGTCAACGAGGATATGAGGGGACTCACAAAGCTTGTCCATGACTGGGGGTTAATCCTTAAATGTTGGGGATCAAGTTGACTAGTCTTTGATCACAACTATGGTTATGAGGAATGAAATATCATATGGCTGGTATGTGCTCATACAATTCAGAGCTTCTCCCATGCATACACATGAACAAAGATATAGATTTATCCTAATCATATTAATCTATTTGCTAGTGGTAGATCCAACACCCCCTGAGAACGTCTTTAGACCTATGTAGTTTAAATTACTTTCCACCGCGAACCTCTGTTTTCATTCGCTAGCTGAATATTGATTTGTTCACACAAACACTTTCAAACACTCTTTCGCTCTCGCTAGAAATCAAAGATAACTCTTAGCACTCTTTGGTTGATAGTAGCAGGAGCATTTAAGACCATTACTAGTAGCTCCATGTGGTTTGATACTCCTATTTCAAAACTAGACACAAACAAACTGTGCACTTGCAATCATCAAGCTATTTTCTGGCGCCATTTTTAGGGAGCTCATCGCTTTTGGTCTTTGTTCTTTGATATTAAAATTACAATTGATGTGCTAATGTTGTCTACAAGTTTCAGGCAACCACCATGGAAGAATACGAACATTTTATTCATATTGACATGATCAAGAACTCTAGCCCACTAATGAATGCTTTCATGAGAGTAAGACAATTTGTTAATCCTGAGGGGTATGAGATTAACCCCATCTTAGTTGAATTGCTAGATTCAAAAAAATTACAGGAGATGGTATGGAAGACCCATACAAACATGTGGACTTCCTTAGAGAGATTTGTGAGACTTTCAAGTTTAATGCTTTTATAGACGATGAAGTAAAATTCAAATTATTTGGTGAAACTCTTGGTGATAAAGCTCACACCTAGTTGAAAGCTTGTTCCGTAGATATAACTAATACTTGGGAGAAATTATTTGCAGCCTTCTTGACCTCATTTTACCCAGAAAGTAAAAACCATGGAGCAATGCATATGATTACCAACTTCAAGAATCGCCTACGAGAAAACCTTTATATGGCTACACAAGGTTCAGAGATTTCCTTAACTACTATCCTCACCATGGATGCCCAACATGGTTGATTTTACATACCTTTTATGCAAGACTTAGTGTTGCAAATAGTACCAGGCTGGACGTTGCCTCTAATGGAGCCTTTATGGACTTAGTATGAATAAATCTTGGAACATTTTAGAAACTATCCGCTATAATAAAGAAACTTTTAATGAGGAAGGAAATAGTGAAGGGAATACTTCTATTAATTATGATTGTACTAAGAAGCTCCTAAACACTAGAAAAGTGGAGGATATAATAGGTGATTTTAATCTTGATCCTAATATGATTGTGCACATTGTCAAAACCTATACTGAGTATTTGCCGGTACCTCATGATTTGGGACACTTTGAGCCTCCTAATGCTCAAGAATTTATGATGAAAGTAATGAAAAGTAAGCCAAATAAAGAAGAGGCGAGACAAATGGAAGAGAACTTATTACTCCTACAAATGTATATGGAAACTAATAACGAAGATAAGAGAAGGATGATGAATTTATAAAACAACTTGGGAGTTATTAAGTTAAGCATCGATATAGTAAAGGAGCTAGTAGAACCTGAATATATTTATGATGAAGTAATGATGGTTAACTACGACTCCTCTAGAATGATTGAAGGTAATAAGTACAAAGATATGGATGAAGGTAAATCTTGGGGAAAACAATTACACATGAATTTGTGGTTTAAGTTAAAATATAAATATTCTTCCCTATTCCATCTTGGAAGCAGTCAATTATGATCTTGATAATCCTAAATTAGAACCTACTGATGCTTCTGTTATGTTAAGAAATATGACTTCTAAGAAGTTTGACGGAATTTTTCGTGATACTTATATTTTTGTGGGCTCATTTGTTTACCCTATTGATTTCCATGTTATTTATATGCCTCTAGACCCCTATTGTCCTATCATCTTAGAAAGGTCAGTCTTTGTTCTGACTAAAGATAAATTGATAGCAAGAAATAAAATATTTCTTTGAAGTGTGGAGAAGAGTAAGTGAAATTTTATTTCACTGAATTCAAGAAACAATCATATGAGAATAAGATTGAAATGAAGGAACAAAAGTCTCTGGAAGAATTAGGTGCCATCTGCTAGGGGTGACCCCTTAGGGTTGCTCGATGTTTCACGAATCTCCGAGAATCATGGTGGAATCATGAGGGGTGAGAGAGGGAGGATGAAATCCAAGCGAACTCACACACCAGGAACACGATGAACACAACTCACACGTGATACACAAAACAACCTTTAGCTCATGCTGGGGGCTACCGACCTGACACAATCCCTAGGATAGGTGGCGGGTAAGGATTCCCTCTCTAACCGACATGGCAAGACGGGAAGCTTGGTGAGATCTTGACAACTTTGAGAAGGGACACCATCTCGAGGCCTTGTACAACTTGAACGCACTAAGGCAAAATTCAAGAGGTGTTTGATAATAGGTGCTCCTTGTCAAGGAGCATGAGACTTAAACTAGAGATCCACAAGGTGTTTCTTCTAGTTCTATTATCCAAGTCTAGGGTTTACAAATGGAGAGGTGGGTTATTTATAGGCCAGCCACATAAATAGGGTAATTTAGGGATAAAGGGAATGTTCTAGATGGATTGGAGAGTACATGGGATGAAGGCCCAGCTGTTGGTGGACAGGCCCATGACTTACGCCCTAGACTCTGGAGTTGTGGGGCTAGAGACTCCGGTCGAGGCGAAGACTCTGGGGTCATGGGTGGAGACTCCGGGTGCGTTCCAAGGGCTTGTAGACGTGGTCGTATGCAGGCGAGTTGAAGACTCCGGTTGCATGCAGAGAGACTCCAGGGTCGGCTGGAGACTCCGATTGAGGAGGATACTCTGGGTGGTTTCTAGGGGCTTGCAGCCTAACGTTGCGCGTGGTGAGGCTGGAGACTCCGGGTGGACGCAGGCGGAGACTCCGGGCCTGGAGCTAACTTCTCATGTCTATCTTCTGAGGTTGCTTGTCTACATGTTGGGGCTTCGTACCTGAGTATGCATATTTAGTGGCATGAAGTAGCAAGCCATTCAAGGGAGTATCAAAGTCACACAAAGATAGGAGCGAGTTAACCTTGTCATGGAGTAACTTGGCTCGAGCACGATCCATGGTTCCACTTGGGAGACTTAGTGGTGAGGATGTAGAGACGTCCGTATGTTGGGCTGCATCAGCTCCCCTTGGGAAAGAGTCATCCTCAACTCTTCAACCTTTTCATTTACATGGAATGGTGATATGTCCTTCACATTGAACGTATTGCTCGCATGATGCTTGGACATAGGGATGCCGATGACATATGCATTGTTGTTTATATTCTTGAGGACCTTGAAGGGACCGACTCCTCTTGGCTTGTGCTTGGAGTCGCGTTCTTTGGGGAAGCGGTCCTTGCTTAGGTGTATCCACACGAGGTCACCTTCTTTGAAATCATCTCTTTCTTGGTATTATTTAGCCTTGATGCTTGGCGAAGAACTTGTTTCTCGATAGTATCTCTTGTGTCTTCGTGGATTTTCTTCATTACTTGAGCGTGCTTGTCGATGTCCATGTTGGTGCACTTGTGAATAGGAAGTAGTAGGATGTCGAGCACGGTGAGGGCTCGAATCCATAGACGATGATGAATGGAATCTTCATTGTTGTGGAGTGCTTGGCTTGATTGTAGGCAAACTAAGCGTGGGGAATGCATTCCTCCCAATCCTTAAGATTATTCTTTATCAACACTCGTAGGAGGGTTCCTAGGATTCTGTTGACAACCTCGGTTTGGCCATCGGTTTGAGGGTGCGAGGCGGATGAGAAGAGAAGCTTCACAATGAGCTTGGCCATGAGTGTGTTCCACATATAGCTCATGAATTCGATGTCATGGTCGGAGACGATGGTTCTTGGCACACCATGAACATGGATGATTTCCCTGAAAAACAAATTTGCAATATTGAAGCATCATCGGTCTTATGGCATGGAATGAAATGTGCCATTTTCAAAAAATGATCCACTATCACAAATATTGAATCATGACCATGCTTAGATCTAGGAAATCCTAATACAAAGTCCATGCTTATGTCTGACCAAGGTGCATGAGGAATAGGAAATGGCATATAAATACCAAATGGGTTAGACTTGGACTTAGCTTGTAAGCATGTAGTGCATTGTTGGACATGGAGCTCTACGTATCTCTTCATCTTTGGCCAATAGTAGTTCATGGAGAGCATGTCATATGTATTTTCACGACCAAAGTGACCTATTAAGCCTCCACCATGAGAATCTTGAAGAAGCAAAATTTGGAGAGATGATTTCAGAATGCAAAGCTTGTTTTGTTTGAAGAGAAAACCATTGTGCCAATATAAGTCATCAAATCCTTTTTGAATGGAACACTTAGTAAATATTGGCCCAAAGAACAGCTCGGAAGCATATAAAGTTTTGATATCTTCAATACCCAACACATTCACTTATAGGCGCGTAAGAAGGCTTGTGTTTTTGCGAGAGAAAGCATCCGCAACCACATTATCTTTTCCCTTCTTGTACTTGACAATACAGGGAAAGGACTCCATGAACTCAACCCACTTAGTGTGCCTTTTACTCAAATTAGCTTGACCCTTAAGGTATTTCAACGAATCATGTCCAGAACGTATGATAAATTCCTTGGGCCAAATGTAATGTTGCCAAACTTGCAAAACATGAACCAACACAAAAATGTCTTTGTCATAAATTAGATAATTAAGGTGTGTGCCATCAAGTTTCTTTCTATGGTACACAATAGGATGTCCATTTTGCATGAGGACTCCTCCAATGCCAATACCACTAGCGTCACACTCTATCTCAAAAGGTTTCATGAAATCCAGTAAAGAAACGAGAGGTGCTTCGATGAGCCTCTTTTTAAGCTCATCAAATGCCTTTTGTTATGCTTTGCCCCACACGAAGGTGACATTCTTTTTGGTCAACTCATTGATAGGACAAGAAATAGTAGATAATTCTTTCACACATCGATGATAGAAACCGGTCAACCCATGAATAGGCCAATATCGTATGTCTTTGACCTTAGAAGTATCAAATTCAAAACCATTCAAAGAGACAACAAAAATAAGAAAAATCAACTTGTCTTTAGCAAAAGTGGAGTTGGGAAGATAAGCATGTAGCTTTTTGTTTCGAAGGATTTCAAAAACCTCCATAACATGTATAACATGCTCTTCAAACGAATTGCTATAGACATTAATATTGTCAAAGTAAACTACTACACTCTTGCCAATGAGAGATCTCAAAATATGATTCATAAGGTGCATAAAGGTGGATGGGGCATTATATAGGCCAAAGGGAATTACCAAGCATTCATAGAGACCAAGTTTGGTCTTGAATGCATTTTTCCACTCATCACCTTCCGCCATGCGTATTTGATGGTAACCACTACAAAGGTCAATTTTAGAGAAAATCATGGCTCCACTCAACTCGTCAAGAATGTCATTAATACGAGGTATTGGATGTTGATAACTCATAGTGATATCATTGATTGAATGTCAGTCCATGCACAAACGTAATGTATCACCCGATTTTGGGACTAGCATCACGAGTACTGCACTTGGGCTTAAGATTTCTTGGATGAAACCATTAGAGACGAGATGGTGAATTTAGCGTTCGATATCCTCTTTCTCCTCCGGGTTCATGTGGTATGCATCGCAGTTTTGTAGAGGTGCTCCGGGGGTCGACACGATTCTCAATTCCATGAAGAGGAGGTAGTCCATGTGGTAGCTCTTCGGGAAACACATCCTTGAATTCCTACAAAATAGCCATGAAAGAGGGAGGAACATTTATTAAGTCGTTAGTTCCTTGCGCCAAGCCCTTGCATATGAGAACATAGTGCATGATATATGGGTTATTCCTCACTTTTCTCATCTCGCTTTTGGTGGAAAGAAGAACACTCTTACTTTTTCCACTCATGTTTGGCTTTTGGCTCTCACTCACTATATTGTGGTTCTCTAGCTCACCACTCATCTCACAAGATGTTTTTGAGGCTTGCACCCTTGCTAAAGCCTTTGCATTGTCCTTATTTGGCTAGGAGTCATAGGTTGCATGTCAAGCCACTTGAAGGTATACACATTTGTGCGGCCATCATGTATATCACCCTTGTCATATTTCCACGGTCTACCAAGCAACATATGTCACACAGTAATGGGAACCACATCACACTCCATCGTGTCTTTGTATTGTCCAACCGAGAATGTTACCGAGACGGTGTGCTTGATCTTCATGGACCCATGGTCACTTAGCCATTGCACATGACAGGGATTATTATGTGGATGGAGGGTGATTTTGAGCTTTTCTCATAGCTCGGTACTTGCTAGGTTGTGGTAGCTCTCTCCATCGATGATGACTTTTATGGATTTCCCATTGATGGTAGCACGTGTTTATAAGATGTTGGATCTTTGATCTTCATGCTCTTGGCCTTGTGTAGTCAAAACTCTTGTGATGAAAAGCGATGGACTTCCGTCATGTTCACACATGAGAAGCTCTTGATCATCATTCTCAATATGTTGTCTTGCGAGTGCTTCGTTGACTCATGCATCGAACTCTTCTTAACTCAAGTATTCCTCTTCACCATGTCATGGATGACCAATACTTTGGTATTGCTACAATGGAATTACTTATGTCCTTTGCCTCCACACCTGTATCATTGTCCTTCAAGTAGTGTAGAGTCATCCAATGGTTGCTTGCTACTTGGGGGTGGTTTGCCTTGAGGAGTTGTTGACTTGAAAGGAGGCTTAGGAGTACTTTAGGAGCTTCCTTTTATGATTGCTGGAGTTTTTGTTGTTGGAGATTGCTTGTAGGTGAAGTATGTCTTCAGCTTGTTGTACTTTAGGTCCTCTTGTGATTAGCGTTCGGCATTTGCTGCATTATGCACAAGCTCCACCATATTGTTGTACTTTAGGAACTCTGCGATTCACTTGATTGGGTGGTTCAAGCCAATGAGGAAGTGTGCCATGGTTTGCTCCTTAATCTCCTAAGTGTTGGCAAAAATCATGTTGAGTTCCATTTGCTTGAAGTACTCTTCCATGGTTTTTGTCCCTTGGTTAGGCATTTGAAGCTTATTAAAGAGGTTGCACATGCAGTGCGAAGGGACAAAGCGGGAATGCATAAGAGCCTTGATGACTTGCCAAGTGTTGATTGGAGGCTCTCCTCTTGCTTATCTAGCAACTTGGACTTGTTCCCACCAAAGGTTGGCATAATCATCAAACTCAAGAGAATCCATTGTCGGAGAATTAATGTCCCATGAAAGAACATGGGCACCAACGAACCCCAGATTCGTGAACACACGCTTGGATATTGTTGAAGACGATATCAACAATGGAACTCACACACGATAGAGAGATGAAAAAGTGTTTTTACCCAGGTTCGGGACAATCGTGAGGAGGTAAAGCCCCTACTCCTGCTTGGTTGTATTCCTCGCATGCTTCACAAGGGTATGATGACAAGTGAATGTCTAGGGTTTCTGATCCTATGGATCAGCCTCTACTAAGGTAGGTGCGGCCCCTCTTTAATAGGGGTGTCAAACCTCTTCCCCCGCTTCATTGGGCGGGAAGGGTTATCACATTTCCGCTCAGGGAGAGCTCGTCTACAAGACTACTTTACATGTTCCTGGTCTAGGATCTTTGGGGTCTGCTGGTCCATCGTAAATCCATGGTTTCCGCTGACTTCTCCCCCGCAGCGTGGTGCAGTCCACCACCTTCTTGCACAAAAGGGGAAAAGAGGGAAGGGGGTTGATGCTGCTGCCGTTAGTCCTTCTTCATCACCAAATAGGACAAACAATGCCTCTTCTTTTATGAGGCAAAACACACAGTCTACATGTCCGTGGACTTCCCGTTGGGCTTGTCATTGATGACTACAAGTGTGGGCTCCCCGGATTATCCATCCGAGAAATCCTTGTTATGTATATATATCCACGTTCCCATGATCAGTGAGCCGTGGAACATAACCGACAAGTATCATTACAACATCCGAAACATAACGAATTACAAGACTTACAAGAATGCCAATATGGCTACAACATCATTAGCAGCGGAACATCATCACGTGCAGAGCCCAATCGTGCCTCAACCTACAGGCAACTGACTAGGAAGACGGCCTAGCTCGCTGGACGTCACCTTAATCTACCGATGTCGAACTTCTGAAGGACTGGTCAAGTAAATAACTAGGGACAAATCCATGAGTACTTTTGAATGTACTCGCAAACCACCAAGATAAGTAGAATAAGGAAATGCGAAATTCTGGCTGTGGCGAGATAGCTCTATCTAGGGTTGCTTTCTAAAAGCCCAGACTAACCCTTGAAGTTATGGCATCTCCATATCTTTGTTGAAAAAGAGTTTTGAAACATGCCTCTGTTTTATAAATCAAGATATCTCCATATCTTTGTTGAAAAAGAGATTTGAAAACAGTTTTGGAGTAGAAACCCTTTTTAAACCTTTTTTGACCACCTCTAGTCAAAACACAGCTTCGAACTCAGGTTCCCCCAGAACCTTCATTCTTTCATCCATTGTTTCCAAACAACCACCGTTTGGGTACTCCTAGCCATCACCTTTCCAACTGTCCTTGACCGTGGACACGGCTATTCGAATAGATTATACTCTGTAGAGTTTGTGCACTTTCCCCACAAGAATCAATACATCTGCCGGGATACAACCACGGCCCACTACCAAATGTAGATGGGGGACCGGATAATCAAACCTAACCTTTCGCTTGTCGACCCTAGCAAAGGCTGCTTTTCCTTTTGGGTTTGTTCTCCCCAGCAACGAGTATGTGGCTCCCATCCATAGTCCTGCCTTCCGTACACGTGTATACCCAAGCCGCAACTTCGCGTATACCTTAACTTGGTGACTCCACTTCCTTCCGTACCGCCTAAGTCATACCGTCCGCGGGAGACCCAATTGTTGCACCGGCACTCCTGCCAAGACAGGCTCACTCTTGCCGAAGTAAGCTACAGGCTTCAGATCCAAGATCTGGTAGCGCCTGCCCGGAATTCAAGGGATCTCTCCCTGTAAGCATTGTACAAGCTGCCTCGGCTAATGCAAACAAACTACGAGTTAAGCCCCAGCACATGGGGTAATGTGGCTGCACTGATAAAATTGTTCTGATAAAGGCGTAGAACATCCCTTCACTTTCTCATTTCTCATCAACACCATTTCTTTCATTAAAGCATCCGCTTGGAATGATGCCTGTTCCCAAGGGTTTTACAAAACAGTTTTGAAACATTTGTAGTAGGGTAAAACCCAAAACAGTTCATTTTCTGAAAGCCAGGGTTTTCAAAGAGGTAGGATGCTAACCACCATACTCTCAATCTAAAGGGATAAAATGGTAGGTACATCAAGGTGGTGCCACGAAGGACACACATTCATAACTTGGAGGAGCCAAGTCATTAACGCAGTATTTGTAAAACAAGACATGCAGGTAGATAATGCAATTTATAAAGAAGATACAAACAGGTAATAAAGAGAGTAGGACAAGTATCTGAATTCAGGAATGGTGGCTTGCCTGTGATCAGCAATAAGTCCCTGGAATTCTTTAGATAACCAAGAATACCCAATGAATAATAATAAGAAGTCCCTTCTTTCTTGTCGTCAAACACTCACACTATCGCCGTCATCGGGTATACATGCAAGCAGACAATACCACAATCAATATAGGGCATACAAGCATCAAACCAATCAGAAAACAAACATAAGGAGTACTACTGAACTTGGTAGGTTTTGGAGAAGTTAGATTCTAGTTAGTGGAATTACTAAATTGCCATTGAGGTGTTTTTCCCTTGGAAGATAGATGTCTAGGATAAATACCAAGAACTTGGAGTGGGATTCTGAGGTTAGTAGGATACCAATGTGCAACAATGATATTCTCAGATAGGTCTTGACAACACAAAACCAACACAAGTGGTTTCACTAGATTATCAATTTTCTATATTTAGATATGCCTTTTATAATGGAAATAACTCTAGTTTGAGGAAATAATTCACCAGAATTGATCTGGAGGCCCAAAAATTATTTACTTGGGTGTTTTGGTAGTGTTTGATGTACTGAACCACCTAGAGTTGTAATCTTGTCAAAAGAATTACCAGAATGCCCTCAGGAAATTCCCAAAGGCAGTTTTGTATGGGTTTTCTCTTTTTCATCAGATTAATTCTACAGAATCTCTTTAGTTGATTCCAAGGGCATGCGGTAGGTATTTAGAATACCTCTCTGTGGGATTTGGATTCACTCTTTTTGGAGTTGTCAAACTCCTGGAGTGATTTATTTAGTGAAAATACCACTTACAGAAGTATTTAAATCACTAAAATTCAACCAGAGCTCAATAAATTCTGAGCTGCTGTGGATTGATACATGCTGATAATAGAGTGTACTGGGAGGTGGAATCAGGTCAATAACACATTTGGTTTGACCTAGGGAAATTATCTAAGGCAGATAGTGGTTGTTTTTGTTATTTTTCTTTGGGCACACTACTGTTCACCTTGTCATATGGCCTATGCTAGGTGACAGGTATATCAAATACCTTCCAGTAGAGCTTTGGTTCTCCCCAAATGGAGATGTAAAACTCCCTGAGGAAAATATTTAGTGTAAAGTACACTTAGCAGCAGAATAAATTCTAGCAACCAATGGAATTTATTTTTTACTTGGGGTTGCCTCTGCATGATTGAGAAAACATCTGGGTACTACCGGAAATTTGAATCTTGTCATTTGGAATTTATTTACATTTTCGAAAGGATTTAATCCTACTGGTCCTTTTCTGGATCTGGAGTTAAAAGAAAAGGCAACAAGGCAAACTGGGCTTGATCTGGGTGAGGGGATGGGCCGAGGAGGCGGTTTCGGCCCACGGCGGCGGTGCGGCGTGCAAGAGCCCGGGGCTTGAACCTGCCAGGCGAGGCTCGGCGGTCATCGATAGCGGGGGCACGAAAGGGTATCGGGCGATGGTGGCCGTTGAATCAAGTCGCGATGGACGGCATGCGGTCGTTGTCTATGCGAAATAGGGCAGCCGGTAGCGGAAACCCTAGGGGCGGCGGGGCTCACCGGGGATGCTTACCAGGGGCTCAGGAGGAGACGGGGAGGCGGTGGTGGTCCCCGGGGAACAGCTCGCGCGACGGTGGCCGAGCGGTACCTCGCCGGAGCTCACTGGCGACGACGGAGGAGATGGTCCTGGGCAAAAAGAAGACTAGGGTTAGATAGAGGAGGAAGAGGGGAACTCGGGGAACACATGCAGAGGAAGGGGAGCAGGGGAGAGGGAGCCTTGCTCGTTTTTTTGAGAGAGACCGAGAGCTCTCTCTCCCTTCTTCTCGGGTAGGGCAGGGGGAGAAGAGGGAGTGCTGGGGGAGGTAAGTGGAGGTGGGAGGGAGAAAATGAGGGGCAGGGGCGAGCTGGGGGTGGCCTCTGGCCTTTATACCAAAGAGGGGAGCTAGATGGTGGAAATGTCCACTTTGGACATGGGGGAGGGATGGAGCTGGCCAGAGATTGGTCGAGAGGGCGGTGAGGCGGGGTAAGAAGGGGATTTGGGTCGGGTAGGAGCAGAGAGGGTTAGTGGTTGGCTGTGTGTGGCGCCCCGCAAAAACCACTACTAGAAAATCGCATTGTTTTTGTGCATTGCATCGTCATGACCGCATGCTCATGTCATCATGCCACATTGCATTTGAGCATCGTCATCATCATGCATGGTTTTTGTCTAAACTATTTTTGAAACGCCTAGTTTTGTTTTCTAAATATTCCCGTCTTTATTCAAATTAAAACCCGGGTCTCCGGCATATTTTTGTTTTGTCTACAAACAGTTTTCAAACGCCCCGTTTTAAACAAATAAAATTTTATATTATTTTTAGGGGGCAGCCCGCCAGGCCCGAACCGGCCCAGCCGGCCACCCCCAAAATATCCTAACAAAACCCCAACCCTGGCCAAACCCTAGCCTAATCCCCACCTACCCCTTATCCTACCCAAAACACCACCCAAAGACTGACATCTCACCACACAATCCCCCCCCCCCCCCCACGGCAGACACCCACGCCTCCCCACTCAACCCGGCCACCTCACTTCCCCCAGTCGCAGCACGACACGTCGCCCAGCGTGACCCAATCCCCACGCCACCTGGGCTTGTACTCCCGACCCCACCTTCCCCGCACCAATCCCCACCATGCCCTCGCCTCGCTCCATCCCGCGCGGCCCACCCCGCTTAACTCGACCGACAGCGACCAGGCCCCTGCCTCGTTTTCCCAATCGCGGTCCATCCCGTCCGGCCCCACCCACGCGCTCGCCCCGCTCCATCCTCCCCCGCGTCTACCTCCTCCATCCCCGATCCCGCAGCCTCACCCTCGAGCAGCACGAGCTCGCTGGCCGCCAGGAGCCCGCGCCGCCGCCTGGCCCTCCGCTCCTCCAGCGCCACCTCTGACCCCGTCGCCGTCGCATCGCCATCTTCCCCGCCGGCCGCCTGCGCCTCCCGCGGCCACCTCCTCGTCTGCCCCCGCGAACCCCAACCTCTCGCTCCCTCCCGCCGGCGTGCCTCTCCCCGCCGCCAGCTCTCCCGGGTCAGCCGCCAGCTTCCCCTCCCCTCGCAACCGCCCTTCCTCTGCTCCCCACCGCTCACACCGAGCGCCGCCGGGGCTTCTCTCCCCACCTCCGGCGACTCTCCGGTCACCCTCGCTCGCCCCGCCGCCGCCGTCCCGGACCCCTGCGACCACCCAGCTCCACCTAGGAGCTCCACTGCCATGGCCTCTTCTCCTTCCGTGGCCCAAGGTCATCACGCCTCTTCCTTCCTCCCGTGAGCGTTGCCGCCATGTCGGCCTGGTGTGTCCCCACATCTCCTCGCCCCTGCGCCTCTCCCGGCTCATCGCCAACGCTCCATCGCCACCTCGACCTCCTGCCCGCCGCCCTGGCTGCGCCGTGCATGCTCGACATCGGCATGCCGCCTCCACCGACGGCCTAATCAATCTCCGAGGCCCCTGCATCCCTACTCCATAATCTGGCCGGTGTGCCCTGTATCCTTGTCCATGGTGTGCTATTGCTCTATTGCGTGTCGCCCTGCTGCATCCTTGCCGGTTGCCTCCTTTCTCGCCAAGGCCGCCCGCTCGCTTCTGGCTGTGCGTTCCTGCGTTGACTCCAAGCAGCGTCTCCATCCATCCTCGGGTCCTCGTGTAACCGAAGTGCTAAAACTCCTTTTGGCCATCCCTGATGTGTGTTGTGCCTTTCGCCTGCCAAAAGCTCTGTTTATTATTGTTGCCTATATTTCTCAGTCCCTGGTGGTCTTCTGTTGGTTGTGTAAGTAAGGAACTTGTGGTGGTGGGGATGTATGTGTGGAGATGACGACGTGGCGCTATCTCTGACATCGACGGAACAAGGGTAGATGATGCCGATGACGAGAACCTCGGCAGACAAGAACTACAATTGATCAAGGACCTCAAGGGACACAAGGATAGACGACTACTTCGAGTCTGGCACTGTCTCAAGTTCGCCACAATCCAAAAGGGACAACAAGAACTTCCTCATGGATCATCAAGCACTCCTACACGGATCTGAAGCCCGAACCCTCGGAACCGCCAAGTTCTCCTTCCTAGATCCGAACCTCGAAGCCCGAAGACCGATCCGTCGAGCCCCAAGACCATCGGTGCCGAACCCAAATGTGATTCCTTTTCCGAGACCCCTATTTTTATAATATGACTTTATCAACTGTCGCATATTAAATTGTTCATCTCGCATGCATATCATGTGGGTTGGGGGAATTATGCCGATTCACTGCATAATTAAATATGGAGTGTTTATGCAGGATATCTTTGTCTTATTCCGGACTCCATTTAAATTGGTGTAGCGAACCGATGCCATGTTCTGTCTTGTTAAGACAACATTTAAATTGCGGGGTAACTAAATAACTTGAACCGTTTTATTAATTGTCGGGACCTCGGTTCCGCTTAATATTGCCTAATTGCACCGCATATGCAACATATCATGATCATGCCAGATCTTCTGCTGTGGTATTAAATATTGCATCCGATGTTTCTTCTAGTGTTTGCTTCTTCGTGGATTAGGCCGATGAGTGGATGCGAGTACCGACAAGTTCTCCGGCTATGATCCGTCGGCAGTGTTTTCCAGGCGAGCATCTCTTCCACTTCTACCTATTTTGCATTTATAGTCTTTATTTCCTCATGTTGATCTACTGCTATCCGTGTTGCGATGCTTTAGTGTTCCGTACCAGTTATATCCCGTGCAGCCTCTATATTGCCTTGGACACCTCCTATTGCCTGTGTTTGGTAGATAGCTGGCCTTGCGAGTCGTAGTTGCTTGCTTAGGTGCGATCCCGTGTTGTCAAGTACCATAGTTGTTGGAACGTTGGCAGATGCTTAATGGTGGAGATGCTTAATGGTGGAGATGTTTAATGGTGGAGATGGTCATGACTTTAAATACAACTATTAAAATGCTAGATATAACTAATGCAGAGGCATCGGTGGGCAATAGATGTTATTTGGTTCTTCCACGCTCACTTGTGTCCCGTAGGACCCCGAGTACTTGATACCTGTTCCTTGATTTTTCGCACTATCCACATCCGAGAGGCCTTATGGACCCCCCTGAGCCAGAGCTTGATTCATTTCTATTTCTTGGGGCCACAAAGTAGTTTGGGGCTTTATTACTATCCTGTACTTATGCCATGCTTTACTGTTTTATTTAAGATTGTGCGTGGAGCACCTGTACTGTTTAGGATTGTGGAGTGTTTTCGCGGTGTCGACAAGCCCAATCACACTTTCGGGTTCCCAGTCGTTTACATCCATTGGCGCAAACCTTGGGTCCGTCTCAGAGCCGGCCAACTTCGTTGCGGGTAGCTTAATGGGGTGGCCCCCTGAAATATTTATGAATCCTGTGATTGCTTTGTCATGAAAGCCTCGTTGGGTTTTGAGTTGGTTTTTCCGAGGTTGATCGAGTGTGTGTTGCTATTTGTGCACCCCTGCAGGGTAAAACTTTCTGAAAGCCGTGTCCGCGGTTATGGACGACTTGGATCACAGTATCTCGATCATAGACAAGCATAACTAAAGTAGTGCAATAAATTTGATTTAATATGTGACTAGTAATCAGCTCAAGTATAACGGAATGGATATTAAAAATGCCAACAGTTGGTGGCTCTGTGTTGTTTTGTGACATGCTATATGCCTAGTAAGTATTGCAACTCCAATGGAATGTGATAAAACTGCCAACAACTGCTGGGTTTTGGGATTCCTCATGACAATTATATCTGACTAGTAAATGTTCCAACTACCACGGAATGGTTAAGTAAAACTGCCCACTACTTATGCTATCAGGAGGACTCATGCTATCTATATCTGATTAGTAATTGCTGTAACCATAATGGAATGAGTAAAATTGCCAACTGTGTGAGTTCCTTGGTCCGACTTCCTCGTTTGGTCTCGAGGGGGAAATACCAGGATGGGTTTGTTTGGTGTTAGCTTCAGGTTGGATCCGAATAGGTCTTTCTTATCCCCCTCTGATAACCGTCAGTTGTATCGAGTCTCTATAGGTTGTTTAGTGCCGCTGCGCTGCCGCTTCAGCCCACCATACCTATGTAGGCGAGAGCCACCAATTCTAAGCCTCGCTGTCTTGGCCTCGTCTTGGCGCTCCTCTTTTTCCTTTGCCCTTTGTCGACACCCCTTTTGTTTTAGCAGGTTTGAGATCGACGTCGTTAGCAGGGTTACCCTTCCGGCTTGGCCTGGGCAGGGTTATGGACGCCATTGGTTATTCTTCAGGGCTCTTAGCCCCATTTGCATCTTGTCCGTAGACGGACGCTCTATCGTTTTCAAGGTGATTTGGATCTTTGTACTGTATATATATGTATTCTTGACTCATGGAGTCGTGTTGTATATATATCTGTTCTATGGGTCCCATCGAGGACTTTTGTGTAATGGTATTACTTTGTTTTCCACCCACACGAAAGTGCCTGGTGGGCGTCCTTGAATCGTTTCTATGCGGGTTTGGCGGAAAGGGCTAAAACTTGCATAGGGCCGATTCGAGGGTTTTACAGAGTGGTATCAGAGCTCAGCAGTTGCGATACCCCACAAGTCCAGCCTATAGGATAACCTAGCTAACGGTCGATGTAGAGTGTCAAAACTATTTTGCAAAATCGTTAGATAGATCTGATTAGGTTTGTTTTACTCCTTACCCCTCTGCTATTCTCCTCTTACCTCTGCGTGTTTTGAATCTGCTCTCTTATCTTTTCTTCGAGTCCAAGAATTCTCGTGGTTGGGTTCCGTCGTATCTTCAGGGTCTCGCTTCCTACTTTGGTAACGGTGCTTCTACATCCGGTCTTCGTGCTATCTGAGGAATCCTTCATCTGTGGGACTTCTCTCTGTTCCTTGTTGTGCCTTCCGGTGTTTTCCGACGTGACGACATCATCTACGTCTGATCCGATGCAGAGCCTGCATCACTCCTTGTTTCCGAAACTCGATTGTCGATATCTTCAGTCTGATTACGAGAATGGTTGCATGCTTTTCTACTGATTGTGCGGAGTAATAGTTTGGGTGCGTGATGGATTGGCCCCCATGCCGACTACTCACTCTATTTGCTCGTGTACATTGAAGTGGATGAGAATGCATCGTTCTCTCTTTCTATCGAAGTTAGAGGTGGCTTTATTTGTTGATACCTCTACCTTCGCCCTTTGTTCCCGAAGTGTTCTCTCGACGATCATGGACAACGACCCCTTGTTGGTGGTGTTGCCGATTTCAAGATGGAGCAACAATCTTGTTAGTGGTGTCGCAAGGATCTCCACGAAGTGAGAAGATTCAGATCGTCGGCCTTCTCCCCGGAACCATGAGGCGGATCTCGAGGGCGAGATCCATTGTTAGTGGTGTCGAATTGTGGCGCCCCGCAAAAACCACTACTAGAAAATCGCGTTGTTTTTGTGCATTGCATCATCATGACCGCATGATCATGTCATCATGCCACATTGCATTTGAGCATCGTCATCATCATGCATGGTTTTTGTCTAAACTATTTTCGAAACGCCTAGTTTTGTTTTCTAAATATTCCCGTCTTTATTCAAATTAAAACCTGGGTCTCCGGAATATTTTTGTTTCTTCTACAAACAGTTTTCAAACGCCCCGTTTTAAACAAATAAAATTTTATATTATTTTTAGGGGGCAGCCCGCCAGGCCCGAACCGGCCCAGCCGGCCACCCCCAAAATATCCTAACAAAACCCCAACCCTGGCCAAACCCTAGCCTAATCCCCACCTACCCCTTATCCTACCCAAAACACCACCTAGCACCGCTGTCAGCCGCGCGCGCATCCCCTGGTCCCCCACCTGCCGCACACCCACGCCTCCCCAGTCAACCCGGCCACCTCACTTCCCCCAGTCGCCGCGTGACACGTCGCCCCGCGTGACCCAATCCCCATGCCACCTGGGCACGTACTCCCGACCCCACCTTCCCCGCACCAATCCCCACCATGTCCTCGCCTCGCTCCATCCCGCGCGGCCCGCCCCGCTTAACCCGACTGACAGCGACCAGGCCCCTGCCTCGTTTTCCCCATCACGGTCCACCCCATCCGGCCCCACCCACGCGCTCGCCCCGCTCCATCCTCCCCCACGTCTATCTCCTCCATCCCCGATCCCGCCACCTCACCCTCGAGCAGCGCGAGCTCGCCGGCCACCAGGAGCTCGCGCCGCCGCCTGGCCCTCCTCTCCTCCAGTGCCACCTCTGACCCCCGTCGCCGTCCCATCGCCATCTTCCCTGCCGGCCGCCTGCGCCTCCCACGGCCACCTCCTCGTCTGCCCCCGCGAACCCCAACCTCTCGCTCCCTCCCGCCGGCGCGCCTCTCCCTGCCGCCAGCTCTCCCGGGTCAGCCGCCAGCTTCCCCTCCCCTTGCAACCGCCCTTCCTCTGCTCCCCACCGCTCACACCGAGCGCTGCCGGGGCTTCTCTCCCCACCTCCGGTGAATCTCCGGCCGCCCTCGCTCGCCCCGCCGCCGCTGTCCCGGACCCCTGCGGCCACCCAGCTCCACCCAGGAGCTCCACTGCCATGGGCTCTTCTCCTTCCGTGGCCCAAGGTCGTCACGCCTCTGCCTTCCTCCCGTGAGCGTTGCCGCCATGTCGCCTTCCTGCGTCCCCACATCACCTCGCCCCTGCGCCTCTCACGGCTTGTCGCCAACGCTCCATCGCCACCTCGACCTCCTGCCCGCCGCCCTGGCTCCGCCATGCATGCTCGACATCGGCATGCCGCCTCCACCGATGGCCTAATCAATCTCCGAGGCCCCTGCATCCCTACTCCATAATCTGGCCGGTGTGCCCCGTATCCTTGTCCGTGGTGTGCTATTGCTCTGTTGCGTGTCGTCCTGCTGCATCCTTGCCGGTTGCCTCCTTTCTCGCCAAGGCCGCCCGCTCGCTTCTGGCTGTGCGTGCCTGCGTTGACTCCAAGCAGCGTCTCTATCCATCCTCGGGTCCTCGTGTAACCGAAGTGCTAACACTCCTTTTGGCCATCCCTGATGTGTGTTGTGCCTTTTGCCTGCCGAAAGCTCTATTTATTATTGTTGCCTATATTTCTCAGTCCCTGGTGGTCTTCTGTTGGTTGTGTAAGTAAGGAACTTGTGGTGGTGGGGATGTATGTGTGGAGATGACGACGTGGCGCTATCTCTGACATCGACGGAACAAGGGTAGATGATGCCGATGACGAGAACCTCGGCAGACAAGAACTACAATTGATCAAGGACCTCAAGGGACACAAGGATAGACGACTACTTCGAGTCTGGCACTGTCTCAAGTTCTCCACAATCCAAAAGGGACAACAAGAACTTCCTCATGGATCATCAAGCACTCCTACACGGATCTGAAGCCCGAACCCTCGGAACCACCAAGTTCTCCTTCCTAGATCCGAACCTCGAATCCCGAAGACCGATCCGTCGAGCCCCAAGACCATCGGTGCCGAACCCAAATGTGATTCCTTTTCCGAGACCCCTATTTTTATAATATGACTTTATCAACTGTCGCATATTAAATTGTTCACCTCGCATGCATATCATGTGGGTTGGGGGCATTATGCCGATTCACTGCATAATTAAATATGGAGTGTTTATGCGGGATATCTTTGTCTTATTCCGGACTCCATTTAAATTGGTGTAGCGAACCGATGCCATGTTCTGTCTTGTTAAGACAACATTTAAATAGCGGGGTAACTAAATAACTTGAACCGTTTTATTAATTATCGGGACCCCGGTTCCGCTTAATATTGCCTAATTGCACCGCATATGCATCATATGATGATCATGCCGGATCTTCTGCTGTGGTATTAAATATTGCATCCGGTGTTTCTTCTAGTGTTTGCTTCTTCGCGGATTAGGCCAATGAGTGGATGCGAGTACCGACAAGTTCTCCGGCTATGATCCGTCGGCAGTGTTTTCCAGGCGAGCATCTCTTCCCCTTCTACCTATTTTGCATTTATAGTCTTTATTTCCTCCTGTTGATCTATTGCTATCCGTGTCACGATGCTTTAGTGTTCCGTACCAGTTATATCCCGTGCAGCCTCTATATTGCCTTGGACACCTCCTATTGCCTGTGTTTGGTAGATAGCTGGCCTTGCGAGTCGTAGTTGCTTGCTTAGGTGCGATCCCGTGTTGTCAAGTACCATAGTTGTTGGAAGGTTGGCAAATGCTTAATGGTGGAGATGCTTAATGGTGGATATGTTTAATGGTGGAGATGGTCATGACTTTAAATAGAACTATTAAAATGCTAGATATAACTAATGCAGAGGCATCGGTGGGCAATAGATATTATTTGGTTCTTCCACGCTCACTTGTGTCCCATAGGACCCCGAGTACTTGATACCTGTTCCTTGATTTTTCGCACTATCCACATCCGGGAGGCCTTATGGACCCCCCTGAGCCAGAGCTTGATTCATTTCTATTTCTTGGGGCCACAAAGTAGTTTGGGGCTTTATTACTATCCTGTTCTTATGCCATGCTTTACTGTTTTATTTAAGATTGTGTGTGGAGCACCTGTACTGTTTAGGATTGTGGAGTGTTTTCGCGGTATCGACAAGCCCAGTCACACTTTCGGGTTCCCAGTCGTTTACAACCATTGGCACAAACCTTGGGTCCGTCTCGGAGCCTGCCAACTTTGTTGCGGGTAGCTTAATGGGGTGGCCCCCTAAAATATTTATGAATCCTGTGATTGCTTTGTCGTGAAAGCCTCGTTGGGTTTTGAGTTGGTTTTTCCGAGGTTGATCGAGTGTGTGTTGCTATTTGTGCACCCCTGCAGGGTAAAACTTTCTGAAAGCCGTGTCTGCGGTTATGGACGACTTGGATCACAGTATCTCGATCATAGACAAGCATAACTAAAGTAGTGCTATAAATTTGATTTAATATGTGACTAGTAATCAGCTCAAGTATAACGGAATGGATATTAAAAATGCCAACAACTGGTGGCTCTGGGTTGTTTTGTGACATGCTATATGCCTAGTAAGTATTGCAACTCCAATGGAATGTGATAAAAGTGCCAACAACTACTGGGTTTTGGGATTCCTCAGGACAATTATATCTGACTAGTAAATGTTCCAACTACCACGGAATGGTTAACTAAAACTGCGCACTACTTATGCTATCAGGAGGACTCATGCTATCTATATCTGATTAGTAATTGCTGCAACCATAACGGAATGAGTAAAATGGCCAACTGTGTGAGTTCCTTGGTCCGACTTCCTTGTTTGGTCTCGAGGGGGAAATACCAGGATGGGTTTGTTTGGTGTTAGCTTCAGGTTGGATCCGAATAGGTCTTTCTTATCCCCCTCTGATAACCGTCAGTTGTATCGAGTCTCTATAGGTTTTTTAGTGCCGCTACGCTGCCGCTTCAGCCCACCATACCTATGTAGGCGAGAGCCGCCGAATTCTAGCCTCGCCGTGTACTGGCCTCAGTACTGATGCTCCTCTTTTTCCTTTGCCCTTTGTTGGTACCCCTTTTGTTTTAGCAGGTTTGAGATCGACGTCGTTAGCAGGGTTACCCTTCCGGCTTGGCCTGGGTAGAGTAATGGACGCCATTGGTTATTCTTCAGGGCTCTTAGCCCCATTTGCATCTTGTCCGTAGACGGACGCTCTATCGTTTTCAAGGTGATTTGGATCTTTGTACTGTATATCTGTATTCTTGACTCATGGAGTCGTGTTGTATATATATCTGTTCTGTGGGTCCCATCGAGGACTGTTGTGTAATGGTATTACTTCGTTTTCCACCCGCACGAAAGTGCCTGGTGGGCGTTCTTGAATCGTTTCTATGCGGGTTTGGCGGAAAGAGCTAAAACTTGCATAGGGCCGATTCGAGGGTGTTACACTGTGACAACTTTAATGTGCAAGATCTTTTGCAAGATATGCCTCTCCCTCTCACTAGTCCAAGGGTAAAAGGGGCAATGATGGGGTGGAGCTACAGTGCTCACGACCAGGGGAGTGTTGGGTGCTGTGGGGGAGTGCTTGACAAGCTTTGGTGGTGAGTTGGTCCTAGTTTGGTTCAAGTTTGCTTGGTTTGCAAAATTTTGATCACAAGACGGCTTGTGAAGGAAGTTCCAAATTTTGCATAGGACAGATTGGGGAGATGGTACTGGTAGTTAGATGAGGTTAAAATACCTCTCTATGAATTATTTGGGATTTTTCAAAGGAGTTTTAGTCCACTTAACACTATTTATTCAAAAAGGGCAGAAGTAGGTTCTAGAAGATCATTTGGTATTTTTACGTTGGACAAGGTTGGTTTGGTTTGAGATGGCCCCAAATGTGTATACACACCTAGGGGAATTTTCCCAAGATTTATGGTGGCTTAAAAGTATTTAAGACAATTATTATTCCAATTTAGCCATTTAAGAAAATGGACAAAAAGAAATAATAAAGCTTCTCAAAAATATTTATTTTTGATATGGGAAGATAGGGTATGATATATGGAACTCACATGAGCCAAAAGTTGGGGAAGTGTTTTGACAAAAACCAAACTTTTCAGTGGGGAAAGGGGTTTTGAGATTTTGTCTAATAAAGAAGTTTATGAGATTTGGAGCCATAATAATTATGGATAATTGCTGATAAATTTTGATGATCCAAGTATATGATGTAGACAAGGTGTAGAATGCATTTTCAACATTGGTATTGGATACTCCAAGTTGATTTTGGGTGGAATACCCTAGATTAGGGATCTAGGGTGGTGTTAATTTCATACCATCAAAACATGGTTGTATCTTGGAGCTCAGAGCTCACCTTGATGCAAGGGATAGATGGATAGGTAGACCAAGTCATATAGATGATCATGGAAGAAGGAGTTTGGATTAATTTCATTTGAGGTGATATAGAAATGTTGGCAAACTTTGTTGAAAATAAGGCTGCCATACTAGATGAGTCATGATGCCTCATAAACCATGGGGGTTTAATAAGCTCAAGGGTCCACTTGGAACAAGTGAAGTAGGTTTTGATAAAACTATATGAGTAAGACACAACCATGCAAAGTGTTGGTCCATAGAAGGTTGGATGATGGTGTGAGCTTCTGCCAAAGTAGGCATGATGACTAGATTTGCAAGAAAAGTTATTTTCTTGCCTGCAAAACCATCAAGAACAAGTAGGTTGGAGGTTGATCTAACCAAGGGGAAAAGTGGGACTTGGTAGTCCTTAGGATGGTTAACAAGATGGTTCAGGTGCATTTCCAAAAATGCACAAGGGTTGAGAAAGGTAGGCATTCAAGAAGGTGATGTTGAAACAGTTTCCAGACTTACTCAAATTTGGCAGTTTTGAGGATTGTGACTAGGGTATGAGAGGGAATGTTTTTGGAGGTGTTACAAGGTATCAAAGCATCATCAAGTGGATGATGTTGAAGTGTAGGTTGAGTAGAAGGGATCCATGCTTGATGTTGACCTTTGTTGACTTTGAAACTTCTAGAATGGAAATCCTCAGAAGTGATCTAGTTAAGGGTTTTAGATGTTCACCTAGTAGCTAGGGATCATAACCAGATTGGTATTCTTGCTTAGGGGTGATGCTTTGGAAAAATCTTGATCCTAAGTGATGAGCTCCTAGAGTGGATCATACTACTTCCTAAGCAAACAAGTCAGACAGCAGATCAAGGCAACTCATCTTATAATTTAAGCAACTCCACCACTGGGGTTACCATCAAGCCTAGCTTGAGGTAAGGTTGGGGGCATTTTGAAGTGTTGGGGTTTGAGTAAGGTGAGAGTCCTTGGTATCTCTACCTGGAGTAGAATTCAAATGCTTTGTAAAGAGGTTTTGGGCAACTAGAGGTAAGATTTAGTTGAGGGTTCTGTCTTGAAAACATAAGGAGGTTATATTATATATCTCTCCATAGTTTTGTCAATAGAAGATACTAAAATAGTTTTGGTTTCATAAGAAGCTGGGCTCATGTTTTGAAATGCCAGAACATTTGAGAATATGTAAACTAAGCCAAGATAGTTTTGTTAAATAACTTTTGTCAGCTAAGGGTGAGGTAAGGAATATCATAAGGTATATACTCACATGCACAAGTACAAACAAACAACAAGCAAACACTGCACCAAGTACAAGAAAACGTTTTTGTTCCCCCTGATTTTTGCATTCTGGACAACAAATCAGGGTTGCTGAAATTGGGATGTTACAACAAGTGCACAGACCAATTGTAGCTGGTTTCGAAGTAAAGATATGGAACCCACATAGAGCTATTGGTAAAGGTATTTATGCCCCTCGTTACTCTATACCAAAGTATACTTATAAGTTGTCTTTGATCTCAAGTAAAGGGTGTTTGTAAGGTTTATGGTTGATTACAGAAAAGTAATTAAAATAAGTAAATGGGAACAAGTAACAAGTTTATGTGAAAGCGTAGTTGAACTCAATAGGGCTAAAACATTCTCGGGGATGTAGGATACACCACTAGAATTGTATTATTGTTATGTGCAACCAAGATAACAAACTTCTTGTGTCATGATATGTGTGGAGAGAGCCCCATAATAAGATGTTCACTACAAGGCTCAGAGGAAGCCCCTTTGTTGAGCCAAGTGTGAGGTCACCTCTAAATAACCACTACGATGCCTGAGAGCAGTCACCCATACAGACCACCACAATTAAGGGTTTCCCCGTGGATATCGTAATTAGCTTAGGGAGTTCCTCTTCAATCCTCCTTTGACCGTGTAGGTTATGAGCTGGCTCCAATCTGTCACGGGGCATTCCTGGTCTATTTCCAAGAGAAATCCAAAGGATTTCTACCTCCCTTTAGTCTCGAAGGCAAATGATTGCGACCGACTATGCATACCATCTAAAGAGAGAGATCAAACAAAAATCATAACTATATCATAGACAAGCAAGTCATACGGACAAAAGAATAGATCATCTTTATTACAAGTTCATAATGGTTCTAGGGTTTCTCCATCACCCCAAGAACAAAGGAACTACGCAATCATGGAAGCAATCAATAACATCATGATAATCAAATGAATGGATAAAAGTACGATGGTAGATCTAATGCAAAACACAAGTGGATCTGGAATTACAAAGAGATCTAATAGATGAAATATGGGATTAATGGTGGTAATGGAGATGCATCGGTTGATTATGAAGGGGATGATGTGTTGTCCTCCAATGATCCGTGCAGCAGCTGGGATTTTGCCCCAGCCAAGTTCCTCCTTCAGATCCCTTTCGAATGTGGTTTTTCGTGGTTTTTGGTGGCTGTGTATGTCGGATCCTCCTCTCGTCTTTTCTAGGGAGAAGTATTTAACGAAGCGGTCGTGATGGCTCCTGGTACAGGCGGACGGTACGGGCGGGGTCCGCCCGTACCAGTGGTCGTTAACCATACTGGTGCCTCCTCCTTGTTTAGTATTCTTCCAGGTGCGAAGGTAAATTCATAAGATGACTTTTATCACTTAGAAATATCATATAATTACACAATATGATAGCTCTAATTGATATGTTCATATATGACTCCATGATTTTGGATCCTATTGAAACAAGAACAAAATAGCGCGCAAAGACGCAATGAAATACAAAAATCCCTACTCTATTTATGCAAAAACAAAAGGTAAATATGCTTCAATTTTGGACTCATCAACTCCCCCAAGCTAGGCTCTTGCTCGTCCCCGAGCAAGATGGTGGCTTATGGACAAGACCATCATGTTCATGAGACACTAGTCGTTACAATAAATGAGGTAGGAATTGAAGCAGGGTTATAATATTGGATGTAGAAATACATCGGGGGTATTACCATACCCTTACGCATTACATAAGTTAGATGCTTCCACACCTTGTTCAGTATTAATTAAATTATAAGAAGATACTAGTGATTCAACATATCATATAATCAAAAAGTTTAAAGATATAGAGCACTAAGTTTTTTAGTGAAGATTCATGATCATTTTCTCTTCTCCCTTTTTCTTTTTTTCTATGTTTGATTCTTTTGATAGCTGCTTTTTTCTTGTCTTTTGATACTTGTGTGCCAATTTTTACTTATTCCTTTTTCTATTCTTCTTTCTAGCTCAGATATTTGATCATGCTCACCACTTCCATGGCTTTCAAAAACTCTTAATTATAATATGCTACCAGAATTCTTCTTCTCATAACTCAATCAATACTTTTGTTGGTGTGGAAGTCCCTAAAATTATGACAACTGTACAAGTATCATTAAACTCAACCTAGGTCAATCATCTAATGTAATAATCATGAATCAAACACAACTTCAATTATCATAAAATCTCATAGCTCAACAGATATAATTCTTCTCTTGAACAAATGGAACTCGAAGTTGATGCAACTAATGCAAATTCAGAATTTTAAACCTAACCATGCGTGTAGAAAAGTAAACATGCGAAAACTGTAAGATAGATTACAAGGTTCTCACAGATCGCCCCAAGCTTGGAATCAAGCCGGGTGGATCAAATAATCCCTTACGATTACTTCCTCCTTTTTGGGAGTAAAGAAGTCATCATCTTCCTCTTCTTCATCTGCCTTGAGGCTGCAAGCTTGGCCAATACACGCAAATCGAGTAGACATCTCTATGATGCCAACACGTAATTCTTGGATTACCTTATTTAAAGTTTTCCTATCATCGGCCATCTCCATAATGATCTTGGTCAGGAGTTGTACTCTACTGTCGATATCATCGACCTTTTTTTCGAGATCTTTTCCCATCATCCAGTAAGAGTCAACTCCCTCCCCAATGGTCTCAACACAAGATTTCGAAAACTATTCAAGGTTCTTGATATTTTCTCGAATCTCATCTTTGTTCCCATTTTTCTTGGAAGAGGTTTCTGGAGGTGATTTAAGAGAAGATCCCTGAAGGTTATACTTGTAGGGGTTGAGTGGAGATTCTCCTTTGTTCCTTCCTTGTTCCACGTGCATGAGCATCTCCAATTTCTACCGGAACATATCTTCCCAATTGGGGAGTGGAACCACTTGTGTGGACTCGTGGTCGGAGGAGGACGAAGTATCTCCCTCTGATCCCTCCTTCTTGGCTCATCCTTCAGCGACGTGTTCCTTTCTTGGCCCAGATCTGCTTGATATGAAAAGGCTGCATGGACCTTGAGTAATCAAATAAGATCTGAGGTTTCATTGTAAAGGACATAAAAGATTTCTAGATCTAAAATAAGATGGAAAGGAACAAGAAGGAAGAAAAGTGCAAATTAAAAGATAGAATTGTAGGTTAAAGGGGGCTGAAGTCGGTCGCAAGCTCCGGTACGGGCAGGTTCCACCCGTACCGTGCCCCCATACAGAGTCCTTACCACCTCTATATGTTTTATTTGGAAAATAGATCGGATAAACATGGGGGTAACAATGCCAATAACGACCATTGGTACGGGCGCGCCGGCCCATACTGTTCAGTCATAGCGAATGAAAGAAAGTCGACATTATTGACCAGTGGTACGGGCACGTCGCACCGTATAGTCCACCCATACCAGGTCGAAAAACATCTCGGAATAACCAGAAAAATCGGATGAGTTCAAAAATATATATAGAATCAACAAAAAAGTTTCCAAAGCAGCAGAACTAGGTAATTGAAACTTCGTTACCTAACTTTCTCTTGTTGTATTCTTCGGCCAGGATCAAAGAGATCAATTCCACAATGTTTACTTCACCAACTCTATAATTCTTCACTCGCTTCCCATTAACAATCCAAGATGAAGAAGAGGGTGTAGTATTTTTTAGTCTTACTGCTCCCGATGGATATGCTTCTTCAACGTCATATGGTCCTTCCCACCCGGATATCAATTTTCCTGCAAAAATCTTAAGCCTAGAATTGTAAAGAAAAACTTTATCTCCGGTTTTAAATCCCTTGCCCTCTAATTTTCTTTCATCCCAATTTTCAACCTTTTCTTTAAATTTTCTAGTGTTTTCATAAGCCTCATTCCTGAGTTCATATAAAGCATGAATGTCTAAGAGTCATTTTTCCCTTGCAGTTTTGAAGTCAAAATCCATAGTTTTGATAGCCCATCGAGCCTTATGCTCAAGCTCTAATGGAAGGTGGCAATTTTTACCGTAAACCATTTTGTATGGTGTCATTCCCATAGGGTTCTTGAATGCTGTCCGATATCCCCACAATGCATCATTAAGCTTGAAAGCCCAGTCTTTTCTTGACCGGTTCACTGTTTTCTGAAGTATGATCTTAATTTCTCTATTAGATAATTCCACTTGTCCACTGGTTTGAGGATGGTAAGGTGAGTCTACCCGGTGGTCCACTCCATATTTTCGAAGTATCTTGTCAAAAGTCCCCTTCATAAAGTGAGTTCCACCATTAGTAATCAAAAATCGAGGCACTCCAAACCTAGGAAAGATGATGTCCTTGACCATCTTGATGAAAGTGGCTGCATCTGCATGAGCTGTGGGTATAGCTTCAACCCATTTAGTAACATAATCAACAACAACAAGAATATGAGTATAACCGTTAGAGGGAACAAATGGTCCCATAAAATCCACTCCCAAACATCGAATGGCTCTATTACTAAGTTATATTTCATATTCATTTCTTGTCTTTTTCCTATATTACTCATACGTTGACAGGCATCACAATTTTTAAGATATTTGTGAGAGTCTTTGACTAGTGTAGGCCAGTATAAACCTGACTGCAATGCGATTACCAGCGTGGTGCCCACCATAGGGACTATCTTGACAAGCTTTAAGCATGTCTTTTGCCTCGTGCTCGGGTACGCATTTCCGGATTATACCATCTATGCCATGCCTATATAGGTAAGGGTCATCCCAAAAGTAATGTTTTAAATCATTGAAGAATTTCTTTCTTTGATTGTAATCCATTCCTTTTGGTAAAAACTTGCCTGCTAGAAAATTAGCATAATCTACAAACTAAGGATCGCGAGATTCTACAACTACAAGGTATTCACCATGCATAGATTCGTTAATAGGAATAGGATCCTCCATGATTCCTTCCATTCGTGACAAATGGTCGGCCACAGGGTTATCCTTTCCCCTCCAATCTACTATCCGCAAATCGTATTCCTATAGTAACAAGACCCATTTAATTAGACGGGGTTTATCATCGTTCTTAGCTAGAAGATCTCTCAAAGCTTGATGATCAGTATGAACTATTACTTTTGAGTTGATGATATAGTGTCTAAACTTATCACAAGCAAAAACAACAGCAAGGAATTCTTTCTCAGTTGTTGCATAGTTCCTTTGATCGTCATTAAATATTCAACTAGCATATTGAATAACATTGAGGTTAGGACCGTCTCTCTATCCTAAAATAGCCCCAATAGCATAATCACTAGCATTGTCGGGGGTGTGACCCCCGGGTACCCCAAACAGGCAAGAACTAAGGCAGGCGGCTCGCGTCCGGCTAGCAGACCATAGCCGGACGGAGGCAATTCGTACCAGCTACCAGCCGGCAGCCGGAACTAGGAAGGGTGGAAAGATACAGATCTGGCTACACGGGCGTAGCCGGGCACAATCAAGAGGACAAGGCGACGTGCTGCACAATGCGCGGTATTCCCTGGTACAGTGACAAGAATCACAACTATGAGGCCATACCGAAGACTTTGTGGTCCACGAGCAACGCTGGGCGATTCTTTGCGACGGCTCGCATAACGCCCATCAGACCATGATTTACCCGCACGGTGTGTACTTCGACATGACACACCGTACCGGATACTGTAGATGACCATCCGGCTGGGGCCCGCCTATGGGACCCGCTAGCCGGACTGGCCAATATGGCCGTTGCCCCTTTGCCTATATAAGTAGGGGCAAGGCACTTATAGCAAGGGCTGAGCATTTAAGAGGTAGCTAGTTCATACAGCTCGAGGAGCCATTGTACACCATATTCTACCCATAGTTAGATCGACAGGAGTAGGAGTTTTACCTCACCACGAGGGCTCCGAACCTGGGTACTTGTGTCTCGTTACACTTGCTCGTATCCAATCCCACCTGCGGACACCATCGAGAGCTTCCCTGCTAGTCCCCACACCTCTATCTAACCTTCTCAGGTACTACAGTTCCCAATACAACGACAGTTGGCGCCCATAGTGGGGCTAGATGGCTTCGACTAGTGTCATTTTACGCACGGGACCCCGCACTTCATCTAGTGAGCGCGTGGACTCCGGCCTCGTGCTTACGCTTGGCAAGTTTGACTACGTCATCGACAATGCGTCATGTTTCGCCGGATCAACCTTTCCAGCAAACGGCTCCATCCTGCTATTCGGCGACCTTCCTGTCTATGTCGCCACCGTGCCGGAGCGCTTCCCTAGGGAGATCGTCTCTATCTCGGGGTCACTGCTCCCCAGCAGCGGCATTTACATTGCCTCGCACGACATTGAGGTCATGATGGCCGGCTGCAATGCCCAGCCTCGCCGTCCTCAGGAGCAGGGCAGCGAGGAGGTCGGAACTTCCGCCCCACCATGGTTGAAGAACCCGGTGGAAGAGGCCATTGACTGGCTCCTCACTCCGGTTAACCTCGGGGACAACCCAGAGGAGGCGGAGGCGAACTGCACCATGGATAGACAACTCCTCCTGCAGGAGGCCATCGAACTGGCTGCCGCCAAGAAGCAAGTTGACATCACCATGCGCGAGTACGACTGCGCTCATGGCCACACCCCGTCTACCAAGGAGCCGAGCCATCACGGACAAGTGCGACGCCGGGGCGGCGAGCTAGGCGGAAGGATGGAGAGGGACGACAAGCCAGATCCACTGTGTCTCCTTGTCCGACCCACCTACAGCACGCCCATCAAGAACCTGCGGGCAGTGCAAGCCGCAACGGACGAGCTGCCTAACATGGAGGGCGAGGATCAAGACCGGCAACACGCCCGGGTATAAGAGCTCCTTCGTATCACAGATGAGCAGGCCGACACCATCCGATAGATGCACAAGGACCCCAGCTGGTCCAGGGTAAGCAAGCCACCCGACAACAGCAAGGGTGCACCGCGTGAGACCCAGCAGGCGTCCTCTCCTCCAGCAAGATCCCGCAGCAAGCGTTGCAACTCTGGCCACAAGGGCCAGCTGCGTCAGGAGCAGATGGTGTACAACAACCCACCACCTCCCCCTCCGCCAACTGGAGCGCCATGACCTGCCAGTTCCCGTCTCTCGGGCCGGGTAGGAGCGCCCAACCCGGACTGTCCGAATGGTCGTGACCGCATCGAGCTCCTAGCTCAAGCGTGCATCATAGAGGAGGAATATTCCACCGAGCCGGTTTGTTTCGGACCCTGCATCCGGAACGAACCATTTCCAGATAAGTTTACCCTGCCACGGGATACCCCAGAGTACGACATCATCATGAAGCCAGAGGACTGGCTGATCGACTACGCCAAGGTAGTCGGCATCGCCCATGGGAACAAGCGCCTAGCGGTGCGGACGTCACCCTTATGCTAACCGGGTCGGTGAGGACATGGCTTAACAGCCTCGCACCCAACAGCATCAATGCCTTGACGGACTTCGAGAAGGTGTTTGTTCGCAACTTCAACATCACATACAAGCGTCCGGGTCACCCTTGCGATCTGGCCCTGTGCATCCAGGGCGACCACGAGTACCTCGCTGGGTGGACGGAGTTGCACAACACTTGTGAAGGCATCCTAGAGAGCCAGGCGATCAGCTTCTTCGTCGAGAAATGCCGAGAAGGCACCATGCTTCACCACCGGCTACTGTGTGACGAGCCTAAAACCATGGCAGAGCTCATGACAGTTGTGGACCAGTACGCCACGGCTGACACCACGATGAAGAAGCCCCTCCGGGTCAATGCTGACGGTCGACCGACTCCCACGGAGCCGAATCGCGACCGGCCAAGTAACCCAGGCGGCAAAGCCAGATCCTCCAGGCGACACGACAATGACAACCGGTTCCATGGGGACCGCCAAGCTGGACAGCAGAAGCCCCGCTACCACGTGAGGCAGGTCAATGCTATGGAGGGCGTGCCCAATGCACCGGCTGGCGACGCAAGAAGGCAGAAGCCACGGTTCACCTTCGAACAAATGTTCGATGGCCCGTGCAAGTGGAACATCGGACCCTTCAAACTGGCTACTCACACCACCCGGAACTGCAGCTGGACCCGCCAGATGAAGGACCAAGGAGGCTAGCCCTGTCTACCACCGCCCCTCCCGGCGTACAACCACCACCGGCTAGTGGAGCCGGCAACAACGGCAATGGCGGCAACAACAACAACGGCTACCCCTAGCCGCACGCTGCTTACCACATCTTCGAGACCAAGCTGGACGACAAGCACAGCCGCAGGCGGTGCTCCAAGGAGGTCAACGCCATCGTCTTCCCAGTCCCCCAGTACCTGAACTAGTCGGAGACCCCCATCACCTGGATCCAGGAGGACCAGCCGGACCGCCTCCCAAATCCTAGGGGCTATGCAATGGTGCTTGACTCCCTCATCATCTCAAACGAGCGCACCTGCCGCTTCTCACGCGTCCTCATCGACGGAGGCAGCAGCCTCAACATGCTCTACCGGCCCTCCCTAGAGAAGCTCGACATCTGCGAGTGCAACCTGCGCCTGACTACCACAACATTCCACGGCGTACTGCTAGGGCCGGCTTACGCCCCGCTGGGTAAAATCCAGCTGGACGTCATCTTCGAAACCAAGGAGAACTTCCGGTGCGAGCCGGTATGGTTTGAGGCGGTGAACCTAACAAGCTCCTACCACGCTCTCCTCAGGCGTCCTGCCCTCACCAAATTCATGGCCATCCCCCACTACGCATACCTCAGGACGAAGATGCCGGGGCCAAATGGCATGATCAATGTCGCTGGCTGCTTCAGGCGGTCGATGGAATGTGCGTCGTCCGGCTCCAAGCTAGCTGAAGCCCTCATCATAGCCGAAGAGAAGCGCGTGATCATGCGCAACGTGGCTTTGACCCAGCAAGAGGTGCCGACTAACATGAAGCTGACTGGTGATGTGGCTTTCCAGCCAGCCAGGGAGACAAAGAAGATCCTGCTCGACCCCACCGACCCAACCAAGTTCGTCACCATTGGTGCCAACTTGGACAGCAAATAGGAAGGCACGCTCGTCGACTTCCTCCGTGAGAACAGGGACATTTCGCATGGTCACCCAAGGACATGCTAGGTGTGCCAACGGAGTTCACCGAGCACTCACTCCACGTGCGGCCAGATGCCAAGCCGGTCAAGAAGCCCTTGTGCCGGTTCGCAGAAGAAAAGAGGAAGATCATCGGTGATGAGATCACTCCGCTCCTCATAGCCGGATTCATCATGGAAGTGTACCACCCGGACTGGCTGGTCAACCCAGTCTTGGTGTTGAAGAAAAAAAGACCTAGCGCATGTGTATCAACTATACTAGCCTAAACAAGGCGTGGCCGAAAGACCCCTCCTCCTTGCCCTGTATCGACCAGGTTATCGATTCCACGGCCGGCTGTGACTTGTTGTCCTTCTTGGACTATTATTCCGGTTACAACCAGATCCGGTTAAACCCGGCTGACTAGATCAAGACATCATTTATCACCCCGTATGGGGCTTTCTGTTACGTAACCATGCCTTTCAGTCTAAAAAATGTAGGTGCTACCTATCAGCGCTGTATGCAGAAATGCTTGCGCTCACAGATTGGCTGAAACGTGCATGCTTACATGGATGACGTCGTCATCAAGACAAAGGAGAAGTGCACCCTCCTCGAGGACTTGGGAGAAACGTTCAGCAACCTGCGCCGGTACCAAATGAAGCTGAACCCAGAGAAGTGCGTCTTGAGCGCCCCATCCGGCCAGCTACTCGGTTTTCTTATTTTGCAACAAGGAATCGAGGCGAACCCGGAGAAGATCGTGGCCATCGAGAGGATGCAGCCGCCTAAGAGCTTGCTCGGAGTACAGAAGTTCACCGGATGCCAGACCGCCCTCACTCGTTTCGTCAGCAAGCTAGGGGAGAAGGCACTCCCGTTGTACCAGCTGATGAAGAAGACGGACAAGTTCTTATGGACCTCGCAAGCCGACGCTGCGTTCCACGACCTCAAGCACATGCTATCCATAGCGCTGGTTCTAGCCATGCCGGCTAGCAAGGAGCCGATGTTGATATATATAGCAGCCACCAGCCGGGTCGCTAGTGTCATCCTGGTGGTAGAGCGCCCCGAGGAAGGCAAGGCTCAGCCAGTTCAGAGGCCCGTCTACTACCTCAGTGATGTCCTCTCCCTCTGCAAGCAAAATTACCCTCACTACCAGAAGATGTGCTACGACATATACCTGGCGTGTAAGAAGCTCAAGCACTACTTCCAGAAGCATCCAATTAAGGTGGTGTGCATCTCACCCCTTTCAGAGATCATCGGCAACAAGGATGCCACCGGCCGAGTGGCCAAGTGGGCAATCAAGCTCGCCGCTTACTCCATCTAGTACGAGCCAAGGCTCACGATCAAGTCACAGGCTCTGGGGGACTTCCTTGTCGACTGGGACAAAACCCAGTACCTGCCACCGGTTCCCGACTCGGATCACTGGAGTATGCACTTCGATGGATCGAAGATGCTCGTGGGCTTGGGAGCCGGCATTGTCCTCAACTCGCCCAAGGGAGACCGGCTGGAGTACATTCTCCAGATCCACTTCAAGGCCTCCAACAACATCGCCAAGTACGAGGCATTAGTGCATAGCCTCCGGCTGGCCAGGGAGATCAGCATCAACCGGATCCTTTGCTTCGGTAATTCAGATCTGGTCGTGCAGCAAGTGTCCGGAGAATGGGACGCCCGTGACACGAACATGGCTTCCTACCACTTCCACATGCAGAAGCTCAGCGTCTGCTTCGACGGATGTGAGTTCCATCATGTCCCTCGCACGAGCAATGAGGCAGCCGATTCGCTCGCCCAAATTAGGTCCACCAGGCAGGCGATCCCGTCGGGGGTCTCCTTGGAGCATCTGCGCAAGCCCTCCATCACCCCGTCTCCTGAGTCGGACTCCATTATCTAGGCCGGGAGCATGTCCAGCGACTCGGTAGACACAGAACCCATAGAACCCGCAAAGGAGAAGTCTCGCACTGACTTTGGCGCATCTGCACCCTCCGGCTCGAAAGACCCAGGGGATGCTGACTCGTCAAGTGGCTCAGGGGCTGCCGTCCCGGGTGCCTCACCCAGACGACCCCCTGACATCCCTCAGCCGGAGCACAAGAGCATCCTCACCATATGAGAGATACCATCCTGGTCGCAACCCTTCATGAACTACATCGCCAATGGAGAGCTTCTGGATGACGAGGTGGAGGCTAGGCAGATCTAGAGACGCGCACACACGTACACCATCATCAACAAAGAGTTGTACAAATGCAGCTTATCTAGCATTTTCCAGCATTGTGTCAACGTGGACATGGGATACCGGCTACTGAAGGACATCCACCAGGGTGAGTGCGGACACCACGCTTCATCTCGGGCGATAGTCGCCAAGGCTTTTCGCCACGGCTTCTATTGGCCCACCACCCTTGAGGATGCCGAGCAGCTAGTCCGCACGTGCAACGGATGTCAATGCTTCGGACAGGTGAGGCATATGCCGGCTACGGTACTCAAGACCATACCGATCACCTGGCCCTTCACCGTCTGGGGGCTCGACATGGTCGGCCCCTTCAAGCGAGTGCGTGCAGGCATGACCCATCTGCTGGTGGTGGTGGACAAGTTCACAAAGTGGATAGAGGCCAAGCCTATCCGGAAGCTGGATGGGGCGATAATCGTCACCTTCTTCATGGACATCATCAACCGGTTCGGCTACCCCAACAACATCATCACGGATAATGGCACGAACTTTACCAAGGGGGCCTTTGCTCGGTTCTATAGCAAAAAGGGTATCCGGCTAGACCTGGCATTCGTCGCACACCCGCAACCCAATGGGCAAGTCGAAAGGGCAAACGGCCTAGTGCTAGCCGGCATCAAGCCACACCTCATCAAGCCTTTGGAGCGGTCACCTGGATGCTGGATCGAAGAACTTCCAGCTGTGTTGTGGAGCCTCCGCACCACACCAAATTGATCAACCGGCTTCACCCTGTTCTTCCTCGTCTATGGCTCGGAAGCTGTCCTCTCTGCGAACATCGAGTTTGACTCACCCCGCAATCTCCTCTACAACGAGCATGCCAATCGAGAGGCAAGGGAGGACGGCGTGGACCTCCTCGAGGAAGCCTGCGAGTTCGTGGTCTAGATCAGCGTTGTACCAGGAATGTCTGTGCCACTACCATTCAAGCCGGATCCGACCCGTCGCATTCCACGAGGGCGATCTGGTTCTCCGGTTGGTGCAGGACACGAAGGGCATGCACAAGCTATCACCGCCTTGGGAGGGCCCCTTCATCATCAGCCAAGCGCTGCACAACAATTCCTACCACCTCATCGACATGCAACAGCCGTGCAAGAACAAGATGGACAAGTCGGACAAGGAGACGCAACGCCCCTAGAACGCGGCCCTACTCCGTACATTTTACACCTATTCATCTGATAGTGTAAGTACCCCGTGAACCTTACGAATGAAAAATGCGGAACCCCGAGAGATACTCGGGGCTCCTTGCCAGAAATTTGCATATGTTCTTTTCCAGTTCAGTTTTTCCGGCTCCGGCAACCCCTACCTAGGGGCTCGCCGGTTGGTTCGACCTCCTAATTCTATAAACCGGCTAAGTAGTGTGCGATGGTGTCAGAGGCCCACTCTTTGTCTCAGCTATAGACCGCAACCCAACTGTTCGGCTAGCAAGAGACAAAGCCCGATGCATCCCACATGAAAAACAGCGAAAAGATGCGACAGATCGAGCGGTCTGGCCTTGTGCCTAGTTTGAGATTATCCGGATACTAAGCCTCTAGTACCGTTTGCAATGTATTGTCATCTCCCTTCGGTTCTGGCTGCAGACCGCAACCCGACTGCCCGGCAAGGACGCGGCGTAAACAACAAAGCGCACGGGAAAATGACTAAATGTCCATAGAAGCGCATGCTATTTTTCAAAAAAATGAAGTTATTCTCCGGCTAATAAGCACTAACTTAACCGACTAACATATTAACAATGAACCTATATATGTGTTTGTTGTGTACGACTGCAACGAGTCGATCATCAAAAGAAGAGAAGATTCGAAGTCCTTGCCTTCATCAAGCGCTCCGAATCTCGGGGGCTACACCCAGTGGGTGCGCTCGCGTGCCCCTAGTGGAATCATGTAGTTCCGACCGGCTAAAGGGGTTTAGCCAGATATTGGGGCCCAGGTGAGGGCAAGGGAAAGAAAAGAAGAAGAAGATTCAGAGCACTTGGCTTGGCCAAATACTCTGAATCTCGAGGGCTACACCCAGTGGGTGCACTGGCGCGCCCCCACTATAGATGGAAATCATCCGGCTAATGGAGTTTAGCTAGACAAGTATAGTCAGATGATTTTAACCGACAAAAGAGAAAAACTTAAAAACACACAAGATCACAAGGAAAAACGGGAACAAGCAAACAACATATTAAGATAAGGGGAGTCGAAGCTCCCAGAGTTTCAACCGACATCAACAACAGTTGGCACAAGCAACAAGTTCAACAAAAGGAAATTATTACAAGTCCACCCGGCATCCCGGGGATCAACTAAATGGTAGGGCCTTTGCCATGCGGTAGATCCTGGCTGGCCGTGGTGTCGGGAGGCGGAGGAGGCGTGCTGGATGTCCTGGATCCAACATCTCCACCCGTTGGCTGCAGCACTGGCTCGGTCTCCATGTCCGGCATCCTAGTGGACTCCAACTCGGTGAGGACTTCGTCAACGTCAGCGTAGCCGGCGATCTTGATGGCGGAGGCACGGAATTCAGGGTGAGCTTGGCGGATGGCGGTAAGGTCGGCGCCAGCGTGGAATCCCCCATCAATCTTCTTGACATGTTCATCCTTGTACCATGATAGCATCAACACCAAGGCCATCTTTGCTCTGGCTCGTGCTACCAGATCCCTCAGCCGGTCAACAGCAGCCAGCACCTCCGCGACCTTGGTCGCTAGCTCGGCGATCGTCTCCGGCGCGGCCGCATCCCTCCACAGGAAATCGAAGACCGCGTGAGCCGCTTTCTGCAGCTTAGCGGCCTCCTTGCCAAGAAGGGCAACCAATGCCTAAGAGGTTGGATGCTCCCTCGGCCAGTTCTCCTGAAGCTGGTTGTAGGCCAACAGGTCTACGCCCGGATAAAAAGCTGTCAGAAAAGGAAAGCAGGTCCGGCTACAGGATCCAGACAGGAAAAGTAGTCAGGAAAAAGACTTACCCTTGGCGCCGCGGCCGATCTGCATCAACTCCTCCAGGAGGGCCTTCTCCCACTCCCTAGCTGCTTGATCTCCTTCTCCTGATCCTTGTTCTGAGCACCAAGGAGATCAAAGGCTTGGGCCCGGCTGGTGAGGGCGGAGTCGCGCTCCTTGATGATGGCCTCTAGTTGGTCCGTCTTGGAGTGCTAGTCCTTGTTCTGGAGCTAGAGGAAGGAGTTGGACTTCGATAGCCGATCGTTCGCCTTCATCAGGCGATCGATCTCCCACTAGCGCACACCATGATGGCTACAAGAAACTGGCTATCAGCAAAAAAACGGAAGGAGAAGAAAAACCGAGTAAAATGAATTACTCTGGGAGGTGTCGTTCGCGGCGGCCAGCTTCTGCTCTAGTGACCGGTTGCTCCCAGCCGAGGCTTCGAGCAGCTGGATCTCCTTCACCGCCAACTCCAGGGTGGCGGCCAGATCCACCAGCGAGGTAGCAGGGGAGGCGTCATCGTCAAGAGCGTTGAAGGTCAGCGACTCCTTCTCCTCGCGGGCTGCCACCCGCCATTCTTTCCCTGGCTCTCCGTCGGAGTTGTCATCCTGGACCACCACTAGCTCCTTGCCGGCTGCAACCCTCCCTGTCCCCGTGGAAGAGCCACCTTTGCTTTGCGGGCTTGATGCGGCGAGGTCCGGCTGCACCACCGTAGTCGGCGGGGCGTCCTCGGTCCCAGCTCCCGTAGCCAGATCCGAGCGAGGCGGCGGCGGCGGAGCCCTGGACGTTGGAGTGGGGGCGGCATCTGTAGCAGGAGGCGGGGCGGTAGGCGGCGCGCGAGGCGGCAAGCCAGTCAGCGCCTGTGCTGGGCTCGCAGCAACAAAGGAAACGAGCGAGCTGCAAAGATAAAGGAAAACCAATACAAAACAAGAAGAAGAAGGATCACGCAAGAAGAAAAGGGGAAAGAAGAGCAAGACAAAAGGAGGACAGGAAAACCCTTACCCTTGCACCACCGGTCAAGCCGGCTCAGGGGCGGGGTGGCGGTCTGGCTCCTCTTAGCGGCCGGCTCCTCTACTGGGGCCGGCTAGACTCACTTCCCCCGGCACCAACTGGCTGGAGTCGCTGTCCGTCGTTCGGCGTCGGGTCAGCTCGCGAGCAGGGGAAGCCTCCTCCTCCTCGAAAACCAGCGCATGGGGGTCGTGGGCTAGCTCATCGTTCCGATTGGGGAAGACGTCGGTGTCGCCATCCGACTCCTCTCTAGACTGGCGTGCGTGCGGCTCGGGGAGGTCAGGCGTGAAGACCTGGAGGGGGGTATCGCCCACCTCCCGGATGATCTAGGGGAAGTTCTATCGGAAGAAAAGAAGAAAAATAGTTAGCCGGATGAAAAGAGTAGAACAAAAGACGGAAAGTACCGGCTAGATAATAAAACTTACCTGGGGCGCACGGTTGTCATGGGTGTACGGGGCCTACCAAAACCTCCAGTTTTCCGGCAGCCGCTCCTTGGTGATCGTCCACACCAACTGCTTTAGGTTGTGGTAGCGGGGATCATGGCGAGACAACCGGGTGGGGTCCAGCCGGCCAGAATAGTAACACATTTTGTGGGCGCGTTGCTGCAGCAGCATCATCACCCGGGACATCAAGCTATGCGTGATGTCTAGGCCGGTTAAGCCGGCACTAACGAGAGAAGGCATCCGGTGTAGCATCGCATCCGTCTCTGTCTTGTCGCCATGGATCTTCAAGTCCCAGTGCTACCGGCTGGACTCCACGTCCTAGAAGGCCGGTAGGTTGATCCGGTCGACCTCGGTGACGTTGCTGACGTAGAAGTACGAATGCTACCATAGTCGGACCGTGTCCTGCAGCCGGAAATTGGGGTAGCCGGTCTGGGAGCGGGATTAGATGGACGCGCCACCGTAGGCAACCAACAGGCCCTGGGTGAACTGCACCTGCGGCCGGACGAGGAAGAGCCGGCAGAAGAGCTCCCGAGGTAGCACTCATAGAAATCTGCAAAGTGCACGAGGGTGCCGATGGCTTTGGTGCCGAGTGGTGGATCCGGAGATCAAAGAAAGCCAGAAAAGTGAGGATGAAAGGATGCACGGGCAAGGCAAAGCCGCACGCGAGGTCGGAGAGGCAGATCACCCGCTCCCCTTCCTCCGGGTGCGGTGACTCTTCCTCCGGTGGCGCGAGCCGCACCTTCACATCTGTCTCCGGTGGTAGCACCCGGGTCGCGCGGTATTTGGCAATGTGGTCCTCCGTACTAGGCGCCGCGCTCCAAGTCCATCATGATTCGTCCGCCGTGGAGATGGGTTCCGAGAAGCGGTGGCCCGTGTCGCTAGTGACGCTAAGTGGGCGACACGACTAAGTCCAGCGGCGAGCGCACAAAAGCAATGGCAAGGCAGTGAGGGTGCAAGGAAGAACTGAGGAAGCAGCGAGCAGAAGTGGGGAACGGCTCCCCGGGCGGCCTTTTAAAGCCCGGGGAGAGCAACCGTCTGCCAGGCCACATGGCAGCCACCAGACCGCGCCACACCACCTCCAGCGCTCCTGATCCTCTATGCTGGTGCCGAATGCGCAAAAGATTCTGGGCCAAAAACCGAAACGGCAGGCGGCGGTTCCCGAGGTGACGTGCAACGTAGTGCTGCGCGTAGCAGGGCAATTATGGCACGTGCGCGCGTGGCCAGTGTCAGCATTGACGTCACGAGTAGCGCAACCGTCAGACGGCAGCCGGACACAAATTTCAAACGCAAGAGGGAGCGTGTGCACATTTCATCTAAGGGCAGAATCCACACGCGCTCGTGGGCTAGTGTCGGGGGATGACCCCCGGGTACCCCAACCAGGCAAGAACCAAGGTAGGCGTGTCAACACCCGGATTTTTAATCCCAGATGCCTGTTATGTCATACATCGCAATCCCAGGATTACCATTTTTGCGAGACATAACAGATTGGATATCATAGTACATCATCTATTACAAACCATAAACAAGGTCTTACACAGATAAGGATCTCATGATCCAGTCTTAATACAACAAGCAACGGAATAAATAATAAGCGTAGCGGTGGGGTCCATCTTCAGGGGCACATGCAACGCTGACGAAGGCAGATAGTCCTAGTTATAATAGCCGTCCTACTGACCATCATCTTGGTAGTCTCCTTCATAGTCTGGCCATAGGAATAGCCAGGGACAAAAGCCATGAGTACTCTTTAAGTACTCGCAAACTATCACTAACAAGTAGTATAGTTCTAAAGTAAAGTGCTAACTCTAAGTTAACTATGAGGTTAAGTTTGAAACCTAAGCTGAATTCAGAAACAAAGAAAGATAAAATAAAGTTCTAGAATTACTTAAGCTGGGAAGCTATTGTCATAAACACAACCCTGTTGTGGTCAAGTCAAGATTCATCACTCATTTCATAAGTTAGTTTGAAAACATCTGACAACGAAATAGTATGGCCACTCCAACTGTCCATAACCGCGGACACGGCTATTCGAATAGTTTGACACTCTCTAGAGGTGGTACACTTTCACCACAAGATTCGATACATCCGTTAGGGATAACCCTGAATCATCATACTTAGTATGCAGATAATCAAACATAACCTTTCCTTTACACACCCTAGTATAAGCACCTCCCCTATGAGCATGGCCTCCCAACCTTGACCATCTGTCATCTTGGGCACTGCATAGGTGGACAACATTGAGAGGTAGCGTCAGCTCAAACCTCTCCCGCGAGGGAACTAATACTAATGCATATAAACTTCTGGCTAAGCCTTACCCAATTTAGGTATTGTGGTTGTACGGTAAATTTGGAATGGTATCGCATCCGAATCCAACCATCAGTTTTTATAAAAGGGCTAAGCCTCATGCCTCAACATTTTCACTATCATAAACCATTTGTGTTTCTCAACACATGTCAAAACATCTCAATAGAATGACTCATCATTCCAAGGTTTTCTCAATTCATTTTTACCAAGTGTTCCCATCTAAAGTGACTCAAGTTTTTATCTAATTCTAAACTACTAAGTTAAGAGTGTTCACTAAGGTGGAAAGATGGGATCAATCTCATGCCGGAGAATGACATCTAAAGTTATCTAACTAGGTCAAGTTTTATACCCTTTATGCTACCTTCAAAAGCAAGCCAAGGACTTGGGTAAAATTAAAGGAAGTAAAGCTTGAAAATAATACTTGGGGTAAGTAATAGTCAAAGTGGTATAACTAAAGCATGTCCTAAGCATCTTTGCTTGAGTTATCTAGATTGCAAGTGTTAGCTTGCATTGTTAATGGTGGCTTGCTAGTATAATACTTGCAAGTGTTAGCTTGACAATAATAGCTTGCCTTGGTTGGTGCAGTGCTTGAAGTTTTCTTCCTCCTCTTGATAGAACTCCTCCTCCTCGAAAGTTTGGTCGGTACTATTGTCTATAAATACATACGGAGTACACCATCACCAAACAATACTTAACTAGTCTAATTAGCACTCTAAGGCACACATTTGATGATCTAATATCATCACAAGCATCACAAGGTTTTATTAACTAGTTTCATTCTTTTTATTTAAGAAAAGTAATTTCTACTCATTGAAAATAACTAAGATTTAATATTCACCACTTAAAATATGGGATCATGTGGACACATGTCAACACCACATATTCTAACATATGGGAATGTGATTTAAGGGTTGGTTCATAATTACTTTTGTTTAAGTTCATTATTTAATGATTTAAAGTGACTAGAAATGCCTATATAGCATTATTTTGGTACTAGTCCAAAGTCACTGCATGTAAACTTTAATATTATTACATATTCAGGTAGGTATGGTTAAATGTGAATTTTGAGAGTTGGAATCAACTCAAAAGCTATCATGGTTGATTTTATAAAAATGTTTGAATGTGCAAAAGCTTCTGTTTTGTTATTTTTACTAGGAGAGATCTCTAACTCTAATTGAATTAAATCCAATGGGCTTGGGTAGATCTTTTCAGTAGCTTTCTAACAAAATTGGAATCACTCCATTTGGATTTGTAGATCTCTCTGAATTGATTTTCAAACTAAGGGACAGAACTAGGTTCAAACTAAATTAGAAAAATCTACATTTGAATTAAATGGGTCGCGCGGGAAGGTAAACGGGCTGGCCCAGTGGCGTTCCGCGGCACAGAGAACAGCTGATAGGGGGGGCTCCACCGGTCAGCGACTCTTTACACGCGAAGCGGTACGGGGCGATGTGGGCTGTTATATTAGAACTAGGATCTACGGCTGGGGCTCGTCGTCGACGACGGACAGGTCGTCGGCGAGGTATAATCCTAATGGCTCGGTGGGGGTGCTCAAGGGGCATACCAGGGCTCCAGCTATGGCAGCGATGGGGGCGATCGAACTGGTGGGCGACGGCGAGCTCTGGGGTGGTCGCCGCAGCTCCTAGAGTGGACAAACTCGACGGCGCCTTCTCCTCCTCTACAGCGGGCTTCTCCAGCCAAATTCCGGCGAACAAGTGCTCGAGCTGCTCCGGCTAGAGGTGGGGAAGGACCAGTGAGGAGAGGGGAGTGGAATGGTGTGAGTGGTTTGTGCTGGGTGGCCTCTATTTATAGCTCGACGAGGCGACCAAAAGGGATGGGCAGGCGACTCCGGCGAGGCCTACACAACGTGCTAGCGGCGTGGCTTGAGGTAGGGGACGGTGGCCTGCCTCCTGGCGGTGCTCTATGGCATAAATGCATGGCTAGGGGCGGTGGCGTTTGGTCGGGAGTGTCCCGCGCTCTGGGAGACAGAGGCGATGCTCGACACGGCGCACGGGGACTGTGGGTCACGCGGCGGCGCACGGCCATGTCTGGCGGGGTGCTGGGGTCGAGGGGGAGTGGCGCACATGGGATTAGGTCGAGGCGCGGTCTGTGGCATGCTGGCGGCGTTGGCGCTCTGGCATGCTCTGGCTGTGGGCAGAGACTTATTGCGCGGCGGTTCCTCGGTGGTCCGGGGGCTAGCAGTGAGCATTGGGTGGACCGTGGGCGGCGATAGGGTGGCGCCTAGCTTCCTGGAGCGGCAGAGAGGGGCTGGCGGTCTGCTGCTGTGTTGGCAACGTTGTCCGGTGAGCATGGCGTCGGGGCTGTGTTGCACTAGTGCCAGGGGCTAGAACTAGGGTGGGTTTTGGTCTGGTTGAGCTCAGGGGAGACAAGAGTGATCAATGCAAACCAATTGGCTCGACAAGAAATGGTGAAAACAGTAATAGTTAGGCCAAAGTTGATTCTGCCTACCAAGTGTTCGACACAATGGCCGCATGAACTCAAGTTTGAAATTTTTGAATGAATTTTGGTGGGTTTGTTGTACACATGCTTAAGCCTCTATGGTTTCTTGGGTTTTGAAAATGGAGCTCATTTGAGTGGTTTTTGAATAAGTGTGATACATATGAACTACATTCAATTTTCAAATGTCATTTAAAATTGGTGGTTGCAAGTTTTTGGCAGATCACAAGGTGGGCCTTAGTACATCATTACATGTACTAGCAAGGGGTGCAAAGCTCCATATTTATTTCTGTTAGGTTTTGAGTTCTAGGAATAGCCAAAGTAGGCATGTTGATTAAAATGGCACAAATGACCATTCTCTTCTTTTATTCATTTTGATTTGTTTTTCTTTGGGATTTGTTTGGGAATGATCTAGATGGTGTTTATTTCACCTAAGAATAATTTTACAAGCAATGGATCACTTAATCATGGCAATTCAAAACAACTCCTATTAAAATGCACACACATATGAATGCTTTACTAATTTTAAATGGAAAAGTTTTTGTTAACCCTAATTTTGATGATTTGGATCTTAATAACCTTGGATTAAAGTTTTGGGATGTTACAAGGCGGCTCGCATCCGGCTAGAAGACCATAGCCGGACGCATGAAATTTGTACCGGCTACCAGCCGGCAGCCGGAACCAGGAAGGGAAGCAAGATACGGATCCGGCTCCACGGGCATAGCTAAGTGCAATCACGAGGACAAGGTGACATGCTGCACAGTGCACGATACGCCCTAGTACAGTGACAAGATCCATAACTTCGAGGCCATACCGAAGACTTTGTGGGTGACACGGGAACAGTGGTCGGTTGCTGACGACAGGCTCGCACGGCGTCCACTGTACCCATGACGACTCGCACGGTGTGTACTTCAACATGACACGCCACATCGATATCAGATATGACCATCCGTGGGGCTGTGGGACCCGCCATGACCCGATGGTAAGGCTTCCCTTTGCCTATATAAGGAGGGGCAAGGCTCTCATAGCAAGGGCTGAGCATTTAAGAGGTAGCTAGTTCATACAGCTCGAGGAGCAATTGTACCCTGTATTCTACCCATAGTCAGATTGGCAGGAGTAGCAGTTTTACCTCACCACGAGGGCTCCAAACCTGGGTACTTCTTGTTTCCCGTTACACTTGCTCGTATCCAATCATGCCTGCGGACGCTGTTGAGAGCTTCCCTGCTAGTCCCCACACCTCTATCCAACCTTCTCAGGTACTGCCATTCCCAATACAACGACAAGCATCACACATAATTTCAAATGGTTCATCCCAATTGGGTTGTTGAATAACAGGTGAAGAAATTAGTGCCCTTTTTAATTGTTCAAAGGAATCATGGCAATCTCTATCAAAAGAAAAAAGAGTATCTTTATCTAATATTCTAGTTAAAGGAGTGGCTATTTTAGAAAAATCTTTAATAAAGCGTCTATAGAAACTGGCATGTCCAAGGAAATTTTCTACCCCTTTTATATCTTGTGGAATTGGAAGTGTTTCTAAGGTGATTAAATTCGAACTATCAATCTTAATATTCTTTTCGGAAACCTTATGCCCAAAAACTATACATTCCCTTACCATGAAGCGACAACGCTCCCAATTTAGAACCATCTTGGTTTGTTTACACCGCTGCAAAACTCTATTAAGATTATATAGACATTGTTCAAAAGTAGTTCTATAGACAACAACATTATCCATAAGAACTTCCATGGAACTTTCCACAAAACTATCAAAGATCTTTAAAACACACTCTTGAAAAGTAGCAGCTGCGTCACACAATCCAAAAGTCATTAATCGATAAGCATAGGTTCCATAGGGGAATGTGAAAGTAGTGTTTTATTAATCTTTAGGTTGGGTAGCTATTTGAGAATATCGAGAACATCCGTCAAGAAAACAAAAGTAAGAATTAGCGGATATTCTTTCCATAATATCATTAATGAGGGGAAGTTGCTTATGTTTTTTATGGTTTCTTTATTGAAATTCCTAATGTCAATACACATTCTATACCCTGCTATCATTCTAGCTAGGATTAATTCATCCTTATCATTATTTATTATTGTTATGAATCCTTTCCTAGGTATGCAACGAGTTGGGATTACCCACTTACTGTTTGAAATTGGGTAGATAATAACACTGTCTAACATGCCAATAACTTCTTTTCTTACCACCTCTTTCATTTTAGGGTTCAACCTTTTCTGATTATCCACAAATGGTTTAGCATCTTCAACCATAGTTATCTTATGAGTTACTATGGTGGGATCTACGCCTTTTATGTCATTAAGAGTGTATCCAAAAGTTTCTTGCTATTTGACAAGTACCTCTAACAGTTTTCAGTTTTCCGTGGGAGAGAGCTTATCATCTAAAATCACTCGGCATTTACCTTCCTTATCTAACAATTCATACCTGAGACCTGAACAGAGAGGTTTTAAGACAATAGGCGACGGATCCTTGTCCCCTTTTCTTCCAAGTTCTTCATATTCCACCCTGAGACCTGACTCGACCTCTAGAGCTGTGTTGAGGATCTCATCTAAATCTTCTTTTGCAGAGTCATTGGAAAGCGAATCATTGCTTGTCAAACTTCTCTCCAACTCAGATTGCAGAGTGCCAAAATAGATTGCTACCAATTCTTCAATAGTATTTTCTTCCTTAATCTCAACTTTCTTCTCATAAGGTAGCCTCATGAATTGGCTGTAGTTTATTTCTATAGATTCTTCACCGAGCTGCAAAGATAAAGCATGCCTTTTGTTGTTAATATCAATGTTCATAGAGTTGTAAAAACGATTACCAAAAATAACTGGGAAACTGGGGTTCAAAGGTATTTTGATAATATGAAAATCAACTGGATACACAAAATCCCCAACAGAAATGCAAACATTGCCAAGTATCCCACGAGTAGGATGAAAAGTTCGATTAGAAAACATAAAAGTAGCTTCTGATAGCTCAAGGTAATATTCATCAAGGTGATCACGCAATTCTTCATAAATAGTATAAGGCATGTTTTTTATGGAAGAACTTAGGTCACAGAACCCTACTTAAGTAATCCCTCCTAAGCAAAAAGGAATTTTCGGTTAACTTCTATTCTTACCATCAAACTTACCTCCTATCATTTTAGAGGATTTTTTGCGTACCATTATCACCTCTTCCTTGAACAATTCAGGTTCCAAAAGATCCTTTACTATCCCAATATTTTCTTTAATGGCTCCCAAGTCCCTAGTTAACCTTCCTATTCTTTTATTCCCTTCACCCCTGCTATCCATTACCTTCGTTAGAATAGTTTCCTCTTCGGCTAACATTTTCTTTTGCATTTTTGAATATTTATCATTGTGGCAAGTTTTAGTGGGTTTTTCATCCATAGGTGGTGTATATCATTCCCAATCTTTTGGAATCTGTAGGTAGTCAGCATAAGATCTAATAATTTGAACAATCATGTGATGGTCAAGATTAAAATTCCCAAGCAGTTTTTTTCTACCTTTCTCGAAGCTAGAAATATTTTTAAACAATTATACTCTATGGTATTTTCCTTATTAAACTATGCCTCACAATAGGCTTTCTCTATCCTATTCACCGTGTCTAGCAAGTTCCATGCCCTATCAACACTGAATTCGGTGAACGACCCATTGGTATGGGAATAGAGTTCACTTATATTATTATCATTCAAACCTGCGTAGAAGGTCTGTATCACTAGCCAAGGTGGGAAATTATGATGGGGACAACGGTCAAGCAATCCCCGGAATCTTGTGTACCCTTCATGAAGGCTTTCCTCAGGTTTTCCTTTAAAATTCATAATCATGCGCCTCGTGCCAAGAGGTTTTGTCCTGGGAAAGAAATTAACTAAGAATAGAGAGGCTAGCCTCTCCCATGAGTTAGTAATTTTTGTAGAACTTTGGATGTACCAAGAACGGGCCTCATCAATAAGAGTTTGAGCAAAGAGAGCAAACTCATCCTTAGTTTGTAAATTGAGGTGGAAAGTCAAATATCTTCATAGAACCCTACATGCTCATATGGATCTTCTGTACCATCTCCTGCAAATTTCTTTGCATGCAAAAGATACAAAATCATGGGGTTAATATCATACCCTCTTGGGTTATTTGATTTTAAATAAGCGTCCATGGGCGGACCGGAATTCCTTACAGTTTCAAGCTATATTATATGTTGTTACTCACCCATAATGTATCACCTGAAACTAATAAACAACTTTAGTAAAACAATGAGTAAAATAAGTAACTAAGAACAAATACCAAAAGTGCTTAGCTCCCCGGCAACAACACCATAAAATAGCTTGATGACTGCAAGTGCACATACCAATTGTAGCTAGTTTCGAAGTAAAGATATCGAACCCACAGAGAGTTATTGTAAAGGTATTTATGCCCTTACTCTCTAACAAAGTATACTTATAAGATGTATTTGATCTCAAGTAAAGGGTGTTTGAAAGGTTTATGGTTGATTATAGAAAAGTAATTAAAACAAGTAAAAGGGTACAAGTAACAAGTTTATGTGAAAGTGTAGTTGAACTCAATAGGGAAAAAACATTCTCAGGGATGTAGGATACACCACTAGCATTGTATTATTGTTATGTGCAACCAAGATAACATACTTATTGTGTCATGATATGTGTGTAGAGAGCCCCATAATAAGATGTTCACTACAAGGCTCGTAGGAAGCCACTTTGTTGAGCCAAGTGTGAGGTCACCACTAAATAACCACTGCGATGTCTGTGAGCAGTCAGCCATACAAACCACCGTAATTAAGGGTTTCCCCGTGGATATCGTAATTAGCTTAGGGAGTCCCTCTATAATCCTCCTTTGACCGTACAGGTTAAGAGCCAGAGCCAATATGTCATGGGGCATTTCTGATATGTTTCCAAGACACGACCAAAGGATTTATCCCTCCCTTTAGTCTCGAAGGCAAATGATATGCGGCCCATACGCATACCATCTAAAGAGAGAGATCAAACACAAATCATAATTATATCATAGACAAGCAAGTCATACAGGCACAAGAATCGATCATCTTTATTACAAGTTCATAATGGTGCTAGGGTTTCTCCATATCCCCAAGAACAATGGAACTACTCACTCATGGAAGCAATCAACAAAATCATCGTAATCAAATGAATGGATAAAAGTACGATGGTAGATCTAATCCAAACCACAATTGGATATGGAATTACAAATAGATATAATAGATGAAAGAGGGGAGTAATGGTGTTAATGTAGATGCAACAGTTTACGATGAAGGGAATGATGCATTGTCCTCCAATGATCCGTGAAGCAGCTGGGATTTTACCCCAGCCAAGTTCCTCCTTCAGATCCCTTTTAGATGTGGTTTCTGGTGGTTGTGTATGTCGGATCCTCCTCTCATCTTCTCTATAGAGACGTATTTGATGAAGTGGTCGTGATGGCGCTTTTATGCAGGCGAGCAGTACGATGGTCCGGTCATTAGTGTTTGTTCCTACCGCATTAGTGTTTGTTAACCATACTGGTGCCTCCTCCTTGTTTAGTATTCTTCCAGGTGCAAAGGTAAATTCATAAAATGACTTTTATCGCTTAGAAATATCATATAATTACACAATATGACAACTCTGATTGATATGTTCATATATGACTCCATTATTTGGGATCCCGTTGAAACAAAAACAAAATAGCGTGATTAGACATAGTGAAATACAAAATCCCTACCCTATTTATGCAAAAACAAAAGGTAAATATGCTTCAATTTTGGACTCATCAACTCCCCCAAGACAGGCAACCTGGTCGAGGTCTTTCCCTTGGCGGAATGGCCCTCACGAAGGTTCGTCTATTATTCCTCGAGGAGACATGGCCTCACGAGGCCGTTGCTGCTTTGGTAGTGGGCCTAGTGACCAGTGGGTTTGGGTACCCTGGTTGCCGGTGACCCGATAGTAGCCCCCCCCCCCGATGCTTTCCTCGCACATGTCCTTCGATGGATGCGAAGGGGCATGGTCCCAAATGGTTGATGAGGCTGCTACCGGTGCTTGAGTCAACATGGGTTCACACTCGTGATCATCCTAGACATGCACACCAAATGGTCATGCGCCTCCTACCGTCATATTGAGTACCATCACGGGGTTAATCATGTCTCAGGAGTTGCTCCACCTTGATTAGTGGTGTGTGGAATAGACCGTAGGTTAACGCCCGGTAATCGAGGACAAAGTGATCTTCTGCCTCGGTTCATAAGAGCGAAGGCTCGACACCTTTTCCTCTTGGTGCCGCCCACTCTACTCTTCCTCCATTCTTCCCAAATACTTGTGCTGGTGCTTAGCTCCTTCCCATGGCACCAAAGTGAGCCTCTACTGCCGACAAGGGTAAGGTTGTGATGGTGGAGTCGGAGGAAGGCCTGTTGGTGAAGCACGACCGAGGGAAACCGCGTGTGAGCGGCCATGGAGGGCGCCACGAGCGTTGCACCGGTCGTGGTGGTGCGTCGACTTCCACGGCTATCATAGCGAACGAGGGAGGAGCGTCCATAAAGCGTGTCCACGGTCGCCCTCGCAGCAGCAGGTGTGGGAGTCACGGGGGCTGTAGTGGAGGCCAATGAGGTTGTCAGGAACCGACATCATCACCTCCTCCTATCCCTCCACCTGTAGTGGTGAAGATCGAGGACGATCTCAAGATGGTTATCGACTTTATCCTCATCCTCTATGATGAGGATTGGACCAGGAGGGTGAAGCTTCCCATGTGTTGTGCACTCAAAGACATGAGCACCATGTCGAGGGGCTCCAGGCTAAGGCACTCCGGTGGCAGCGATGTCTAGAGGGTGAACTTCGAGGCTCCAATGCCGGGTGCCATGTTCCTCACCATTGTTAAGAGCATTTTTTGACGAGCAAAACATCGGGCGTGGATTCTTGCCGCGGTTCCGCTACAACAATGGGGGAAATTTATCTGTCTCCATGTTCGGCACGTCGCTGTGCCATGTTGACTACCCGCGCCACCTTTGGAGCGTGTACGCGGCTTCCATGACTTCACTATCATCGCGCCCTGGAAGATGGTGCGTGTATTATGTGCACATTATTATGTAGTAATGCCCTAGTCTTTACCTCGTGGGTGTGCGTATAATGGATATATATCAGTGAATTCTCTTGCTGCTCTATTTCTAGTCCCTCGTGAAGCCTGTTTTGTTTCATGCATTCTGTCATGACATGCTATTAGGGACCAGCCCCCAGGCAAATTGATGGTAAACACTGACCAGATAAGGACTAGCGGATGTCACGATCCAGACAAGGTGGTTGGTATGGAAGCGATATTGTTTCTCGAGGCCCCCTTTAGAGTCTCAGGGAGTTCACGGAGAAGAAAAAACCCTCGCCATGAGCAGAAAAGAAAGGAGAGAGCATGGAGAGGGAATGGTATTGAAAACACTAGAACTTAGCTTTGCGGTAGGTACCCTCTTGGATGAGGCTTTTCCCTAGCCTCGTGTAGAGGCGGTATTGTCAACCCCTTGAGGGGGTGACTTTAGTGCCGATATGTATCTGCACTATGTTCTCCTGCTCCTTCTGCTCTAGTTTCCAACGGCAGCGGACGGTGTTGCGCTGGAGCGGGGGAAGATGTAGTTGCCTAGTGGCCTTCACGCGCTAGGCTTCGCGAGGGGGAGGAGCCCTCATAAGTTCCTTTATAGGGGAACTATAGGGCGAACGCATTTTTTGCTAATCCCTTGAGGAGGAAAACCGCAGGGTTCTAGTGATTCTGGGCCCCTTGAGGGGAAGTGCCTTTATGGGCTGCCTCGTAAATCCCTCGTGAAGGAGACCGTAGGGAAAATGCATGTCATGTTGTCTCCTCGAGGAGGAAGCCATAGGCTTAGCAGAACACGTTTTCCTCTAGTTCCTTTGAGGAGTAAAGTTGCAGGGTTCCACCAATTCTGGGTCTCTCGAGGGGAAGTGTCTTCGTGGGCTGCCTCATAAGTCCCTCGTGGAGGAGACCATAGGGAAAATGCATGAATTGTTGGCTCCTTGAGGAGGAAGCCATAGGCTTAGCATGCCTTTAGGATGCTTGAGGGGAAGTGCCCTAGAGAGACGCCCCGTGAGTTCCTCGTGGAGGAGACCATAGGGAAAATGCATGTCTTGTTTTCTCCTCGAGAAGGAAGCCGTAGGCTTAGCACAGATTTAGGCTGTTCGAGGGGAAGTGCCCTCGAGACCTACCCGGTGAGTCCCTCGAGGAGGAGACCATAGCGCAAATGTATGTCCTGTTGGCTTCTTGAGGATGAAGACGTAGGCTTAGCATGGATTTAGGCTGCTCAAGGGGAAGTGCCCTCGAGAGCCGCCCCGTAAGTCCCTCGTGGAGGATACCATAGGGCAAATGCATGTACTGTTGGTTCCTCAAGGAGGAAGCCGTAGTATTAGCATGGATATAGGCTGCTCGAGGGGAAGTTCCGTCGAGACCCGCCCTGTAAGTCCTTCGTGGAGGATAATGTAGGGAAAATGCATGTCCTATTAGCTCCTCGAGAAGGAAACCGCAGGCTTAGCATGGATTTAGGCTGCTAGAGGGGAAGTTCCCTCGAGAGCCGCCTCGTAAGTCCCTCATGGAGGATACCATAGCGAAAATGCATGTATTGTTGTCTCCTCGAGGAGGATGTTGTAGGATTAGAATGGATTTAGGCTACTCGAGGGGAAGTGCCCTCGAGAGCTGCCTCGTAAGTCCCCCGTGGAGGATACCGTAGGGAAAATGCATGTCCTATTGGCTCCACAAGTAGGAAGCCATAGCCCTAAAATGATCACTTGTCATGCATTTGTTAGTTTTCGTATATGTGTCGTACGAGGATTTCAAGAAGCAGGAATCATGGGTGAGGTTCACCGGGGGCATTCGATAGAGCTCGACACTTTAGGCCTTGGTGTTGAAGGGGAGTGGCTCAGCGATAGACACCGTGCCTAGCCCATGCTCGTATGGTACATGCACGAGAGCTTTATAAATGCACGAAGAGAAAACAAACTAAGGAGAAAGGTGAAGGTTAGCGCATGTCCAAAGATTCAAAAAATGACCAGGAAGTTCATGGATTATTATAATGTTATCGTGAGTCAGCACATGGCCTCAGAGGAGATAAGTCTGAGGATGATGAGGGTCGGGTGTCACCTTACTTTAGCGTTTAGCGTTTGGAGCGGCTTTCCCACCTTACTTTCACCTATGATGCCTCCTGATCCAGAGGCAGCCAGATGCTTGGGGAGAGGCGCTTGGTGTCGGACGGGCGCTGGGAGAAGCTCACAGGGATGTCGAAAGCCCCCAAGTCCTCATTGTTCCCTTTAGCTCCTTCATCATGGACGAGACCTTGTAGAGATAGAACTGGCTCTCTTTTGGCACCACAGGTGCCACTCGCAATGCGGTCCTTGTCGAGGGGGCGTGACGCACCCTCTTCTCTTTTCGCCTTGGTGTTGTCCTGAGACACCATCTGCTTTTTCCTTGCAGTATGCTCGCCATAGTCAAGGGAATCCACATCCTCTGGGTATGCAGTTACTGTAGCCTTGTAGGCATACTCGAGGGAGCACATAGCCTCCTTCTCATCGCAGAGGATGGTGATGATTTCGCCATTTCCGCCAGGCATGTTGACAACGTTGTAGGCGTGATGGTCGACCTCCATGAACTTTCTCAGCACTGGGTAGCCTAGGAGGACGTTGTAGGGGAGGATGATGTGTGCCATGTCGAAGTTGACGAGCTTTATCTGGTAGTTGTTGCGGGTGCCGAATGTGACAGTGAGGCGTACATGCCCAATGGGTATGGTGGTCCTATCAGTGACTCTATAGGATGGCATGGTGGGCATCAGCCTATCATACAACACTTGTAGCTTGGCGAATGTCTCGATGGATATCACGTTCAAGACGGTGCCACTATCGATGAGTGTCTTGGCTACAATGATGTTGTTTATGGTGGGGGTATAGATCATGGGAAGGGTTCCCACGACTCTAGTAGAGGTGGGGTGGTCCTTGGTATTGAAGGTGATGGTGTACTAGGGCCACTTGAATGTGGGGAGGGAGTCCCCGGTCGAGCGACGACGACCTCATGAGTGAGATGCTTGAAGGGCCGGCTGGATGCGGGTGCCTGGGAGCCACCAAGGATGTAGGCGATGGTGAACTTGGCTCCTGGTATCCCCTAGTGTTTTCCTCGGTGAGGACTCTCTCCATGGCACCGTGATGCTGCTGGGCAGCATTAGTCTGATGGCCTTGCTGCTGGCCTCCACTGTTGTTATGGTTTTTGTTCTAGTTCCTTCCTCCTTGGTGGCTGCCATGACCATTTTTCTTCCCGCCGCCTTGCTTATTATTCCTCTGATTGCTATGCTCATCGCGTAGCTTTTTGAGCTCGTAGCAGTCATATGTATCATGCCCATGTCTCTTGTGGAAGATGCAGTACGGGCGGTCATCATGCTCTCCTTCTCCGTCGCCTCCACGAGGTCTCTTTTGCTCAGGCTCTGCCACGAGAAGAGTTGGAGACTTGCATTTGGACTATTTTCCCTTTCTCTTGGAGGTATTCAAGGGCTTGGGTGTGGTCTCAACTTCGTTGAGGCCAAACATGCATCTAGCCTACGTCTTGGCGCATTTTTTCTCCATAGTGAAGAGTTCCACCATCGTGGTGAGGTTCTTCCCATGGATGCCGATTTTCTCCCACATGTTAACATCCTTGACACCCTCCGAGAAGGCCATGATGACATTGGATTCAGAGATCTTGGGTATCTTGTTGAGGACTTGGATGAACCACTTTAAGAACTTGAAGAGGGTCTCGCCGAACTGCTAGAGGACTTTGCGGAGGTTGTAGTAGGCGAGAGGGCGCTCGTAGGTCCCCTTGAAGTTGGCGATGAAGAGTGCATAGAGGGTGGGCCATGAGTTGACAGATTCCTCAGGGAGCTTCACCAACCAGATGCGAGCCGTGTCCTTCAGGCCCATGGGAAAACAGTTGGCCATGACGTGGTCATCGCCTCCAGCATCCTCGATGCCAGGGGTGTAGAAATGTTGGAACTCACAGGGGTTTGAAGAGCCATTGTAACAAGGTGGCATCTCTAGCCTGAATTTGTGTGGCCACACCACGTGATGCAGCTCCTTGGTGAATGCGATGCATCTGTTGCTCTACACTTCCTTGCCTTTGGCGAGGGAATCCCGTTCTTCCGTCTGACCAAGGAAATCTCCTTGACGACACGTTCCTCATGTCCCAGATGGGGAACTACGGCCACGTGAGTGACTTTCGGCACTAGGATGATCTGGCAGCTATTGTCGGGGGGTGGCCTGACGGCTTAAGGCTAGAGGGTGCCCCTGGTCCTTCTTCGGAGGTGGAGGCGGGGTCATAGTCCCTAGGGAGGCCTCTTCAGTCTGAGTCCCCAGTGCCGCCTGACTCGGAGAGGCGACAGCAATGTCGACCAGCTTGGCGAGGCATGCACACCATTCCTCCTGCCCGGACTCAGCACGCGGGTATTGAAGGAGCTCTTGCGCCACGAGCTTGCCAGCCTCCGCCATGGGCGGGGCACCCTTTTCACGTGAAGATGTGGTGCAAGAGAGTGACATGTTCCTGTGCGTGGAGAGCTGTCTCTCCTGCAACAGGCAGAAGGAGGAGCCTTGCTAATCCTCCATCCACTGGGTCTTCTTGAAGATAGCGTGTTGCAGAGAAGGTTGTATTTGGGCCTTGCTCATTTCACGGTGGAGGGCACGCTCTACCTGAGTCTTATTGCAAGCTTCCATGTCAACGATGTTGAAGAAGACCTTGGAAATGCGCCTCAGTCCCCTACCTGGACGCCAAATGTCAGAGAATGAATGTCTCATGAAAGAATAGGGGCATCGACAAACCTAGATTCATGAGGGGACTAAACACGCGCTTGGATCTCGTTGAAGACGAACAATGGAACTCGCACATGTTAGAGATATGACATAGTGGTGTTTTACCCAAGTTCGGGACCCTCGTGAGGAGGTAAAGCCCCTACTCCTTCTTGGTTATATTGCTCGTGTTGCTTCGCGAGGGTATGATGACAAGTGAATGTCTAGGGTTTCTGATCCTAAGGATCAACCTCTTATAAGGTAGGTGTGACCCCTCTTTTATACGGGCATCGGACCTCTTCTCCCAATTCATTGGATGGGAAGGGTTACCACATTGTCGCCCAGGGAGAGCTGGTCTACAAGACTACTTTACATGGACCTAGTATAGGAACTTCGGGGGCCCTCGGTCTATCGTAAAGCCACAGTTGCCGCTGACGTCACCCCCATGGCGTGGTGCCATCCACCACCTTCTTTCACAAAAGCGGAAAAGAGGGAGCGGGATCATGGTAGTAGCGGTTGCCATGATGTTGATGGTCTTCATCATCAAAGAAATCATCTCAGCGTACTTGCTGATGAAGTTGTTGTTGCTATTGCGGTGGTTGTGCCGCATTAGGAGGTGGAGAACCTTTTTCCTCGCGGCATTGTTGAAGAGCTTGGGCCTCTTGGTGTGGTTGAGGTGGTTGAGGAGGCTCATATCGTGGTTTTGGACGAGGTTGGCGCACTTGGGCCTCAAGAGGGTGATGAGGATGTGGAGCCTCTTGGCACGATATTGGAGGAGGAGGCTCATTCCTCGGTTGGTGACATGGGTTAGGCACTTGGGACTCTCAATAAAGATCATGGTCCTCATCCTCTTGACGTGGTTGGTGCCACTTGACATGTACAATTTGATGCTCCGTGTGTTGATGTGGTTGACGCTCCACATTATGCCCATTATGTTAGCGTTGGCATTCATGATGACAGTGATGGCGAGGAGGGTCTTCAAGAGCTTCACATCATCGACGAACTTGTTCTTCGAAATTGGAGTCATCAGTTGTTGTTGAGTGATGGTCTTGTGGTTGTCGACAATGCACTTGAGTTCCACTCAAAGTTCTTCACGTGATTGTTCATATTTGATCGCTAGTGCTCTTGCATGATGATGATGTCCTTCTCGTGTTGCTTGTGTCCTTGATGAAAAATCGCATCGTAGCTCGACATTGCAGCATGCTATGGAGAAAGTACATATTGCGGTGTACTCCCATGTTCAATAATGGGATCTTCATTGCATCTTGGAGTGCATTAGGATCTTGTCAATGTAGAGAACAACATGGTGAAGATCTTGAAGCGTGAGAGTGCTGTTGTGAAGAGCTTGATGTGCACGAGCGTGGCCTTCTGTTGCACGCAATATCGGCCATTGCATGTTAGAGAGCTTCATTTTGATACGTGAAGTTGTGGTTCATGGCTGTCATATCTTAAGAAAGACTCTCAAAATGGTTTTCCATCATGTTGAACTCCGCTTGAAGTGGCTTTTCACGACATGTACGATCCTTCTTCTTCTTGGGGAGGTGCTTGGCTTGTCTCACCATGCCTATCTTGAAGGGGTTCCATGATAGAAAACAAAAAAATTCCTATGGTGAACACACCTAGACAAGATCTATCTATGTTGATGTAAAGTAACAAGCGGGGATTCGGTGTTCATACCTTTGAAGACCGGACGCATTTAACATTCAGAGGGGAAAGTAGATGACGTAGTCAAACTCACCCGACCTCAAGGTCGCGAAGCTCCTCGCAAGTCACTCCTTGTCCTTGTGTGACATAGCCGACCTCATGGCCGTGTCGATGTCCAAGCTCCAAGATCCAAGCAAAGCACCACAAGTGGTAGTGCCTTGTGGCCTTACATACATATGGTCTAGAGACGTCTCCTAGGATTTAGTCCAGCAAAGCAGCGGAAGAAGATCGATCCAGACTGAGTCTAGAAGCACAACGACGTGTGTATGGTGGAGAAACCCCAATCCCTGTATGTAGTTCCAATATTGGGAACTACATGTGAGGGATATGAAGAGAGCAAGAAAGGCCAAGGCCAATTGATGGGATGGATTTGGGGAGAGGGGTGCCCCTCTTTATATAGGTGGAAGGGAGATACTACCTCCCTCAAAGTACCAGGTGGGACTAATCAAGGGGAGGGGATGGAGGCGGCGGCGCCGGCCAGCCCCCACATGGGCCCCATGTGGTGGGAGGGCCCATTAGGGCCGGCGGCCACCTTGGCCCTTCCTAGTGCATGCGGCCCCTCTTGGGCCTCTTCCGGTGAGGCCCAATTACGTGGGCTGCCTAAAAAATCCAATTTAAATAATATTTTTAATATTAAAAATTTAACTAATATTAAATACATATTATTTAATACCTATCACTCTGAAACACCTTTCAGACCCCTCTTATCTTCATCAGATATCCCCGAAACACTTTTGATATCTCCCTGGATCAATTCCGGAGTTCTCTCTCTTTTCTCCTAAGATTTTGGATCAATCCCTAAGCATCTATACCCTTAAGTGTGACACCCTACAGCTCGGTAATACACAGACATGATTGAGACACCTCTCCGATCGATCACCAACGATGGTATCTGGAACACATGATGGCCACCGTGCATTCCACAAATAACTTGATGGCTTGAAGCTTGAACATCGAGTCTCATTCTATTTGCTCTATGGTACCTAGTTTGTCCAAGATCTGATCTTAAGTATCTACATACCTAGTTCAATCTTGTTACCTACAAACACATTTACTCGTGCCCGTGGTATTACATCCTCGTGACCTAGTCACATATTTGCAAACTTATAGATGTAATCTCACTGAGTGGGCCCAGGGTATCTATCCGTCACTCGGATAGGCAGATCTTGGTCTTGATACATATGCCTCAAAAGTTCATCTGGAATACTTGAAGCACACCTTTATAGTCACCTAGTTACGGTCATGAAGGTTGATGTGATCAAAGCAGCCTTAGGAGACAGTGATTAATATGATCTCATGGTCGAAGGACTGAATCACTATGCTTTGCTAGATATCGCAATGTTGAACTTTGTGACTGGATCACATTTCAATACTAGGGGTTGGGTGTTGTACATCACTTCATAAGAGACCTTGTTGTCAGTTGTTGTATAAAATCAATGATCGAGAAACCTCGATCATCAGCTGCCCAACGAACTAGTCTAGAGGATACTAGGGACCTGGTTTATATATACTATACCTATATTAATGTTTCCACTTAATACAGTTATAGCATGATACAAACTATTATCAACTAATGAGATATGTTAATAAAGTACCTTTGTTATTGGCCTCTAGGGAATATCTCCTTCTCATCCATTATTCAACACAAACAATGATTGCATATGGAAAGTTAATATGTGGTTGGGTTAGCCTTTCACCTCACCTTTAGGATTGTATCAAACTAGTAGCCACACTTAAGAACTATAAACTTGCAAAGTGAAATCACAAAGAAATCTCACACTAAAGAACAACTAAGACTCTCAAAAGGTTATGTTGGAAGGTTAGGATGGTGGATTAACAAAGAAATAACCAAACAAAACGGATAATCAAAAGTGGAGAAAATCCAACAAAACTCAAGTCAAAGGAAAATGTCAACTCAAAATGTGACGGGAACCTATGACTATACACACACGTGGAGATTACTGGGATTAGCACGACTATGAAAATGAGCAAACAAAATGTCCTATCGAAGACTACACTCGGTTGCCGTGCCAATGCAAGGAGATAAGGTGGATCGTTTGCAAAGAGGAAAATAGGCAAAGAATTTGTTCACTTGCCTTGGGCACTCTTATCTCTCTTTCTTATAAGCTTGAGACTCTCTTATGCTATGTGAGACTATGTATCTTTTTCTTTGCATCTTTCCTTTTTCTCTTTATTTGATTTTTTATCTCCCTTTGGTGCTACCAAGATACTCTTTATTTTGCTCTCACACTCTCACTATCCAAGAACAAGTGCACAATGCTCAAGAAAACACAAGATGAGACACTCTCGGTGGGATAGTTACACACAAAGGAAGATATTGGGTTAACAAGGTGAAGCAAGTTATACCTTAGTTGGTGATGATGGACTTGCAGTCGGTGGTGCAGGAGGAGCTTGAGTTCCGTGGTTTTGAAGAGCATGCATGATGTTGCATAAGCTTGCTGTTGGTTTTAGACACACACAGGAAACAAAAACAACAAAGGAAAGTTAGCCAAAATGGAGAGGAGGTAAAACTATCAAAATCAGGCGTTAGGCCGGAGACTCCAGGCTTTGGGGGCGGAAACTCCGGTTGGCCGGAGACTCTGGGGTTTAGCGATGGAGACTCCGGTGCCTCGGTGCTAGAGACTACGACTGTAGTGGAGCGGAGACTTCGGGGTTTGGCTGTATGAACAACTTGTGTTCTTGACGAATATCCACGCCTTGGGGTCTCAAATTCGCGAAAAATTGGCCAAAAGTGGGCAAGGAAATGCAAACAAAAGCTATACCAACACCTTATATAATATTTGGTCGGATCAAAACCACAAATAACACTCCAAAACGAGAGATCGATCGAAGGCAAATTTGGGGCTCTTTTTTGGGGATCTTTGAATTTGTGTTGGATAGAAGATTTTATTCTGGAGAAATTCATGATCAACAAGGTTCTTCATACCAATATGTTAGGGGTACCCCTTAGGGTTTCTCGATATTTCACGAATATCTAGGAATCATGGTGGAATTGTGAGGGGGAAATCGGGATCGGGAGGATGAAATCCAAGCGAACTCACACACGAAGAACACGATGAACGCAACACACACGCAATACACAAAAAACCTATAGCTCACGTCGGCGGCTACTAGTCTGACACAATCCTAAGGATCAATGGTGAGCAAGGATTATCTCTCTAACCGACACGGCGGGACGGGAAGCTTGGTGAGATCTTGTAAACTTGGAGAAGGGACCCCGACTCCAAGGCCATGTACAACTTGAACGCACTAAGAAAAAATCCAAGAGGTGTTTTATAATAGGTGCTCCTTGTCAAGGAGCATGAGATTTACACTAGATATCCACAAGGGGTTTCTTCTAGTTCTATTATCCAAGTCTAGGGTTTACAAATGGAGGGGTGGGGCTATTTATAGGATAGCCACATAAACAGGGGAATTTAGGGATAAAGGGAAAGTTCTGGACATTAAAGAGTACATGGGCCGAATGCTTAGCTCTTGGCTCGCAGGCCCATGACTTATGCCGGAGACTCCAGAGTCCTGGGGCTGGAGACTCTGGTCGAGGTGGAGACTCCGGGCTCGCGGGCGGAGACTCCAGGTGCATTCCAGGGGCTTGTAGACGAGGTCGTGTGCGGGCGAGACGGAGACTCTGGGTATGTGCGGGCGGAGACTCTGGGGTCATCCGGAGACTCCAGATTTGGGGAGGAGACTCCCGGTTGTTTGTAGGGGCTTGCAACCTGACGGTGCATGTGGTGAGGCCGGAGACTCCAGGTAGACGTGGGCGGAGACTCTAGGCCTGGAGTTGACTTCTCATGTCCATCTTCCGATGTTGCTTGTCTACACGTCGAGGCTTCGTGTCTAAGTATGAATAGTGTAGTGGCATGAAGTAGAAAGTCATTCAAGGGAGTATCGAAGTCACACAAAGATAGGAGCGAGTTAACCTTGTCATGGAGTAACTTCGCTCAGGTGCGTGCGAGTCATGGGGCCACTTGGGGGACTTGGTGGTGAGGATGTAGAGGCGTCCGTAGAGTGGGCTGCATCACCATCTATTTTAGCTCTCCAGAAGATAAATTGGAGAGAAGCTTATTAGATGATGACACAATTCTTGAAGATAGAGAGAAGGAAGAACTTGATGACCAATTTGACACGACACCATACGTGGAGAGTATTCTTGAAGGGAAGTGTGAAGAATTAGAAAGGAAAGGAGATAATGAACTGCCCAACCTGAATTGAAAACCCTTCTTAATGGACAAAGGTATGAATTCTTAGACGATGAAGGTAAGTGTCCTACCATTATTAATGATAAGCTTTCTGAAGAAGAAAATAAACGTTGGTAGCTATACTCACTGAGCAACACGAGGCTTTTGGATATACAATTAGTGATATCAAAGGAATAAGCCCATCTGTTATTACTCATAAAGTTCCTCTGGTTGAAGACGCTAAACCTTTTGTTGATACACCAAAAATACTCAACCATAGAATGAAAGAAGTTGTAAGAAAAGAAGTAATTTGCTTGTTAGATGCAGGTATTATTTACCCTATTTCTGATAGTAAATGGGTTAGTCCTACTCATTGTGTCCCAACGAAGGGAGGTCTTACTGTTATTCAAAACAATGAAGATGAAATAATCCCTATTAGAACTGCTAATGTATATAAAATGTGTATTAACATTAGAAAATTGAATAAAGATACTTTTAAGAATCATAATCCACTACCTTTTATGGAACAAATCCTCAAGGGACTTACAAATAATTCTTATTTTTATTTTCTTGATGGCTATTCAAGTTATTCTCAAATTGCTATTCAACCAGAAGAGAAAAAACTTTGACTTGTCCTTATGACACTTCTGCTTATTGGTTAATGCCTTTTGGTTTATGCAACGATGCTGCAACCTTTCAAGAATGCATTATGAAAATACTTGATAATCTTGATTAGAAGACAAAGGAGGTCCTTATGAATGACTTTTTTGTCTATGGTTCTACATTTGAAATTTTCCCCTATAATCTTAATAAAATTTTCTAGCAGTGCAGGCAAACTAATTTGGTATTTAACTAGGAGCGTTGTAGGTTTATAGTAAGGGAATGTATAGTTTTTTGCACAAAGTTTCAGAAAAGGCATTGATATAGATGATTCTAAAATTACAGGGATGGAAAGATTACCTAGACCTCAAGATGTTAAAGGAGTTAAGAATTTTCTTGGGCATGCAGGATTTATAAGTGTTACATTAAAGACCTTGCGAAAATAGATGCTCCTTTAACTAACCTCATACAAAAGATTTCCCTTTCTCTTTTGATAATGAATGCATTTCATCTTTTGAAAGACATAAGAAAGATTTAGTTTCTACACATGTTATTCATCCCCCTAATTGGGGTGAACCATTTGAAATCATGTGTGATGCTAGTGACTATGCCATTGGAGATATACTTGGACAAATCGATGGTACGTGTCTAAACATTATTCAGTATGCTAGTCGCATTCTTGATGAAGATCGAAGGAATTATGCTACTACTGAAAAAGAATTCTTAGGAGTTATCTTTTCTTGAGATAAATTTGGATTCTACATAATAAATTCTAAGGTAATGGTGCATACCGATCATCAAGCTTTGTGACACCTTCTTGCAAAGAATGATGCAAATCCATGATTGATTAGGTGGGTTATGTTACTAAAAGAGTATGATATACAAATTATAGATTGGAGAGATAATGATAAACTTGTAGATGATCATATATCATGTATGGAAGGAATAGTTAATGATCGTCTATTCATTAATGAATCTTTTCCAATAGAATATCTTGCTATCATAGATTCTAGTGATCCGTGGTTTGCAGATTATGCTATTTTCTTGTAGGAAAACATATGCCAACCCATATAACACACCATCAAAGGAAAAAGTTCTTAAATGATTTAAGGAACTATTTTTGGGGTTATCCTTACTTGTATCACCATATACCCGATGGAATTATTAGGAAGTATGTGCCCAATGATGATATGAATCAAATTCTACGAGCTTGACATGATAGCACATATGGAGGAGATCATGCTGGTGATCGATCAACTGCTAAATTTCTACAATCAAGATTTTGTTGGCCAAATTTATTTAAAGATGCACACATTTATGTTAAGAATTGTTATTCTTATCAACATATGGGAAACATAGGTAAGAGGAAATAAATGGCTATGAATTATAATTTTGTTATAGACCCATACGATGATTGGGGAATGGACTACATGGGTCCATTTCCACCTTCTAATATTAGTATCGTTGTTGATTATGTTACCGAATGGGTTTAATCAATACCAACTACCCATGTAGACAAAACTACATCTATGAAAATGATTAAGGACATCATATTTACCAGGTTTGGAGTCCCTAGATTTTTTGTAACTGATGGTGAAACTCATTTTATGAAAGGAACTTTCAGGAAAATATTACATAAGTATGGAGTTATGCATCATGTTTCTTCACCTTATCGCCCCCAAAGAAGTGGGAATTTGATCTTTTCAACAGGGAAATAAAGGTAGTACTTATAAGATGGTGCGAAGGTCAAGACTAGACTAGACAATTAAGTTGAATGATTCACTTTGATTGCATTGTATACAAGAATCCTATGGGAATGACACCATACAACATGGTCTTTGGTAAAACATGTCACTTCCCCTTAGAACTAGATCATAAAGACTATTGGTCTATACAATGTTTGAATTATGATTTTAAGACTGCTAGAGAAAAATGTTTGGTATATATGCATGCTTTAGATGAGCTTAGAAGTGAAGCCTATGAGAATGCTAGGATTTTTAAATAAAAGATGAAAATATGGCATGATTAGAATATAGAAAATGGGGTGTTTAAAATAGGAGACAAAGTATTACTCTATGAATCTTGTTTCCAGTTGTTTCAAGGGAAGCTAAGATCAAAGAGGTAAGGCCCCTACAAGGTGGATGAAGCATACCCATCTAGAGAAGTGAAGTTAAAAGGACAGACTTCCTCTTCATGGATTGTCAACGGACATCATTTGAAGCATTATCATGTTGATGAGGTGAATGATGTTGAGGCAATCCACTTAATCATTATAGAAGATATGATAGAAATGAGGTACAGAGGACAACAAACTCTTTGAAGATTTCTTCTAGAGGTTTTTCCCTTTGAAAATCTCGTTTTAGTCTTTACCTTCATTTCCGTCTTGCTCTTATCTTTTTCATGGTAAAAGTGCACATTTTATGAACCTAGTATGGGTGGGAGGTACGATCGCACATGCTCTTACCAGTGCTTGTTATCCTCTCTGATCTCTCGTTGAGTTTTGTCTCAGCTTTTGACCTGTCCATATGGGCATACTGTACAATGATGCATGGTCATATCGATTGTTGTTATTCTTGTAGAACTTCCTCCTCATTTACTTAAAGCCTACGACCAGCCGATACCGGTGCTCCATACAGTGACACACCTCCGTACTAGCAGTCGTTATTCTATCTGACATTTTATTCCTATTTTTCCTTTCACCCATTGTAAAAAGGTAAGAAAGTTGGTAAAAATTCTGGTACGGCCACACGGTACAGACATGCCTGCCCATACCGATGGTGTTACCATGACACAGAGTCCCCTTTTAATCCTTTCATTTTTCTTTCATTAAACCTCCTAGTCTTAATACTTGAGCCTAATTTTGTAAGATCTATGGTTTGTTCCAATCTTCACCAACCCTTATTGAATATCCAATCAACTAATCTGGTCTAATTTGTTCCAGAGCAATGTAGTCCTTCCACCTTAAGAAAGTTTGGATGAAGACGGGATAAGCTCCCGTGAAGGTGATCAAGAATAAGGAGTCCAAGGAAGATTCATCATCATCATCAAGACCTAAACCTATAAAGGTGGTGCCACTTCCTAGCTAGAAGGAGATGTTTCCACAAGGAATAAAGATGATGAGACATGTGGAGCAACAAACTATGGAGGATAAGTATCCTCCCAGTCCTTACAGGTATAAACTTCGGTGATATTCTCTAAATATTATCATGGCTTCTCATCTCTCAAACCAAAAAGGTGCATCTGGATGGGATTAAGGAAAGGATCATTGAACCTGATTTTTTTTCAAAAGCATGTGTTGAAACTGTTGGAGCAAAGACCTTGAGAAAAGGGTTGATGACATCAATGGTATAGTTGAGTTCCTTATTAAAATTGTTCTTGATATGATAGAAGATAAAAGAGAACTCTACAAGTGGTGAAATAACAACAAGTCACTATTGTGGAGATGTTTTCTCATTTTGCTTGTATTACTCACGCTTGTAGTCTAAAGAGATAGAAAGAGGAGGATGTCTTCTTCAGTCCGGATAGGAACTAGGTACCCAGGAGGGGATACTCGATCCCATATGGCTTGATTCCAAGATTGGAGATATCTTTTAAAACCTCGTAATCTACTTTTTAGTGTTAGCATGTTTTAGTTTCTCCATGCATGTTAGTTTATTTCAAAAGTTTTGAATAATAAATTGCAACGTTAGGTCCCATGGAGGAGGAATGAATTATATCCTTTGGATATTGATCCCTTATTATACTTTAAGTGTTTTAGATGGGGCAATCCTATTAGATATTTGAATTAATACGAGTTCTATTGGACTTTTAGTCTTTAAAGTGATCATTAGAATCTTCCACGCCGTTAGTACTACTGGAAATTTGAAGATATCTTAATAATATGTTGAAGATCATTGGTTTGATTCTAAAGTTTTCTGCTAAAAGAAAGAAACAAAATAGCAAGAAAAACTAAATCATAAAAATCAAAAAAAATGGTACTATCAAAATTTAGAATTGGTACTAGTTGAGGTAGGGCTCAAACCACCAACGTGAATTACTTCATACTTGGCTTGGTGTCATTATTAAAAGTCTTGATCTATTTTGAGTCTTCTTGTGAGGCTAGAAATTATGTCTAGCTCATTGGCACAGCACCACGAAATGCATAAAAGCAAAGTTTAAAGAAAAATTAAGTGTGCAATGGGAAAATAGAGATGAGCCATAACCATTAGGGGAAACGAAAGAGACCGTCCAAAGTCTTGAATCCTAAGAGGATGTGTGAAGTCCTCAATATGTTTGGGACCTCCTCGGAAAGCTCGTTCGGTTGAACTTAATGTTTTACACCATGTTATTGATTAATCTTCATACAAATAATTTGTACTAAGGTGTGGAAGCCTTCTAAGTCATTTTGAAATGTGGAGTTTTGATAGAAATCAAAGCTGATTCTATATCTTTTATTATAACCTTTTGCGACGATGCCTCGGTTATTTTAACAACTCGAGTTTCAAGAAAATGATAATCTTGTCCACTTATTTGCTATCTTGCTTAGGGATGAGCAAGAGTATAAGCTTGGGGAAGTTGACGAGAACATTTTTGCACCTTGTTTACCTTATGTTGTGACATTAGTAGTGATACGATTTTGGCATTTTACCACGTTCATGCGCACCTTTTGTGATTATTTCACTAGGATCCTAGGATTAAACGAGTTGATGGACAAATCAATTGAAGCATTCATTTTTGGGCATATATAGGAAAATTGGAGGCCACTAAGACTTCCAAACACTGATCCATGCACCTGGGAGGAAAATCCAACCCACATGAGGGGTTCAGAGGCTTTAATGAGCATCAGTATAGGTGGAACACACCTGACATGGGTATGCCCAATAGGCACTCGACTACAGCCTACCTGGTGTGGCTCGACGGAAGACCCACTCGACGAATTGCCAAGGTCCATGACGCCTATGACGGTTCGAGTGGTATGAATACCATATGGACACGGACTCCTAAACGCACAGGACAAGGAAATCTCAATACTAGAGTTTGAATCTAACTTGTAACCAACTTGTATTGGTAGCTGAGACCTAGCCTCCCCATATATAAAGGCTATAAGGGTCCAACCAGAAGGCTATCGCGACTCCCACAATACCGAATAGACAGATCTACGATCGCCAAAATAGATAGAACATAATAGATCTAGACATATGCCAGATCCAATCTGCGTGACACCGTCATCGGCGACCTTGTAATCCTTCGGATCATCATCAATCAAGAGTAGACAAGCAGGAGTAGGGTTCTCTACGAGGCCTGTACCTGGGTAAACCTTGCGTCCATCTGTGCTTGTTTGCTAGCCGTACCGAGATCTCCAGCGCTCCTCTCTTCTCCAAAACCCAAGTCCATAAAAATGGGCATCGATGAGTTAAACCCTCGTCAATTGGCGCCGTCTGTGGGAACTGGGAGCGCTGATGTTGCGATCTCGACGGCCTCATCACTGGCAATCTACGATTCATCGGTTATCGTTGAATATATCTATTTCGGCTCCCATGCGTCATCGTGTGGATTGGATTCCTCACCGTCAACATCTACATCAAGCTCAACTAATACGACGAGAAAGTCCTATCCGCGATCGCCGGGCTTGACATCAGCGTCGCCCTTGCTCGTGGCTAATGGAATCTCCAAGATCCTGATTTTTCAGAAGCGTTCTGTGAATATCATCGTCTAACAGCAGTCGCTGACAAGTCGACCTACCTTCATAACTCAGCTCTGGCGCAGGTAGCAGATCAACACAAGCCGTGGTTATTTTACCCGTGCGACAGCAACAGCAGCAGAAGAAGAAAGTTCTCGACTAGATCGGAGCCGTGCGGCAACCGTCAGCATGTTTGTTTTTTGCACACGTACGACTCTGGTCCATACCATATGTTGGGTTTCCAAGATGGAACACATCAAGCAAGGACTCGATGTCACGACATCAATATTTAGAAAGGAACAAGTGATCAGAGTGATGACCATGCAACTGGCTCCTACTTGGCGATATTTTGGGAAGAAAAGAAAAAATATTTTGATAAGATCAGCTGAAAGAAAAAAAAAGCAAAGGAAATTCGCATCTTTTGTATGAGGCAACTAAAAGAATTTCGGACCATATCAGGCGATTAAAGAAGAATCAATACGGGCAAATTTCGAAGCCATGGAGACAAACAGTCTGCCGCGTCGACTACATCCCACTAAGCACCGCGCAACTTCGGTCCGCCGCGTCGACTCCGTCCGACCAACCGGTCGCATCGGTTTCCATGACCCGCCCGTGGTGTCGACTCCGTCAACTACACTGACTCTACACTCGGAGGGTTCGCCAACTCCGCCACGAGGCCCGTTGCCGCCTTCGGCTACGGTGGTTCGCTGCGTTCTTCGGCTCTGGTGACCCGGGGGCTCTTTCGATTTCGTCGTGTGAACCGAGGCGGTCTTCAGATCTGGCGACTCGGGGGATCCCTCGGTTGCAGCAACCCTATGTGGTGACCTGCCGCGGTCTTCGACTCCAGAGACCCGCCGTGATATTCAGCTCTAGCGACTCGGGGGCTCCCTCCTCTACGGTGACCTGCTGCATCCTTCGACTCTGGTGACCCTCTGCGGTCTTCGACTGCTATGGCCCGTTACGGTCTTCAGATGCGGCAACTCGTCATCACCATGCAATTTCGATCCGCCGCGTTGATTATGTCCGCCGCGTGACCCGCTGCCACATCAACTACAGTCTTCGACTCTAGCGATGCACTATGATATTTGGCTCCAACGACTCGGGGGCTCGGGTGATCCCTCCGTTTTGGCGACCTGCCGTGGTCTTCAACTTCAGCGACCCGCTACGGTCTTCAGCTTAGGTGACTCGGAGTCTCCCTCGACTCTCGCGACCGCGAGCCACTACAATCTTCGACTCACGTGACCGCGAGCCACTACAATCTTTGAGTATCGTGACCCGCTAGTCGAATCAACTCCCGTGACCCGCTGATCGCATCGGATCCTGCGACTCATTCACCACGACAATTACCAATAAAGCCAAGTTTTCCCTCTACTTAGAGCTGATTTTTTGTAACTCGCACTCGAAACACTCGGGGGATGCGCCCTCTTCTAGTAACCTAATGTGCTGTCGACTCCGCGCACTCGAGCACCTCATACGCGATAGCCCGAGTAGCTGATTCTGCCTGATCGTCGAATCCTTGAACTCCGAGTACCTCGGCAAGGTACTGGGACTAAGGGTAATCAGGCTAACGAAAAGGCCTAGCATACAGTGCAAAAGTGTCGATTCGATTGGCATCAGAATTTGACTTTACAAGCCGAAAGGCAAATATTCTTTACAAGATACAAGTACTTCACAATTTTTAATGTTTTATGCAGCTTACATGGACGTCGACTGCGTCGAGCTATTCTTTTGGGTCCTCCAACAGAAGTCAACAAAACAACTGGCTACGACATACACTCAAGACCCGAGTCGAGTCCCTCCTCGGATGGTTGCATCGCTTGATGCTACACACACGCAACGTTGGCCGCGCACCCGATAGAAGTGACTGCGTTGAATCCATCCGCATCATCGACTCACCTGGCTAGAACTCCTGGATTCTCCCCGCATTATTTTCAACTGTGTCTACAAGATACAAGTCTCGAGTCTCTGCCCGAGTCTACGACTCCGCCAGACACTCAGGGGCTACTCCAAGCTGGAGCACTGGTCTCGCATATACAAGATCCTCGAGTGACATGCTTTGACTCCTCACTCGAATCCACGATTCGACTAAGGACTCGGGGGCTACTCCCATAGGGAATGCTAGCCGCTCACCTGAAGAAATTTATGAAGATATCCAAGCATCATGAAAACCCTTCACTCGAATCAACGATTCGAGTGTGAATTACGGGTTACTCCCATAGGGAGCGCCGGAAGCACATTCGACTAAAACAAGAAACTAAAGATGACAGCAGTCGCAAAATGTTTTTAGTCCCCACTCGAGTCTACGACTCGAATAGGTACTCGGGGGCTACTCCCATAGGTAGCGCTGGCCGCGCACCCTATGATTATTTTTTCTTGTACATCGTACTGTGTGTTGATAACATCCACACTCGAATGCTATGGCGACTCCGCCTCATATTTTCCCTGCAAAGAGACTGCATCTCCTGGGTCACCCGAATCATCTCCGTGATGACAAAAATTCGGATGCCACGCTTACATCATGAAGATAAGACCTGAATAAGGCCTGACAACGCATCTGCTGCGCTCGACCAGAAATAATCCATGCCTGCATGTACGATGAATATGCCTTGACGGACGCGTCAAGTGCTCACACTTATACACTGGGATTCGAACTCTATAAGACCTCCGCGGCATGAGTCGAATTACGCCAGCAATTTCCGAATTCGAGTCCGGGGACTCGAGTTTGAGTAGGTAGCGTTGTTTTTGCCCTAGAGAAATTAACTGGTCCCGATCCGTCGAGCGCACCAGGCACGTTTACCATCATCCCTATGAACTACTATAAATTCGACTGGCCCGATGAACTTCTGGGTGAAGTGCTTCGCACTGGACACAATTGTCGACTCCGACATCCTAATGCAAAGACTCAAGACTTCTAAGTCTCCATCCGAATCTACGATTCACATGGACACTCGGGGGCTACTAACATGGGTATGCCCAATAGGCACTCGACTACAACCTACCTGGTGCGGCTCGACGGAAGGCCCACTCGACGAATTGCCAAGGTCCATGATGCCTATGACGGTTCGAGTGGTATGAAGCTCATATGGACACGGACTCCCAAACGCACAAGACAAGAAAATCTCTATACTAGAGTTTGAATCTAACTTGTAACCAACTCGTATTGGTACCTGAGACCTAGCCTCCCCATATATAAAGTTTAGGAGGGTGCAACGAGAAGGCTATCGCGACTCCCACAATACCGAATAGACAGATCTACGATCGCCACAATAGATAGAACACAATAGATCTAGACATATGCCATATCCAATCTGCGCGACACCATCATCGGTGACCTTGTAATCCTTCGGATCATCATCAATCAAGAGCAGACAAGCAGGAGTAGGGTCCTCTACGAGGCCTGAACCTGGGTAAACCTTGCGTCCCTGTGTGCTTGTTTGCTAGCCGTACCGAGATCTCCAGCGCTCCTCTCTTCTCCAAAACCCAAGTCCATAACAATGGGAATTGATGAGTTAAACCCTCGTCAACACCCGTACCACACACTCGTACAATGCGCCATCTAAGATGTCACCTCAAGTACGTCCACCCTGTGCAGACAAATCTGAGATCCGATATTTAGATACACAACAGTTCATAGAAACCTCACCACCGGAAGGGATGTAGAGGGGGAACACATGGAAATGCATCAATTATCACCACTACGAAGATCCTTGAAGGACTAGATATCATCTCCATCAACAACCATTGCATCACCATCATCATCACCAATCCCTACATTTCATCTCATATTAATATTTTTTATCCCTCAATTCCATTGTGGATTTGCACGAGTATTCATTCATCCATTTGTATCCCTTTCATATTACTATGATGATGTTGATTGCCTCCATGTGTGAGTAGTTTACATTGTTCTTGGGGAGATAGAGAAACCCCCTAACAAACATTATGCTTTGAAATAAAGATAATCTATAATTTATATTTATGATGTATATATTAATTAACTCTCTTGATTTTATGTGAATGTGCACCACATAATAATTTCCCTAGGGACTTGAGCAGGAATTACGTGATGGCGTGGAGGTGTTAAGTGAAATGTCACATTGGATCATCACTCATCTAGTCAACTAGGATAAGAGGGGACTCACAAAGCTTGGACATGACCATGGGGTTAGCCCTTTATTGTTGGGGATCACTACAAGAAAAGTCGCTATCAACATGGAATGGTCCGTCGAGCATGGTAGAAGGTGCACCTTCTTCCATAATTTCATTACTTTCCGTGATCTACTACCTTTTCATATTATTACTTGGCCAAGAGCCAAATTCAAAATCTCAATCGAACAGTAAAATCTCCCACCGACCCAAAAACATTTCTCACCCTCCATGTCAAAAACTCTGAAATTCCCCTTCAACCCATGTTCATACGACCAATCGACATGGTGAAGTTGGTAACTTAGGGGTGCAATCATAATTATTTTTCTGTTCACCACATATATAGTCCGGATTCATGCACTTTCAGCCACTGGCCCTCCTAAAAAAGCCCAAGTTCCTCGCTCACTATCTCACGCTCTCACCTCCACGACCACCATGTGCACTGTCCTAAATGTGCCACCGCACTTCCTCGACTGACATGTCCACATCACCTATATACTGGAGCCGCTTCACCGGTGACCACCTCACCAGATCTAGTTCACTGAGTCCTTCTGTCATGGCACCGGACCTCCTTCACTGAGTTCCAAGTCCACCGCACCAGACCAGCTTTAGCACCGCTGTCGTGCAGTACGCCGTATCTACCTCACGGAGAATCTCTCCCACCACACTGAAGCTGTCATTAACAACCCAAGATGTTCTTCCCCACCGACGACAACTGCCACAACCATACCGAAGCCGCTTCACTGATGTCCACCGCACTGGATCTAGTTACTGAGTTCCAAGTCCACCGCACCGGACTAGCTTCAGTGCCATTGGCATGCACTTCACTAGATCTACCTCACCAACGTTCCCGCCCACCGTGCTGAAGTTGGCATCGATCTCCCAAGATCTGCTTTCTAGATGCCAATAGACACCGCAAGCACAACACCCTCGGTGACCTGGACGTCATCCACATAGACACAGATGATGCTTATTCATTGACCTGACCTAGATAACCAAATATCCATTGTCAGTAGTATAGAAGGTTCAAGCCTATTGCTATGAACGCATTTCCGTATCCATGCTACTTACCAAGTCACTAGTCACTCTTGTCCTTTGTGCTAGTAAATCCATGGTCACTAAACTTGTTGGTTTGTTATTTTGTTAGCATTGTATTCCCTACAAGTTGATAAGTGACACGGTTACAATTTCTATCTACTTCTTTCTTAAATACAACAACAATTGGCTGCTATTCCGCAGTTCATGGCAAATGTAATTACTTGGAAATGTTTTCATTCCCTGCTCTTTAATTTATGACTGTACCTGTTTAGTCTTAAGCTAACTTCCTGCTATTATTTCCATCGTGGAATCATTCGACTATCATTAAGTACCTGCTTAAGCTATTCGTATTAAATTAGTTATAATAATGTGTGCCATCTCGTTCTTCAAAAGCTGCAACACTAACTATTTTCTCTATCTTTGCATAGAGCTTAAACATGGAATACTGAATATGTTGGTTTGCGTTGCCTATTCTACAGGTTCACAAGCCATGCCACTAAATTTTGTGGAGTATCTGGTTCTGCTTTGTCCTAAGATACTACATAACTATCCTCTACCGTGTAGTTCATTCGTGTCCTATGTTTCCTATTCTACAACTTCACGTATGATGCTAGAGAAATTTCTACAAGGTTCATCCTTAAGTATGATAGTAACTTCCTGCTATCGTGTAATTCACCACAAATTCTCAACCCCTCAACATTTTTGCATTCCAAGCTATAAAACAACTTGCATATTTGCTGAAATGACCTGGCTAGTTTATATTTGCTAAAATTCTAAGGCACGAAATGTTTGATTGCTTATTTCATTGTAAACACACTTGTTTAATACTTTCTTATCCTATTCGTTTTACGTGTTCGACAATAATTGAACCATGGATATATAGTAAATCCCGGATGATAGCTCCTATCATCAATCAAAAGATCAGTTGAAATTCTTTGAGAATGAACACGGTTGTTTATTTTCCTTATCTATTGTAGTAACATGTTATTTCTTAGTTTCATACTACAAAAATTAATATGGCCACCAAAGTGAGGGCTGCAAGAATTTGTTTTCCATTGTAGATGTCACTCTCCAGCTGCAAACTTCTACTATCCGTGGGCTCAATATCGACTTTCAACTTAAATGACGGATTTGATTACACAACATGGGTCGTAAGAAGAAAGAAACAGTAACACGCGAAACAGGCCCAATAAAAAAAGGCCGTTACAGAAAAAGAACTCTATAGTAATTGGCCCTATAGTAACAAGCCGGTATAATAACATGCCTTACACAGACATGTCAGAACATTAATAGACCAAAACAGTAACATGCTAGGCCAGAACTATGCCAAGCTAGAATAGTAACATGGCCGAGTTTTAATGGGCTATTCTTGGACGCACATTAATGTATTCTTGTAATATTCATGGGATGCAGTAGGCCTTAAAAGTAATGTGCCCTAAACCAAAAGTCCATAAATGGGATGCAGTCTACGCGCTTAGATGAACAGTCCTAGGCCTTCTACATGCCAGAACAGTATCGAACCTGAATTGTGCAGGCCATAAATTTGCTGCACTATGATGGACACAATAGGGCCTTAAGGAGGCCCAAGCAGTAACATACTGGAAAGTTAACATGATGTAGCTGGGCTGCAAGTTAATGGACTCCCGAGAACCGGAGCAGGCCGTTGTAGGCCAAAGTAGTAGTGGACCGACTTCTTATTGGGCTTGTCTCATGGGTCAGCCCACTTAATATTTAGTAGTTCTTTCCAGAGCCTAGCATCGACCATGGATTTGTGAAGAATTGACGGTGGTAATTACCCATCAACGGTGTTTGCCACGTGGCAGTTGGCATGACGTCGGCAGTCAATGGGACTAGCTAAACACATCTACCACAATCTGAATTTTTCTGGTAGATGGGTTCCATCCACCACGGTTTCCAAAAAACATGGAGAACATTTTGTGATGTGGATTTTACCACGGGTGTCCATCCATGGTAGAAGTCCTTTAACCACAAAAAATGGCCTTCTATCATGAAATCCGGTCATGGTAGATGGAAACTTCTCTTGTGGTGGATCAAGGTGGCTATCCAATTTGGAATCAAGAATGAAATAGATTTATGGATGGTATTTGCTCGTCTAATTTGGAGCTTCTCCCACGCATACACTTGAAGAAAGATGTTGATTTATCCTAATCATAATTAATCTATTTTCTAGTGGTAGATCCAACACTCCCTGGGAAAGTATTTAGCCATATTGTAGTTCCAAGTACTTTACATCGAGAACCTCTAATTTCATTCACTAGTTCAATATTTCTTTGCTCACACAAACACTTTCAAACATTGTTTCTCTTTCTCTAGAAATCAAAGATAACTCTTAGAACTATTTGTATGATAGTATCAAGGAGCATTTAATAACATTACTAGTAGATATCCATTGTTTGATACTCTTATTTAGTAACTAGCTACAAACGAGCAGTACACTTGTAGTCCTCAAAAACCTTTTGGATGTTCTTACTGTCATCCTCTAGCTCCTCCACTCATTCTATCAGGGTTTCCACCTGACTTTCAGGCCATCAAACAACTTACCTTATCTTTGAGTTGGAAGCTTCAGATTGTTTCATCCAGTAAGTCCACTACTCCTTTTCTTGACGGATTACGCATTTTCCTTCTCTAAGGATTCTCACGAGAGCGAGCGTTCTTCCTAATTGTGACAAAGGTTTTCCATGGAGTTATGGGTGCACAAAAGAAGTTTCTCCACCTCTTCATGTGATTCTTCCAAGTGGAGTGAAGAGTATGCTCTACGAGTCCTCCCTCCTTGTCGCGATGACCAAGGTAGGTGAATCAAGTTCCAACAAGCTCCTTCTAACATACGGTGCATATACGGGTGAGCATCTCATGGAAAGCATGGACTAGGCCTGATTCCCATGACTTCTCGAGCAACTGGAACTTGAAAGTCTTGGAAATAGGAGGAAGTTTTCCTCCTCGGATAGTGGCATCAATGAGACATGAGAGTTCATAATTGGAGGCTACTAAAAACAAGACCTCTGAACTCTAGGTAAGCACGACCCACTCGATCATAGAGTTCCATCAGATCCTTCTTGAAGATGTGTTGCTTTCCACCTCGAATAGTGGCATCAATGAGACATGAGAGTTCATAATTGCAGGCTCCTAAAAAACAACACCTCTGAACTCTAGGTAAGCACGACCCACATGCAAGCTGGTCGAGGGGAACACTCCTAGTTTGCGAAATCGACGCCATCGTCCATGTACTTGTCTTCATACTGTGACCATGTTGATAGCCAGGGACACAATGCCATGAGTATTTTTAATTTATTCGCAAACCATTCAACAAGTATGTGGAGTATAACAAGGAATGTAAGGCAAGTGCTATATATTGGAGGCTTGTACAATTTATTTTCAAGTAAACCATAGTTTCTCTAGTAGATATAGAATGTACCATCTCTTTGTAGTTTAGTGGCAAGGTTTTACTCCCATCTATTTATATTATCATTGTTTACTTTTTCCAATCGGTTCCACACCTCGGTATTGCAACTAGGATATTTGATATCACAACATTAACTAATTAGGAGACGTCCTTACCAACTGTCCATAACTGAGGATGCAACTATTCGAATAGATTAAGTGACTATGCATAGTTAGTACACTTTACCCATACGTGTCAAAACATCCATCGTGTCTGCCACAAGTTTCCATACAAAAGTATGCGACTATTGGAGGCTTGACCATAAATTTTCCTCTATCTTTAGCTAATATTAGAGTTCTCCAAATTATAATCCAACTCAACCCTGAGCTAACAGCCGAATGTATAAGCCTCCCTCTACATTATGGAGTTCTTCTAAGCTAATGGCCGCCCCTCCGTTAAGTAATTTTGCTAAGCTAGGCTATGGGGCCCTCAGAACAATAGTCCGAGAATTCCATGTTATGCACATATCCATGTTCCCTTCATTAGTTAGCCATGGAACATAACCAACAAGTATCATTTCATTATCCATTACATAATGAGAACATGACTTACATTGTTGAGATTATGGTTATACCAATCCTCAGCAATGGAACTTCATCAATCGCAGAGCCCAAGTCATGCCTTAACCCTACAGGCAACTGACTAGGAAGACGTCCTAGCTCACATATATGTCAGCATCTCCATTATTCTTCTTATTTCTGAAAATCTGGCCAAGTAAATAGCCAGGGATGATGCCAGTGAGTACTTTTGAATGTACTCGCAAACCACCAAGACAAGTAAACAAGATGATGCAGTTTGGCTATGGCAAGATAGTTCTATATATAGTTTCTTTTTTGAAAAACCTAGTTTCTCTTGTAGATATGGCATCTCTATATCTTTGTTAGAAAAGACTTTTGAAAAACTTTTCTCCTTTTTAAAAGTTTGACATCTCCATATCGTTGTTAAAACATATTGAGAACTATTTTTAGAAGACACCCTTTTTGAAACATCTTAGACCATCCATGGTTACAACAAATCCTCAATCTCATGTTTTCATGTGACCAAGTCACATCCTCTTATCTTTCTCAAAACCATCACTTGGGATCTCCTGGAAATCACATTTCCAACCGTCCTTGACCATGACATGTGTATTGAATAGATTATACTATGCATCGTTTGTGCACTTTCCCCACAAGAATCAATACATTTGCCGGGATGACACCACGGCCTGCTACACCAGGTGTACGGGGGTCCAAATAATCAAACATAACCTCATTTTTCGTCCCTAGTATGGGCACTTTACCTATATTCTTAGTTCTCCCCGGACGAGTACATGACTTCTCAAGTGCGAATATCCCTACCTTCCTGAATCATTTCCCCTTCCGTACTACCATAAATCGTACATCCACGGGAGCCCCATAGTTTCATCCCACCTCGAGGGAGTTAGTAGATCTCTCCGGGTAATCTGACCCCCTACTAGAGAAGACCTGGCTTTGAGGGACTCAGACCCCTTTCTATGCGTTATGACGTAGCCCATGTTAAGGAAAACAAACTATGAGTTAATCCCCATCTTACAACGGGGTAATGTGGTTGCACTAATATCTTGTTATGGTAAAATACTAGAGCATCCCTTTCTCTTTAACACTCCTAACAAGTTATTTGATCTCATCACCTTTTCTCCTTTCAAAACTTCCACTTGGAAATGATGCCCTTTCCAAGGGTTTACAATACATTTCCAAACCTTTGGTTGTAGGGTAGTCCCGAAAATATTTTTGTTTTCCCAAAATCCGAGGTTTCCAATGAGGTAGGATGCTAACCATCATACTCTCGATCTAAGGGAGGATAGTAAGTGTCGTACTGGACACTCATTCATAACTTGGAGGAGCCAAGTCACTAGCACAGTAGTAGTAAAACCATACATGCAGGTAGTAATGCAATTTGTAAAGGATATAATAAGCAGGTATATAAAAGGGGTAGGACAAGTATCAAAGTTTAGGAAGGGTGGCTTGCCTATGATCAACAATATGTCTATGGACTTCTTCTTAGATAACCAATAATAATAAGATGATTCCTTCTTCTCGATGTTAACACAATCGTAACTATCTTTGCACCGAGCATACATGTAAACAAGCGATATACCACAATCAAAACAAGGAAACAAGCACCAGTAAAATACAACAAAAAAATAGGCAAGACATCAATACATTTCAGTAGGTTTTGATATTTAGAGTTTAGAGCAATTCAAATTGTCCTATTTGGATTTTTGGAACTTCTTTCATGATTTCAATACCTAATATTACTTAATTAAGGGGTTTTAGTCCAAGTCCAGGTTCTCTATGAAACCAATGTACAAAAATGATATCATCAGATAAGTATGGACATAACAAAGCCACTAGAAGTGTTTTCATTATTTTATCAGTTTCCTTTATTTATTTATGGATTTACTAGTGAGATAAACCCTTTGGTTATTAAATCACAAGAAAAGATCTGTCAATACAAAAATTATTTCCTTGGAGTGTTAAGAAGGGTCTAGTGTACTGGTTCACTAAGAGTTTTGTCTTTTTCACTAGATTTAAACTACAAGTCCTTTTGGTATGATACCAATGCCATATGGTTGGTATTTCAAATAGCTTTCTGTAGAAATTGGATTCACTATTTTTAATGGTTGTAGAACTTCTGGAGTGATTTTCTTAGAGAAACAACCACATGTAGAGGAGTTTAATTTACCAAAATTCAATAGGGGCTCAATAAATCTTGACATCCTTGGATTTGGTAGGTCTAGAAGTGCACGTGTACCGAGAGTTGGAATTAGGTCAAAATACTATTTATTTTGACCTTAAGAAATTCTCAAAGGTCAAAGTGAAATTCATGGTATACTGAATACCCCGTAGTAAAAATTTGTTTCATCCAAAAAGGATTTACCAAACTCACTGGAATAACTATAAGGTGAAAAGGATACATCTAGGGTTTAAATTTTACTTAGAAAATCCTAGGCAAGTTTTGGTCAACTTTTTGCCCTGCATGTTGGGGAATACATGCAGGAACCTAGGAAAAAATTAGGTCTAAGCATTTTGGGTCATTTTTTATTTTTATATAGAATTAAAGCTAACTGTTAGTTTTCAGATATGGAGAAATAGAAAATTAAATTAAAAGGCACTGGGCCATATCCAAAAGACAATGGGCCGCACATGGCAGGCTGGCCCAACTTGTGGGCAACCCTGCGCGGGAGGTGTCGAGGTTCAAAATCCTGCCGCGAGCCTGGTCATCAGCGACTCAAGTGGAGCGAAGAGATACGGGGCAGCCTCGGTCGTTCGATCAAGTGAAGGTTTGTGGCTGAGCTTCATTGTCTCTGTAAAGAAGTGACGACAGTGAGAAAACCCAAGGTTAGGTAGGCAGCGCACATGGAGCTCACCTGGTGCGTGCCAGCGACAGAGGAGATGAAGTAGGGGTCGATGACAAGCTCAAAGATGGGCGTCATGTTAGGTTTGGTTAAAGGATGGTGCCTTGCATGAAGGCGACCGAGGGGAGATCATTAGGGATCGATGGTGACACTAGTATTGGTGCTCCTAACCAAGAAGGAAGGCGTGATTCGGTAGCTCTGGACCAGATGTGAACATGCATACGAAACCTAGGCGTAGATGAGGCTAGGTTTGAGAGGGAGGTGGCACACGAGTTTGCATAACCGAGGGAGGTTTTCTCCTTCTTCTGGGCTACAGAGAGAAGGAGATCTCCTGGGAATCAGGGAGTGGAGAGTGCGATGGTGGGGAGTGAAATGAGGGGGTAGGAGTAGGGTGAGAGCCCTCTAGTCCTTACAAGGCCGAGGCCAAGGTTCATGGTTTACCTTGTCCATGTAGGGGCATGGGGGTGTGCCAGGGCCTAGGGTTGGCCATGGGGGATGGTATGTGGGTGTGCTTGCACAAAGGCAGAGGAGGGCCAGGGGAGTAGTGTGCTGAAAGTTTGTTGCCCACTTTCTTCATGACCAAAATAAGTAAAAGGGGAGGAGAGGGAGCTAGGGCAAGCCCATTGGAGGGAAAGGGTGGTGGAGATCAGTGGTGTTGGTCCTGGAGCATGACCAGAGTGGCCTAGTGGCTACTGTGGTAGTGAGGAGAAGATAGCGCAATATTTTTAAGGAGGTGGCCATAATAGCTCTTCTCCCTTCCTACAAACACTATATGACAAAAGGATGAGGTGTTACAGTATTGCTATAGTGAAAGGCAACCAGAGGCGGTTAGTGGGCGTTGTGGTGGTTAGACAAAAAGATTTAGAGAAGGTTTAAGGGTTTTAAGGAGGTGTTATAAGCATACGTGCTTTTGTTTTAATTTAATTTTATCTTGTATTTCTACTTGATCAAGGGGTGATAGAGGAATGATGGGGTTGGACAAAAACAGGGGTGAGTGGAGATGTTAGTGGAATCACTGGTTAGGTTTCACAAGAATTCAAATGAGAAGATTAGAATTCAAGTGCTTTTTGTGATCTTGAGTTTAATATTTTCAAGCCCTAAATAATAGCTCATAGTTTGTCATGGTATTGCCGATGAGTACGCCATAGAGGGGGTCCTCATAGAGCGCGTTTAGAGAGGTGGGGGAAGATGGTGAGTTGGCAGGTACGAGGTAACATAGCTTACCTAGGTTTAAGTCCAACAACAGTGGCAGAACTCTACTCCCGCTATAAATCCCTATAATGGAAATACGCCGAGTTACAAGGATCGTTTCGTTGTGCGAGGTTTTGTGAATCGTGCCCTTAAATCTCCCACAGTCTGGCTTATAAAAGCACAAGAACCTAGGGTTACATGGAAAGGACCTTGCTGGACAGGTTATAGAGTCCTGCACTAATACTAACTAGTCTTCGTGTCTTGTACTCCAGGGCTCCGGGTTGGTCGGTAACTGCACCTTAGCCTTCCTTATTCCGACATGGGCCTCCCTTCTGGATCCGTCTAACTGGGCCACCCAGCAGGCCCTAGGCCGTGGTACCAACTGTTGGCCACTCGGGTTATCCGGATAAGAGAGATGCAATGGTGATACCCATTTAGCATATCCCAATAGTAGCCAACGGATGACTTTGAGATCTTGCACCGTCTTGCTCTTTGGTCTTTAATGCTCTGTCTAGGTGATGCGAGCAATTCGTCAAACAATATATCGAAGTTCTCCCAAATAACCCTACAATCCTCCCATCTTCAATCTGTAAGCTGGTGATCCTCCAAGAATTCTTTTCTATAGTCAGACAGTGTCCGCCTTTAGTGGAATCTTCAAACATGACTGCTCCACTGCAACGGTTAGTAGGACGACATAGGCTATAGCCTACGCTTCCTTGAACCTCACATATGGCAGTGGTTTAATCACTAGCAATTTCCTCGTGCGCAAAATCCGAAATGTTAAGCGACAAACGGGAGTCATGAAGAAATTACCATGCATGCTCACACACACGTAGTCTACGCTGCAACCGTTAGATTTCCCTCGCACGGATCTTGATGCCAGGGGCTATAAATATTTACTACGGCTAGAGAAATTTGTTTTACCTGCATTCTCCCCTGCAACATCTTTTTCCTCTTGCTGCACGACCGTTCAAGCTCCCATCGAGAAAAACCCTATCTAAGAAACCTCCCTTCCTCACCCTCCACCAATACAACCAATGGCTAGCAGCAGCACACCGTCAATGGCGATGGCTCACGAGGCATCAATTGAGCCATCGAAGGGCGTATCCATTCCACATGAAGGAGTGGTGGTGCATGTCTCTGTCATGGTGGAGGCCACCTATGACGACCAAACTCGGGAGGCGCTTGAAGCCATGGGAGGAGGAGGACGATTACCACAAGGCAATCTGGAGGGGCTCTGAGCTTACTGCGGAGCACCTGAAGGAACTCGTCGCTGAAGGATACCTCCCTTCGACGGAGGACCTAGTCTGGCAGCCGGCATCAGCCGACAAGGTCATCCCTTCTCCCCAAGTTGGAGAAAAGGTATACCTCAAGTTTCCGCTGGTATGCGGCGTGTCCCTCCCAGTCTCTGACTTCTTCCTTGAAGTCCTGAAGCACCTCTAGGTTCTACCCCATAAATTTTCTCCCAATAGCATCCTAGCACTTTGCAATCTCATAGCCCTATGTGAAGGATACCTAGGGATCATGCCTAGGTTAGATCTCTTTATTTACTTTTTCACCGTCAAGAGAGAGTCCGGGGAGTCCAAGGATGAACTACAGAAATGTGGAACCATTAGCTGCAAGATCCGCCCTAATCAGTGGTTTTGACACCCGCGGGATCAGGGTTAAACAAATCCTAGACCTTAGCCTGACATAAGCTTAACCTAGAGCTCAAGGATATCCAGTGAAGAATCGGTCACACAACAGTAACCCTGCGACACAAAAATTATGACAGCAACCTGATAACTAAGCAAGGCACCAAAATATTACAAGTAGAGGTCAGTGACCACAAACATCAAACAATAGAAGGAAAATTATTCTATTAATTATAAAAAACTTAACAAATGGCCTTAGAGGCCTGAAGCATAACGATGACGTCCTAGGCCATAGATTCCAGGCTGCTGGCCAGGAACCCCAAGATACTCGTCGGTGTCGATGTCGTACGGAACTCGTCTTCAATGGAACACTTACTCTACTACAAAAATTATCAACAAAGAAAGGGTGAGTACAGGGTATACTCCGCAAGACTTATGGCTGGTGGATTATTTTTCATAAAGCCATCTTTGTTTATAAAACAGGAGGAGAGAAGAAGCTCGTCTAATCAGATTATTTTAAAATGGGATAAGAGAGCGACATCTCCGAAGGATTGATCATCATCTTTTAATATCCACCAAATAATCATCATCTCCTAACTAGGGTCAACCCCTTGTACCCATGAGGAAGCTTCCTTAAGCACACATTGATCGGCCAAGTTTTATGATTAGGTTAAAGTTCTCTATGATCTTAGAATCTGGTAACCAAGCATTCATAACCGTGAACATGGATTTTCGAAAAGATTTAACCATGCAGGGGCGTACAACTTTACCCACACATACTAAGCGACTCTTAATGCCAGAATCATTAGCCCTCTTCCTTGGAACGCCGGCAGAGAGTGGTTAGATACGACCTTTACCTTGCTTTCGCCGAGACCATGAGTCACACCCTGAGGATGATTCCGCCATAACGGGTCAAATCCTGAAGCCGGTCCCTAGAGATATGAGTCGAGGTTGGTTTATTAGGGGCGCCATCTACCCCAAGCAACCCCGACCATGCTTACCTACCTATTATGATGCACCTTCACCCGCCAAATCTTTCAAAATGTTTTCTATGCATATGCTGAATGGAACGCCAAACTATGTGACTCATGGAATCTACTAGGAAAGTTAGTTAGTCGAGAGGTCCCTATAAACCCCGTCTGGTTGTACACTCATCTCGGTTCCAAAGGAAAGAACACGGGTCCTACTGGTAGCGAGCATGGGACTACAAAAACCACATCCCACTGTGGCCTCCCATACAAGCCTTAGCATGTTTAACATTTACCACTAATCTTACCTCATCAGGATACCTCGTTCTCCTGTTATACTAGATCCTCTTCATCTGATACATCATCTGGATGAACTAGCACTAACAACTAAGCTTGGCTAAGAAAGACACATATCTAAGCTCTGCAGTGCGCACAATCAAAACCTAGTTATGCTAGGAGTAGTGGATCAGGTAATATAAGCTCAAAGGGAGTAATGAATAGATAGGATACTGTATCTATCGATAAAGACCACAGTGGAATCGTATGCATCATGCCAAGAATTGAAATGTTTTGAAACCATAGGATTGTATAATGGTGGGGCTATGCTTTCCTTTGCCTATTGGTAAGCAGATCTTTGGCAGCCTTGTGCTTGACTTGATTATAGTTTATCAAGTATTGTTCTTGTTCTTCGATGGTGTTGATCTCAGTCTTCGATCTTGATATCGTATTCTACTGGAAAGAAGCAAACACCAAAAATTAAGGGGAAACAACAATCAACACATGTCATCGATGTAATGCTCAAACAATATGATGATATGGCAAGTTAAATAGTATTGTAATGAAACCATATAGCATGCTTGTAAATTTAAGCGGTGTCGGAGGGTGCAAACCCTAATAGTGGAGAGACCCCGGACTCACCTGCGGGGATTCATCTATTCTTCTAATTAAAATTGCAATAAAATTTGCTGAACAATGCATGATTTTGATTCTATGAGATATATCTCATTCTTCTGAACATTTTGATATATTATACATCTTTTTCTATCTAAAATGATTTATCTACGATTTTCCCATTTTTAAATTCATTTAAAATCATTTTTAAAACAATTAAACATTTTTGGTTTATTTATAAAATATTTTATAACCTGGACCCACATGTCATATATTTATTAATTTGAGAAAGTATTTCCCAAAATGAATAAAATTCTGATAGGTAGGGCCCACGGGGGTTTATTAGTTTCCAAAAAAGAAAATACAAAACATATTAAATAAAAGAAATAGGATTATTGCATCATGCTAAAGTCAACACTGGTGCTTCTCCTCAGATCGACGGTGGACTAGGCGATTGCGAGCGCGCGGAACTATGAGGCATAGCGCACTGGATGCAAGCTTGCGCGCTGAGCCATTTAGCAGCATCGCCTCTCTCAAATGGTCACCGGAGCAGGGTGTACGAAGGTGGACGACAACGGCGGATGCAGATGGTCGGCAAGGAGGAAAACCAGGGGAATAGGAAGAAGACGGGAAGGTCTAGGAGGACATCGAGCTCACCACGAACACAGCGGTGCGGTCGGAGAAGCAAGGTCTGGCTGGGAGCAGCGGTATTCGGCGATGACGTTCGTCAGGGGAGGTGGTTACCAGATTGATTCCGGCAATACGGAGGCGCCCCGGCTTGCGTGCATCGGCAACAACAGACGAGCGCAAAGTAGCAGCCAGGACGGGGACGCGTGTTGTATCAGCGAGTACGGACAGGAAGAGGAATGAGAAGAAGACCAGGAAGAAGAGAGGAGATAGCTATTTCGACGAGTCTGACTCGGCCAACGAGGAGGCGTTTATTGATCACTTGGAGGCAGAAGCGGAGGAGAGTTACGTGGACCCGTGGGACTACGAAGAGGAGGAGGAGGACTCCGACGAGGATATAGCGCGCTTATACAAGGAAGGGGGCGATGTCGAGTCATCAGAGGAGGACACCGGTGGCGGCGATGGCAAGGACCATGGCATTGACAAAGACGAGGACGAACCAGAAGACGAATACGATAGCTTCTTCGAAATATGATCATTTATTTTATTTAGATAGATGGATTTTCACTTGTTTATGGAGGTAAAGTATCGGTGGCATGGATAGACCATGCATAAAAAAAGTGGAGAAGGGAGGGGTTATCCTGCATGTTGGATCACAGAGGATCAACGGTTGGTGGAGACGATCCGCGTGACATCTGTGTCAGCCAATCAAGGCGTAGCACCTAGAGTGAGCACACGTTTGGGCTTTTGTGAGATTTGTGACCGAGAGAGAGGGAAAATCTGAATACTATTAGAAAACCAAGGGCAAGACAGAATAAGGGACTCAAATAGAAAATTGAAAGAGTAGGCATTACATGTATGTTCTTTTCAAAAAAGACATATGGATCCACTAGTGTTCTTTTCAAAAAAGACATATGGATCCACAAACCACATATGGATCCACCATTTTCATTGCATGTGTGTTCTTTTCACAGACCACATATGGATCTACCAGTGTCATTGAAATGTGTGTTCTTTTCACAATCCACGTATGGATCCACTAGTGTCATTGCATGTGTGTTCTTTTCATTAACCACAACTAGAGTCATTGCACGTCTGTTCTTTTCACAAACCACATATGGATCCACCAGTGTCATTGCATGTGTGTTCTTTTCACAGACCACATATGGATCCACAAGTGTCATTGCATTTGTGTTCTTTTCACAAACCACATGGATCCACCAGTTTCATTGCATGTGTGTTCTTTTCACAGACCACATATGGATCCACCAGTGTCATTGTATGTGTGTTCTTTTCACAGACCACATATGGATCCACCAGAGTTCATTGCATGCATGTTCTTTTCACAAACCACATATGGATCCTCCAGAGTTCATTGCATGTGTGTTCTCTTCACAAACCACATATAGATCCACCATTTTCATTGCACGTGTGTTCTATTCACAGACCACATATGGATCCACCGGTGTCATTGCATGTGTGTTGTTTTCACTAACCACATACGGATCCACCAGTGTCAGTGCATGTGTGTTCTTTGCACAAACCATATATGGATTCACCAGTGTCATTGAAATGTGTGTTCTTTTCATAGACCACATATGGATCCCCCAGTGTCATTGCATAAGGATCCACCAGAGTTCATCGCATGTGTGTTATTTTCACAATCCACCTATGGATCCACTAGTGTCATTCAATGTGTGTTCGTTTCATTAACTACAACTAGATTCATTGCATGTCTGTTCTTTTCACAAACCACATATGGAACCACCATTTTCATTGAAATGTGTATTATTTCATTAACCACATCTAGAGTCATTTCTTGTCTGTTCTTTTCACAGACCACATATGGATCCACCAGTTTCATTGCATGTGTGTTCTTTTCACAGACCACATATGGATCCACAAGTGTCATTGCATTTGTGTTCTTTTCACAAACCACATGGATCCACCAGTTTCATTGCATGTGTGTTCTTTTCACAGACCACATATGGATCCACCAGTGTCATTGTATGTGTGTTCTTTTCACAGACCACATATGGATCCACCAGAGTTCATTGCATGCGTGTTCTTTTCACAAACCACATATGGATCCTCCAGAGTTCATTGCATGTGTGTTCTCTTCACAAACCACATATAGATCCACCATTTTCATTGCACGTGTGTTCTATTCACAGACCACATATGGATCCACCGGTGTCATTGCATGTGTGTTGTTTTCACTAACCACATATGGATCCACCCGTGTCAGTGCATGTGTGTTCTTTGCACAAACCATATATGGATTCACTGGTGTCATTGAAATGTGTGTTCTTTTCATAGACCACATATGGATCCCCCAGTGTCATTGCATAAGGATCCACCAGAGTTCATCGCATGTGTGTTCTTTTCACAATCCACCTATGGATCCACCAGTGTCATTCAATGTGTGTTCGTTTCATTAACTACAACTAGATTGATTGCATGTCTGTTCTTTTCACAAACCACATATGGAACCACCATTTTCATTGAAATGTGTATTATTTCATTAACCACATCTAGAGTCATTTCTTGTCTGTTCTTTTCACAGACCACATATGGATCCACCAGTTTCATTTCATGTGTGTTCTTTTCACAAACCACATGGATCCACCCGTGCCATTGCATGTGTGTTCTTTTCACAGACCACATATGGATCCACCAGTGTCATTGCATGTGTGTTCTTTTCATTAACCACAAATGGATCCACCAGTGTCATTGCATGTGTGTTCTTTTCATTAACCATAGTTAGAGTCACTTGATGTATGTTCTTTTCACAAACCACATATGGATCCACTAGTGTCATTGAAATGTGTGTTCTTTTCACAGACCACATATGGATCCACCGGTGTCATTGCATATGGATCCACTAGAGTACATTGCATGTGTGTTCTTTTCACAATCCACCTATGGATCCACTAGTGTCATTGCATGTGTGTTCCTTTCATTAACCACAGCTAGAGTCATTGCATGTGTGTTCTTTTCACAGACCACATGGTTCCACCAGTGTCATTGCATGTGTGTTCTTTTCACTAACCACAGCTAGAGTCACTAGATGTGTGTTCTTTTCACAAACCACAAATTGATCCACCAGTGTCATTGCATATGGATCCACCAGAGTTCACTGGATGTGTGTTCTTTTCACAATCCATATATGGATCCACCAGAGTTCATTGCATGTGTGTTCTCTGATGGGTTCGTAGCATGGAAAACAAAAAATTTATACCGCATGAACGAACAAAACCCAGATCTAATCTAGATAAAACCCAAGATCTAATCTACTAGACATGAGCAACGAGATAGATCGGTACTAACCCTCGTAGAACCGAAAGCGTTAACGAGATTAGATCTCGTGGATGATGTAGTCGATCACTTGCCGATCTCAAGATCGAGTAGATGATCCTTCCGGCGCCGCGTTCCGGCAGCGCTTCATGAGACGGTCACTGCGTCTTGAGTCGGCAGACCTTCCTCTCCCGTTCCAACAGCAGCGGAGGTAGTAGATCTTCTCCACGCATCCCAAAGCAGCGATGGCGTGGTGGTGGTGGTGGAGAGAATCCTGCAGGGCTTCGCCTAAGCCGGAGCAGGTGGAAGGAGGAAGAGAGAGGCGGCTAGGGTTTGGAGTGGGAAGGGGCAAGGAGGGGTGGTGCCTCCACCCCTCTATATATAGAGGGAGGGGTGTGGCCTAGGGTTCCCACCCCTAGGCCCACCCCTTAGGGCCGACGCACTAGGGAGCTTGGGGGGAGAGTCCTCCCCCCCCAAGTTTCCCCTTTAAACTCCCCTTATCTTATCTTATCTTATCTCGGTTTTCAAATAAACTCCAAGATATCTTCTAGAACCTTCCTAACATTCAAACCTTCTAGAATCCCCATACAAACACTCTGGAACATTTCCTAACTTAGAAAATGATCCCCATTATATGAATCTTATTCTCCTGGACAATTCCGGATCTCCTCGTGATGTCTCGGATCCAATCCGAGACTCAACAACATTCGTCTCCAACGACATTCAATATCTACTTAAAACAACTTGAACCTTAAGTGTGTCACCCTACGGTTCGTGAATAAGTGGACATGATGAAGACACCTCTCCAATCAATAACCATCACGGATCTGAGATCCATAACGGCTACATACTCAACGATGACTTGATCGATAGAACCATTAACATACGAAACCAATTCCCTTTGTCACGCGATACTCTACTTATCCGAGGTTTGATCATCGGTATCTCCATACCTAGTTCTACCTTGTTACCGATAAGCACTCTTTACTGCTCCGTTATGCCATCCCTTGTGACCTAGTCACATGCTTGCAAGCTAACTAGATGACATTCCACCGAGAGGGCCCAGAGCATATCTATCCGTCATATGGATGGACAAATCCCAATCTTGGTCCATGCGCTTCAACACATACTTTCAGAATACCTAATGACACCTTTATAACCACCCGATTTAAGTGGTGTTTGAGGTCATCAAAGTACTCATCCGGTGATGGTGATTAACACAACCTCATGGTCGAAGGATTAGGTTACTATGTATCGAAAGCTTATAGCAATGTGAACTTAATGACTTGATCTAAGTCTACGCTTACTATGGGTGAGGTGTCCATTACATCATTCTCCTAATGATACAACCTTGTTATTAATGACATCCAATGTCCATGATCAGGAAACCATGATCATCAATTAATCAACAAGCTAGTTTAACAAGAGGCTTACTAGGACTCTTTATGTTTACAAAACACACATGTATCAGTGTTTCCTTATAATACAATTATAGCATGGGATGTAAACATTCATCATAAACAAAGATATAATAATAACCACTTTTATTATTGCCTCTTGGGCATATCTCCAACAGTCTCCCACTTGCACTAGAGTCAATAATCTAGATTACATGGTAATATACCTAACACCCATGGCGTTCTGGTGTTGGTCATGCTTTGATCTAGGGAGAGGTTTAGTCAACGGATCTGCCACATTCAGATCAGTGTGTACTTTGCAAATCTTTATGTCACCATCTCGGACATACTCGCGAATAGCATGGAAACGTAGCTTGATGTGCTTCAGCTTGATATGTGACCTTGGCTCCTGTGCATTAGCTATGGCACCTGTGTTGTCACAATAGATGGTCATCGGGTCCAACGCACTAGGAACCACGCCAAGTTCAGTAATGAACTCCTTCATCCATATGGCTTCTTGTGCAGCCTCTGAAGCAGCTATGTATTCCGATTCAGTTGAAGATTTCGCCACAACGCTTTGCTTGGCACTCCTCCAGCTCACTGCAGCACCATTCAAAATAAATACGTATCCAGACTGTGACTTCGAGTAATCTTGATCGGTGTTCCAACTAGCATCAGTGTAACTGTTTACAACAAGCTGTTCATCACCTCCATAAGAAAGAACCATATCCTTAGTCCTATTCAGGTACTTAAGGATATTCTTGACCACTGTCCAGTGCTCCATTCCAGGATCACTTTGATATCTGCTAGTCAAACTAACAGCATGTGCTATATCCGGTCTTGTACACAACATGGCATACATGATAGAACCTATGGCTGAGGCATAGGGAACATTATTCATCTTCTCTCTATCTTCTGCCATAGCTGGACTTTGAGTCTTACTCAAGGTCTTACCTGACAACATGGGCACGAACCCTTTCTTGCTCTCTTCCATTCTAAACTTCTTTAGAACTTTGTCCAGGTATGTACTTTGTGAAAGCGCTAGCAGGCGTCTTGATCTATCTCTATAAATCTTGATGCCTAGAATATATGCCGCTTCGCCAAGATCCTTCATTGAAAAACTATTATTCAAATAGGCTTTGACGCTATTAAGAAGTTCTACATCATTCCCAATCAACAGTATGTCATCTACATATAGTACTAGGAATGCTACAGAGCTCCCACTCACTTTCTTGTAAATACAAGCTTCTCCATAAGTTTGTATAAAACCAAATTTTTTGATTACTTTATCAAAACGTTGATTCCAACTCCGGGATGCTTGCTTCAGTCCATAAATGGAGCGCTGAAGTTTGCATACCTTGTCAGCATCACTAGGATCGAGAAAACCCTTGGATTGTACCATGTACAACTCTTCCTCAATGTCACCATTAAGGAACGCTGTTTTGACATCCATCTGCCATATCTCATAATCGAAATATGCAGCAATTGCTAACAAAATCCTCACAGACTTTAGCTTCGCTACTGGTGAGAAAGTCTCATCATAGTCAACACCTTGAATTTGTCGGAACCCTTTCGCGACAAGTCGAGCTTTATAGACAGTAACATTACCATCAGCATCTGTTTTTCTTTTGAAAATCCATTTGTTCTCGACAGCCTTACGGCCATCCGGTAAGTCCACCAAAGTCCATACTTGGTTTTCGTACATGGATCCCATTTTGGATTTCATGGCTTCTATCCATTTGTCGGAATCTGGGCTCACCATAGCTTCTTCATACGTCGCAGGATCATCAGTGTTGTCTACCAACATGACGTTCAAGGCAGAGTCATACCACTCAGGAGTGGTACGAACCCTCGTTGACCTGCGAGGTTCAGCAGCAACTTCGTTCAAAGTTTCATGATCACCATCATTAGCTTCCTCTCCAGTTGGTGCAGGCGGCACAAAAACATCTTCCGGTGCTGCGCTACTCTCAACCCCGAGAGAAGGTTCAATAACCTAGTCGAGTTCTACTTTCCTTCCAGTCACTTCTTTCGAGAGAAACTCCTTCTAAAGAAAGGATCCATTCTTGGCAACGAAAACTTTGCCTTCGGATCTTTGATAGAAGGTATACCCAATTGTTTCTTTAGGGTATCCTATGAAGACGCATTTCTCCGCTTTGGGTTCTAGCTTATCAGGTTGTAACTTCTTTACATACACTTCGCAACCCCAAACTTTGAGGAACGACAACTTAGGTTTCTTTGCAAACCACAATTCGTATGGTGTCGTTTCAATGGATTTAGATGGTGCCCTATTTAAAGTGAATGCGGCTGTCTCTAATGCATAGCCCCAAAACGATAGCGGTAAATCTGTAAGAGACATCATAGACCGAACCATATCTAAGAGAGTTCGATTACGACTTTCGGACACACCATTATGCTGTGGTGTTCCCAGCGGTGTCAACTGCGAAAGTATTCCACATTTCTTTAAATGCATGCCAAACTCATAACTTAGATATTCACCTCCGCGGTTAGAATGCAGAAACTTAATCTTCTTGTTACGATGATTTTCCACTTCACTTTGAAATTCCTTAAACTTCTCGAAAGTTTCAGACTTATGTTTCATAAAGTAGACATACCCATATCTACTTAAGTCATCCGTGAAAGTGAGAACATAACGATATCCACCACGCGATGCTACACTCATTGGACCGCACACATCGGTATGTATTATTTCCAATAAGTCTCAGAGCTCCATTATTCCAGAGAATGGAGTCTTAGTCATTTTTCCCATTAGAAATGCTTCGCATTTTTCAAGTGATTCAAGAAGTCCATCAGAATGGAGTTTCTTCATACGCTTCACTCCAATGTGACCAAGACGACAGTGCCACATGTATGTAGAATTATCATTCAATTTTGTTTGTTTAGCATCTATGTTGTGAACATGTGTATCACTACTATCGAGATTCAGTAAGAATAAACCATTCATCTCAGGTGCATTACCATAAAAGATATTACTCATATAAATCGAACAACCTTTATTCTCGGACTTAAAAGAGTAACCGTCTCGCAATAAACAAGATCCAGATATAATGTTCATGCTTAACGCAGGCACCAAATATCAATTATTCAAATTTAAAACTAATCCCGAAGGTAGATGTAGAGGGAGCGTGCCGACGGCGATCACATCAACATTGGAGCCATTTCCAACGCCAAGATCGTCACCTCGTCTCGCCAGTCTTCGTTTATTCCGCAGCTCCTGCTTCGAAGTTACAAATATGAGCAACCGAACCAAAGATCAAATACCTGTGCACTACTACGACATTAGTAAGATACACATCAATAACATGTATATCAAATATACCTTTCTTCTTGATGTTGTCGTTCTTAGATCTGCCAGTACTTGGGGCGCTTCGCCCAAAGGACCAGCACCCTTGCAGTAGAAGCATTCAATTTCAGGCTTAGGACCAGCCTTGGGCTTCTTAGCAGGTGCGGCAGCTTTCTTGCCGTCCTTCTTGAAGTTGCCCTTGTTCTTAGGCTGGCCCTGTTTCTTGAAATTGGTGGTCTTATTAACCATCAACACTCGGTGCTCCTTCTTGATCTCCACTTCAGCAGTTTTCAGCATGGACGATAGTTCAGGCAACGTCTTGTTCATGCAGTGCATGTTGTAGTTCATCACAAAGTTCTTATAACTCGGTGGCAGTGATTGGAGGACACGGTGAATCCCTAACTCATTAGGAATCGTTATCCCCAACTCTTGGAGCTTGTTTGCGTGCCGGACATGGTGAGCACGTGCTCGCTAACGGAGCTTCCTCTTCCATCTTGCGTAAAGAACTTTTCGAGGCCTCATAGCTCTCCACGGCCGCGTGAGTCTCAAAATGAGCTTGAGCTCCTTAATGATCTCGAACGGGTCGTGGTGCTCAAAGCGCTCAAGCTCCGCTTTCTAAACCGTGAGGATGGCACACCGAATCGGAGTAATGATTTTTCTGAGTGGCGTAAACATTTTTTACGTCATCGGTGGCATCTTCTGCAGGTGGGTCACCTAGCGGTGCATCGAGCACATAGGTCATTTGACCAGCCCTGAGGACAATCTTCAGACCACGGAGCCAGTCCGTGAAGTTGCTTCCATTGTTCTTAAGTTTTTCTTTCTCTAGGAACGCATTGAAATTGATGGAGAGGTTCGCCATAATCTACAACAAAATTTGCAAGTAGTTTAGACTAAGTTTATGATAAATTGAGTTCAACTTTAATTCTTAAATTAAATAGGTGAACTCCCACTCAAAACAACATCCCTCACATTGTCTTAGTGATTACACGAACCAAGTCCACTACACCAAGTCCGATCTTCATGAGAGAAGATGTAGTTTCATTGGCGAACAGTCTTCATGTTCATCATATCAATCATACGACTCGTGCTCTACCTTTCGGTATTCCGTGTTCCGAGACCATGTCTGCACATGCTAGGCTCGTCAAGATTAACCTTAGTTTCCGCATGTGCAAATCTGGCTTGCACCCGTTGTATGCACACGTAGAATCTATCACACCCATCATCACGAGATGCTTCAAACGATTTAGTCTTAGAAACGGTGCCAACTAAGGACGAACACTTTTATTACTTGATATTTAGTGAGAGGGATCATCTTATAATGCTACCGTCGCGATCTAAGCAATACAAGATGCATAAAGGTTTAACATCACAGGCAATTCATAATTAATGTGATATGATATGGCCCTTTCTTCTTGTGCCTTTGATCTCCATCTCCAAAGCACGGACATGATCTCCATCATCACCAGCATTGCGTCAAGGTCGATGGCGCTTCATGGTTGTCCATAATCACAAGCAACTATTACAACTACTTGGAATAAAGCTATTACAAGATGAATAGACACGCAGGTCTTAACAGAATTAAAGACAACCATTAGTTCCCGCCGTTGCCATATTACAACAAGGATCATTGCATACATCAAATATAATCACAATCACATGATGGCCATATCACATCACAAAAAACCCCTGCAAAAACAAGTTAGACGCCTCTAATTTTCTTTGCAAGTTTTACGTGGTTTGGGGCTTTCAAATAAGAACGGATCTTACCTATGAAACTGAACCACAACGTTGATACAAGTGCTATCAAGTGCAAAGTGTAGATTTGATCTATACTATGATGGGAGAGACAGACACCCGCAAAGCCACTTGTGCAAAGCAAGTTGCACGTCAAGCGTGGAGCAAGTCTCATGTGCGATGGCATGTAATGTTAGCCCGAGCCGCTTCATCCCACCATACCGCAAGATGCAAAGTACACACAGCAAAAGACGAGCACCAACGCCCACAACACCATTGTGTTCTACTCAGGCAACAGATCTACGACAGACATGGCTCGATACCACTGATGGGTTCGTAGCATGGAAAACAAAAAATTTCTACCGCAAGAACGAACAAAACCCAGATCTAATCTAGATAAAAGCCAAGATCTAATCTACTAGACATGAGCAACGAGATAGATAGGTACTAACCCTCATAGAACCGAAAGCGTTAACGAGATTAGATCTCGTGGATGATGTAGTCGATCACTTGCCGATCTCAAGATCGAGTAGATGATCCTTCCGCGCTGCTCCGCAGCGCTTCCTCGACGGTCACACGCGAGTCGAAGGCACCTTCCTCTCCCTGCTCCAGCGAAGCATGAGGTAGTAGATCTTCTCCACGCAATCCCAACAGCACGACGGCGTGGTGGTGGTGGTGGTGGAGAGAATCCTGCAGGGCTTCGCCTAAGCCGAAGCAGGTGGAAGGAGGAAGAGAGAGGCGGCTACGGTTTGGAGTGGGAAGGGGAAAGGAGGGGTGACCCCTAGGCCCACCCCTTAGGGCCGGCGCACTAGGGAGCTTGGGGGGAGAGTCCTTCCCCCCCAAGTTTCCCCTTTAAACTCCCCTTATCTTATCTTATCTTATCTCGGTTTTCAAATAAACTCCAAGATATCTTCTAGAACCTTCCTAACATTCCAAACCTTCTAGAATCCCCATACAAACACTCTGGAACATTTCCTAACTTAGAAAATGATCCCCATTATATGAATCTTATTCTCCGGACAATTCCGGATCTCCTCGTGATGTCTCGGATCCAATCCGAGACTCCGAACAACATTCGGTCTCCAACGCACATTCAATATCTACTTAAAAACAACTTCGAACCTTAAGTGTGTCACCCTACGGTTCATGAATAAGTGGACATGATGAAGACACCTCTCCGATCAATAACCATCAGCGGGATCTGGAGATCCATAACGGCTCCCACATACTCAACGATGACTTCGTGATCGATAGAACCATTAACATATGAAACCAATTCCCTTTGTCACGCGGTACTCTACTTATCCGAGGTTTGATCATCGGTATCTCCATACCTAGTTCTACCTTGTTACTGATAAGCACTCTTTACTCGTTCCGTGTTATGCCATCCCTTGTGACCTAGTCACATGCTTGCAAGCTAACTAGATGACATTCCACCGAGAGGGCCCAGAGCATATCTATCCGTCATATGGATGGACAAATCCCAATCTTGGTTCATGCGCTTCAACACATACTTTCAGAATACCTAATGACACCTTTATAACCACCCAGTTATGAAGTGGTGTTTGATGTCATCAAAGTACTCATCCGGTGATGGTGATTAACACAACCTCATGGTCGAAGGATTAGGTTACTATGTATCGAAAGCTTATAGCAATGTGAACTTAATGACTTGATCTAATGCTACGCTTACTATGGGTGAGGTGTCCATTACATCATTCTCCTAATGATACAACCTTGTTATTAATGACATCCAATGTCCATGATCAGGAAACCATGATCATCAATTAATCAACAAGCTAGTTTAACAAGAGGCTTACTAGGGACTCTTTTTATGTTTACAAAACACACATGTATCAGTGTTTCCTTATAATACAATTATAGCATGGGATGTAAACATTCATCATAAACAAAGATATAATAATAACCACTTTTATTATTGCCTCTTGGGCATATCTCCAACATTCTCTTCACAAACCACATATGGATCCACCATTTTCATTGCATGTGTGTTCTTTTCACAGACCACATATGGATCCACCAGTGTCATTGAAATGTGTGTTATTTTCACAATCCACCTATGGATCCACTAGTGTCATTGCATGTGTGTTCTTTTCATTAATAATAGCTAGAGTCATTGCATGTGTGTTCTTTTCACACACCATATATAGATCCACCAGTGTCATTGCATGTGTGTTCTTTTCACAGACCACATTGATCCACCAGTGTCATTGCATGTGTATTCTTTTCACAGACCACATATGGATCCACCAGTGTCATTGTATGTGTGTTCTTTTCACATACCACATATGGATCAACCAGTGTCATTGTATGTGTGTTCTTTTCACAAACCACATATGGATTCACCAGAGTTCATTGCATGTATGTTCTTTTCACAAACCATATATGGATCCACCAGTGTCATTGAAATGTGTGTTGTTTTCACAGACCACATATGGATCCACTGGTGTCATTGCATATGGATCCACCAGAGTTCATTGCATTTGTGTTCTTTTCACAATCCACCTATGGATCCACTAGTGTCATTGCATATGGATCCACTAGAGTTCATTGCATGTGTGTTCTTTTCATAATCCACGTATGGATCCACCAGTGTCATTGCATGTGTGTTCTTTTTATTAACCACAGCTAGAGTCATTGCATGTCTATTCTATTCACAAAGCACATATGGAACCACCATTGTCATTGAAATGTGTATTCTTTCATTAACCGCATCTAGAATCATTTCATGTCTGTTCTTTTCACAGACCACATATGGATCCACCAGTGTCATTGCATGGATGTTCTTTTCACAAACCATATGGATCCACCAGTGTCATTGCATGTGTGTTCTTTTCATAGACCACATATCGATCCACCAGTGTCATTGCATGTGTGTTCTTTTCACAGACCACATATGGATCCACCTATGTCATTGCATCTGTGTTATTTTCACAAACCACATTGATCCACTAGTGTCATTGCATATGTGTTCTTTTCAGAGACCACATATGGATCCACCAGTTTCATTGCATGTGTGTTCTTTTCACAGACCACATGGATCCACCAGTTTCATTGCATGCGTGTTCTTTTCACAATCCAGCTATGGATCCACTAGTGTCATTGCATGTGTGTTCTTTTCATTAACCATAGCTAGAGTCATTGCATGTGTGTTCTTTTCGCAGACCACATGGATCCACCAGTGTCATTGCATGTGTGTTCTTTTCAGTAACCACAGCTAGAGTCACTGGATGTGTGTTCTTTTCACAGACCACATATGGATCCACCAATGTCATTGCATATGGATCCACTAGAGTTCACTAGATGTGTGTTCTTTTCACAAACCATATATGGATCCACTAGAGTTTATTGCATGTGTGTTCTCTTCACAAACCACATATGGATCCACCAGTGTCATTGCATGTGTGTTCTTTTCACAGACCACATATGGATCCACCTGTGTCATTGAAATGTGTGTTATTTTCACAATCCACCTATGGACCCACTAGTGTCATTGCATGTGTGTTCTTTTAATTATCCACATCTAGAGTCATTGCATGTCTGTTCTTTTCACAAACCACATATGGATCCACCAGTGTCATTGCATGTGTGTTCTTTTCATAGACCACATATGGATCCACAAGTGTCATTGCATGTGTGTTCTTTTCAGAAACCACATGGATCCACCAGTTTCAATGCATGTGTGTTCTTTTCACAGACCACATATGGATCCACCTGTGTCATTGTATGTGTGTTCTTTTCACAGACCACATATGGATCCACCAGAGTTCATTGCATGCGTTTTCTTTTCACAAACCACATATGGATCCGCCAGAGTTCATTGCATGTGTGTTCTCTTCACAAACCACATATGGATCCACCATTTTCATTGCATGTGTGTTCTATTCACAGACAACATATGGATCCACCAGTGTCATTGCATGTGTATTCTTTTCACTAACCACATATGGATCCACCAGTGTCATTGCATGTGTGTTCTTTTCATTAACCACAGCTAGAGTCACTGGATGTATATTCTTTTCACAAACCATATATGGATCCAACAGTGTCATTGAAATGTGTGTTCTTTTCACAGCCATATATGGATCCACCAGTGTCATTGCATATGCATCCACCAGAGTTCATTGCATGTGTGTTCTTTTCACAATCCACCTATGGATCCACTAGTGTCATTGCATGTGTGTTATTTTCATTAACCACAGCTAGAGTCATTGCATGTCTGTTCTTTTTACAAACCACATATGGAACCACCATTGTCATTGAAATGTGTATTCTTTCATTAACCACATCTAGAGTCATTTCATGTCTGTTCTTTTCACAGACCACATATGGATCCACTAGTGTCATTTTATGTCTGTTCTTTTCACAGACCACATATGGATCCACTAGTGTCATTGCATGTTTGTTCTTTTCACAAACCACATTGATCCACTAGCGTCATTGCATGCGTGTTCTTTTCACAAGCCACGTATGGATCCACCAGTGTCATTGCATGTGTGTTCTTTTCACAGACCACATATGGATCCACCAGTGTCATTGCATGTGTGTTCTTTTCATTAACCACACCTAGTCACTGGATATATGTTATTTTCACAAACCACATATGGATCCACCAGTGTCATTGAAATGTGTGTTCTTTTCACAAACCACATATGGATCCACCAGTGTCATTGCATATGGATCCATCAGAGTTCATTGTGTGTGTGTTCTTTTCATAATCCACCTATGGATCCACTAGTGCCATTGCATGTGTGTTTTTTTAATTAACCATAGCTCGAATCATTACATGTCTGTTTTTTACACAAACCACATATGGAACCACCATTGTCATTGAAATGTATATTCTTTCATTACCACATCTAGAGTCATTTCATGTATGTTCTTTTCACAGACCACATATGGACCCACCAGTGTCATTGCATGTGTGTTATTTTCACAAACCACATGGATCCACCAGTGTCATTGCATGTGTGTTCTTTTTACAGACCACATATGGATCCACTAGTGTCATTGCATGTGTGTTCTTTTCACACACCATATATGGATCCACCAGAGTTCATTGCATGTCTGTTCTTTCCATTAACCACAACTAGATTCATTGCTTGTGTGTTCTTTTCATAGACCACATGGATCCACCAGTGTCATTGCATGTGTGTTCTTTTCATTAACCACAACTAGAGTCACTGGATGTTTGTTCTTTTCACAAACCACATATGGATCCACCGGTCTCATTGAAATGTGTGTTCTTTTCACAGACCACATATGGATCCACCAATGTCATTGCATATGGATCCACTAGAGTTAATCGCATGTCTTTTCTTTTCACAAACCATATATGGATCCACCATTGTCATTGAAATGTGTATTATTTTCAACGACAGCCGTTGGCCACAAACAATCGGGACGCAGAGCTAACCAGCAACTGCTCCGGGCGTCTAGAAGACCTGATCCCCGATTGTTAGGTGCCACTGGATCGGGGTGCGTGGACGATAAGGATGTCCTTCATGAGGGCGATCCGCGAGAAGTCTGTTCTACAAACTGATTGGCAGTGACAACCACAATTTGGCCTATGTCCTTGCCCTTATCCCCTTAACCTCGCGGCCGAAGCTCAGATCTTGTTCCTTCATCGCCATGGAGAGGGAGAGGCCCAAACTCACCTTGCATGAGGCTCTGATGTTCGCCCACTACGACATACTCACGCCGCTGTTCGTGAGGCTTCTCGCCGGCTTCGAGCTTAGCTACGCCAGGGTTCCTGTCGCGCCGCTCTTGCACGACAATGTGTTGGCGAGGCAGATCGAGGAGCGCCACCGCCAGCTGCCAGAGCGGAAGAGGGAAATGGCACGGTACTCGCGCACGAGCGCGTACTGGCAAAAGCTGTTCAAGAAGGTGCGGGTTGTGTTGATTGAGCTGTGGGGAACCCACCGGCGGGAGATCCACCCGGATCTGCGCAACCCCGAAGGGAGGCAACGCTTCTAGGTAGTGCCTGGGTGTACGACCTCCACCGTTATCGATGCAGTGCGCCGTGAAGTATCCATGAGGAGGAGGAACGCTGCTGGCAACGTCGGCATCGATTCCGACACGGAGGAGGCTGGCGGCAACGCGGACAACATCATCGATGATGGAGACTGTAGGAGCGTCATAGTCGACTAGGGCCACTTAAGCATAAATTAAATCTATGTATGGTATCTTAATGCCTTCTTTGGATCTGGGTCACTTGAGTCATAGTCGATTATCATCATAATCTATATATGTTGGCCATGTTTTAGTTGCCTTTGTCTTTGAAACTAGTCGAAACTCGTCCGATCCTGAAAATAAAGTTCGCGCGTTCCTGGCATATCGGATGGGACAATACGCTGAGTCTGCTCCCAGCACTTGATGGCACAGCCATAATTTGGAGTGTGCCAGAGGAGAAGGGGTCGAGCGTGTTGTAATAGTGTACTACTCCTGTCCGGATATAACCTACTTAGCTTTTTTAGATATTTAAATGTATCTATACCCAAAACATGTCTAGATACATACGAATCTACACAAATTCAAGTCACTTAGTTCTAGACGGAGGGAGTAATAATATTTTTTGAGGAATAGTTTCTGATGGCATATATTGGCCATGTTTTAGGTTTCTCTATCTTTCAAACTAATCAAAAGTCTTCAAATTCTGAACAAACAAAGTCATTGCGTTCACATATGATGGGACAATATGCTGACTCTGCTACTTTATGGCAAAGCCATAATTCTGAAGTGCGCCAGAGGAGATGGGAATCCAAGGGAGATGTGAACTAGTAGCTGCGTCCATACGCAGGTAAAAAATTAATGTAATAATATTTAAAAAATTGTAATCTGGTCCACATGACCCCATCACAAACACGTTGCACGCGCCATATATAAATAAAGACGACACGACTAGTTTAGTTTCAATGATATAATTCAACATACGACGTTACTGTGCCCGTATCTTTCTGCTCCTCTTATTAGTCTGCTAGCCCACGCTGCATTAAGCAATAGTTGATGAGGATAAAAAAATGATAAAATGGCAAATAAAACATTTTTTAAGTTTACCTTTCATCTGGAGAATCGTACAAAGATGAAATTGGCAGAGATTTATTATTTCTCCTGTAGTTAGCCGAAAGATCCTCAAGAACATCATCAATCACCCCTGGAACTTCTTCATATTCTAATACACCTCCATTATTTTCCCTTTCCTCCCTGTTCCGCTTACCCTTTTGTTTCTTTTCACACCCTTTTCTCGCCGGCACCTCCACTTCTTCGTAAATTGGCGGCTTACGTACGTTTTCCTCCGAGTGCTCATCACCGTTTTCCTCCACCTGCTACACTTCCTCAAGTTCTTCGTCTTCGCGCTACTCTTTCTCCAGTTCTAGCTGAGAAGCCTCATTTTCTGCCACCGGGGTGTGAACAGGGACAAGATTATGTGTAACTAGGTTTTTGCACAACCTCTTGATATGGCCGAATCCGCCACAACGTTTGCATTTCCTTTTCCTAGCTCCCTGGCTTGAACCTTTATCGGTGGAGGCTTCGATCCTTAGCTTTCTAGGCCTCCCAGGTGGCCTCCTAAGAACTGGTGGTTGAAGTTTGAATGCTAGATCGATAATCTCCCGATCATTTTCATCAGCCATAGGTGGTATGTTTTCTGCATAAGTTGCAACAAACTTGTCCACGGACAAATAGTTGTCGACATAGTTCTCTATTTCAGCTCTGCTACCTCTAAGCTTTAAGATGAAGTACATTGCATGGTGACATGGCAGACCGGTCATTTTCCACTGCCTGCATGAACAAGTCTTGTTTCCGATGTCTATAGTGTACCTCCGTTCACTTCCGCGCTTCTATTCTGCATAAACCTCAACCAATTTTCTGGAACTTCTGACCATCCTCATCTTTATCGTTCTCATTTCCCTGGTTCTTGCATTCAGTAACATAACAACCTTTGGAACTATTTTATGGCCTAAAAATTTTCTTGCACAAATTCTTTGCCTTAAATTTATCTTCACCATTATGCACTGTCTTATTGCATCCAACAAAATAACAATTCAAAGTGTCTTCATGCCTAAAATCTTATCATTGAAACTCTCTGCCAAATTATTGCAAACAAAATCCACCTTGCTTAACTCACCAAACTTGCTTCTGGCCCATACCTTGGTGTGATGTTCTTCAAGGTATTTTTTCACCTTTGGCACTTCATACATGTTCTGCAAGTAAGTAGCATGCGTGCTTGGGGTGTATGTGTATGCTGATCGCCACAAGTCCTCTTCAAATATATTTCCTTTGAACTTCTTCGTGAAGTTAGTAGTGAGGTGCCACATGCATTCCCTATGCTCAACCCCAGGAAAAACAACATCAACAACATTCTCAAGACCCTTGCATGCACAAGTGTGTATCACCAAGCCTCGAGGGTGACCAATTACTGCTCGTAGTCTCTGCATGAACCATGTCCAGTTTTGATTTGATTCACCCTCAATAATAGCATAAGCTATGGGTAGAAGCCAATGATGCACGTCCAAAGCACAAGCAGAAGCAACACGTACCCTGAACTTCCCTGTTAAAGAAGTTGCGCCTATTGCCAAGTATCGCTTGCAGCCGTCTAGGAACCCCTCCCAGCATGCCTTCAGGCAGACAAAACATCTCCTGAAGCATTTCTTATCTGCCTGCTTATACCTGACCCCCCTCGAGACCTTTTCTCTTCCTTTCACAACCTCGTAATAGATGTCAACAACACTATACCTGAGCTTTGAAACTATACAACATGTGAAAACTGCCATTCCACTTGCCTTGAATGAAGTCTAGAGCCATCTCCTTCCCATCAAAGACTATGGTAAGGAATCAGAACGTTGAACTTTTGGCTAATCTTTGCTCTGAATTCCGCAGGTCCAATGTTATGATCTTGCCTCACCCAATCAAGTACAGTAGCAGCAATCCACTTGGGAGTCGCCGGTCTAATTTTATCACTTAAAGAAGTATTAGGGCAGTTGTGTTTCTTCATGTTTACTTTGATCTGCATTCGATAAGAATCCAAATAATTCAGAGCTAATTATCAGCAGAATAAATATGAGAAAGACTGAAACTAAATGTAGCTATTGCAACCTGAAATGGGCGTCCACCCCACATTGGAGATGCATGTAATCTCCATTTACACACATTAATTTCCCTACAATGCACCCTAAATCTCTTTTGGTCGCTCTTTTCAATGATAAATTCGAACCCAACTCTGATTGCATAGGTTGCAACTGCATATCTGCAGTCCTCCACATTCTCAAAGACAGTCCCCTCATCAATTGTAGGATTGTCCCTGTCAAAGTGTATCACTAGCATGTCCTCGTCTTCGTCATCGTATCTACATCCCATTTCCACATCTTCACATTCCTCTTCCTCATCAGTCCCATAGTCAGGCTCAAAGTTCGAATCAATAAAATATTCCCTACTCTCCATCCTATCAGGGTCAGCAGCCATGTCTGGATATGCTTTCTCATCATCATCCGCACCGCCACACATTTCAGTGTCTTCATGCTCGCTTGACAAAGCATCATGCTTAAGGACAAGCTGTACAGACGTCCTACGGTTACCAACATATATCCTTGCCATCACCACGGGACTAGAAACACTAATTGGGGTATGCAAAAAAGGAATCACAGTTCTTACCCTTCAATGTGGACGCACGGCACCTTCTATGGGCTCCATACCTCCAAAGCTCTGCACCCTGCTTCCTCTTCCCCTGTTTCGTTCTCCTCTGTGCTCTCCAGACTTGAAGAAGATTCCGTGCTCTCTAGCCGCACAAGACCCATCTCCGTGTTCTCAAGCCTCGCATGATCCATCTCTGAGCGGGATCCGGATCACCAGCGTCGTTGGGCGCCTAACCCAACGGTCGACTCTCGGTTTTCATTTCCAGACATGCCTGGGCGGTGGACGGCGGCAAGGAGACAGGGCAGGGAGGGGAGGGGACGTGAGGGGATGGCAGGGAGGGGAGGGCGGCAGGACTACGGCCCAAGGGGAGGACGAGAGCAGTGCACAACTGAACGGAGTGGCGGCGGTAGGAGGAGATGTGCGGAGCAGAGCGGAGCTGGTTGCGACAAAACATGGAAAATTGCACAATAATGTGTTGGTGGGCAGCACCAGCCCTCGAACCTGGGATGTGCGCTGTCGAAGGTGGAGGAGGCGGGCCCGCTAGTCAGAAAACATGCCACGTCGTCATCCCTTGTTTCTGATGCCCTTTAAAAAAGAAAACACGCCACATCGTCATCCCCTATTTTTGATGGTGTTGCTACAATTCGACAGTACATAGTGGCATCAAAATAATATCGTATAAACATAAGGGCACAGTCGTCAACATTTCTAAAATGAAACCCGGTCTCCTACCTGTCCTGGTACATTGCCCGATGAGGTGGATAGCCACGGCCGATCTTTTTAATATGTTCGCACCCTTATGCTGAGAAGGGAAATAAAGATTGAGCGGTTAATGCAACGAGTGTCGAATTATTACCCTCTAAGGAAATGGGAGATGATTATTTCCACGCGTGCCCGTATTCCAAACCTACTGTTAGTCTGTCACTCCCCTTCTCCGACAAACCACAGTTCACCTTGCGCAGCTCCTCCACGCCGAACCACCTAGGGTAACATGGCCCCGCCTAAGCAGCCGCCGCGACAGCCACCGAAACTGGGGTATTTAGCCCCTCTAAGGCAGGCCATGAAGCTCTACTTCAAGGCTGGTCTCGCATTGCCCTGCCAGGCGGATGATTTGCTAAATGCACCGAATCGGCCACGGCGGTGGCACCGGCGTTGTCTACGCCGGATGCAGCAAGGAGGGCCAAGAGAGAGATGTGGAGAAATCGCGCGGTGGCATTACGGCATGCTCTAGGCAGTGGGAATAAGGTACGTATCAAATCATTCATGAGAGCATGCCGCCGAGGGTACACACCCTCGTACAGGGCAGCACCAAGGTCTAGGAACTCTCGCGTCTATGCTTCGGCACGGGCTACCTTACCGCAGTGGGGTGATGGCTCGGTGTTGATGTAGAGCTCGTTGGGAACCCCAAGAGGAAGGTATGATGAGCACATCAGCAAGTTTCCCTCAGTTATGAAACCAAGGTTTAATCGAACTAGTAGGAGCAAGGAAACACCCCAAAGGTGTTGCTAGCTGAGCCTTGGCAGGGCGCACTACCGGTGCTAGTAGCAACGTGGAGACCTGCACAACACAACCACAGAACTTTGTCCCCAACTTGCGATGAGGTTGTCAATCTCACCGGTTTTGCTGAAAACAAAGGATTAAACGTATCGAATGGAAGGAAGTAATAGTTTGCAGAAAGTAAACACAAAGCAGTAAACAGTTTATAGATTGTATGTAAAAGAAAAGGACTGGGATCCATACTTCACTAGAGGTGGCTCTCCTTAAGATAGATAACATGCTAGGTGAAAAAATTACAGCGGGGAAATTGACAAATATCGAGAAAGCAATACATGCATATACTAATCATCTTGACTCCTTTGAGACTTGATTGGACATTACAACATTATACATAGACCGCCATCCAACTACATCCATGACTAATAATTCACCTTCAGGTTATCATCCGAACCCCCTCCAGTATTAAGTTGCAAGCAACATATTATTCCTTTAGGAATTGCATGTAACGTAAACAATACGATTGTTCTATGAACAAAGGATTGTTGTTTTCTCCCTAGTAGCAACAGCACATCTAGTGCCTTAGAGATTTCTGTCACTTCCCCAGATTACCAGAGGCATGAACCCACTATCGAGCATAAATACTAACTCTTGGAGTTGCTAGCATCTACTTGGCCAAGATAGCTACTAACAATGGAAAGCATGCAAGATCACAAATAAAAAAGACATGATAGAATCAATAATCAATCTGAAATAGCATCTCAATATCCATCGGATCCCCGCAAACACAACATGTATGATTACAAATAGATGATCTTGATCATGAATGGAGCTCACAAGATCTAAACATGAAAGCACAAAGGAGGAGAACCAGCCATCTAGCTACTACATGGATCCGTAGTCCAAGGATGAACTACTCACGCATCACACCAGAGGCTTGCATGGTGATGAAGAAGGCCTCGGTGAATTCCCTATCCGTGGTGCCGGAAGAGCTTATCCTCCCGATCTAGGGATGGAGATGACGGTGGCTATAGACTCTTTCGTGGATTTTTGATCGGGAACTTACGGTTTTCGTCCCGAGGGCATATTATAGGTGGAAGGAGAGGCCGAGGGGGTGCCTGGGCTAGCCACACCACCCCCTGGCGCGGGCCAAGCCTGGCCGCGTGGCCAGGTGGTGTGGCCGCCCTCTGGCCCTTCTCCGTCTCGTATTCTGGCATCTGATGACTTCTCCGTCTCGTCCAATTCCGAGAATATTCATTTTCTGACTTTCCTGGAACCAAAAATAGCAGAAAACAGGCAGCTGGCACTGTGGCTCTTGTTAATAGGTTAGTCCAAGAAATCATATGAAAAGTACTCCAAAGTGTGGACAAAACACAAGAAAGTGGATAAAACCAAGCACGGAACATCAAAAATTATAGATACATTTGCAATGTATCAACATCCCCAAGCTTAACTCCTGCTCGTCCTTGAGTAGGTAAGTGATAAAAAGAAAGAATAATTTTCGAGGTGACATGCACCATCAAAGACTTGATCAAAGTATTTGTAAAACATTCAGAGCTGGGATCATAGTACTTCAATCATAACATGAAAGACAAAGTTCTAGCAATAAGACAAAGAAACTATGATGCAACATGAAAAGGCACAAACAAAATATTCATGAATATCAATGCTTTGCAAGACGTTTCTTTTATTTCACATAAAGAAAACAGAGCATAATAGTATTCAGCTTGTCCCTCATAGAGTAGCAAATATAAATGCATAGGACACCTTCAAAGTTCATAAGAGTCACTAGATACAAATAGTTTAAAACAAGCAATATCAAGTTATGCATCAATCAACTAGTCTTGGGACAATGCACATAGAACTAAGAATGGCCACTATGCTCTCAAAGTAGGTGCATAAAGGTAGAAGGTGGAGACTCAATATAATGGTGGAAGAAAGGCCTTCATAAAAGGAAGTAGGGATTCAAGTCTCATAAAGAGCTTCCAAAAATTATGGTACTTATAGCTTTCAGCTCTCATTGCCCCTATCATAAGCATCTTGAAGTGATTAAGGTTAAAGTGAACAAACTATGGTGTACATGCTTGACGAAGTATAAGTTAGGAATCTCATGTCCCTTGTATACGAGGGTCGCTCCTCATGCTACTCAAGTTTAGTCACCGGTAAGTTCTTGTCATCGTAAGTACATGTGTATCATAGAGAACCGCCAATGGGGTACCCCTTTGCCCGATGATACGGAAGAATCCCCATATCAAAATGACAAGGCAAGCAGACAATGAGCATCTCAGCAATCTTCTTATTTACCATGGGAATATGGTGCTTTTTCTCTATTTCCTCTTTTCATAATCTTTTTTTTCTTTTTCTCTTTTTTTCTCAATATAGGACTCTTTTTTTATAAGAAGAATGGTTCATAGACAGCTCATTATGGTCACTCTGCAGGTTTCCACCATGTCAGCATGGATTAGACCAGCGGCCCAGGCGTTTCTCTAACACATATACATAACTCCATGGACTTACAAGCTCCCCTTTCATTTCACACCGACGACATCCATAAACAAAAGAGCATGATATCAACTAGGTACAAGTACCAAGTGCAATGTTGAAAGCGTTCCCCATGACATCATGGTTCTGCTAATCCCCAACAAATAAGTGCAAGCATATACAACATAGACGACACAATGGTTCAAGTTTATTAAGGGCAAGAAAAGTAAAGTGTGCCATCAAGTTCGTGAGAGCTTTAATCACTTGTTTTCTCATAACAAGTTTAATTTGGAAGGTAAACAAAAGCATGAATATACTTGGAATAGCATAAACTAGTAGGTAGGTATGGTGGACTCTTTGGAATAACTTGGTTTAAGGAGTTGGATGCATGAGTGGAACTCATACTTAGTTGTGGAGGCTAGCAAAAGACTGGGAGCGACAAACTAAGAGAGCAATAATGGCCATAATCATGTAGAGCGATAAAACATTATTGATCAAAGCATAAAGTGATTCTACAAGTTGAAAACTAAAGGATCATAAAGGCCATGGTAACTTGAGATAGTCATAACATGGTGTGAGCATGTGCCAAGTCAACCCAAATAAAGCATCAAAGGAGAATACCACTATATTATGCTTTAATATGCTAAAACAACGCATGATTCATCCAAGGCACATTAAGCAATGTCAATTGTTTATAACAAGTCAGGCTACAACAAAGAATACTAGGCATAAAGCCAAAACAATATCAAGCATGGCATGACAAAGCATAGGCCATTGTCAAAAACGAGCTCTTTTTACCACATAAGTATGAACTTTCCTACTCTTTTTCAAACCAAACCAAACTATTTGAAAACCAATGTATGAAAGAGGGGGTCCAACCAATTGATTCAGAAAACTAAGAGAACCAAGCAAACGAAAAACCAAAACAAAAACGAAAAAGAAGACGCTCCAAGAACAACACAACTGTGCATGAAACAATAAAAATTAAGCGTTTGGAAGAAACCTGGGATTTTTATTGATGAAGAAGGGGATGCCTTGGGCATCCCCAAGCTTTGACGCTTGTACTTCTTGGATATTTCTTGGGGTGACACGTGTGGAATCCCCAAGCTTGATCTTTAATCCATCCTTCATCTCATTACTCATTCCTTCCATACACCTAATATTTTTCCTTCATACAAAACTTCACGCAATCTTTATTAGCAGCATTAGTGCACTCAAGATAAATAAGTCTTAAGGTTCAGTTCTAACACCAAATAAACTTCCATTAGAACACTAGCTACTGTATCACTTCCCTCAAAAAGCTCAATTCCCCAAAAGAACTCAAAAAGGAACCAACAAGAAGCAAATGCAGAAAATGGCAGAAATCTGTCAAAACAGACCAGTAGGTAAAGACATTTTTTTTCAAAGACCTTCTGTTGCTCAAATAAAAAAGTGTTGAAATAACAAAAGTTAGATAACAACCTGGGGAAGAAGCACAAAAGTTCGCGCCTCAAAAAGACGTTCAGAGATTTTACACGAATGTTTACGGTGAAGCACAGAAATCTGTTTCGGGACAACAACTTTCCCAATCATTACTTCTATCTCATTAGAGGTTACTCTTGGCACAAAAAGAAAATAAAAAGGATAATGAGCGGTTATTACTGAAGTAATAACTTCCAAGACTCATCTAAAACTTTTGGGTTATCTCCCAATAAGTACTTTTCTTTAACGCCTTTAAGTTAGGCAAAAGAAGCAAGAAAGAATCAAGTATTCTCGAATGAAGAAGCATTAAGATCAATACCAGAAATATTTTCACAAGGCAAGGTATATCATCCAAATAAGTTCTAGAGGATCCTCTCTCAATGCTCTTAGGTTCACTATTTTCATCAAAAGGGTTTTCAGGAACAATCCAATCAAGATTCTTTTCTATGGCTTCATGTATTGCTACTAGTTTAAAGGGTGTTGGTATCTTAGGTTCCTCCCCATTAGGTTCGGTTTTGTTCATCTTTTCTCGTGTACCAACAACATCTACACATGAGCCTAGCATATTGAAACGTTCAAACACTTTCCTAGCTTCCTTGGCAACATCATAGAACTCCTTAAACAAAGTTTCTAGAATAAAATCCCTCTTTTCAGGGTCCTCAATTTCTTTAAGCTTAAGAAACATCACTTGCATTAAGGGGTTGAAGTTAACAAACCTAGCTTCTAAAATGTGAATTAAAGAAGCTGCAACAATCTCATAGTTTGGAGCAAGTTCTGCAAGGGATCTATCCTCAGTATCTTCATGCTTACTAACATGATTAAAGAATTCTTCAATATTATCTTTCCCAATTATAGAACCATTACCAATTGAAAGGTCTTTCAGGGTGAATTTAGGGATCAACATGGTGAGCTAAGGAAGAGGTGACAACTAAAGGAGACTTAATTTTTCTGTGTTTTTGATAAAGAAAGCAAAGTAGTAAAACTAAATTTTTTGTGTTTTTGATAAAGAAACAAGCAAACAAAACAAAAATAAACTAAGAAAAACAAAAATAACAAAGTAAAGAGATTGGTTATGAGGGACTCCCCTTGTGAAGATGTCCTTGACTCCCTGGCAACGGTGCTAGAAAAATGTTTGATGGCTCGGTGTTGATGTAGAGCTCGTTGGGAACCCCGAGAGGAAGGTATGATGAGCACAGCAGCAAGTTTCCCTCAGTTATGAAACCAAGGTTTAATCGAACCAGTCAGAGAAAGGAAACACCCCAAAGGTGTTGCTAGCTGAGCCTTGGCAGGGCGCACTACCGGTGCTAGTATCAACGTGGAGACCTGCACAACACAACCACAGAACTTTGTCCCCAACTTGCGATGAGGTTATCAATCTCACCGGTTTTTCTGAAACAAAGGATTAAACGTATCGAATGGAAGGACGTAATAGTTTGCAGAAAGTAAACACAAAGCAGTAAACAGTTTATAGATTTTATGTAAAAGAAAAGGACCGGGATCCATAGTTCACTAGAGGTGGCTCTCCTTAAGATAGATAACATGCTGGGTGAACAAATTACAGCGGGGCAATTGACAAACATCGAGAAAGCAATACATGAATATAGTAATCATCTTGACTCCTTTGAGACTTGATTGGGCATTACAACATTATACATAGACCGCCATCCAACTGCATCTATGACTAATAATCCACCTTCAGGTTATCATCCGAACCCCCTCTAGTATTAAGTTGCAAGCAATAGATTATTGCTTTACGAATTGCGTGTAATGTAAACAATACGATTGTTCTATGAACAAAGGATTGTTGTTTTCTCCCTAGTAGCAACAACACATCTAGTACCTTAGAGATTTCTGTCACTTCCCCAGATTACTAGAGGCATGAACCCACTATCGAGCATAAATACTAACTCTTGGAGTTGCTAGCATCTACTTGGCCAAGATAGCTACTAACAACGGAAAGCATGCAAGATCACAAATAACAAAGACATGATAGAATCAATAATCAATCTGAAATAGCATCTCAATATCCATCGGATCCCCGCACACACAACATGTATGATTACAAATAGATGATCTTGATCATGAACGGAGCTAACAAGATCTAAACATGAAAGCACAAAGGAGGAGAACCAGCCATCTAACTACTACATGGATCCGTAGTCCAAGGATGTACTACTCACGCATCACACCAGAGGCTTGCATGGTAATGAAGAAGGCCTCCAGGGTGAATTCCGCTCTCCGGCAGGGTGCCGGGAAGAGCTTCATATCCCTCCCAATCTAGGGATGGAGATGACGGCGGATACAGACTCTTTCGTGGATTTTTGATCGGGCACTTAGGGTTTTCGTCCCGAGGGCATCTTATAGGCGGAAGGAGAGGCCGAGGGTGCACAGGCTGGCCACCACCCAGCACGGGCCAAGCCTAGCCCCGCGGCAAAGTGGTGTGGCCGCCCTCTAGCCCTTCTCCGTCTCGTATTCTGGCATCTGATGACTTCCGGAAAAATAGGCACTTTGGCTTTTGTCCCGTCCAATTCCGAGAATATTCATGTTCTGACTTTCCTGGAACAAAAACAACAGAAAACAGGCAGCTGGCACTGTGGCTCTTGTTAATAGGTTAGTCCAAGAAATCATATGAAAATTATTCCAAAGTGTGGAAAAAACACAAGAAAGTGTATAAAACCAAGCATGGAACATCAAAAATTATAGATACATTTGCAATGTATCATGGGGGAGGCTGGGAACACACCGTCTGCGGCAAAGACACTCTATCCAACACACCGTCGGAGGCCATACCACGACGGCGACCAATCGTCTACACTCAGCATGTTGGATTGTTCGACAGCCGGAGCCGGCGGCGGGCATCAGCTCAGCGCCAAAATTCAGGTTCCAGTTCACACGGACCTACGATCCCAAGAAGAAGATGCCGAATTTCAGTTTCGAAGAAATCGTTCTGGCGGCGCAGATGGTCCAACTGAACTGGGACTGGCGCACGCAAAGTGGTCGTGCATGAACGATGCAGATTTCTTGTAGTTTGGCGGGAAGGCAATATATCAGTTTGGGGTTAAATGATCAAAGAACTTACGTCCTCTCAAGGCAATTGGCCAGCCAACTTTTCTGGTGGATATCTACGGTTTCTTCAGTGTAGAATAGTTAAGTTCAGACTGAAGAATGACTTTTGTAGATGAAATGCTGATGAATTGTTCTATAAACTAGTAGGAAGTTTAGCCCACTTTTGTGCAGGTATAAGACCCTTTTGTATTTAAGTACTACTGTTGTAAGCAAATACTATCAAGTATCTATTTCCTTCAATTACTAGTCGTGGTTAAATCCAGTTAACTGGCATTTTATTTATCCCAGACTAGAGATTTTGCTTTTGTTGTCTGTGCTGTAAACCATTTTTCCTTTGTTTTGTGTTGTCTACAAAATGGTCCTGCAGTTCAATGTATTACAAATATAGCTACCTTGTACTTGAAGAGGAGATGGACTACATTTTCCTGGCACTCATAGAATTGTCACTGCTCATTGCTAGACCACCCTCTTTTCATGAGGTTGTCCTTGGTTATTCACAGAAATTATAAAGCACGGTGTTCAACTACATCGATTCAAACCCTTACACACACTACATCAAATTCATTACCCACACATACTACATCGATTCAAACTATTACACACACATACTACTTCAAATTCATTACCCACACGTACTACATCGAATCAAACTATTACACATTTTTAGTCGAGGCTAACTTCCTGCTACGCTCTCCATACTACAAATTCATTAGCCACACATACCACGGTAATTCACTAGAGCTATGTCTTCACTTGAGGGAAATCAGAACAACTAGCTTGTCTAAGCCTAGTCCCCCACCGAAACTGTGTGCGCCGTCGTGAAACGGTGGTGGTCCTGAGCCATCAATCCTTCCAGGCCAACACTGCAGGCTACGAGGACGCTTTCTGGCAGCCTCTTCGGGGCCTTGAATGCCATGTACCGATTCCAGAACCTCCTCCAGGTGGATGATGACCGAGTGCTTGCAGCAAAGCTGTCGCCCTACCCTATTTGGAATCTGCACCTCGTACATCTTAGGAACGGTGTCAGGATCTTTCAGCCACGCCTTTACCTCCATGCCCCATCTGTCGCTCGGTGGCACGATTTACACCAGCTCGCCGCCAAGGCTACTGACGACCTGCTTGAGGGCCTCCGGCTCCCAAGCATCCAATGGGAGGCCGTCAAAGCCGAGTTTCGAGAAGAAACGAAAATGCCCCAAGTGATCGTCCCACCCATAGGCGCGATGCCAACGCATGAAGCTCATTTTCTCCCCATAGCACTCGAAAGAACGGGAAGAATGTAGAACACGCTCAGTGTTTGAGCTGTGCTTGAACCAGACGAAAAAATCGAATGGCAGTGCGCATACCTCAATCTTGACCTCATTTCATATGATCCCAAAACGAGACCTGAAAGCCGACAGCAACTCTACCGGCGACACGGCAGGACGGACGCCTAGCACGGTGGCCATGAGAGTGTGGGCGTCGAACTACTATGCCAGGGCTACCATGCTTGGGGTGCGCGGCAGCACGCAACTGCCCGAGGCCGGTCGCCGCCAGGATCACCCGACAGGACGCGCTCCGCCGTGCGAGAAGGACTAGCCAGAGGCGAGATATTAGTCCGAGGACACGAAGCTCCGATACGGCGGACGATGCGACAACGACGGCTATGAGCTTCGATTAGAGGCATGGGAGGTTGGCTAGATATGGCGGGGACGCAAATTAGAGCAAGTGCGAGCTCCGATCTGAGACGAGCAGCCGAAGCTGAGCAAAGGTTATGGGGAGGGGAGCAGGGGAGAAGAGCAGAGCAGAGCAAAGAAATATATCTGGTCCACTCAGGGATCTCGTCCACATAGGGGTAAACTAGTACGTGACCGCAAAATATAACGGGGAATACTGACAGGAGGGCCAAGAAGAGTTGACCTAATGGCGGTATTTGAGTTCAACCGTTTTTCGTCTGGTTCAAACGACCGTTTGGCTGTTAGATTTGTATTCACCCCCATTTGTCCCTTCTAGACAATTGGCGATTCTACTATGGCCCCTCCACGAGATTGATGACAACTTGGGTAGCGGGATGCACTTGCCCGGGAAGTTTCGTACCGCAAACCAACAATCCCGCCGCAGAGAGCGTACAAGGAGGGGCAAGGGGAACTTGGGCTTGGCTAGGGTTCCTCGTGGTGATGGAGGGTTACTTGTAGGCCGAGGAGGGTGGTGGTGGGCGCGAATCCTAGCATAGGGGTGCCAGCGGCGCCAGCGACACATAGGAATGCTGTCATCGATGAAGACGATGAACGAGGGAGTCGGGGCGGATATTGTACGGGGGCTGCTGGTGGGCTGATTGGTCCGTGCTGGGCCACCGGAAGGCGGGCTGCTGTGGGTTGTGCTACGCGACAGAGAGGAGAGAGAGAAGAGATGGGCTGACTTGCTTAAGGTTTGGGCCTTGTTTTCTAGCAAAACCTTTTTCCATTTCTGTTTTTCTCTTTTCTATTTTGCAAATCCATTTTGAATAGTTTTAAGATACTACGGGGCTTTGTAAAAGTTATTTGAAATGCTCAGGGGCCCTCTATGCTGTTTGGACTCCACACATTTTGTACTTTTCAAAATTCATAAGCCATTTGAATGGATTTTCAAAACAGGAGGAAGATTAGGGTTTTTAGGGTTTTTTCTTTATTTATTTTTTGCATGCATTTTGTATTAGCAAAATAATGATGCTTATGAATGCACAAACAACCCTAATAAATATTCAACTATAACAGGGGTGTTACAGTTCTATCCCCCTTATGAGAATCTCGACCCGAGATTCCAGAGGTAGGAAGAGACAGAAGGAACCAAGGTCACTCTAAGGATAAGTGGGAAACACACTAAACAACACACCATGTATCTCATGGTCTACTCATGGATGGAGTGTTCAGATACGACTCTGAGGTGATGACATGAAACACAACAAGGTAACGGAGGAAACAACAAGAGATAGTTTCGAGCTGTTAGATAACTGGTTTTCATAAGGATTGAGACCATGGAGTTTTAGAAGAGTTTAAACTTCTGAAAAGGGAAGAGGTTACAATAGAAAGAACATGATGACAGACTCCGAGAGATGAAACTCTACTAGACGACTTAAGTAGATATTGCATGGGTATAGAGATACGGATAACCAAGCTGTTGAACTACTTTTGATATAGAAGGATCACTCTTCGTTCAACAGAAGGCCAAGAAAGAAAGGTTGTTTTGTGACGAGGACTCGTAAGAGTCACAAGGAACATGTTACAACAGGAACTAATGATTACAAAAATCATAGTTGCTCTTCGAACATGATTGAAAATGAAGGAAACTCTTTATTCATCCAGGTCTATCAAAATCTTTGCCAAAGATCGTGATATCACTTTGCACTAGTAAGTTGAATGAACAAGAAGATTCTTCATGACACGAGGAAAAAGAAATTTCATTCTCAAAATTCAATTACTTGGATCAACAGAATTCTTTCCAACATAAAAAGGGTCCGGAGGTTCGACCGAGAGACATTTAGCAACACTACTTTAAATGTTCTCCTTGATGTTCAAGAGAATAGACATTGGTACAGGTCAAACTTGGGATACAAAGGAAACCATAAGCGCAACACCTATTATAAATCATAGAAGAAGCCTCATGAAGAGTGGTTGTTATTGCTTATTCAAGTGAATATGACAATAGGCTTTCCGACTAACTGTGTCAACCATTACATCAATCTTGCCAGATTTACAGAGAAACCTATGTCAAAAACTTGAAGAACACCAACCATCGTTGCTTGATCCAGCTCTAGTGCGATGGAATGATACTTTAGACTTAGCATGTCCAAATAGAAAGTTTGCAACATTTACTGGATTCTCAAAGCATGGACTGTAGTGTCAAGCTCCAAAAGACTGAGCTATTGCTAGACCCATGTATTAGCAACTTGTCGAAGGACAACTTCACCTACATGAAGTACATGCAACGGAATTCACATGTGTCCTTAAGAAAACAAAGATAACCCTTCTTGATTCCACGACGACATCTTTCAACATTTGCACATGAATCGGAGAAGGTTACCTCTAACATCTAGAACACATTCTTCAAGATGACCCGAAGACGGTTCTTAAAAGTTCTCCAACATTAATGCCAAATGGTTCCATATGAATATAGTATAGCTTGGAGAAGATAAGGATGTTATCAATGGGCTTAACAACAAACTTATCGAGATACTCCAGGGAGATGGACTCATATGTTGTATGAACGAGCCAGAGTATTGGTCAGATTAAGGGACATGAATATGTACTCAAGTGAAACATCACAAGTAGTAACATCACAAGTAGTAACATCACAAGTAGTAACATCACAAGTAGGTTTGATTTGACGATAACCCAAATAAAATTAAATGTGGGGATGATAACATATCCAAGAAGGATATATTATCTTTATTGATCACAAACCACACTAGACATCCCTTTAGGAAGGAACTAAGTCAGATAGAACTTTTGTCTTACAACTCTCCAAGTTGTTGTTTAACCACAACCAACTAGTTCAAGGGTATCTAGCAGGGATCCTTAGAGAAATGAGGATTTCAGTGAACTTGCTTGCTCAAGAAATTGACAACAAGGTCATGTGTCAACATGGCCATACTTCTAGAAAGATGTCTAGAATATCACAAACCATCGATATGTCACTTAGTTAAAGAGAAAACTTGCTTGGTAAGGCAAGAAGACATAGTCTTAGAGCTTCGGCATAAGCTTAACTTTTTGACCGAAGAGAGTGTACTAGAATAGAGGACTTGGTAGCACAATCATACTTTGCTTAGTGATAGGTTTAACCATCATGCTAAGAATGACACAAATGTCCTTGTAGTTAAAAGCAATGAGAATTGATAAGACTCTCAGATGACCACATTATTACGCACACGCATCATTATCGAGCACGAAGGCTCGAATGAGGGGTGGGTAAATATGTGTAAAAGCATCACTTCTTTACGAGGGCCATGACACTCAACACGACCTCTTAATATAAAAGGGTGTGGTACTCTAAGGTAGAACATATAGAAGCTAATCAATGCCTCTTGATCTGTGGATTACAAAACTTTGACCTGGTCCTAGATATGACGAGGTACTGGAGTTTGTTTCTCCCGACATTGCGAAATGGTTTGTCATGATGGACCACAAGAGTACCTTGCATCGGGAGACACCAATGCGCATTACTACTTGGCTACCAACTGATAGGAAAAGATCGGAAAACAACAAGGGGAAAAATAACATACTCAGGATAAAATCCCAAGATGTGGATGCATAGATTAACAATCTTCCGAAAACCAATGCATAGAAGGAATGGTGTGGCAGAGTGACGAATATAGATATGAGACTCTCGAGGAGTACTCTTCTCGTTATCTATTTGGTTCCATTAAAGAGCATCTGCTATAGCATGTGGTAGGGGAAGTCCTTAGTTGTCACAACTTAATCATGACAATAACCACAAGCTCAAAGGCCAGAATTATAGTACCAGCCAGCCTAAGGTAATGTGTGAACATTTACGACAGGGGTCAATGGAATGGATCTTGGGTTACATATCAGCTTCATGTACAAGATTCACAACACTAGAATCCAGCACAATCCGGGACCTTCGGGTCAAGTCCAGGGGTTAAAACCCAACAAAGAAGTAACTACTCCTTGAGTGACATAGCATACACTACAAGGTAGTAATCACAAGGTAGCTTCCCAAAGAAGGAACGACTTTTGAAGCACCTGAACAAATAAAAAGGAGGTGTACAAGGCAAAAGGATACCTTGGAGCCTAGAACATAATACTATGGATCCTTATATTGTAGGTTCCATAGGACAAAGAGATCATGATGGAAAGGAATATCTCAATGGAAGTGGAGCAAAGGGAAACAAGGAACAAACAACACACACAACTCAAGAGACCTCATCACTAGGTCAACTAGCTAAGAAACGACATACCTAGAAGGCACCTAAGTGTTGAAAGACTAGAAAAGATATCAAAACTTTTCCAAAATCAACACAAGATAAGATGACACAGAGTTAGAGCGATACCATATAAGGATTAAAAGAAGCATACTAGAGTTGACGCAAATACTTTTCATCTTGGAAATAATTTTCACAAGCACTAGACTCAACATCGACCAATAGCAAGGTATTCCTACGGTCGGTACTGCTATGATACCAAAAACTGTGACACCCCCGGGATCAGGGTTAAACAAATACCATACCTTAGCATGACATAAGCTTAACGTAGAGCTCAAGGATATCTAGTGAAGAATCGGTAACACAACAGTAACCCTACGGCACAAAAATTATTACAGCAAGCTTGTAACTAAGCAAAGAACCAAAATATTACAAGCAAAGGTCATTGACCAGAAAAATCAAACAATGGAAGGAAAATTATTCTACTAAGTATAGCAAACTTAACAAATGGCCTAAGAGGCCTACGCATAGCAATGACGTCCCAGCACATAGATTCCAGGCTGCTGGCCGAGAACCCCAAGCTACTCCTCGGTGTCGATGTCGTACGAAACTTGTCTTCAAGTGAACACTCATTCTGCTAAAAAATTATAAACAAAGCAAGGGTGAGTAGAGGGTGTACTCCGCAAGACTTATGGCTGGCGGGGTTATTTTGCATAAACCCTTCTTTGTTTATAAAACAGGAGGAGAGAAGAAGCTCGTCTAATCAGGGTATTTTAAAAGGGGACAAGGGAGTGACATCTCCAAAGAATTGATCATCATCTTTTGATATCCACAAAATCATCATCATCTCCTAACTAGGATCACCCCCTCGTACCCATGAGGAAGCATCCTTAAGCACACATTGATCTACCAAGTTTTACGATTAGTTTAAAGTTCTCTATGATCATAGAATTTGGTCACCAAGCGTTCATAACTCTAAACACGGCTTTTCGAAAAGATTTAACCCTGCAGGGGTGTACAACTTTACCCACACATACTAACCGACTCTTAATACCAGAATCATTAGCCCTCTTCCTTGGAAGGCCGGTAGTGGATGGTTAGACACGACCTTTACCTTGCTTTCGCCGAGACCATGAGTCACACCTTAAGGATGGTTCCGCCATAACGGGTAAAATCCCGAAGCCGGTCCCTAGAGATGTGAGTCGAGGTTTGTTTATCAGGGGCACCATCTACCCCAAGCAACCTGTCCATGCTTACCTACCTATTATGATGCACCTTCACCTGCCAAATATTTGAAAACATTTTCTATGCATATGTTGAATGGAACGCCGAACTATGTGACTCATGGAATCTAGTAGGCAAGTTAGTTAGTCGAGAGGTCCCCATAAACCACGTGTGGTTATACACTCGTCTTGGTTCCAAAGGCAAGAACTCGGGTCCTAGTTGTGGCGAGCATGGGACTACAAAAACCACATCCCACCGTGGCCTCCAATACAAACCTTAGCATGTTTTACCTTTACCACTAATCTTACCTCATCACTATACCTTGTTCTCCTGTCATACTAGATTCTCTTCATCTGATACATCATTTGGATGAACTAGCACTGACAACTAAGAATGGCTAAGAAAGACACATATATAAGCTCTAGCAGTGCACACAATCCAAACCTAGTTATGATAGGAGTAGTGGATCAAGTAATATAAGCTCAAAGGGAGTAATGCAACATATAGGATACTCTATCTATCGATAAACACCACAGTGGAATTGCATGCATCATGGCAAGAATTGAAATGCTTTTGAAACCATATGATTTTATAATGGTGGGGATATGCTTTCCTTTTCCTATTGATAACCAATAATAAGATCTTTGGAAGCGTTGTGCTTGACTTGATTATAATTGATCAAGTATTGTTCTTGGGTCTTCGATGGTGTTGATCTCAGTCTTCGATCTCAATATCATATTCCGGAAAGAAGCAAACACCGATAATAAAGGGGAAACAACAGTCAACACATGGGCTGGGATAGGCCAGTGAGGGCGGTGGAGAGAGGGGTGGTGGGGTCCTCTGTCGTGGTAGAGGAGCCAACATGGAGTGATGGTGCTTCTGTCCATTAAGGCCCAAATTTTTTCAAGATATTGTGTCTCTCTTTCTCTCCGCTCCAAGTTAAACAGGACAAAAGAGGGAGGGATAGTACCATAGTGCTACAGTAGTGCATGACTAGACATGTGTAGTGGCTGCTGGAGTAGCCAAGGGTAGGGATTAAGGATCCATTTGTTGGTTTGGAGAGATGAGGTGATCATGTGTTCATACATGAGTTTTGGGTTTTGGTAGTGATCAAGTAGGTGGTCACTAAATAGGTGCATGAATGGGAGGGATGGTGCTGTGGAGGTGATCCACGAGATTTGGATAGTTTTTGATTGGTTTTGGGGATTTTTGTAGAATGAGGCCTAATGTTTTGGTTTCAAACTCTCTCACATTCTCACATGATTCAAGGGGGCATGTATAGGTGTGAAGTGGGACATGATCAAGTGGGAGTGAGAGAGTAGTGAGGATCATTAGATGCCTTTGAGCTAAAATCAATTTGAGAAAAAATGCATTTAGTGGTTTTTAGGGATCTTGTGTTTTAACATTGTCATGCCTCCTTTAGTAAGCCAGAATAAGTGACTCGAAGATCCATTTGGATCATGGGATACATGGATGGATAGAACAAATGGGGTATATTAGATATGTACTAGAAATTGATCATGATCATGATTGAGTTTTCTTATAAAAGATTTCAAACTCTGTTGAAAAAGAGGATGCCAAAACAGGATTTCACATTTCCTCAAATCTAGGAGGGTTTAGGAAGTACAGGTCTCCAATGGAGTCAAGGGTTGCATGGCTTGATAGACCTTGCTTAGAAGATCACAATCATGCCAAGGGTTGTCCAAAATAAGGTGGCAAGAGGATGTGAGTTTCGGCCAAAGTTGGCATGTTGCTAAGATTGGCAGGAAAAGATATTTTATTGCCTACAAAACCATCAAGGATGAGTGGGTCCAAGAGGGGTGTAGCCAAGGGCAAGAGCGGGATTTAGATTATTCATGATGGACTACAAGTTGGTTCAATTACATATTCAAAAAGGCACATGGGTTAAAATAGGTTGAGTTACATAGATTGAATGTAGATAAGTGTTCCAGACTTAGTCAAATTTTGGTAGATCTATGGTTTCTGACTAGGGTACAATAGGGGATGTTTTTGAGGGGATACAAGGGTTCAAACTCATCATCAAGTGGATGATGTTGAATATTGGGTTGAGTAGAGAGGATTCATGGCCTATGTTGGTCATTGTTGGCACTCATTTTGGACTCGTAACTAATCAAGGCAAATGGCGAGAGACACTTGGAAAATTCCACTTGAAGGATTATTAATCATAATCAAAGAGGCACCTTATCAAGTCAAGGAATTACCAGGCTTAATAGTTGATTATGCTAGTGTTCAGAGAAGACTAGGAGACTGATATATGGAGGCTTTAACTATGAGTCCTTTAATATGACCTCAAATGAAAAACTGCCAAAAACAAAAGATGTGCGCCTCGTCGAAACTAGCAACTTTGGTTTTTGGATCATCTCAATCCGAGTTAGTATGCAAAATTAAGAGCAAAAATACTGATAGAGGCCGAATTAGCACGGACGGGAGAGGGGGTCGCTGGACTACAGACCATGTCTCACCTTAGGTGAGAGCAATGGACCCGGGCGACCCAAAAAACCTCCTAATTCGGTTATTCTGCTTACGACTTAATTTAAGTGGCCAAGATCAACTCAGATGGAAAAGTGCAAAAAATGAAAGTTCTTCATTTTTTCGAGGTGAACAACTTCGATTTTGGAGTTATCTTCTTTTGACCAATAGAACAAACACATCTACTACTTTTTTGTGTTCATCTACTTTTTATTACTCTTCCTTGTATCTTGCTTCTTGTTCTTCCGCGGATCTTCATACTGGAGGGCTGCGAATCCACGAGGCTCTAGGGGCGGTCAGGCGAACCTAGGGTAGCCCATAGCCGCCGCACCGTCCTGCCAGGATCCCTCCCGGGCGAGCCAGGTTTCGGGTCTCAAAAGCGTCTGTCGGACTGTCTTGCGTACCGCGCTTCCGGCGAGCCTCCCTCGGTACACGGTGACATGTTCATGTCCGAACACAATTTTTGGAGACTCCCGCTGGGGAGGAAGCTTCGAACGGTCTCCATCCCGTTCTTGCTACGAAGAGAGCGTCATCAAGAGGTTGCAATCTACAACAGTATCATGAATTCTCAATCTTCCTACGTAGATGCATATTACTCCAATGTTGATATTGCTAGATCTTTTGATATGTGTACTGTATCGGCTACTCCTAGTTTTTACTATGTGCAAAAGCCGATGCATAATAATCTACATGCTTCAACTTATCTTGATAACTTGCAACATGTAAATTCGAATTCTCATGCATCGGCAACCCCCGAAATTCATATGCCGATGAATAACATGAAGAATTCTATTAATCCATATGAAGCACCCGATGTTAGAAATTTAAATAGCATTTAACCGGATGTTTCATCTTCCATTCATCGGTAAATAAGTTGCAATCTTTAGATTTAGCTGCAAACATGCCGATTGATAGGGAAATTGGACATGTTACAACTAGTTATTTTCCTAATTACTCTCAGTCATCATATGCTACACCTTATGTTTCAGCACCGTATACAACTAATGATATTCATAATTCGTCTTCACACCTTTATGGTTATAGCCGAATAAGTGGAAACTCAATAGAAGCTAGTGTGCCTTCATCTAGTACTATAGCGTATGGTACATCCCCCACACAATTGCAAAGTTTCGGTGACACCTCATTGCCGAAAGATACAAAAAGCATTGGGGAGCATTCTTATGCAGGAACAAATGACTTGAAGGAAAAACTTGCAGCTGAGTTCAAGAAGCTTAATTCTCTTCACCTAGAATTAAAAGAGAGGCCCCATGATCTTGCTACAATACAAGCTTATGAGGCATACAACAAGAAGCGTGAAGAGGTGCGTAAGGCAAACAAGATCAGGTTTTCCCCTTCTCAATTGCTAAGTTTCAGCGATACTTGAAGGGAATATGCCCGAGAGGCAATAATAAAGTGGTTATTATCTAATTCCATGTTTATGATAAATTTTTATTTTGCATGCTATAATTGTATTGATCGGAAACATCAATACATGTGTGTCTAATAAACAAAAAGGGTTCCTAGTTATGCTTCTCTTATAGACTAGCTCGTTGATTGACAAGATGATCAAGGTTTCCTGATCATGGACATTGGATGTTGTTAATAACGAGGTCACAACATTTGTGGAATGATGTGATGAACATTCATCTGACGTATAGCATTACAATCAAGTCATTATGTTTATATTGCTATAACATCATACGAAGTAATATTTATCCTTAGACCATGAGATCATGTTAATTGCTAACACCGGAAGAGTATCTTGATAACATCAAACGTCACACCGTAACAGGGTGACTATAAAGATGGGTTCGCATACTGAAGGTGTTATGTTGAGGCTCATGGATCAAGAGTGGAATTTGTCAATCCCGATGACGGATAGATATACTCTGGGCGCTCTTGGTGATATCACATTAAGATAGCTTGCAAGCAAGTGATGTGATCACTAGAATGTTATATCACGGGAACGAGAAAAGTGTGCATGTCGGCAATGAGATCAAACTAGGTATGGAGATACCGATGATCGAATCTCGGACATGTAATATATCGCGAGACAAAGGGATTTAGTTACAAGTGTTAAAGGTTCTCACGATCACAGAAGTCATCGTTGAATATGCAGGAGTCAGTATGGATCTCCAAGTCCCGCTTCTGATTATTGATCTGAGAGGAGTCTCAATCATGTCTGCATTATTTGCGGACCGTAGGGTGACACACTTAAGAGTTACCGGACACCATTTTGGAGCACATATGTTTCAGACGAAAGAATTGCAAAGCGCAGGAATTGTTTCGATAGAAACCGGAAATTGTTTCGGGTGAAATTGCAGAAAGTGGTTCTGCATGTGATATTGAAATATTGCAAGGGTTATATGTGAATGTTTTTTAATTAAAGTAATTAACAAAATTCTGAATAAATTTAATAAAAGAGTTTTATTAAATGAGAGAGCATTAAACTTGGAGAATTTTAATGCATTTAAAGTAGGGACTTTAAAGGGGAATGTGAAGAGGCGTTTTAATGTGAAGGGGTTACCACCACATGAATGGGGGAGGTGAGGAGTCACCCCCCATGCGCCGGCCATGAAGGAGGGGCACCCCCCTCCTCCTATAAAAGGCCACCCTCTTCCTCCTTCTTCCTCACACCTCCTTGTGAAGGATCTCTCTCCCCCTCTAGAATATTCCCCCATGGTCTCGGATTAGCGAGATACATGCTCCCGGTGGCATTTCGTCTAGAAGGAGTTGCTGCTTCTGCTGGATCACTGGAGCAAGGAGGTGGAGGTTGTTCGGTGGCTTGAACGTGTGTGCGAGTAATGGATGCGCTGAGTTGAGTTGCGCGCCGACTTCCTCATGATCTTGAGATCGGCAAGTGTACGACTACATCAACCACGAGTTCCTACTCGTTAACAAAACTCGTTGTCTTCGAGGGTACGTTCTCGTTGGATGTATATCCACCCGTTGCTTTGTACCTAGTAGATAGATCTTGGCGTGTAGTTCTCATCGTAGGAAATTTTTTGTTTCCTATGCTGCGGACCCAACAATACTATGTTGCCGAAAGAAACTAAAAGCATCGGGGAGAAATCATGTGCAGCTGAGGTTAACGCCGATAATGTCATTACATTTGATGATTTATCGGAGGAACATCTTCAGTTATTTGATGCACTCAAGAAGAAGCGTGATGCACATGAAAAGAAGATTAAAGAAGATCATGAAGCATATAAGAAAAAACTTGAAGAAGAAGAACTGCAATAGTTTCTTGGAAGTCTTGAAGAGGACCATCAAGAAAATACTACTCAAGTTGAAGGAATTAATTCATCTCCTCCACACAATAATCAAGTTGAACCCTCTGCTTCAATGAGGCAAAAAGAAGAATCTTTTGAATCTGATGAAACTCATGAAGGTACAAATGATTCAGCTAGGATGGTTAATTCGGTTATTGAAAAAGCCGAATCAGAGAATACATGTGCTGAATCTACTGAATCAGAAGAAGCAAGCTTCGTTGATCAAGAGCATAGCAAACTTAGAAAAACTGATGTGCTTGACTTTTCTGGATGTAAGGGAACTTACATGTTACCCTATGAGTTCCGTGCCAAAGAAATTTATGAACATCAACAACAACAAGATATAGCCGAACAATGTTCGGTTGATGAAGAGCATCAAAGAGAAGAGGCACAAAATCCAGAAAAGAAAGAAGACAAGGCATTTGAGAATTATCTAGAGGCCGAGCAAGATATTGTTCAGGTCATGCAGTCATCATACGCTTCCAATGTATTCAAAAAGGTACATCTAGCAAATCCTATACTTATATTCCGATTTGGTCAAAACTTTATTATTGATACATTTGTTAGAAAAATTCTCATAAGCTATGAAAGACCAATCGAGAGAGGTAATTTATTTGTTAGTAATATAAATGTCACAGAACCTATCGGTCAACATGTGGTACCCTTTAGAGAGACCGATAATAATGAATTATTACAACCAAAGCTTTCCACATGGTTTCATCTAGATTTTATTTATACATGGGTAGCTTTGTTTATTTCATACTTGGCTAACATTTGGTCTCAAGTGAGGCATATGTGTTTTAATCTTTTTAGTTTCAGAAACATAAAGCCAAGGTTATTGTCTCTTGAGAAAGCCGATGCTAGTATAACTGTGTATTCAAAGACATCAGAAAAGAAGTGCAGAAAAGAACACATAGCTGAACTAGGTGATGTAAAATCTGAACCATTCGGTTGCTCAATTCCAAAGCCGTTCTCACAATAAGATCGGTTAGAAGATAAAAGGTGTACCTATAGTTTGAGTATGTGTGATCACATCTTTGATATATTGGTGCAAACTGATTATATTAGGATTCTTGATCACAATGCTGAGCCATCATTACAAGGACGAATGTATTGCAAGTTGCATGATTTGTTCGAGCATAGTATATAGGATTGCAACATGTTTCATCAAATAGTACAATCGGTTGTTAATAAAGGACGATTAAAATTTGTTGAAACGCAAACTGATGAACAGTCTATTTCGATTGGTCTTGATGGACAAACGACATTGCATCGGTTACCTATAGCTAATTCATGCAATGAGGAGCAGGTATACACTAAAGATGATGGGATCAAGCCTACAAGTAAAGAAATTGTGCATGAGCATGTTGAAGATATTCTTGAAGGCGAGAGTTCCAATGAAGCTACAATGAAGGCATCAAGCACTAGGGGGCAACAAGAAAACTCGAAGATTGATGCATGCAAGATTCAAAAATACAAAGGCCGCAATAAGCACAAGGGAAAACAAACCAAAGGTCACTTTCGCACAACTGCTGGAAAAATATATAAAGGAGAGTGAAAGCAAAAAGTTCTTATCGGCCAAGTAGTGCAAAAGCATCAAGATCACCCCCAAGGCAAAATTCTAAAGACAGGGTTTGGCAAAAGGAGAAATTAAATGCAACAAATTCATATCTTCCTTTTGGGCCACCAATGACAAGTTCATGGATACCTTCCTATGCTAATTTTCATTCATATCTATCATGGGAAAGGTATGATTCACGTGCACATTATCCATCTAATTCTAGATCATCTTACCCAAATTATGTAGCTCCAAGAAGATCAATTCATCAACAATCACATGTCAAAGATCGTTTCAATCAAAAAGAATCGGTTCAGAGTTCATGGGTAAAGAAAGAAGTGGTCAAGCAAGTATACCGAATCAAAAAGGATGGACGCAAGTGTGTTATTTTAGATTTGACTCTAAATAATGAGAAGCCAGCTGAATTGATGTTGGCTACTAAGGGCAAGGAAGTGAAGCGAGTAACTTTCAAAAACCCAATTTTTTAATCTAAGAAAGCAAAACTGATGGTTCCCAAGATTAATAAAGACATGCCATTGCCTAAAACAAAACCAAAGCCAAGGTGGCCACTTGGCTTATTAAGTTGGCAAGAGAAGAAGCTACATTGGCTTAGGGTCGAGGAGTTTAAGAAAAGAAACATGGCGTGGGTTCCCAAAGGAAACCCTCAAGGCAAGAAATATGTACGAGATCCTATCATAAGAAGGGCAACAAGAGTGGAGAACAAAAAGAATAAAGCCAACAAGCAATCAGGCCAAAGAATTCAGTATCACTATCAAAATCTTTGGCCAGCACATCATACATATTGTTCTACTTCACCATTAATGCCTATGCCATGGAATTCATCCCCAGGTATGATTAGTTACCCACCATGGTTTTATTTTGATCCATGGATGCATCATAATTCTATACATCATGAAAGGGTATTGCCAAATCATTATTCATTTGATTAGTTGCAATTTTGTTGCTAATCCAAAAGGCCGAATGATTAAAGTTCATAATCATATTTGTTGTTTTGTTTACTTCGGTTATGCATACTTTGGTGGATGGATTATGCATGCCCATTGGGGCAAAGATATATGGATGATATTGATCATTATCCAATCATGGCCGATGTGGTTTTCTAACATCGTCCTTAGTTCTATTGGAGACCGAGACAAGGTATGCATTCAATAGCAATTGTGCTTGTGCTTATGTGTTGATAATTTGGCTTATAAATTTTTAAAATCTATAAAAGGCCAAATTGTCTTTAATTTCATTATTGGCGTAGATGCTGAGCATGATATTGATATTGGTCTTGTCTCTCTAGTACCATGGAGATTATATTTTAACTGTTCAGTTTTAAAAGCAATAACCAATGCATTGCTATTGTTTATTTATCTCTTTATGGTGCTATTTTATGAAGTATCATGCCGCTTAGAATATCTTTCACAAAGAATCAGGCCGAATATGTAGCTTTGCTATTCGTGCTAGAACTTTTTATTTCTATATGTGCTACACATATTGAGGCTTCTAGTGATTCGTTGTGAGTAGTTCAACAATGTCCATGGTTTACAAAAGTTTCGACGAATGACTTGTTATTTATTTTGATACATGTCTAGATGTGAATTTTACCTTGGATTGATTTATCATTGCTCATATATCTAGATATGAAAACTGAAGTGCAAATGAGTTGGCTCAACAATAATCTGGCTACCATGTTATTCACGATATATTTCATATTCTACAACAGTCGATGCTTTGTTTCGCCAACATAGGTAAGGCCGGATTGGAGACTACCGCTTCGGCCACTAATGAAAGATCTAGTGCAGGTGAAGATGAACAATAGAGGAAGCCCATTGTTTATTACATGAAAATCTAAACCAAAGGGTGAAAATGACAGTTTAGTTGCTTTTCAAATGCTCATTAACAGGTAATGATCTTTACTGCCGAACAATTGGTGATATTCTTCTTGAGCAACATGAATGAAGACATCGTCGGGATCATTATGGGAGTTTTTCATGAAGGAAATTATGATATTCATCAACTTCAGGATGAGCACATATGGCTGATATAGAGTTATCGCCCTAAGACTACCGATGGCTGATGGAGTGTTGACATCGTCCTTAGATTAAGAGAGGAGCAACATATTTTCTGGCACGCAAGCTCTACTAGAAAACAGGGGGGCATGTGTTGGCACTCGTTTTGGACTCGTAACTAATCAAGGCAAATGGCGAGAGACACTTGGAAAATTCCACTTGAAGGATTATTAATCATCATCAAAGAGGCACCTTATCAAGTCAAGAAATTATCAGGCTTAATAGTTGATTATGCTAGTGTTTAGAGAAGACTCAAAGACTGATATATGGAGGCTTTAACTATGAGTCCTTTAAGATGACCTCAAATGAAAAAGTGCCAAAAACGAAAGTTGTGCATCTCGTCGAAACAAGCAACTTTGGTATTTGAATCATCTCAATCCGAGTTAGTATGCAAAATTGAGAGCTAAAATACTGATAGAGGCTGAATTAGCACGGACGGGAGAGGGGGTCGCCGGACGTCAGACCATGTCTCACCTTAGGCGAGACCAATGGACCCGGGTGACCCAAAAAACCTCCTAATTTGGTCATTCTGCTTACGACTTAATTTAAGCGGTCATAATCAACTCGGACGGAAACGTACAAAAACTGAAAGTTCTTCATTTTTTTGAGTTGAACAACTTTTCTTTTAGAGTCAACTTCGTTTGAGCAAGTATGTGGCCTCCAGATTCAAGATACGGCCGAATTGAGTTAAAACCGTTTGGTCTAAATCCGAGTTTAATACGAAAATAAGGGGAAAAGTCCATCCAGATTAGATCAGATGAAAAAGTGTCCAACACCAAAGTTGTTCATTGTTTCGCGACACACAACTTTTCTTTTTACGACATTTTGATCCGAGCTTGTTTACTATCTCAAAATTGGTCCGGAAGGTACAGACAAGTTTTTGACCGAACAGTTATGCAAATTTCGGGTTTGCATGTTCTAGTTGGACCCCAACTAGGGTTTTGGACGTGAATCTAACCCTCTTTTTTGCACGGAAAGTCCAGCCGCTCCTTATATACACGAGGGATGATGGTCGACTGAACCAACACCAATCGAACAAACACATCTACTACTTTTTCGTGTTTATCTACTTTTTATCCCTCTCCCATGTATCTTGCTTCTCGTTCTTCCGCAGATCTTCATACCGGAGGGCTGCGAATCCACGAGGATCTAGGGTTGATCAGGCCGACCTAGGGCAGCCCATAGCCGCTGCACCGTCCTGACGGGATCCCTCCCGAGCGAGCGGGGTTTCGGGTCTCAAAATCGCCCGCCGGACTGTCTTGCATACCACGCTTCCGGCGAGCCTCCCTCGGTGCATGCTGCCGCGCATCGCGCTCGGTGTCGAGGGTACACGGTGACGTGTTCGTGTGCGAACCGTCATTTATACCATAAGGTCTATAAGAAGGAAATGTTTCAAAATGGAGTTTGTTAAGGAAAAGCACAAGGTTACTTGAGTGACTTATTGCCAAGGAAAGCTTGGGGAAGTTGGTGAATGGATTCAATGATCAAGGTAGAGCATAGGAGATGGTGGGACCTATCCCAAGGCTGATTGTAAAGATGGCACTAGGCCTTAGTGCATGGGTTAGGGGTTTATCTAAGATGATTCTGATAACAGAGGAAAGGTTTATCCTTCTGATATGTTTTGATGATTTCCTCTCAGAGGATTAGAGGTTGCTTTTCTTGGGCAGTTTTGTTGTTAAATGATACCCCTCATGGTAGCTCATACTACTTCCTATTCAAGCAAGTCAAAGAGCAGATCAAGGAAATTTATCTAGCAAACATCTTAAGTCTACTACTAAGGGTACCATCAAGTTTAGATTGAGGTATAAATGGGTATTTTGAATAGGTTGTGTTTTTGAAGTAGGTAAGTGTACTTTGGTACTTCTACCAAGAGTGGAAACCAAAGGTTTTATAAGAAGTTTTCAAAAACTAGAGGTAAGATCATTTGAAAGTTCTGTATTGAAAACTTAAGGAGATGATAGCATATAGATCTCCATAGTTTTGTAAATAGAAGCTACTAAAATACTTGTTGTATCAAAGGAATCTTGGATTTTGTTTTTGAAATGCTAGAACATTTGAGAATAGGCAAAATAAGCGAAGACACTTCTTTTGCTCAATAGTTTTTTTTCAACTACGGTTGAGGTAAGGAGTATAACATACACTACACATTCAGGTGCATACGTACAAACAAGCAAAAAACAATGCATCATCAAGCAAGAAAACGTTTTTATTCCTCCTGATTTTTGCATTCTGGACAACTAACAGGGTTGTTGGAATTGGGATGTTGTAGTGTGCTAGATGCCGGCTTGCGCACTAAGCCATTTAGGAGCACGCGGCTCTCAGATGGTTGTCAGAGCAGGGCATACAAGGGTGGATAATAGCGGCGAATGCAGATGGTCGGCGAGGAGGCGAACCAGGGAAAGAGGGAGAAGACGGGGAGGTCCAGGAGGACAGTGAGATCACCACGAACATAGCAGTGTGGTCGGAGAAGCAAGGCATGGCCGGGAGCGACGGTATTCGGCGATGACGTCCGTCGGAGGAGGTGGTTGCTGGGCTCGATTCTGGCGAGATGGAGGCATCCCGACTTGCGTGCATTGGCTATAAGGACGAGGGCGACGGTGCAGAGCTCCTGGGAACATCAGTTGGCGGGTGCCGGTGATCAAGGGTTCGGGCACGCCGCGGAGAGCACGCGAGGAGGGGATAGGGGAACTTGGGCACGACTAGGGTTCCTCGTGGTGGTGGAGGGTTACTTGTCGGCTGAGGAGGACGGTGGCGGCGCGAATTCTGGTGCAGGGGCGATGGCGGCGCTGGCGACACGCAGGCGTGCTGTCATCGACGAAGACGACGAAGGAGGGAGTCGGGGCCGAAGAGGTACATGGGCCGCTGGTGGGATGGTTGGTCCACGCTGGGCCACGGGAAAGAAAGCGAGGCGGGCTACTGCGGGTCGTGTTGCGCGGCAGAGAGGAGAGAGAAGAGATGGGCCGGTCTGCTTAAGGTTTGGCCTTTTTTCCAGCAAAACCTTTTTCCATTTCTGTTTTCTGTTTTCTATTTTGCAAATCCATTTTGAATAGTTTTAAGATACTAGAGGCCTTTGTAAAAGTTATTTGAAATTCTCAGGGGCCCTCTATACTATTTGGGCTCCACATATTTTGTACTTTTCAAAATTCAAAAGCCATTTGAATGGATTTTCAAAAGAGGAGGTAGATTAGGGTTTTAGGGTTTTTGCTTTATTTCTTTTTGCATGCATTTTGTCTTAGCAAAATAATGATGCTTATGAATGCATAAACAATCCTAATAAATATTCAACTAAAACTGGGGTGTTACAGCGGTTCCTCGATATCGTTGGCCATGAGTCCTGCAAAAACTAGCAAAGAACATACTTCTACGGTCAAGATATACCTCTAGATAGCCACCAAGATTCGTACCCTGACTTTGTTGATGCAACCACCATCGAGGCCCCCACCTGGAGATCCCAATCTCCCCTCCCATCTGATGATGAAGCCCCTCACACTATAAGGCAGATAGAATGGCTAGTAGATGGAGGGCTAACCGGCATGGACCTAGCCATGTGCTGGTTCATAAGGCGGATCCAACCTCTATAGCACCATGCCGAGATGATGCATAAATATTCCAAGGAGAGGAAGATCCCACGCGGATTTCTATGGAAAACTTCTCCAAGGAATCCATCAAGATCCGACTTAAGGACATCGTCAAGATGAAGGATAAGAAGCATTGCTTGAAAATCATCTTCGACATGTTCGAATGCGGCAAATGCCTAGAGGTAACTATGTTTCCTTTATTGGTTTTATAGATAATCTAAGGTTTCTGACTTGGGTGTATCAACCATCTGACATACTTTTGGCTCATCACCTGACAACCTTGGTAGAGGAAGAAATGGCATCCCAGGTCTATGATCCAAGGTTGAAGGATGTGCAAGTCGTATCCGACGATCATACATCCAAGGATCATCTAGATCCAGCAACGTGGAAGCAGAAGAGCTCCACCTCTGATGCTGTTGCCGAGGGCAAGAAGAAGAAATTAGAGAGTGGAGTCTCCAAGAAATCCAGTGCCGCCGTAGTAGTGGAGAATAAGAAATCCATAAGCATCCCATTAATCAAGGCACCTGCTGCGGTGTAAGTACATTCATTCTTCGAATTTTACTTTGCACCTACTCATTCATGTACTTATACTTTGTATATTTCAGGAAGATATCCGGTGTTAGTTTGAAATGGACCTCCAAATAAGTTGGAGGTTCTAAGAATATCTGCAAGATGTGTATCAAGTCCTCACCCTCCATTCCTCCCCGACTCCCGCCATCAAGCCTACAACAGGCTCTGCCGGAAGCTTGTCCCTCGTCGTACTTGAGACCTTCGTCATGGAGATAGAAATCAACCCAACAACAGATGTTTCAGTTTCTGCTGGTATGGATCTTGCTCCTAGCGGCCAGGTGATGCAGGAGAGTACCTCTTCAAAAGTGGATGAAGCTCCAGATAAGGATGCCACCAAAGAAGGGAAGCTTCTGGCGGATAAAGCAGAAGCAGCAGCAGTAGCAACAACAACATCAATAACCAAGACGGGAACCTCTATGCCATCAACTGCTATGATAATGTAGGAGATGGCTAGGGCTTTATCCATGCCTCTGGCTACTTCATTTGCCATTCCTCTAACTCCTCCGATGCTAAGCCTAGATGATCTTATTCAACAAGTGAATGCTATTTACAATGCTAGGACCTTCCACAGTGCATATGCCAATTTGGCAAATAATCTCAAGATTATTTCTATCATAAGTCTTCGATTTTTCACATTTATTTTTATATATATCCCACTATAGGCCCCGGGATCTTAGATGGAAAACCATTAGTTATAGTCCTAAGAGCTTGATGACCCACAAGTATAGGGGGTGTATCGCAATATTTTCGATAAGTAAGAGTGTCGAACCCAACAAGGAGCAGAAGGTGCTGGCTAGTGGTATGGATCAAGAATTCTCTGCAAATACTTCACAAACGGATTTTAGGGTTTTTTGATAAAGTAAGTAAAAAAAGTACGAGTAAATAAAAGAAAGTAGGAATAAATGCAGAAAGTGGCCCAATCCTTTATGCAGCAAAGGACAAGCCGGTTGTATTACTTAAGATGACCAAACGTTCTCGAGGACACATGGGAAGACTGTCAAGTGCTTTCGCTTCATATAGTTGATTAATCTTCTTTAGCTTGCTAAGTGTTGTGTGGGTGAACCTGTGCTAATGTACCGACCTTCCTAGGACTAATACATACTTGTGATTATACCCCTTGCAAACATCCGTAAGTACAATAAAGTAATTAAGGTAGAAACCTAACCACAACTTTAAACTCTAAGACCCTTACGTCCCTTGTGCAATGGTTTCCTAACGGGGGTTCAGGTTTTTGTCACTCCGGCAACCCCTATGATTAGTAGCCAAATACACAATGCATTCCCCTAGGCCCATATAGGTGAAGTGTCATGTAGTCGACGTTCACATGACACCACTAGAAGAAGTACACTACAACTTAAATATCAAACTATTGAATCTTTCTCAACACAAATCCACTACTAACAACATGACTTCTCCTATGTCCTCAAGAACAAAACAAACTACTCACAAGACATCATATGGATCGTGATCAGAGATGGAATAATGATGTATAAAAATCTAAACATAAATATTAATTCAATGGTTCACTCAATAGCATCAACTTCAAAGAGTAATCAACACCGCGAAAGTTTCCCCTATGAACTATGCAAGATTCAACACAATTGTTACAACAATATGGAGATGGTGATGAGGGCGCTGATGATGATGACGGTGGTGGTGATGATGATCATGATGATCCCGATGAAGTCCAGCTTGATGGTGTTGTTGATGGCGACTATCTCCCCTCTCCGGGAAGGAATTCCCCCGGCAGAAATCTGTCTGCCGGAGAGATCTTTCTCTCTTGGTGTTTTCCGCCCCGCAGAGGCGGCGGAATCTTTCTGTGGTCGCTCCCCGAGTCTTAGGGTTTTGGGAGGATAATATACGCCAGAGGGGAGTGCCAGGTGTGGACCAGGGCAGCCACACCACCTGGTTGCGCGGCCCATCTCCAGCCTCCTTCGGGCTTCCTTCGTCTTCTGGAAAAATAGGATTTTCTATATATTTTCCTGGATTTTCTGATCTTCGCGAATTTTGCCTCCAAACAACACCTTTTCCATCAGAATTCTAACAGTAGCGGTCCATGCTCCAAAAGTCATCAACCATGCAAAAACAGATGAAATAACATAAGTATCACCTCTCAATATGAAATATATCAATGAATAACAGTGAATTATGACATAGAATAGTGATGCAAAATGGACGTATCAACTGCCCCCAATCTTAGACTTCGCTTGTCCCCAAGCGAAACTGAGCTCAATAAACATGACCTCAGGTTTATGGAGTGAAGAGTCGATAAAAGAATACGGACAAGAAGCATCACATTCATCAAATACATAGATCATAATAGAAGACAACTCACTATTATATAACTTACTTGCGATAGGTAAAGGAAACACAATAAATATACATAAAGTGAATCATAATTGGTAATGGCAAACTTAGCTCTTGGTCGAAGAATAGTTGATAATTTGCTGGAGTTCACAAATAAATGGTTTTCAATGATAGCTTTCAAAGTAGTAAACATCAAGATAAGAGCAATGTGCAAAACAAGGAACATAAGAAACATGATTGAATAAATCATCATATGAATGAATGAAACCCAACAACTCAAAATACTTGCTAAGATAGAAGGGAGTAGGTTTACCGACTCAACTAAAAGGTAAAATAAAGGCCCTTCATAGAGGGAAGCAGGGATTGCAAGTCTCATAAAGAGCTCCCAAAAATTATGATACTTACTAGCTTTTAGCTCTCATTGCCCCTATCATAGGCATCTTTAGGTGATTAAGGTTAAAGTGATCAAATATGAGGATATGCATTGACAAGTTGTAAATTGAGAATCTCATGTCCCTTGAATACGAGGGCCGCTCCTCATGCTACTCAAGTTTAGTCACCGGTAAGTTCTTGTCATCGTAAGCATATGTGTATCATAGAGAACCACCAATGGGGCACCCCTTGCCCGATGATACGGAAGAATCCCCATATCAAAATGACAAGGCAAGCAGACAACAAGCATCTCAACAATCTTCTTATTTACCATGGGAATATGGTGCTTTTTTTTCTCTCTTTCCTATTTTCATAATCTTTTTTTTCTCTTTTTTCTCAATATCGGACTCTTTTTTTTATAAGAAGAATGCTTCATAGATGCTCGTTATGGTTATGCTGCAGGTTTCCACCATGTCAGCATGGATTAGACCAGCGGTCCAGGCGTTTTTCTAATACACATGCATAACTCCATGGACCTACAAGCTCCCCTTTCGTTTCACACCGACGACATCCATAGACAAAAGAACATGGTATCAACTAGGTACAAAGTACCAGTGCAATGTTGAAAGCATTCCCCATGACAACATGGTTCTGCTAATTCACAACTTACAAAGCACAAGCATATACGCAACATAGGTGAGCACAATGGTTCAAGTTTATTAAGTGCAAGAAAGTAAAGTGTGCCATCAAGTTCGTGAGAGCTTTAATCACTACTTTTCACATAACAAGTTTAATTTGGGAGGTAGATAAAACAAGAATTTACTTGGAATAGCAATAATGCTAATAGGTAGGTATGGTGGACACAAATGGCAAAGGTTTTGGTTTAAGGGATGGATGCACGAGAAGAATTCCCTCTCGGTACAAGTTTTTTGCTAGCAAGGCTGGGTAGCAAGTACAACTGTTGAAGAAAACAAACAGACATACAAGTGATAAAGACAAACATGCAATCTTCCTTGGAAGCACAAAAGATCTTAACTAGAGAATACTAAATTTATGAGCAAATCAAGAAAGAAAGATGATGAAATTATATTTCTTTAAATACTTTTATCTTTTCATTCAACTCTTAAAATAGTGTTGCTACTGACCGAGCCAGGTTTGCCAAAACCAACTAAATTAACTCAATGATCCCAAAGTGATACCAATACTAACAACAAGATCAATCATATAACCACGAATTGAAAACTAATATAAGCTATGAGAAAGAGTCAATGATAGAACTTCTCGTTAATAATCCATAACGGCAACTCACACCAAGGGATACATATCTAACGAGAGGGGGGACACTTCCAAAATGCAAACCATACTACATGATAACTTCCCTATTCATGATATAACTCTACTAATAAGGTAAAAAGATAGAAGATAGTGATGTGATACCGCGGCACTCCCCCAAGCTTGGAACAAGCCAATGGGATGCCAAACCTGATGATGAATTACTCCTTCGGTGGTGGTGGCATCCTCTCATCTTCGTCCGACTTCCAGGCTAAGGGCTTCCCATCAACAAAGGACATCGTGGTTTCTAGCATCCTGAAACTTGCAGCAGCACTTATGCATTTAAACCTAACCTCATACTCACAGTTTTGATTTTGAACGTCATAGAACTATGCTTGCAGTTCGTTGGTTCTTTGGCGGAGTGAGAGGATTTCATCCTTGAGTTCAGTAGTCTCCTTTTGGTGCTCGGCGATGAGTTCGAAACAAATCTTATGGATGATATCCACTTCGCGCTCCGCCATCTTCTTGTACCTAAAGACTTCTTGCTCCAGCGCTTCCATCCTGTCCTCCAGACTTCCTTCACCTTTAGGGCATAGAACCTCTTTAATCCGGAGTTCCCCATCTTCAAGCAACAACTCCTTGGGATGAATCTTCAACTCCCTCATGTATGGGTTGATGATATCCTCTAAAGAATCTTCCTTAGCTGATCCAGAGGAAGACATTGTAGCTCCAAATCTGGGACACTAACTGTCAGAAACAGATTGAAACGAAAACCCGACAAAAACACGATATACGAACCTCGGGGGATCTGGGGGGGTATATATTACGAAGTTCCATAACAAAAGGAAGGTACTGGGAGAAAACTGGTCGGAGACAGAGTCTAGGGTGGCTACACCACCTGGTGGTGTGGCTAGGGGTGGGCACGCGCCACGGGGTGGTGTGAGCTACCCTGGCTCTGTTTTCGTCCCTCTTTCGCTTCATAGCTTTCCTTATTGACTGAAAACTGCAAAAATATAGTTGGATAGTATTTTCGTGGAACTTTTCTTACCAGAACTGTTACCTATTTGAAAACGGGCTCTACAGGTCTCTGAATTTGGTATCTAGTAGATTCTTCCGGAGTCACCACTTGAATATCATTGATATCTCCATCTTCATACACTTATTACTTGAGTCATAAAACCCTTCTCTTCCTTATTACACCATTATCTCCACTTCCTGGAAATTTCTTTCACACAAAACTCCACACAGTTCTCATTAGCAACATTAGTATATATGAAGTGATAAAACCTTTTGAGTCCAACTTCAACTGAAAACCATCAAAACATAAGCGACTGTAGCAACTCCTGCCAAAAACCCAAAAAGAATTCAAAAAGGAAATCGAATAAAGAAGCAAATGCAAGATTGACAAAATCTGTCAAAACAGACCAGCAGGTAAAGATCAATTTTTTCGAAAATCTTCTGTTGCTCAAATCAAAAAGTGCAAAACTAACGAAAGTTAAATAACCACCTGGGGCAGAAGCACAAAAAATTATAGCTTATCCGACAGACAGAGATCTCTCACGAATTTTTACGGTGAAGCACAAAAATCTGTTTCGGGACAGCAACTTCCCCAAATATTACTTCTCTCTTATTAGAGATTGATCTTGACACAAAAACCAAACAAAATGGATAAGGAGAGGTTATTACCGAAGTAATAACTTCCAAGACTCAAAGAAAAACAAAAAAAACTGAAAACACAAATAAATTGGGTTGTCTCCCAAAAAGCTCTTTCTTTATAGCCATTAAGATGGGCATGATAATTTCAAAGGTGCTCACCCAGGAATATGAATTGAAGTGAAAGAGAGCATTAAGAAGCAAAAATACACACATTTAAGTCTAACCCACTTCCTATGCAAGGGAATTTTGTAAACAAACAAGTTGTTGAAACCAGAGGCTACTAGCATAGGAAGGCAAAAGAAGTGTAACATAAAAACTTTCATCATAAAACGAGGAAACTTGATATTATTGAGATGCATAAGAACACTTTCCCCTCTCTCATAGTAACTTTCAGTATCATGCATAAACTTAACAATATAACTATCACAAGGACCACCGTAACAATGATCACTTATTCTAACAGAAAACACAGGAATACTAGCTCTCATAACACTACTATGTGAAACAACATTAGAGGTATCCTTACAAAGGATAGTGTGTCCCTCTTCTTCATATTTAGTAACAAAGTCTTTCACATTTTCTATTATAGGTTCATCAACCATTTGTTTATCAGGTTCAACAGCTTTGATTATACTTTCATTAACCATACTAGCTATCATAGAATGTTCCTTAATCTTAATTGGAAAAGACATTTTCTCAATGTAAGGTTTAGGTAAAACATGATTAGCAGTATAAACTTCAGTATTTCTTGTAGGAACACTCTTAGCAACATCTTTATAAGGTTCATGATACTTATTCCACTTCTTTTTAGGCACTTCAATGTGGGAAGCAAAAGCCTTAAAATAAGAAGCAATAGCTTGAGAGTCTAGACCATAAGCATTTTTAATATTTTGAAAGTCATCAGTTTCCATAAAAGATTCAATGCATTCATAATCATAATTTATACCTGACTTTCTACCTTTGTCATTCTCCCATGCTTCAGCATTGTCTTGAATACGGTCCAGAAGATCCCATTTAGCTTCTTCTTCCATGCGAGTGAATGATCCAGCACAAGAAGCATCCAATAAATCCTTGTCATGAAGAGAAAGCCTTGCATAAAAGTTATTGATAATAATATTGTTGGGGAGCTCATGAATGGGACATTTCAGCATTAGTAACTTCAATCTCCCCCAAGCTTGAGCTATACTCTCTCCATCAAGAGGCCAAAAGTTGTATATTTGATTCCGATCTTTATGAATCTCACTAGGAGGATAAAACTTTGAATAAAAGAGAGGTACTATTTCCTCCCATTCCAGAGCTTGACCATTCTTCAACAGCTTATACCATTCCTCATCTCTTTCTTTCAATGATAATGAGAATAACTTCTTCTTAACTTGATCTGTAGTAATACCTGCACACTTGAACAACCCGCATAATTCGTGTATAAAGAGTAAACGATCACCGGGATGGACAGTTCCATCCCCAACATAGTAGTTATCCATAACACGATCAATAATTCTTGTAGGTATTTTGAAAGCATCATTCTTAGCAGGTGGTGGTTTATCTACTACCTTAGCAGCGGTAGTAGCATTACCAAATAAGAAACTCAGCGAATTATCCATAACGAAAATAAAGCAACTAGCAGAAGTAAACAATACTCATAGTAGAAGTTTCCTTTACCAGTTCTACTCTCCAATAGCGCTTCACTCCCCGGCAACAGCGTCAGAAAATAGTCTTGATGACCCACAAGTATAGGGGGTGTATCGCAGTATTTTCGATAAGTAAGAGTGTCGAACCCAACAAGGAGAAGAAGGTGATGGCTAGTGGTATGGATCAGGAATTCTCTGCAAATACTTAGCAAACAAATTTTTAGGTTTTTTTGATAAAGCAAGTAAACAAAGTACGAGTAAATAAAAGACAGTAGAAATAAATGCAGCAAGTGGCCCAATCCTTTATGCAGCAAAGGACAAGCCGGTTGTATTACTTAAGATGACCAAACGTTCTCGAGGACACATGGGAAGACTGTCAAGTGCTTTCGCTTCATATAGTTGATTAATCTTATTTAGCTTGCTAAGTGTTGTGTGGGTCAACCTGTGCTAATGTACCGACCTTCCTATGACTAATACATACTTGTGATTATACCCCTTGCAAACATCTGTAAGTACAAGAAAGTAATTAAGGTAGAAACCTAACCGCAACTTTAAAGTCTAAGACCCTTACGTTCCTTGTGCAATGGTTTCCTAACGGGGGTTTAGGTTTCTGTCACTACGGCAACCCCTACGATTAGTAGCCAAATACATAATGCATTCCCCTAGGCCCATATAGGTGAAGTGTCATGTAGTCGACGTTCACATGACACAACTAGAAGAAGTACACCACAACTTAAATATCAAACCATTGAATCTTTCTCAACAAAAGTCCACTACTAACAACATGACTTCTCCCATGTCCTCAAGAACAAAACAAACTACTCACAAGACATCATATGGATCATGATCAGAGATGGAATAATGATGTATAACAATCTGACCATAAATAATAATTCAATGGTTCACTCAATAGCATCAACTATAAAGAGTAATCAACATCGGGAAAGTCTCCATTATGAACTATGCAAGATTCAACACAATTGTTACAGCAATATGGAGATGGTGATGAGGGTGGTGGTGATGATGATGATGATCCCGATGAAGTCTAGCGTGATGGTGGTGTTGATGGCGACGATCTCCCCTCTCTGGGAAGGAATTCCCCCGGCAGAAATCTGTCTGCCGGAGAGATCTTTCTCTCTTGGTGTTTTCCGCCCCGTAGAGGCGGCGAAATCTTTCTGTGGTCGCTCCCCGAGTCTTAGGGTTTCAGGAGGATAATATACACCAGAGGGGAGTGCCAGGGGTGGACCAGGACGGCCACACCACCTGGTGGCGTGGCCCGGGGTGGCCCGCGCCAGGGGGTGGTGTGGCCCCCCTGTGGCCCATCTCCAGCCCCCCTTCTGGCTTCATCTTCTGGAAAAATAGGATTTTCCGTATATTTTCCCGGATTTTCTGATCTTCGCGAATTTTGCCTCCAAACAACACCTTTTCCATCAGAATCCGACCGCAGCGTCCATGCTCCAAAAGTCATCAACCATGCAAAAACAGATGAAATAACATAAGTATCACCTCTCAATACGAAATATATCAATGAATAACAGTGAATTATGACATAGAATAGTGATGCAAAATGGACGTATCAGAGCTCCAAAGAAGAACTAAGTGTAGGACTTATTAGTGTAGCCCCCAATTTTCTAGGTAGAATGAATAATTCTGGCTAGATACTCTAAGATAGAATACACATCAATTAATTTGATATTGTAGCCCCCGAGTCTTTAATTGAGACTGTTAAGTTCCGACTAGATGCTCTAGAGAAACTAAGTATTCTTCTCGGAGTATGCCAAGCTACGGAATGAGAATACCCAGAGGAAGGCTGCCACTGCGAAGTATGCCAAGCTACAAAAAGGGGTGGATCTTGAAAAGGGTAAAACAGCCTTTTTCAAGGAACAGATCAAAAATAGCCAGCATCTATTTTTCTCCATTAGTTCCCTAATGCTTCATTTATAGTCATTTTATCTGAATTCCCATATGATGTATATGTTCTGACTTGTAGATGCCATTGTTAAGGCCAAAAGCACCATTGAGCAATCCAAGCACATCCAAGAGCTGGACGATGAGAATAAGATCCTGAAGAAAGACCTAGTTGCTACCATCAAGGGGCATGAAGAGTCAATGAAGGTTATGCAAGAATCTGCTGACGCCGAGCTGCATCGCCTAAAGAAGGAGATTGAACACCTCAAGGAGCAAAACCAAGCTGCCACAACGCATAATTCTCGGCCTTGAGGCATACAAGAAACTTCAAAAGGAGCATGACATCTTGCCGGAAACCTGTCATCAGCAGAAACCAGCATCTTCGGTAACTTTTGGCCATCTTTCTCATATCTGTAAGTCGGATAAATATACATTGCTGTTGTACTCATGACCCATTGTCTCTTATGAAAAAATAGCTCCCATTGGTTTAACCCACATGGGAGAAGGTGCTCTGGATTGAAAGGAGTGCATGATTATTGTCGGCAACTTCATTAATACTACCATTGCTCAAGCCAAGGAAATAGCACAGCCCCTAGACATCACCATCAAAGTGGCAGATTCTGTCACCAAGTACTCGGAAATCCTCCGCTGAGCCCCCGAGAAAATAAGGAGCTAGAAAGCATCCTCTAGCTAGTCCGACACAAGGATGGCATTGTCCTTGGTGAAGGCACACTATGATGAAATATACATAGACCTGATATCCTCTGGTATGCCGAAGTTTGACGAGGAAGGACGTGAAATTGATAGCACTAACATTTGGAACTACCTCACCGACTATGATACCAAAATTTCCAAGCTCGTCGAGGCAGACATCTTCGTGCTAGCCGAAGAGATGCATGATCAGCCAGCAGCTTTAGAGTCTAGCCCCGAATCCTCGGAGTTTGACGATCTCTCCAGGCCAACCTCTCATGTTGCTGATGATGCAACATTGAAGTCCCCTGCAATAGAGCCATAAACACTTATTGTATTAAATGCATCTCCACAAATTTTGTATATATGCGGAAAACTTGTAGAAGTAAGGCAGAAAACTTGGCTGCAAGCCTCCTGCTACTTATCTATATCTAGCATGTATATATTTTTTAAGCAAGTGCTGGCTTATCCATTTTTCTGGTTCTTATGCTTGACCTTTCGTGAGACGGAAAATTTGCAGCATAGAACCATGTTCTTAGGTGATGATGCTTAATATCATTGTCAAGAACCTAAGAACAAAATCACCGGCTTTGAGTGCTGAAAAGTCACTACTCTAGAATCCACATAAAAAACAACAAAAAACGCGTAGACCAGAAAACTTATGCTAACACCCGTAGGTGGAATTTTCACAAGTGCAAATGCATACTTGCACATAAATGGTTTATATGATCCAAAAGTGAACACTAAAGGAGGTAAAATACTCAGCAAATATGAGTGAACCAAATTCTTTATTTCATTGATCATATAAGGTACTTATTACATAATCTAAAATATGCTAAGTGTAAAAACGACGTAGCTGTGCTATGTTCCATGCCCGATCAGTCTCCGGATAATCATCATAGGGGTCATGTCGCTTGCACTTATGTTCTGTTGGTCTATCTTTCAACTCACAAATATCGACAAGGTAATATGAACCATTGAGTAGCACTTTTCTTATGATGAACGGTCCTTCCCAAGGCGAGGATAGTTTGTGCGACTTTTTCTGCTTGAGGAAAATCACTAGATCTGTCTCTTTAAACAAGAGATGCCTGATGCGGCAACTATGGTAGGTTCGTAGCTTTTGCTGGTAGATGGCGGATCTCTAGCATGCCAAGACGTGTTCTTCCTCGAGTAGGTCCACAGATAGGCATCTAGATTCTTTAGCATCATCTTCGTCATATGCAGGGACTCTCGATGCATCATGGAGGATGTCGGATGGTAGGATGACTTCTGCTCCATAAACCATGAAGAATGGGGTCAAGCCGGTAGATCTATTGGGTGTTGTTCGAAAAATCCAAAAGATAGATGGTAATTCCTCCGCCCAGGCTCCAGCTTCTCTATGTAGCGGTGCCTCTAAGCGTGGCTTGATTCCTTGCAGAATTAATCCATTGGCTCGCTCCACTTCCCATTTTACTATGGGTGTGCCACAGATGATAGGTCAAGGAGGATCACCTTTTCATGACAATACTTCTCAACTTATCCGAGTGACAAGTTACTGCCGTTGTCGGTGATGATGCTATGTGGGAGACCAAATCTCACCACTAGATCCCGGAAAAATTTCAGGGTTGGTGCCCCATCGAGCTTTCTAATGGGTTTAGCTTCAATCCATTTAGTGAATTTGTCAACTTCAACTAACAGATGCGTAAATCCACAAGGTGTTGTTGGCAAAGGACCAACCATGTCAAGCCTCAGACCACAAATAGACAAAGTGATTGGGATTGTTCGCAATTCTTCAGCTGGCACATGTGGTTGCCTTGTGTAAAACTAACATCCAATACAAGTCTGCACTAGCTTGTCGGTGTCTGCCTTGGCGTTCGGCTAGTAGAATCCTTGCCGGAAGGCTTTGGAGACCAACGACCAGGGAGCAGCGTGATGCCGTTAATCTCCGAGATGTATCTCTCTAAGGATATCCATACCTTGCTGCTTGGAGATGCACCATAGGAATAATCCTATGGTACATCTTTTATATAGCTGGCCGTCTATTATGACATAGCCTTTTGCTCTGCCAGCTTTCGACTTCGTCAACGAGCAATGTTTCGTCTCGAAGGTAGTCCATGAACGATTTTGTCCAAGACGGATAGGTCAGTGTTACTACATTGACAAATGAATCCACTCTATCCGGGTTGTCAGGGTCTACTCCTTTCATGGATGGAGTCGGTAAGTCTTCTAGGAAAACACTAGGCGGAATTGGTCGACGGGCAGATCCAAGCTTCGATAGTGGATCTGCCGCCTCATTCTCCTCCCTTTTGATGTACTTGATTTTGTAGCCATCGAAGCACTTGGCTATCTCATCCACTTTGTATCAATATGCCACCATCATAGGGTTCCACGCATTCCAGGTGCCAACCACCTGCTGGGCAACCAAGTAGGAATCTTCACAATAAACTATACGCTTGATGCCATTATCCTTAGCAACACGAAGTCCATGAATCCGAGCTTCATATTCTACCATGTTGTTGGTAGTGTTGAAGTGGATCTACAGGACATACTGCAACTTAACCCTTGTTGGTGATTGTAGTAATACACTATCCCCCGATCCATTTAGTATCTTGGATCCGTAAAAGTGCATGACCCGGAACTCTAGCTCTAGCACAAGAGTGTCTTCTGGCAGTACTATCCAGTCTATGATAAAATCCGCCAATGCTTGAGATTTGATAGCATTGCGCCTCATGTAGGTGATTTCAAAGGCAGAAATCTTGATGCCCCACTTCCCCACCCTTCATGTAGCATTGTTATTGTTGATAATGTCGTACAGTGGAGCTTTGCTCACCACTATGATGGGGTGCTCCTGGAAGTAGTGCCTTAGCATGCATGAGCAAGGAAAACTCCATAAGCTAGCTTCTGGTAGTGCGGGTAATGCTGCTTCGATTTCGTCAAGACCTCTCTTACATAGTAAACTGGTCACTGAACTTCGCGCTCCACCACGACGATGATGTTGATAACCCGACTGGTTGCTGCCATGTATATTAATATTGGCTCCATTGACTCCGGTGCTATAAGTATTGGTGCGGAGGAGAGTATTCTCTTCAACTCCTGAAGTGCCACATCTACCTCGTCCGTCCATATGATTTTGTTTGTCTTCTTGAGTAACTTGTAGAGAGACATTGCCTTCTCTCCAAGTCAGATGATGAACCGGCTTACTGATGTGACACAGCCTATGAGCCACCGTATGTCCTTCAAGCATGTGGGTCTTTTGATGTCGAGGATGGGCTTGATCTTCTCCGGGTTGACCTCAATTCCGTGATGCGGAATGATGAAGCCCAAGAGTTTGCCGGATGGGACCCTGAAGAAACACTTCTTGTGGTTAAGCATCATGTTGTATTTTCGGAGGTTGTCGTAGGTTTCCTGCAAGTCAGCGATAAGATCATTTGATTTCTTTGACATCACTGCAATGTCATCCACATAAGCGTGTATGTTGCGATCTATTTGGTCATGTAGGAAACATTGCATCATACGCTGGTACGGAGCACCATCGTTTTTTTCAACCCAAAGCGCATTGTGACATAGCAGTATGTACCATTAGGTGTGATGAACAAAGTGGCCAATTGGTCCGAATTTTCCATCTTGATTTGGTGGTATCCTGAGAATGCATCGAGAAAACACAGAAGTTCTGAGCCAGCCGTCGAGTCAACGACTTGGTCAATGCGAGGCAAAGAAAATGTGATGAAACCAAGGTACGGCACAATGGAACATGGTGTTGCTCTACCTTAGCTAGGTCTCCATTAAGTTCATCTTATGAAGTGTATCAAGGTACATAATTTTGATTCTACTTCCACTGTCCACAAGGCACTTGGTGAACTCATTGCCATCAATCAGGGGGTTGATGACCATGGCATACTAGTTCTCTATTGGGATGATCTCTAGGTGATCTTCTCTGTCCCATGTAACTGGAATTTCCAGCCACCTGACGTACTAGGGAACTGCTGGGAGGGTGGCCATCAGTATCCTCAGAGAGGTTTTCTGGGCCCGGACGGTGGGAGTGCCAAGGAAAGTGTAGTAGAACGAAGCCTTCTTTTTTAAGGGATTCTTTCCCTTTCAATCGCCCTTGTCAGCAGGCTTGGGGTCCGCATCTTCATCCATATCATCTGAATCCTTTGACTATTCCTTCTTCTTCTTCCCTTTTCCCTTTCCGCGGGTTTGTTCTTCCGACTCCGGTTGTAGCCAGACTTAGGGTCTTCCTTGAGGTTGTTGACAAACTTGCATAGGCGGTTGGTATGAGTGGCTTTACTGTTTGTGTCAAGGTTGACAAAATACAACATATCACGGTACTCCTCATATGTCTGGGGGACACGGGGTGCTGCGGGTGTAGAGTCAATCCGCTGCTGCCTATGTGCGGTGACCCAGCATACCACTCCATGATGTAGTACACTATAGTCGTTGACATAACACCAATGAAAAACCATTCACTAGTATTACATCCCTCAGAGTGGTACAACAGAAACACAGCAGGTCCAAGACATGACTATAGATTACAACTTGACTCTTTACAAAAGATATAGAGAATACTCTGAGTTAAAGAGAGAGAAAGAAACTTCTTACAAAGAAGAACCAGAAATAATAACTCAGAACTATCTGGCTAACAAGACTAGCCTCTAAACTATCTGGCTTGCAAATGCTGCTATTGCTACAGAAGTAGGTTTTATGGCTAGATTATCTAATCCTATCTAATCAGAGACTTCGTTTTCACTTTAGCTGATGTATATGTTGACTCCATTGACTTCATTGAAGAACTTGAACTTTTGGTGATGAGTTATTGAGGCTGAGTTGGTGTTGACGTCATCTCCAATGGCTTAGAACCTAGCAAGGTTAAGAATGTACGGTTGAGTACGAGCGTACTCAGCAAGTTCACTAAAAAGGAGTGTATGATGCACTATCTCTACAGCCACATACCAAAGGTCGTAGGCAATGCAGGTTCTCGTAAACATTTCTTCAAAGGTTGCTTTTATTTTGAAAACTATGTCCGACACCCTTCACAGGTTGATCAGAACCTTCATGGGGTTCATTTCCTACCGCGTTCGTAGCTCCTTCCTGGAATAGGAAGTAACATGTCACAGTTCTTACACTCTGCAGAGGTGCATTGCTTTACCCATGAGAGACCTTAGCTTTGTTGCACGTCCGAGTTATAGGCTCGTTCACACTTCCTTGGTATGAGGCCCAAACTAAGATCCAAGCCAATCACTGCCCTTCTCGATGACCCCGCATGAAGACACGATCCCCCAAGAGCTCTACCACGAGTATAGTCCGGGTAGCCCCTCGAGGACTTTGTAAGCCGCTCTGCCTAGTAGCCACCATCAGCTATGGTGAACCTCCACCAGGACAGCTAAGTACAGATAATCTAGACACCTAGATCATGGGGCACTGAGGGGTCCCACCCATGTGCTAGATTCTCCACGAGAAATCTGCAGCTTCACGATAAGGTCATCTGTCCATGCGAAGGAAGAAGATTCAGCTGACTTCTCCGTCCCATTCCAAATCTCATGGTTAACGCGTAATATACGGTGCTAGAATCACTTGGACATTGGTTGTTAAGTCCTAGATATTATGTTCATTTACCAATGGAACTGTATCAGTAGATTATTACCTCTTGGTAAATAATCCATAATCATATTATTAAGAAAATAGTGTTTTCTCACCTTTTTGAAATGCAGGTGATGACAACATTTGATTTACAAGCATTTGATAGAAAATAATCAAAGGACATGAGCATGTTGTGAACTTGCCTTTTGTGATTGCAAGATTATGCACTCATGGTCTTTGAGATACTAGAAGATCCAAATTCTGTAAACAACATCATTGGTCCGGTAGGGACGAGTGTTTAAAGAAGCAAGATGCAAGTATGCATATGTAATGTAATGTAGTTTGATAAATGCGAATCCTCGGGATAAGAATCTATGATCTAGGGTTTATGGGCTTGTGGTGATATCTTTAGAATGTGTTCCACTTTTCTATCAACTTCACACTTATGCTTCTTATTAAGTCTTGTGAGGGTGTGTGAAACATTATGTAAATACAGTAAGTAGCATACAATATTAAGGCACTCAAATGGGCATGATAAGTAAAATATTTCTTAAGCAAGATTATCAATCAATTAGAGCCTTTATAGAAATGATGAAGGCTTAATTTTAGTGTTTTTTTAAATAATAACTTTTGAGAAAAAGGTTAACTTTCAAAGTGAAAGCATTTCAATCTTGTAGTTATACTTTTAGGGTTTATTATTAAATAAAAGTATCTAAAAAGGAAATAGTTGGCACCATTGAATAGCTATTAAACTAGCAAGTGGAGACTTATATATTTTAGATATGGCATCACCCTATAGGTGGGTTACTTCTAAAATATTCATAAAGCTAGAATACAAGTAGCATTGCTTTTATGGAATTGGTGTTTTCTTAAGGTTATGCTTCATTAGTACAAAATATACATTACTTTAATTACTTAAGAACTTGATTTAAATTTAAGTAGTTTTCTAGACTAGTAGAGGAATTAGTAAATATGAGCTTGATGATTTTATAAGTGATTAGAAGCCTTGTGAAGAACAATACACTATTTTAGTTGATTTCATAATTAGTAATTTTTTTTAGGAAAATTAAGATACACTCAATTTGAGATGTTAGTTTTAGTAAATACATCTTAAGATGGTTAGATCTATTTTGACTTCACTTAAACATCAATTGAACTTGTTTTTACAGTTTTAGACTTTAAACAAATAATGCAAAAGGCAAAGTAAATATTTTTGTATTTTTAATCCATTAAGATATTATAAAATAGTTTTAATTAAGACTTATTAAACTTTTATCATTATTTGACTTCAAAAATGAGATTGGATAGTTATAATGTGTAGATTTTATTTTTGTGATCATTTTGATATATTATAAATATTTTTATGATTTTAAATTAATAAGATATGATTTTTATACGTTTTATCACTTTATAAATACTAAATAAATAATAATATTTAGTTAAGTGACATAAAAATATATGAAACAAGTTTATAAATGTAGAGTTTGTTTTTCTAAGAATTGTGGTATCTTATACTTATTTTTAAGAATTTTCAATAATAAAATATACATTTTAAAAGATTAACGCTTAATAGGTTATTTACTAATAATAATTATTATCTTATTTAAGTTGGAAAATAAAATGTGGTAATAGGTTTATAATATAGAGTTTATTTTTCTAAACATTTTAATATATAATATATATTTTTCTGAGGTATAAAACAAAAGATATTGATTTAACAAGATTTAATAATTTTGTAGAATTATTAAAATCAAATAGCTAAATGGCTTATTGCGTCATTGCTGACGTCAGTCCTTCACCTAATTATTTTTACACCACACTCAACTATAGCCTTTGGTCACCAACAGGTAGGCCACTGGCCACGTCGGTAAGCCACCTCAGCGAAGTGGGCCAACCACGGTTTGACTGGTTCGGATGTGCGTGCGATGATGTCACCTTGACGTCATCCCGCTGGTGGCGATTAGATGGCGGCCTACAGCGGTGATCCAGTGCAAACTAGTAAGCCCCGTTGGTCGGGTTCGATGCAGGACAACATGGGGAACCCTATAGTGGTTGCGACGCCTCGTATTGGTCATATGGGGAACAACAACATGGGGAACAACGACACCGACGAGCACCTACGGCGGCGCTCACCGGCCAAATGACAATCTCGGCTACCGGCTGCCCTAAGATCCGTAGGTAGTATCAATCGATGCGGATTCTTACCCTGTACATGATGGTGGGCTCGATGATGCTGATGGTGGCCGGAGATGAGCGCAGAGTCACGGATTCCGGCGAACATCGACGAAAGGGAACGACGAAATTCTCCCTCCCCAGAGCTCCCCTTGATGATGTGCTCTTCCTAGATGATCTACAATGCACTGTGACGAGGTTTAATCTCGTCAATGCCCATTGTTATGGACTTGGGTTTTGGAGAAGATGGGGATGCTGGAGATCGTGGCGGTTAATGCACAAGCAACCGTGGGACACGAGATTTACCTGTGTTCAGTTCGGAGGAAAACCCTACTCCTGCTTGTCTGCTCTTTGATTACGGCGGAACCGAAGGTTACAGGGTGCGCAGATTCGATCTGGCATGGATGCATGTGCGAAAGTATGAGTCGAGTTGAGTTGCGTTGAGTTAGATCTGAAGATCTATTGTGTACGTGCGTGCCCTCCTCGTTGGACCCTCCTAGCCTTTATATATGGATAGGCTAGGTCTCAGGTACCGATACGAGTTGGTTACAAGTTGTATTCAAACTCTAGTCTTGAGGTATCCTTGTCTTGTGCGCTTTGGAGTCCGTGTCCATATGTGCTTCGTGCAGCCGAAACGTCTTGGGCGTCCTGGACCCTAGCAGGTCGTCGAGTGTGCCTTCCGTCGGGATGGACCAAGTATGCTAACATCGGGTACCCGTAGGGCATATCCATGTCAGTAGCCCCCAAGTGTCCATCCGAAACATAGATTCGGGTGGAGACTTAGTTGTCTTGAACCTTGTATTTGGATGTCGGAGTCGAAAGTTGTGTCGAGTGCGAAGCATTTCACCCGAAAGTTCATCGGGTCAGCTGAATTTGTTCGGCTGTTGTAAAGGAATCGACATCATGGACGTAGTCAACACAATGGACTATAGGGTGCGCGACCAGCGCTCCCTATGGGAGTAGCCCCCGAGTGTCTGTTCGAGTCGTAGACTCGAGGAGAGACTTTAATTCAGCCGTTGTTTGCTTCAGGTCCGTAGGACACAATTTTTTTTTCGGATTCTTGAATCAATCCTCCCTATGGGAGTAGCCACCGAGTCCGTAGTTTAGTCGTAGACGCCTACGTAGGACTCGAAGATCTTGTGTGTGCGCGACCATCGCTCTAGTTTGGAGTAGCCCCCGAGTGTCTGGCGGAGTCGTAGACTCGGGCAGAGACTCGAGTCTTGTATCGTGCAGTTGTAGCCGAAAATCTCGTGGGCGTACCTCTGACCCGGAAGTACGTCGGGTGCCTGACCAGCGCTCCTGATAGGAGTAGTCCCTGAGTGTCTAGTCGAGTCGTAGACTCGAGTGGAGACTTATGCGAGGAGAAACCACTGACCCGGAAATGCACCGAGTCAGCGTCTCACACATAAGGAGCCAGGAGTCAACGTAGCGGAGTCGATGTTGCGGATGAAGTCGGCATCGTTGCTTCTTTCGGGTGCACGGCCAGCGCCGCTTTCGTCGTTGATTGATGTGGTCATCCGAGGAATATATCGACTAGGGTCTTGGCATTGGTCGACTCTGTTGGAGGACCCGATACAATAACGAGATGTAATTTCGACGTCCCTGTAGGCTGCAGAAAACATGAAAATTTTGAAGTACTTGTATCTTGCAAGAAATATTTGCCAGTCGGCTTGTATAGTAAGATTCTGGTGCCGATCGAGTCGACACTTTTGCACTGTATGCTAGGCCTTTTCGTTAGCCTGATTACCCTTAGTCTCAGTACCTTGCCGAGGCACTCGGAGTTCAAGGATTCGACGATCAGGCAGAATCAGCTACTCGGGCTGTCGCGTTCGAGGTGCTCGAGTGCGTAGATCCGATGGCACATTAGGTTACTCGAAGAGGGCACAGCCCCCGAGTGTTTCGAGTGCGATTAAAGTAAGAAAGAAAATCTACTCTGAGTAGAGAACTTAGCTTTGTGGTAGTTGTCGTGGACGAAGTTGATGCGGTAGAGGGTCACGCGGCGGACGTAGTCGACGCGGTGGACCACGGTCATAGCATCGACAGGTTCCTGGGGTCGATGGCGGCAGCGAGTTCCGCATCCGAAGATTGTCGCGGTCGAAGACCGCACGGGGTCGCCACATCCGAAGGATGTATCGGGTCATCGCAGCCGAAAACCGCATTGGGTCACCGATGTCGAGGGAGCCCCCGAGTCGTGGTCGCTGAAGCCGGCGCGCCATTGCGTAATCAAAGATCGCGTCGGGTCGACGCATCCGAAAGATGCAGCAGGCCACCGCAGCCGAAGGCCATAGTGGGTCACCAGAGCGGATGGAGCCCCCAAGTCGCTAGAGCCGAGGATCGTATCGTGGTCGTGGGTTCGATTCCCACGGACGGCGCCAATTGTCGAGGTTTAATCTCGTCAATGCCCATTGTTATGGACTTGGGTTTTGGAGAAGATGGGGATGCTGGAGATCGTGGCACGGTTAACAGACAAGCAACCAGGGGACACGAGATTTACCCAGGTTCAGGCTCCCGGAGGGAAAACCCTACTCCTGCTTGTCTGCTCTTTGATTACGGCGGAACCGAAGGTTACAGGGTGCGCAGATTCGATCTGGCGTGGATGCATGTGCGAAAGTATGAGTCGAGTTGAGTTGCGTTGAGTTAGATCTGAAGATCTATTGTGTACGTGCGTGCCCTCCTCGTTGGCCCCTCCTAGCCTTTATATATGGGTAGGCTAGGTCTAAGGTACCGATACGAGTTGGTTACAAGTTGTATTCAAACTCTAGTCTTGAGGTATCCTTGTCTTGTGCGCTTTGGAGTTCGTGTCCATATGTGCTTCGTGCAGCCGAAACGTCTTGGGCGTCCTGGACCCTGGCAGGTCGTCGAGTGGGCCTTCCGTCGGGCTGGACCAAGTATGCTAACATCGGGTACCCGTAGGGCATATCCATGTCACACTGCGCTTCTTCCATACTACTCCAAGGTCACCGAGATGGCCTACATCAATGGTTAGCCAGAGCTCGCCGGCGGCGGCTTCGGTGGATTTGTGGAGGACAGAGACCGATAGAGAGGAATAGAGAGGGTAGGGATGGATAAGAATGTCGATGCAGCTCTCCGCGGTTTATTTCTTGGTCCAATCGGTGTCAGAGGCGACGTCACGATGGCGGCGATGGATGAGATGCATCGGTGATGTAGGAGCTCGATCTGGGCATGAATTGCCGCGAACTTGTCTAGCTAGCGGATGCCTGGTGACTTAGACAAGGCTCTGGGTGAGTCAATCGCGTCCGAGCGGTCCAGGATTGCGGCGGCGACGTGGCTCGCCGGCGGCGTGTCGACCATGCGGTGGATGACGAGAACGACGGTTCTGTCCTCACACGAGCCCCACTTGATAGAGAGAGAACGAAAGGGTACCCGGGTTGGGCTGCTGTTGGGCCATGATGCAAGCAAAGGGTTGTTGGGGCTGCACACGGGCGTTAGGCAAGTGCAAGGCTTGCTGGGCCACGGGCCGAAGGTGCTGCACTGCCTTTTCCCTTTTCTTTAATGTTTTCTATTTTTCTGTTTTTGGTTTTTACAAAACCATTTCAAATATGAATTTCTTCAAGGATTCAAATATATAGATAATTTCTAGGTCATGAATATTATTATATAAAGCAAGTATGACCCTCTTCTCATCATTTCTTATTGTGCATTAAAAATATCCATAATTATAAGAAAGGTCCTTTTTATTTGGAAACATTAATGGGGATTAGGGTTTTTAGGAATTTGTTTCTTATTATAAGATGGAAAAGTGATTCTGTTTTCCCTTGATAATCTTAATGGTAATAGTTTGAAATGTTTATTGATGTATATGGAATCCGATTCATACTTAACCTCATATAGGAATTATATGTATTCATTATAAGGTATTAAACCTTGTAGTCTATAATATGATGATTTGAGTTTCATGGTTCTCCATATTTAGCAATTTTTCCTAATCAAACTCTACCGACTTTGTGGGGTTTAGAACTACCATAAAACAATCTTGGTTAATTCATTATGCATGAATATTAATAATTAATTTGGAAATGAAAATGTTCATCTCCAAATAATGGCCATGAGTCTTGGGAAGGTTTAATAGACTCGTATCTTATTATGAATAAGGATAAAGATCAAGGTTTAAGGACACTACTTCTAAATCTAGGAGTAGGGTTGATAACTCAACTTAGAATGATATATTAGAATTACTTCGTAGAGCAATCTTGTTGGTTCATGGGTCTAGGTTTCTATTAGATCTAAGGGAATAAAATGGGCAAGGCTATTATCAATACACTCTCTCAACTGGTAATATAATTATCTCTTAGACATTTCATTTGACTAAGAGATACTATTCAATGGCTGCCTAAAAATAGGAATTGGTTTTCCTACCATCTTAGTTCTAGGGTTTTAGACAAATAAGTAGACATGAGTCTTGTCTTGGTTGATATGATCTTGGTTAAGGTTTTTAAAGAATCCTTACCTTAATACCTCACTAAGGTTATCTTTAGATAAGGAATTCCTTTCCTAAATATAGTCTATAAATCTCTCTTATCTTATTCACAAAGATCATATCTTCCTGAATAAGTCAATTATCTGACTCCACCATATCAATCATCATATGATGACATGGCCATGTCATTTGAACATTACTCCTTCTTCATTCTTCTCCTAGTATATCTACAACTTCCATTTCTAAACTACTCTTGAGGAAGTAATTCATCTAATTAGTTCTAACTTCATTAATCCACCCTTGTAACATTCTTCCTTTTCTACACAACTTGCACTTCTTAACTACCCTTGATAAATCCATTAGTCCAGTTACTTCTAACTCCATCCATTAACTCCTTTATAATAACCTTGCCTCTACTTTCAAGATTATAGTCCTCACTATATATAACAAGGGATATCAATCCTCTATAAGAGGTATGGTATTATTCCCCATAAGGCAAGATTACTCTTGTATTAGCTTGGTTAAGCTACCATGACTTCCACCGCTTCAGTTCTCTTATGTTCTAAACTTCATCACATCATAGCTTGACTTCTCATGATCAAGCTAGGTGATTCAGCTTACTAGGGTTTTGCCTAATTTGGCATACTCACAACTCTACTTCAACACCTAGTCATATATCCTCAAGTGACTTGAGAATAATGACCACCATCCTTTGATCATACTAAGCATCAACTTCTAATCGTCTGAGCAACATCTATCATTAACTAAGTAGTAGACTTGTACTAGTCTTTCTATAAGGCTTATCTTGTTAAGGATGCTTACTTTAAGTTTGTACCAACCTGGATTAACAAGATTTTGATTGGATACTCTAATACTACTAGCTTTCTCATAGCTCCATGATCACTAGCTTAACTCTTGGGTTTAGGTTCTTCTTGTAATTTACTCATGAATGAGCTACCTCCTCGAACAACAGATGGTTTGATCTCCACTAAGGATCAGACTCCATTGATGATGGCACATCGTAACAAAACTAGTTCCTCGTTCTTATTAATTTACTTAAGGTCTTTGGAAGTTATTATAATAGGTCAATAGCTAAGACTCAACAAGTTCTAGGTCAAGAATTGATTACTCAACATGGATGATCAATTGACACTAGGATTTGGTTAAATAGGAATGTCATCTCTTAATACGGTATTAAGGGTATGTGCTGAATGGTCTTGGCCTGACTTCCTTTTCTACTCTTATTTGTGATAAGATTTAATGTTCAGAAACTACCATGATTCTCATGGTAGGAATAACTATGGCAAGAAAGTATATCAAGATTTAGTTATAGAGTTTCTTTACTTAAGTTATATACTTAACTTGGTATTCAAAGTTTGTTGTAGATAATACCTTGATATATTGTTTATAAGATTAAATATTCATCCTTGAGTTGTTGTATGGAATACCGTGTAATGATCTCTAGAATATCTCCTTATTAAGTAGTGTGTTGTGGAGAGCGACTAGTGCGCGCGCGCTGCACGCCGCGCGAACACGCGACCGACGTTCGGTGTCTATCCGACACATGTCGACGCAGAAACATCCTAGAAAACTGCTCCCGCAGATGTCGCCGGTTTTTTCTCTTTTTCGGTTTTTTCTCTTTGTGGTTTTTTCTGTTTCGTCGCTGTCGTCCCCTCCGCATGTTATGTATAACAAAATTTTCGGTAATTTTTAGTTTTTTTTAGTTTTTTTCTCATTTTCGGTAATTTTTAGTATGTTTTTTTTTCATTATCGTTTATTTATATTTTTTCCTTTTTCATTTTCATTTATTTTTATTATCTTTCTTTTCTCTTTACGAGCAATGGAGATTTTATGGGGTGTAATAGGAGGGGTATGGTTTGTACAACAAAATGTATTGACTTTGAACAGAATACACTAAGGCAATGCATTTGTATATTCAGAGCAGTACATAGATGGTTCAGCGTAGCAGAATGTATTGACTTTGAACGGATTACACTAAGGCAGTGCATTTGTATATTCAGAGTAGTACACAGATGGTTCAGCGCAGCAGAATGTACTGACCTTGAACGGATTACACTAAGGCAGTGCATTTGTATATTCAGAGCAGTACACATATGGTTCAGCGTAGTAGAATGTACTGACATTGAACGGATTACACTAAGGTAGTGCATTTGTATATGTTGAACGCCGTGTATTTTGGAGCTCCTTGTATTTCGGAGCACCGTGTATTTTGGAGCGCCTTGTATTTTGGAGCGCCTTGTATTTCGGAGCGCCTTGTATTTCGGAGTGTGCGTTGCGGGCTCCGCCCATGGCACGGTTCCTTCGACGCATCAAGCATTCATATAGATCGTGAAGTGCCGTGTATTTCGGAGTGCCTTGTATTTCGGAGCGGCTTGTATTTCGGAGCGCCTTCTATTTCGGAGTGTATGTTGCGGGCTCCGCCCGTCGCATGGCGCCTTCGACGCATCAAGCATTCATATAGATCTTGAAGCACCATGTATTTCGGAGTGCCTTGTATTTTGTAGTGTGTGTTGCAGGCTCCGCCCGTGGCACGGCGCCTTCGGCGCATCAAGAATTCATATAGATCTTGAAGCGCCATTTATTTCATAGCACCTTGTATTTTGGAGCGTGTTGTATTTCGGAACGCGTTGTATTTTGTAGTGTGTGTTGCGGGCTCCGCGCGTGGCACGGCGCCTTCAGCGCATCAAGCATTCATATAGATCTTGAAGCACCGTGTATTTCAGAGCGCCTTGTATTTTAGAGTGTGTGTTGCGGGCTCTGCCTGTGGTACAACGACTTTGGCACATCAAGCATTCATATAGATCTTGAAGCGTCGTGTATTTCGGAGCGCCTTGTATTTTGGAGCGCCTTGTATTTCAGAGTGCCTTGTATTTCAGAGTGTGTGTTGCGGGCTCCGCCCGTGGCACGGCGCCTTCGGCGCATCAAGCATTCATATATATCTTGAAGCACCGTGTATTTTGGAGCGCCTTGTATTTCACAGCGCCTTGTATTTCGGAGTGCCTTGTATTTTGAAGTGTGTGTTGCGGGCTCCTCCCGTGGCATGGCACCTTCGGCGCATCAAGCATTCATATAGATCTTGAAGCGCCTTGTATTTTGGAGCGCCTTGTATTTCGGAGCGCCTTGTATTTCCGAGTGTGTGTTGCGGGTTCCGCCCATGGCACGGCGCCTTCGGTGCATCAATCATTCATATAGATCTTGAAGCGTCATGTATATCGGAGCGCCTTGTATTTCAGAGCGCCTTGTATTTCGGAGCGCCTTATATTTCAGAGTGTGTGTTGCGGGCTCCGCCCGTGGCACGGCGCCTTCGGCGCATAGAGCATTCATATAGATCTTGAAGCGCCGTGTATTTCAGAGCGCCATGTATTTCAGAGCGCCTTGTATTTCAGAGCGCCTTATTTCGGGGTCTATGTTGCGGGTTCCGCCCGTGGCACGGCGCATTCGGTGCATCAAGCATTCATATAGATCTTGAAGCGCCGTGTATTTCAGAGAGCCATGTATTTCAGAGCGCCTTGTATTTCGGAGCGCCTTGTATTTCAGAGTGTGTGTTGCGGGCTCCGCCCATGGCACAGCGCCTTCAGCGCATCAAGCATTCATATAGATCTTGAAGCGCCTTGTATTTCGGAGCGCCTTGTATTTCGGAGTGCCTTGTATTTCAGAGTGTGTGTTGCAGGCTCCGCCCGTGGCACAGCGCCTTCGGCGCATCAAGCATTCATATAGATCTTGAAGCGCCATGTATTTCCGAGCGCCTTGTATTTCGGAACACCTTGTAGTTCAGAGTGTGTGTTGTGGGCTTTGCCCGTGGCACGGCGCCTTCGGCGCATCAAGCATTCATATAGATCTTGAAGCGCCGTGTATTTCATAGCTCCTTGTATTTCGGAGCGCCTTGTATTTCGGAGTGTGTGTTGCGGGCTCATGTGACGGCTTCGGCGCATCAAGCATTCATATAGATCTTGAAGCACCGTGTATTTCAGAGCGCCTTGTATTTCGGAGCGCCTTGTATTTGGGAGTGTGTGTTGCAGGCTCCTCCCGTGGCACGGCGCCTTCGGTGCATCAAGCATTCATATAGATCTTGAAGAGCCGTGTATTTCGGGGCGCCTTGTATTTCGAAGTGTTTTGTATTTCAGAGTGTGTGTTGCGGGCTCCGCCCGTGGCACGGCGCCTTTGGCGCATCAAGCATTCATATAGATCTTGAAGCGCCGTGTATTTCGGAGGACCTTGTATTTCGGAACGCCTTGTATTTCGAAGCGCCTTGTTTTTCGGAGTGCGTGTTGCGGGCTCCGCCCATGGCACGACGCCTTCCGCGCATCAAGCATTTATATAGATGTTCAAGCACCGTGTATTTCGGAGCGTCTTGTATTTCGGACTGTGTGTTTTGCGGGCTCCTCCCGTGGCACAGCGCCTTCGGCGCATCAAGCATTCATATAGATCTTGAAGCGTCTTGTATTTCAGAGCGCTTTGTATTTCGGAGTGCCTTGTATTTCGGAGTGTGTGTTGCGGGCTCTCCCCGTGGCACGACGCTTTCAGCGCATCAAGCATTCATATAGATCTTGAAGCGCCCTGTATTTCGGAGCGCCTTGTATTTCGGAGCGCCTTGTGTTTCGGAGTGTGTGTTGCGGGTTCCGCCCGTGGCACGGCGCCTTCAGCGCATCAAGCATTCATATACATCTTGAAGCGCCATGTATTTTGGAGCGCCGTGTATTTCAGAGTGTGTGTTGCGGGCTCCGCCCGTGGCACGGCGCCTTCAGTGCATCAAGCATTCATATAGATCTTGAAGCGCCATGTATTTCATAGCGCCGTGTATTTCATAGCGCCTTGTATTTTGGATCGCCTTGTATTTCAGAGTGCCTTGTATTTCAGAGTGTGTGTTGCGGGCTCCGCCCGTGGCACGGCCCCTTCGACGCATCAAGCATTCATATACATCTTGAAGCACCGTGTATTTCGGAGCGCCTTGTATTTCGCAGCGCCTTGTATTTCGGAGTGCCTTGTATTTCGAAGTGCGTGTTGCGGGCTCCGCCCGTGGCACAGCGCCTTCGGTGCATCAAGCATTCATATAGATCTTGAAGCGCCGTGTATTTCGGAGCGCCTTGTATTTTGGAGCACCTTGTATTTCGGAGCGTCTTGTATTTCGGAGTGTGTGTTGTGGGTTCCGCCCATGGCACGGCGCCTTCGGTGCATCAATCATTCATATAGATCTTGAAGCGTTATGTATATCGGAGCGCCTTGTATTTCCGAGCGCCTTGTATTTCGGAGCGCCTTATATTTCAGAGTGTGTCTTGCGGGCTCCGCCCGTGGCACGGCGCCTTCGGCGCATCAAGCATTCATATAGATCTTGAAGCGCCATGTATTTCATAGCGCCATGTATTTCAGAGCGCCTTGTATTTCAGAGCGCCTTGTATTTCGGAGTCTGTGTTGCGGGTTCCGCCTGTGGCATGGCGCCTTCGGTGCATCAAGCATTCATATAGATCTTGAAGCGTCGTGTATTTCAGAGAGCCATGTATTTCAGAGCGCCTTGTATTTTGGAGCGCCTTGTATTTCAGAGTGTGTGTTGCGGGCTCCGCCCATGGCACCGCGCCTTCAGTGCATCAAGCATTCATATAGATCTTGAAGCGCCGTGTATTTCGGAGCGCCTTGTATTTCGGAGTGCCTTGTATTTCAGAGTGTGTGTTGCAGGCTCCGCCCGTGGAACAGCGCCTTCGGCGCAGCATTCATATAGATCTTGAAGCGCCATGTATTTCAGAGCGCCTTGTATTTCGGAACACCTTGTGGTTCAGAGTGTGTGTTGTGGGCTTTGCCCGTGGCACGGCCCCTTCGGCACATCAAGCATTCATATAGATCTTGAAGCGCCGTGTATTTCATAGCTCCTTGTATTTCGGAGCGCCTTGTATTTCGGAATGTGTGTTGCGGGCTCCGCCCATGGCACGGCGGCTTCGGCGCATCAAGCATTCATATAGATCTTGAAGCGCCGTGTATTTCATAGCGCCATGTATTTCAGAGCGCCTTGTATTTCAGAGCGCCTTGTATTTCAGGGTCTATGTTGCGGGTTCCGCCCGTGGCACGGCGCATTCGGTGCATCAAGCATTCATATAGATCTTGAAGCGCCGTGTATTTCAGAGAGCCATGTATTTCAGAGCGCCTTGTATTTCGGAGCGCCTTGTATTTCGGAGTGTGTGTTGCGGGCTCCGCCCATGGCACAGCGCCTTCAGCGCATCAAGCATTCATATAGATCTTGAAGCGCCTTGTATTTCGGAGCGCCTTGTATTTCGGAGTGCCTTGTATTTCAGAGTGTGTGTTGCAGGCTCCGCCCGTGGCACAGCGCCTTCGGCGCATCAAGCATTCATATAGATCTTGAAGCGCCATGTATTTCCGAGCGCCTTGTATTTCGGAACACCTTGTAGTTCAGAGTGTGTGTTGTGGGCTTTGCCGTGGTACGCCTTCGGCGCATCAAGCATTCATATAGATCTTGAAGCGCCGTGTATTTCATAGCTCCTTGTATTTCGGAGCGCCTTGTATTTCGGAGTGTGTGTTGCGGGCTCCGCCCGTGGCACGGCGGCTTCGGCGCATCAAGCATTCATATAGATCTTGAAGCACCGTGTATTTCAGAGCGCCTTGTATTTCGGAGCGCCTTGTATTTGGGAGTGTGTGTTGCAGGCTCCTCCCGTGGCACGGCGCTTTCGGTGCATCAAGCATTCATATAGATCTTGAAGAGCCGTGTATTTCGGGGCGCCTTGTATTTCGAAGTGTTTTGTATTTCGGAGTGTGTGTTGCGGGCTCCGCCCGTGGCACGGCGCCTTTGGCGCATCAAGCATTCATATAGATCTTGAAGCGCCGTGTATTTCGGAGGACCTTGTATTTCGGAACGCCTTGTATTTCGAAGCGCCTTGTTTTTCGGAGTGCGTGTTGCGGGCTCCCCCCATGGCACGACGCCTTCGGCGCATCAAGCATTTATATAGATGTTGAAGCACCGTGTATTTCGGAGCGTCTTGTATTTCAGACTGTGTGTTTTGCGGGCTCCTCCCGTGGCACGGCGCCTTCGGTGCATCAAGCATTCATATAGATCTTGAAGCGTCTTGTATTTCAGAGCGCCTTGTATTTCGGAGCGCCTTGTATTTCGGAGTGTGTGTTGCGGGCTCTCCCCGTGGCACGACGCTTTCAGCGCATCAAGCATTCATATAGATCTTGAAGCGCCCTGTATTTCGGAGCGCCTTGTATTTCGGAGCGCCTTGTGTTTCGGAGTGTGTGTTGCGGGTTCCGCCCGTGGCACGGCGCCTTCAGCGCATCAAGCATTCATATACATCTTGAAGCGCCATGTATTTTGGACCGCCGTGTATTTCAGAGTGTGTGTTGCGGGCTCCGCCCGTGGCACGGCGCCTTCAGTGCATCAAGCATTCATATAGATCTTGAAGCGCCATGTATTTCATAGCGCCGTGTATTTCATAGCGCCTTGTATTTTGGAGCGCCTTGTATTTCAGAGTGCCTTGTATTTCAGAGTGTGTGTTGCGGGCTCCTCCCGTGGCACGGCGCCTTCGGCGCATCAAGCATTCATATATATCTTGAAGCACCGTGTATTTCGGAGCGCCTTGTATTTCGCAGTGCCTTGTATTTCGAAGTGCGTGTTGTGGGCTCTGCCCGTGGCACGGCGCCTTCGGCGCATCAAGCATTCATATAGATCTTGAAGCGCCGTGTATTTCGGAGCGCCTTGTATTTTGGAGCACCTTGTATTTCGGAGCGTCTTGTATTTCGGAGTGTGTGTTGTGGGTTCCGCCCGTGGCATGGCGCCTTCGGTGCATCAAGCATTCATATAGATCTTGAAGCGTCGTGTATTTCAGAGAGCCATGTATTTCAGAGCGCCTTGTATTTTGGAGCACCTTGTATTTCAGAGTGTGTGTTGCGGGCTCCGCCCATGGCACGGCGCCTTCAGTGCATCAAGCATTCATATAGATCTTGAAGCGCCGTGTATTTCGGAGCGCCGTGTATTTCGGAGCGCCTTGTATTTCGGAGTGCCTTGTATTTCAGAGTGTGTGTTGCAGGCTCCGCCCGTGGCACAGCGCCTTCGGCGCAGCATTCATATAGATCTTGAAGCGCCATGTATTTCAGAGCGCCTTGTATTTTGGAACACCTTGTGGTTCAGAGTGTGTGTTGTGGGCTTTGCCCATGGCACGGCCCCTTCGGCACATCAAGCATTCATATAGATCTTGAAGCGCCGTGTATTTCATAGCTCCTTGTATTTCGGAGCACCTTGTATTTCGGAATGTGTGTTGCGGGCTCCGCCCATGGCACGGCGGCTTCGGCGCATCAAGCATTCATATAGATCTTGAAGCGCCGTGTATTTCAGAGCGCCTTGTATTTCGGAGCGCCTTGTATTTCGGAGTGTGTGTTGCAGGCTCCTCCCATTGCACGGCGCCTTCGGTGCATCAAGCATTCATATAGATCTTGAAGAGCCATGTATTTCGGGGCGCCTTGTATTTCGAAGTGTTTTGTATTTCGGAGTGTGTGTTGCGGGCTCCGCCCGTGGCACGGCACCTTTGGCGCATCAAGCATTCATATAGATCTTGAAGCGCCGTGTATTTCGGAGGACCTTGTATTTCGGAACGCCTTGTATTTCTAAGCGCCTTGTATTTCGGAGTGCGTGTTGTGGGCTCCGCCCGTGGCACGATGCCTTCAGCACATCAAGCATTTATATAGATGTTGAAGCGCCGTGTATTTCGGAGCGTCTTGTATTTCGGACTGTGTGTTTTGCGGGCTCCTCCCATGGCACGGCGCCTTCGGCGCATCAAGCATTCATATAGATCTTGAAGCGTCTTCTATTTCAGAGCGCCTTGTATTTCGGAGCGCCTTGTATTTCGGAGTGTGTGTTTCGGGCTCTCCCCGTGGCACGACGCTTTCAGCGCATCAAGCATTCATATAGATCTTGAAGCGCCTTGTATTTCGGAGCGCCTTGTATTTCGGAGCGCCTTGTATTTCGGAGTGTGTGTTGCGGGTTCCGCCCGTGGCACGGCGCCTTCAGCGCATCAAGCATTCATATACATCTTGAAGCGCCGTGTATTTTGGAGCGCCTTGTATTTCAGAGTGTGTGTTGCTGGCTCCGCCCGTGGCACGGCGCCTTCGGTGCATCAAGCATTCATATAGATCTTGAAGCGCCATGTATTTCATAGCGCCGTGTATTTCATAGCGCCTTGTATTTCGGAGCGCCTTGTATTTTAGAGCGCCTTGTATTTCAGAGTGTGTCTTGCGGGCTCCGCCCATGGCACGGCGCCTTCGGTGCATCAAGCATTCATATAGATCTTGAAGCGTCGTGTATTTCACAGAGCCGTGTATTTTGGAGCGCCTTGTATTTCGGAGCGCCTTGTGTCATCGGATTGATGACAAGTACGCCATGAGGGGGTCCTCGAGGCGTGCGGAAGAGAGGGGTGTGAGACATACGGTATTCTGGGAAGGTGAGCACACAAGTACCCAGGTTCGAATCCACCGGCTTTAGATGGATCCTACTCCTACTAGCAATCTAGTAATACGGCAGAGCCGGAATATGGGTTACAAGGGTTTCGCCTATGCGAGTTGAGGGTCTAAAGTATTGGGTGTCCTAAAGGCTCTCCCTAGGACGGCTTATATAGATATCCGGCCTAGGGTTTACAGGAGAGATCTATCCGGCTACGACTAAGAGTCGGTTACAGAGTACATCTTGAACTACAAGTAACATTATGGGCCTAAGTCGGTAAGTCTTCTGGGCCTTTCCGTAGCCGGATTGGACTCCATCTTTCTCCCTGACTGGGCCGCCCGTGAAGCAATGCTCTAACCCGAAGTGGGCCACCCTAGTCAGTGAGGAACTGTGAGGATACCTGGAAAGTATATCCCCAACAACAGCCCCCGGAGGCCTCCAAGATCCAAAGTCGGATTTATCATCGTCTAGCTTGATCTTCGGCTTGTAGAATCTTGAAGGGTTCCTGAAACTTCACAACAAAAAATACGATCCGGGTCTTAAAAATAAGCCGAACCTATCAATAGGTTACTCGGATTTTCTAGCTCGATTTCAAACTAAGCCGAAACTTGGTCTCTAACGCCACCTGACCCAAGCATAGTCAAGTCATGTCATCTGACAGGCATTCCGTTAGCACGACCGTTGGTGGGTGCGCGGTCCGCGGAACCGAGGCGCCGTTTCAATGCGTGTGTGGAGATCGAGGCCACGCAATCATCGCGTGGGTCCTTCCCAGTTCTTTCCACGACGCGTGGCAGTTACGCTGTAGCATTTGCACGAATCTTGGCGCAGTTAGGTGGATATAAGGGGTTTGGATTTCTTCTTCTCCTTTCCACCGGTCCTTTGCCGTTTCCTTCCTTCCCAATCCTCCTGTGCGCACAGAGCCTCCTCGTCCTTCCCCCACAGAACTTCCCAGCGTCGCCCCTTTTAGGTCATTTTCTCACCGGAGCAATGGCTTCATCTTCTTCCTCCGGTTTGGCGGCAGCAGCGGCGGCGGCAACGGCGGAAGCAGCAGCAGAGAAGGAGAGCTTCCGGGGAATCTGGATCCCCTGTGTCCTCAACGAGGAGGGCCTCAAGAACATGGAGAAGGAGGGGCTTCTCGTCGCCGGCGACTGGCGGAGCGGCTTCGGGGAAACCGTCCCTAATCCACGCGCCGTGAGCGGGTCCACTTCGGCACGCATCTCGACCGAGGTCTGTCTTTTCCTCCCTCGGAGTTCTTCTCCGAGGTGATAGATCATTTCGGAGTTGAACTCCACAATCTTCCTCCTAACTCTCTCATAGAGATGAGTGCGTATGCTTCACTTTGCGAGGGCTTTCTCGGCATTAGGACGAGTTTGACTCTCTTCCAGTACTACTTTCATGTCCGGAGAAACTCCATCACTGCCGGTGTTTCTTACATCACCGGCACTATCAGCTTTTCACTTAGACGCGACCGGGCTTATCCCAAGATTCTAGCTAGTGACTCAGTCAAACAATGGCCGGCCACTTTTTTCTATCATCGGGATATTCCAGTTCCCGACAAAGCTACTTCTTTGCCGGCTTTTGTCGACGGAGCCGCCATGGCCCAGCCTTCCTGGGACGAGGCTGCTCCGGCTCTTTCCGAGGATCTGATCCTCGCTAAGAGGCGGATCGAATATTTGATTAAGCATAATGGTCTGAAGGGATCCGACTTGGTCTAGTGCTAGGTCTCATGTCGGATCCAGCCACTTCAGTACCACGGAACCCGACTGATGCACTCCATCACGTCGTCTCCAACTGACTCCCTCCGCATCAGCTCCAAAGCCTACACCACTCATGGCTACATAAGCCAAATCAAGTGGCTGATCAAGGAGAGGATCGAAAGGAGGATTCCGGAGGTTTCTCTGGACATGCACATGGCGGAAAACCTCGTGGTGCCGGTAAGCTTCCATCATCACACCTTTTATGTGTTTCAATCTTCGAGTTATACTGCAATACTGATATATTTTTTTCTTTTCAGCTTGCTGACATCCCTGAGTCGGAACTTGCTTCGCTCGAAGGATACCCTCCGGAGTTCTGTCAGGAGGTAGAAGTGGTCCCATTGCCGGACCTTGCGCTCAAGAAGCGCAAAGCTCTGACAGTGGCCGTTGGCACAAAGGAGGTGCCTGTCGTGAAAAGATAACTTTCAGTCACAACTTTCCGCCTTTGTACTTTACTCAAAAAATTTTCGAGATGTAATGTTTCCGACTTCACTACATTCCTAGAGCAAAACTGCTCGTCAAGGCCAAGGGGAAAGGGATTTCTTAGAAGCCTCTGCGGCAGACGAAGCTTACCATAGCTTCCCCTGCCATGGCTCCTCCGACTCCTGCCCCTCAACCTTCTGCAACGCCGGTTATCTCACTAGACGCTGCAGAAGATCTGGCTCCTTCAACGGGGACCGCGAACCTTGGATCACAAACTAACGTCACCACGAGTGCGTTAGATCTAAATAAGGGTGAACCCTCTTTGGGTAATGATCCCTTGGCAGAAACCTTCACCGAAAACCTCATGAGCAATCCGGGTCTTGCCAAGTTTGGCCTGACCCGGAAATCTGCCGAAGAAATCCAGCGGCTCGCCAGGCAAGTCCTAGAGGAAAGCCGTATTTCTGCCAAAGAAGAAGCACAGGAAGCAGAGGACGTCAAGTTCTCTGATATTCTTTCCCAAGTCCGCCTTCGCGACAAGAGGATTAGGACTGGCGAGCTTCCAACATCCCCAGTGATCCCTCTTACCCTCGCCGAGAAGGTGGCCGCTGAAGTGAACGCGGGTTTGGATAAACTCACCCGCGAGAAATATGTAAGTCGGAATTCCAATTCCTGTATTTTCCATTATTCTATATCATATCCTCTAGCCCCCAAGCATGAAGTAGGATAAACAATCCGGGTTTATGCTTTATTAGGATGCCAAAGAACGAACTAGTGTAGCCCCCAAGGCTCATGCTGATATTTTAGCAAAAATATTAGCCCGAGTCTTAAGTAGCTTTCTGACTTTGGTATTCTGACTTACAGAAAGTACGTTCCTATAACCAGGAATTACTGACCAATGTCTGCGATAAGCGGAGAGAGATCAAAGCTCTCCGGCTTAAAAATGCTGAGCTTAAAGTCGCCAAGGATGAAGCCAAAGGTAAACATACCGAGACTCAAACCTTGTCTCTGTTATTTTCAATGTCGATTTTTTCTGAACTTTTGTTCTTTTTTGACTTACAGCACTGGTGAAACAATCCGTCGCCATGATTGAAGAGGCCGAGAACCTCAAGACCGTGGTGGTGGAGAACAAGGGACTTCGCCAAGAGCTGGATAAGCTTAAGGCGGATCATGAAAGGAGCATAGCTCAAGTCCTTGAATCCTCCTCCATGTCCACTGATGAGCGTGATTGCAAGATCGCTTCTCAAGATAAAATAATCTCAGATCTCAAAAATAAGCTTGGAAGAGAGAAGGATATGTCCCGAGCGCTCCAGGCTGAACTCCAGAGTCTCCGGGAGGAGAAGACCAAGATTTATGACGTCATTTTTGGTACGTTCCGTCTTTCTGACTTGTCTCTTTCTTCGACCTTTACCAATGTCAGATTTTTATTAACTTGTTTTGTGTATAGGTCCTCTGAAGTTGACGGACTCTTCCTCCTCCGAGCCCTGCACCCACCGGCTTACCCAAGTCGGTGACCTGCTTCATGACTTCCGCCAGTCCCTTGAGGATGTCGACGAAGCTGTCAAGATTCCGGACATGCCAAGCATGTCGGATTTTCAGGTGCGGGACAAGGCCAAGGAGATGCCGCAGCTTGTTCGGGACTGGAACATGTCCTACGCGCGGACTGCTGCGCAGAACGTTCTCACCATGGTCATGAGCCACCATGGAAACATGGAGATATGGCAAGTGACCAGAGGGTACTGCAAGGTAGACGAAGACGGCCAGGAGCAGGACCTTCAAGCTATCATGCACTCCTGCGCCGGATACGGGTGTCACGTGGCTGATCTGACCAGCTACGAGATACCCTTCTTCACCCGCGTGGATACTATGCCTCCTCCTGCAGAAGAAACCGAAGAAGTTTCCGAGGATGAACGCACCATCTCGGATGTGGACATCTCGGAACGATATCAAGGCGTAGTGACCAGCGAGCCGGCAGATCCTTCATCTCCTCCTGCATCATAGACCAGAAATTTATGTATTATTCCAGAACAATATGATGCGTTTGTAAATATTTATATTACTTTAACTTTTGCTAGTGCTAAGCTTTTAATCTATTCAACACTTTTTGGCTTTAAATTTTTTTCGTGTGCCTGAAATGTTTTCATAAGCACCTGTATTTTTTCGTCTCTACTTATCGTTTATCTGGCTTTCTGCCTCGTCCCTTTCGTGAGCCGGCTAAACCTTCCGCCGGAAACTTTGCCGAGCAACGGACCTCATTTGCTAAACCAGTATAAACTAGGAAACAAATCCGGCTTCCAGTACCAACAATTCACTACTCGGAAAATGCCTGCATCCAGCAATCAGACAAATAACCAAAGTAAAGACTAGAAACTGTAGAGTTATACCCGAGGGTAGCAGTTTTACAATCGGAAATCTAAACCAGAACGAACATGAGCATAAAGTACTTTCAAGCATTCTGGGATTTTCGACTATGACATGATCATTCGGAAATAAGATGGTTTAAGAACTTTTCAGAAAAAACTTGAGGTAACCAAAACTTTTATTTCTCACAAAACATGTACATATGTATGATTACAAAGAAGGATAAACTAAGAATAAAAGGGACGTTACTGAGCAATATTCCACGGTCTATCTAACTCATCCGGATTTGTACTGCCTCCAGCTCTCTTTCTCTTCTTAGTAGAAGGTCTTTCTTTGACTGGCCTCATGTCAGTTAAGTAGTACGATCCATTGTGCAATACTCGACTAACTAAAAAGGGCCCTTCCCATATTGGGGAAAGTTTGTGCTTTCTTTGTTGCACAAGCCGGAGAACCAAATCACCTTTATTGAAGGATCTATGTCGGACTCTCTGGCTATGATACTTGCGTAACTTCTGCTGATATGCTGTAGATCTCATTTCAGCAACGACGCGAACTTCTTCGACTAAGTCGAGATCATTTTGTCGAGAAATCTCGACATCCTCTTCGATATACGCGGCCACTCTAGGAGAAGTATGAATCAAATCACTAGGAAGAACTGCTTCTGCATCATAGACCAAGAAGAAAGGTGTGTATCCTGTTGACCTGTTTGGAGTTGTTCGTAAACTACAAATTACAGAGGGTAATTCCTCTGCCCAAGCCCCTGCAGCACATCGTAGTGGTGCTTCAAGTATCGGTTTTAGGCCTTGTAAGATTAAACCATTTGCTCTTTCGACTTGTCCGTTAGCTTGTGGGTGTGCGACTGACGCAATGTCAAGCCGGATACTTTGCTCGTCGCAGAATTCAGCCAGTTCTCCCATAGAAAAGTTACTCCCATTGTCTGTGATAATGCTATGCGGATAACCATACCGGATTATAACATCCTTGACAAATATTTGGCTGTTGCTCCGTCACAACTTGTGACAGGTTTAGCCTCAATCCATTTGGTGAATTTGTCCACCATCACTAAGAGATGAGTAAATCCACTTGGAGCTCGTTTAAAAGGTCCTACCATATCAAACCCCCAACTGCAAAGGGCCATGTAATAGGTATTGTTCGCAGCTGGTCAGCCGGAACATGAGCTTGCTTGGCGTACTTTTGGCAGCCTTTGCACGTCTTGACTAATTGTTCGGCATCTGCCTGAGCTGTAAGCCAGCAAAATCCGTGTCGAAAAGCTTTTGCCACTAAAGATTTGGCTGTAGCATGGTGACCACACTCGCCTTCGTGGATTTCCCTTAAGATTTCCACTCCTTCTTCCGGAGATACACAGCACTGAAAACCCCCAGAAACACTCCGTTTATAGAGCTCACCTTTAACAATAGTATAGGCTTTAGCTCGTTGGATAATCTGCCGGCTAAGCACCTCGTCTTCGGGTAATTTGCCATCTACCAAATAATCGAGGTAGGGTTGAGTCCAGCTGGGAATTACAGCCAGAACTGCTATTAAAGGTGAGTCGGATTTGGTCGGATATTCCTCATCTACTCCCTTTATTGAGGGGACTTTGAGGTGCTCTATAAAAGCGCCATCCAGGACCTCTTTCTGCGTAGAACCTATCCGAGATAGTGCATCTGCTTCCTCATTTTCTGCTTGAGGGATGTGTTGAACTTCAAACCCTTCGAATGATTTAGATAGATCATCCACGACAGCTTTATATGCTGCCATGTGTTTATTTGCATTACAAATATCTGACACTTGTGGAGCAACAAGATCTGAATCTCCGTAACACATCAAACGTCGGATGCCAATGTCCTTAGCAATCCGTATTCCATGTAGAAGTGCTTCATACTCGGCAATATTGTTTGTCGCTATGAAGTGGATCTGCAACACGTATAAAAGTTTATCTCCTTGGGGTGATTTGAGCACCATGCCAGCCCCTGAGCCCCCTCGAGCCTTAGACCTGTCGAAAAAGAGGGTCCAATATTCCGACTCAGGGAGGATCATATTCTCCTTCATCTCTGTCCAATCAGCGACAAAGTCAGCAAGGATCTGGGATTTGATTGCTGTCTGAGGTTTATACTCAATATCGAAAGCTGAAAGATCTATGCCCCATTTGGCGACGCGTCCTGTGGCGTCACTGTTGTTGATTATATCTCTCGCGGGAGCTTTGCTCACCACGGTAATTGGATGCTCCTTAAAATAGTGTCGTAACTTACGAGATGCTAGAAAGACACGTAAGCCAACTTTTGGTAGTGCGGATATCGTTGTTTTGATTCTGTCAGGACCTCGCTGACAAAGTAAGTCGGACGCTACACCAGGTGTTCCTGATTTTCCTCTGGTCTCACCACCACCATGACGATACTAACGACCTTATTTGTCGCAGCAATATAAAGCAACATCGGTTCCTGAGGTTCCGGCGCTGCAAGGATAGGAGCAGATGAGAGTACTTTCTTCAGGTCTTGTAGTGCAGCTTCAGCTTCGTCAGTCCAAACAAAATCCTTGGTCTTTTTCAGGAGTTTGTATAATGGTGTGACTCTTTCACCAAGCTGGCTTACAAATCGACTGACCGCAGCGATGTAGCTAGTTAATCTTTGTACGTCCTTCAGGCGAGTTGGCCTAGAAATATTGAGTATAGCCTTGATTTTGTCTCGGTTCACCTCTATGCCTCTTTGAGACACGATAAAACCTAACAATTTTTCGGCTGGTATTCCAAAGAAGCATTTCTTTGGGTTAAGCATGATGTTGTATTTTCGTAGATTGGGGAACGTTTCCTCCAAGTCGTAAATTAGTGTTTCCTTCTTTTTGGACATCACCGCGATATCATCCACGTATGCATGTACATTGCATCCGAGTTGGTCGTAGAGGCAACGCTGCATCGTGCGCTGATACGTAGCTCCTGCGTTCTTCAGCCCAAAGGGCATCGTAACAAAACAGAAGGTTCCGAAAGGGGTTATGAATGAAGTTTTGACTTTGTCAGATTCCTTCATCCGGATTTGGTGATAACCGGAATATGTGTCGAGAAAATAGAGGAGTTCCAAGCCTGCCGTAGAATCGATAACTTGATCAATTATAGGCAGAGCGAGTGGATCTTTTGGAGAAGTCTTGTTCAAGGCAGTATAATCAACACACATCCTTAAATCAGTGGTGTCCTTTTTAGGGACCATTACAGGATTGGCCGACCACTCAGTGTGGATGACCTCTTCTATGAATCCGGCTAACTCAAGCCACGCTAGTTCCTTAGCTATTGCCTTATGATTTTCGTTGCCAAACCATCATAAGGAATGTTTGACGGGTTTAGCGTTCGGGTTTACATTTAGAGAGTGCTCGACAAGTTCCCTAGGTACTCCGGTCATGTCAGATGGCTGCCATGCGAAGATATCTTGATTTGCTTGGAGGAACTTGATGAGCACGCTTTCCTATGCGCTATCTAGGCCTACGCCTATCTAGGTCACCTTGGAGGGGTCATCATCCTTCAACGGTGCTTTCTTCGTCTCTTCTGATGCCTTGAACTCCGGATTTGGCTTGGTCACCTCCTTCTTCGTTGCGGGCATCTCGGACGGATCTATGCTCTTCTTGATCTCCTGGTACTCACAGGCAAAGACATCTTCGGCAAAGGCGGCATTTCCATCCTCGCACTCTCGCGCTTTCTTCGGGTCTCCCCTGATGGTGATTACGCCGTTGGGACCTGGAATTTTCATCATATTGTAAATGTAACATGGACGAGCCATGAAAGCCCAGTAAGCCGGATGTCCGAATATAGCGTGGTATGCGCTCTTGAACGGGACCACTTCGAAGGAAAGTGCCTCCGTCCGATAATTCTTTGGAGTTCCAAAGGTAACATCCAAAGTGATCTCTCCCAGGGAATTAGCTTGTCTTCTTGTGACAACTCCATGAAAAATCACAGAGCTATGGTTCAGCTGGGTCTCCGAGATCTTCATCCGGCGTAGCGTTTCGACATAGAGAATATTGATGTTACTACCACCGTCCATGAGGGTCTTGGAGAAACCATAACCGTCAATAAGTGGGTTGACGATTAAGGTGTATTTTCCTCGCCTGTGTAACTTAGGCGGATGATCATCGCGGTCAAATGTGATTGCCACTTCCGACCAGTCCAGATACTGTGGGACAGCCGGAACTGTTGCATTGAGCTCATGTAGAACTGCTTTCTTGACCTTTGCTGGTTGAGATCCGAGGAAAGTGACATAAGTGTCCTTTTTGGTGGGAAAAGTCTTCTTCCCTTCCGACTTGGGATTTGAAGCATCGGCTTCCTCCATGTCGGAATCTTCCTTGGTCTCTTTGTCCTTTTCGGGATTTTTCTTTCCCTTCTTCCGCATAGCTTTGTAGCCCGCGGTGTCATGTCTTTTGATGTCATCATTGAAACAACATTCAGCATTGGCGTGGGACGAGCCCCCATTGGCGTCTAGGTGATGCACACATGGGTTATTGGCAATGTTGGCCCAAGAGTAGGTTTTGCCTGGTTGCTGTTCTCCTCTACCTTGGACGCTCGAAGTCCCACGGCCACGCCCGCGGCCTCCGCCACGTCCTCCTCGTCCTCCAGACCCGAAAACAGTAGTCACCACAGCTGTTTCCACGTTGGTTTTTTCTTCCGAGGTATTTTTGGGCTTCTGAGCTTGTTGCTTTGTTTTTGCTGACTGAGGTACAACCAGGACGTTGAGTAGTCCCTCCGCATCGTCGTCAGCATCTGCATACTTGCTCGCTGTTTCTATCATCTCTCCCAAATCAGTGACCTTGTCGCACTTAAAGCGGTGACGTAGTGGACCAATGGGGAGCCCTGCGATGAAAGCTTCAATCACGGTTTGGTCATTTACTCCTTCATAGGAGTTCTTGGTGTCGATCCATCGTCCGAGATAATCTCGGCAAGTTTCTCCGGATTTCTGGGTGCAACGCTATAGGTCTCCGACCGAACAGGGCCTCTGATATGTGCCTTCGAAATTACGAAAGAACGCACTTTGCATGTCATACCAGTTCTGGATGGTGTTCTCTGGAAGTTCATTGAGCCATGATCGCGCCGTCTTCCGCAACATAAGTGGGAGATATCGGGTTGCGACCAGGCTATTTCCGCCTTTGGTGATGCAGCAAGCTTGGAAAAAATCCTGTAGCCAAGTGTCTGGCCGAGCAATGCCGTCGTAGGCTTGGATGTGTCTTGAGATAGCAAATCCTTCCGGGAATTTTGTAGCTCTGATGCGTGGTCCGAAGCACTTTGGGACCATGTAGAAATCATCGTTATCATAGCGCCGAGTCTCTATGTTGGAATTGATCATGTGCCTTGCGTCATTCGGGGATAGAGATCGTCCCGAATTTCCGCTGTGGCTGTGGTGCCATAGAGCCGGACTTCGGCTTCTGCCACCACCTCCTCCGCCATGTCGTCCTCCTTGCCCTCCATGGGAGCCGTTGTGATGACTGTGTCATGGAGAGGGTGGAGCAGCTAGATAGTTTCCGGCTGATCGCCGGCCTCCATCCGGAACGTCATTATTCCGATTCCAGGGAGGGTCTTGACTATGAAGAGCCCCCTGCCTGCTTGTACCAGCATGGTTTCTGTCGTTTCTTCGTCAGTCGTTCCCACCATGGTGAGGCTCAGCCGGACGGCTTGTGTGTTTAGGAGGTGGCATTTTTTGACGATCCTCCTCCCGTCGTTTTTCTTTATCTTCTCCCCTTTGATCCTTAGATTCTCGTCGGGGAGGGTTCATCGGATTCAGGGCAGCAATGGCGTCTTTCTCGGCCGTTGGGGCGACGTTGCTCCAGTTACGTGAAGTTCTGTGATGCTGTCCTGAAGATCCGGTTCTTCAATAGTTGTTTTCCCGGCGTTCAGGGTGATGATACTGCACCCAGACGTAATGGGATCTTACGCCAGCCCATGCCGGATCCGTGCGACATTGGTCAGAATCTGAGACCAGTTTTTGACTTCCGGACAGGGCGACCTTTTGCTGCTCCAGTCCCTTGTTGAGTAGTTTGATACCCAAACGTATCTCCTCCGGTCCTGGATTAGCCGATAGAATTTCTCGGGATGCCACGGTATTCTGTACTGGTGTTGGGTATACCCAATCTCCGTTGCTATCTTTCCGTGGCTTTCCCATCTCATCTCCAAAAAGAATGGCACGGACACGTGGGAATTGGTTGTCATCTATGTGATGCTTCCGTGTCTTTTGCTGTAAACGAGACATGTATTCCTTGTTTGACATGCGTTTCTAATCCACCTCGATGTTTTTGGCTTCATCGAGGACTTGTTGACGACGCGCTTCTAGGGCCTGCGCCCTTTCGTCTAGCTCATCCACAGTAAGTTCTGCGGCTGTAGGGATAGGTGTGGTTAATGCGGCATCGATGAGTTTACGCGCACCTTCGGTGATCACGTGTCCATCCACCGATGCTTCTTTTTTGGCTCTTCTGGGATAAGCGCTCCATCTAAGTCTTCTTCGTATTCCTCGGCAATCACCTCCTCTGTCAGAGGGTCTTTTGTCGGGGTCTTGTTTTTCTTGTTCTTCTTCTTTGCCTTCTTGGCAGCTCCGGTAGCAAAGACGGCTTTGGGTCCGTTTCCTGGAGTCAAGCTCTGATCGGTACTTTCGGACATCTGGACCTCAGGATTATCTCTGACGTCCATGTCATCCTGCGCTTTGGGAGAGTGTTCCCCGGATCCTTCATCCATGGATTCTCCTTCTTCTGCAGCTTTGGAGTTGTACTCCTCTTCATATTCCACAGAGAACTTTCGGAAATCTACTGACGTCATCAATTCATCCGAGGATGCGGGTACGTCGACGTTTGTTCCAATTGCCTCCAGCACCGAGTCGGTGTTTTCTCCAGCATCGGCAGAGCCGGATCCGGATCCCACGTATCCGACGAAGTGTAACGCATGCTTCATGAGGTACCTGCGGCTTTCACGGTCAGCCATGTCAAAACTTTTGATGGTCTCGAGAATTGCATCTGCGCTTTCGCCTTGCAGTATCATACGTCGTAATGTGTACCTTAGGAAAGGTATGTCTGTCCCGGCATCATCAGAGCCGGAATCAGTGTCACTGATATGCTCCTCCTGGATTTTGACTTCCGCAGGTGGGTCGATCTGGGATCCGGCTCCTCCAGGGAGATCCACTCCAGATTTGACGTGGACCGCTAGGTCTTCTTCAGGCTCAGATTTCTCCACTATCTCCGCAACTGGTGCGGGCTGGGTGGGATTAGGGTTTTCTGAGATCCGGAACTCTGCCGCCTCCGCGGACAAAGGGAACCCAGAAGATTCTCTTGCCTCTATCATCACCGTTGGGGTGGGTTGGGCAGGTTCAGCGAAACCGATGTAAACATCGATCTCACCAAAAGACATGATTGTATAGGCAGTCACAGCCTCCCTAGCCGGAATCCAAGTCTCGTCGAGAACGATGAGAGGGACGTCGCTGGCGTAGAGGATGCGACCGACGGCGATAGTCTCGCCGATTTCGATTCTTGCATATTCCGCTCAGAACGCAGATCCGAAGCTCACTTTCCCCACGGTGGGCGCCAACTGTCATCGGATTGATGACAAGTACGCCATGAGGGGGTCCTCGAGGCGGGCGGAAGAGAGGGGTTGGAGACGTACGGTAATCAGGACGGTGAGCACACAAGTTTACCCAGGTTCGAATCCACCGGCTTTGGACGGATCCTACTCCTGCTAGCAATCCAGTAATACGGCAGAGCTAGAATATGGGTTACAAGGGTTTCGCCTATGCGAGTTGAGGGTCTAAAGTATTGGGTGTCCTAAAGGCTCTCCCTAGGACGGCTTATATAGATATCCGGCCTAGGGTTTACAGGAGAGATCTATCCGGCTACGACAAAGAGTCGGTTACAGAGTACATCTTGAACTACAACTAATAGTATGGGCCTAAGTCGGTAAGTCTTCTGGGCCTTCCCGTAGCCAGATTGGACTCTGACTTTCTCCCTGACTGGGTCGCCCGTGAAGCAATACTCTAACCCGAAGTGGGCCACCCTGGTTAGTGAGGAACTGTGAGGATACCCGGAAAGTATATCCCCAACACCTTGTATTTCGGAGTATGTGTTGCAGGCTCCGCCCATGGCACGGCGCCTTCGGCGCATCAAGCATTCATATTGATCTTGAAGCGCCGTGTATTTCGGAGCGCCTTGTATTTCAGAGTGTGTGTTGTGGGCTCCGCCCGTGGCACGGCGCCTTTTGCGCATCAAGCATTCATATAGATCTTGAAGCGCCGTGTATTTCATAGCGCCTTGTATTTCGGAGCGCCTTGTATTTCGAGTGTGTGTTGTGGGCTCCGCCCTTGGCATGGGGCCTTCGGCGCATCAAGCATTCATATAGATCTTGAAGCGCCGTGTATTTCGGATTGCCTTGTATTTCAGAGTGTGTGTTGCGGGCTCCGCCCGTGGCACGACGGCTTCAGCGCATCAAGCATTCATATAGATCTTGAAGCGTCGTGTATTTCGGAGCGCCTTGTATTTTGGAGTGTGTGTGGCAGGCTCCGCCCGTGGCATGGCGCCTTCGACGCATCAAGCATTCATATGGATCTTGAAGCGGCATGTATTTCGGGGCGCCTTGTATTTCAGAGCGCCTTGTATTTCGCAGTGTGTGTTGCGGGCTCCGCCCGTGGCACGGCGCCTTCGGCGCATCAATCATTCATACAAATCTTGAAGCGGCGTGTATTTCGAAGCGCCTTGTATTTCGGAGTGCGTGTTGCGGGATCGACCCATGGCACGGCGCCTTCGGCGCATCAAGCATTCATATAGATCTTGAAGCGCCGTGTATTTCAGAGCGCCTTGTTTCAGAGCGCCTTGTATTTCAGAGTGTGTGTTGCGGGCACCTCCCATGGCACCGCGCCTTTCGCGCATCAAGCATTCATATAGATCTTGAAGCGCCGTGTATTTTATAGCGCCTTCGAATTCGGAGCGCCTTGTATTTCAGAGTGTGTGTTGCGGGCTCCGCCCGTGGCACGGCGGCTTCGGCGCATCAAGCATTCATATAGATCTTGAAGCGCCGTGTATTTCGGAGCGCCTAGTATTTCGGAGCGCCTTGTATTTCGGAGTGTGTGTTGCAGGCTCCGCCCGTGGCATGGTGCCTTCGTCGCGTCAAGCATTCATATAGATCTTGAAGCGCCATGTATTTCAGAGCGCCTTGTATTTCAGAGCGCCTTGTATTTCGGAGCACCTTGTATTTGAGTGTGTTATGGGCTCACTGTGGCACAATGGCTTCAGCGCATCAAGCATTCATATAGATTTTGAAGCGCCGTGTATTTTATAGCGCCTTGGAATTCGGAGCGCCTTGTATTTCAGAGTGTGTTTTGCGGGCTCCGCTCGTGGCATGGCGCCTTCAGCGCATCAAGCATTAATATAGATCTTGAAGTGTTGTGTATTTCGGAGCGCCTTGTATTTTGGAGCGCCTTGTATTTCGGAGTGCCTTATATTTCTGAGTGTGTGTTGCGGGATCCGCCCATGGCACGGCGCCTTCAGCGCATCAAGCATTCATACAGATCTTGAAGCGCCATGTATTTCGGAGTGCCATGTATGTCAGAGCACCTTGTATTTCGGAGTGTGTGTTGCAGGCTCCGCCCGTGGCACGGTGCCTTCGTCGCGTCAAGCATTCATATAGATCTTGAAGCGCCATGTATTTCAGAGCGCCTTGTATTTCAGAGCGCCTTGTATTTCGGAGCACCTTGTATTTTGGAGTGTGTGTTGCGGGCTCCGCCCGTGGCACGGCGGCTTCAGCGCATCAAGCATTCATATAGATTTTGAAGCGCCGTGTATTTTATAGCGCCTTGGAATTCGGAGCGCCTTGTATTTCAGAGTGTGTTTTGCGGGCTCCGCTCGTGGCATGGCGCCTTCAGCGCATCAAGCATTAATATAGATCTTGAAGTGCTGTGTATTTCGGAGCGCCTTGTATTTCGGAGCGCCTTGTATTTCGGAGTGCCTTATATTTCAGAGTGTGTGTTGCGGGATCCGCCCATGGCACGGCGCCTTCAGCGCATCAAGCATTCATACAGATCTTGAAGCGCCATGTATTTCGGAGTGCCATGTATGTCAGAGCGCCTTGTATTTCGAAGTGTGTGTTACGGGCTCCGCCCATGGCACGGGGCCTTCGGCGCATCAAGCATTCATATAGATCTTGAAGCGTCATGTATTTCAGAGTGCCTTGTATTTCATAGTGTGTGTTGCTGGCTCTTCCCGTGGCATGGCGCCTTCGGCGCATCAAGCATTCATATAGATCTTGAAGCACCGTGTATTTCATAGCACCTTGTATTTCGGAGTACCTTGTATTTTGGAGCTACTTGTATTTCAGAGTGTGTGTTGTTGGCTCCGCCCATGGCACGACGGCTTCGACGCATCAAGCATTCATATAGATCTTGAAGAGCCGTGTATTTCGGAGTGTGTGTTGCAGGCTCCGCCCGTGGCACGGCGCCTTCGGCGCATCAAGCATTCATATAGATCTTGAAGCGCCTTGTATTTCGGAGCGCCATGTATTTTAGAGTGTGTGTTGCGGGCTTTGCCCGTGGCACGGCGCCTTCGGCACACCAAGCATTCATATAGATCTTGAAGCTCCGTGTATTTCATAGCGCCTTGTATTTCGGAGTGTGTGTTGCGGGCTCCGCTTGTGGCATGGCGCCTTCGGCGCATTAAGAATTCATGTAGATCTTGAAGCGCCGTGTATTTCGGAGCGCCATGTATTTTGGAGCGCCTTGTATTTCGGAGTGTGTGTTGCGGGCTCTGCCCGTGGCACGGCGGCTTCAGCGCATCAAGCATTCATATAGATCTTCAAGCGCCTTGTATTTCAGAGCGCCTTGTATTTCAGAGTGCGTGTTGTAGTCTCCGCCCGTGGCACGACGCCTTCGGCGCGTTAAGAATTCATATAGATCTTGAAGCGCCGTGTATTTTGTAGCGCCTTATATTTCGGAGTCTGTGTTGCGGGTTCCGCCCGTGGCATGGCCGCTTCAGCGCATCAAGCATTCATATAGATCTTGAAGCGCCGTGTATTTCGGAGCGCCTTGTATTTCAGAGTGTGTGTTGGAGGCTCCCCTCGTTGTACGGCGCCTTCGACGCATCAAGCATTCATATAGATCTTGAAGCGGCATGTATTTCGGGGGGCCTTGTATTTCAGATCACCTTGTATTTCGCAGTGTGTGTTGCGGGCTCCTCCCGTGGCACGGCGCCTTCGGCGCATCAATCATTCATATAGATCTTGAAGCGGCGTGTATTTTGAAGCGCCTTGTATTTTGGAATGCGTGTTGCGGGCTTGACCCATGGCACGGTGCCTTCGGCGCATCAACCATTCATATAGATCTTGAAGCGCCGTGTATTTCAGAATGCCTTGTATTTCGGAGCACCTTGTATTTCAGAGTGTGTGTTCCAGGCTCCTCCCGTGGCACGGCGCCTTCCGCGCATCAAGCATTCATGTAGATCTTGAAGCGCCATGTATTTTATAGCGCCTTCGAATTCGGAGCGCCTTGTATTTCGGAGTGTGTGTTGCGGGCTCCGCCCGTGGCACGGTGGCTTCAGCGCATCAAGCATTCATATAGATCTTGAAGCGCCGTGTATTTCGGAGCGCCTTGTATTTCGGAGTCTGTGTTGCAGGCTCCGCCCATGGCATGGCGCCTTCGTCGCTTCAAGCATTCATATAGATCTTGAAGCGCCATGTATTTCAGAGCGCCTTGTATTTCATAGCGCCTTGTATTTCGGAGTGTGCGTTGCGGGCTCCGCCCGTGGCACGGCGGCTTCAGCGCATCAAGAATTCATATAGATTTTGAAGCGCCGTGTATTTTATAGCGCCTTGGAATTCGGAGCGCCTTGTATTTCAGAGTGTTTTATGGGTTCATGGCGCCTTCGGCGCATCAAGCATTAATATAGATCTTGAAGTGCTGTGTATTTCGGAGCGCCTTGTATATCGGAGCGCCTTGTATTTCAGAGCGCCTTGTATTTCGGAGTGCCTTGTATTTCGGAGTGTGTGTTGCGGGATCCGCCCGTGGCACGGCACCTTCGGCGCATCAAGCATTCATACAGATCTTGAAGCGCCATGTATTTCGGAGCGCCATGTATGTCAGAGCGCCTTGTATTTTGGAGTGTGTGTTGCGGGCTCCACCCGTGGCACGGTGGCTTCAGCGCATCAAGCATTCATATAGATCTTGAAGCGCCGTGTATTTCGGAGCGCCTAGTATTTCGGAGCGCCTTGTATTTCGGAGTGTGTGTTGCAGGCTCCGCCCGTGGCATGGCGCCTTCGTCGCTTCAAGCATTCATATAGATCTTGAAGCGCCATGTATTTCAGAGCACCTTGTATTTCAGAGCGCCTTGTATTTCGGAGTGTGTGTTGCAGGCTCCGCCCGTGGCACGGCGGCTTCAGCGCATCAAGCATTCATATAGATTTTGAAGCGCCGTGTATTTTATAGCGCCTTGGAATTTGGAGCGCCTTGTATTTCAGAGTGTGTTTTGCGGGCTCCGCCCGTGGCATGGCGCCTTCGGCGCATCAAGCATTAATATAGATCTTGAAGTGCTGTGTATTTCGGAGCGCCTTGTATTTCGGAGCGCCTTGTATTTCGGAGCGCCTTGTATTTCGGAGCGCCTTGTATTTCGGAGTGCCTTGTATTTCGGAGTGTGTGTTGCGGGATCCGCCCGTGGCACGGCGCCTTCGGCGCATCAAGCATTCATACAGATCTTGAAGCGCCATGTATGTCAGAGCGCCTTGTATTTCGAAGTGTGTGTTATGGGCTCCGCCCGTGGCACGGTGCCTTCGGCGCATCAAGCATTCATATAGATCTTGAAGCGTCATGTATTTCGCAGCGCCTTGTAGTTCAGAGTGTGTGTTGCAGGCTCCACCCATGGCATGGCGCCTTCGGCGCATCAAGCATTCATATAGATCTTGAAGCGCCGTGTATTTCATAGCACCTTGTATTTTGGAGTACCTTGTATTCCGGAGCTACTTGTATTTCAGAGTGTGTGTTGTGGGCTCCGCCCATGGCACGATGCCTTCGACGCATCAAGCATTCATATAGCTCTTGAAGAGCCGTGTATTTCGGAGCGCCTTGTATTTCGGAGTGTGTGTTGTAGGCTACGCCCGTGGCACGGCGCCTTCAGCGCATCAAGAATTCATATAGATCTTGAAGCACCTTGTATTTCGGAGCACCTTGTATTTTAGAGTGTGTGTTGCAGGCTCTGCCCATGGCACGGCGCCTTCGGCACACCAAGCATTCATATAGATCTTGAAGCACCGAGTATTTCATAGCGCCTTCTATTTGGAAGTGTGTGTTGCGGGCTCCGCCTGTGGCATGGCGCCTTCGGCGCATCAAGCATTCATATAGATCTTGAAGCGCCATGAATTTCGGAGAGCCATGTATTTCAGAGCGCCTTGTATATCGAAGTGTGTGTTGTGGGCTTCGCCCGTGGCACGATGCCTTTGGCACATCAAGCATTCATATAGATCTTGAAGCGCCGTGTATTTCGGAGCGCCTTATATTTCAGAGTGTGTGTTGCGGGCTCCGCCCGTGGCAATGGCAGCCTTCAAGATCAAGCATTCATATAGATCTTGAAGCTCCATGTATTTCGGAGCGCCTTGTATTGCAGAGCGTCTTGTATTTCAGAGTGTGATTTTGAAGTGTCTTGTATTTCGGAGTGCGTGTTGCGGGCTCCGCCCGTGGCACGGCGCCTTCGGCGCATCAAGCATTCATATAGATCTTGAAGCGCCTTGTATTTCGGAGTGCGTGTTGCAGGCTCCGCCCGTGGCACGACTCCTTCGGCGCATCAAGCATTCATATAGATCTTGAAACGCCGTGTATTTCGGAGCGCCTTATATTTCAGAGTGTGTTGCAGAGCTCCGCCCTGGTCAACCGGCGCATCAAGCATTCATATAGATCTTGAAGCGCCATGTATTTCGGAGCGCCTTGTATTGCAGAGCGTCTTGTATTTCAGAGTGTGTGCTACGGGCTCCGCCCGTGGCACGGCGCCTTCGGTGGATTAAGCATTCATATAGATCTTGAAGCGCCATGTATTTCGGGGAGCCTTGTATTTTGAAGTGTCTTGTATTTGGTCGTGTTGCAGGTCTCCGGAAAGGCCCTAGCCTGGCGCATCAAGCATTCATATAGATCTTGAAGCGCCTTGTATTTCGGCGTGTTGCGGGCTCCATGAGCCGACTTGGCATCAAGCATTCATATAGATCTTGAAGCGCCGTGTATTTCGGGGAGCCTTGTATTTTGGAGCGCCTTGTATTTTGGAGTATGTGTTGCGGGCTCAGCCCGTGGCACGGCGCCTTCGGTGCATCAAGCATTCATATAGATGTTGAAGCGCCGTGTATTTCGGAGCACCTTGTATTTCGGAGTGCATGCTGCAGGCCTCGCCCGTGGCATGGCGCCTTTGGCGCATCAAGCATTCATATAGATCTTGAAGTGCCTTGTATTTTGGAGCGCCTTGTATTTCCGAGCGCCTTGTATTTCAGAGTGTGTGTTGCGGGCTCCGCTCGTGGCATAGCGCCTTCGCTGCATCAAGCATTCATATAGATCTTGAAGCGCCTTGTATTTCATTGCGCCTTGTATTTCGGAGCGCCTTGTATTTTGGAGTGTGCGTTGCAGGCTCCACCCGTGGCATGGTGCCTTCGGCGCATCAAGCATTCATATATATCTTGAAGCGCCGTGTATTTTGGAGCGCCTTGTATTTCGGAGTGTGTGTTGGCTACGGGTACCTGCAGGCCTTCTTGCATCAAGCATTCATATAGATCTTGGAGCACTGTGTATTTCAGAGCGCCTTCTATTTCGGAGTGTGTGTTGCGGGCTCCGCCCGTGGCACGACGCCTTTGGCACATCAATCATTCATATAGACTTTGAAGCGCCGTGTATTTTATAGCGCCTTGTATTTCGGAGCGCCTTGTATTTCGGAGCGCATTGTATGTCAGAGTGTGTGTTGCGGGCTCCGCCCATGGCACGGCGCCTTCAGAGCATCAAGCATTCATATAGATCGTGAAGCGTCGTGTATTTCAGAGTGCCATGTATTTTGGAGTGCCTTGTATTTCGGAGTGCCTTGTATTTTGGAGCACCTTGTATTTCAGAGTGTGTGTTGCAGGCTCCACCCGTGGCACGGATCCTTCGGCGCATCAATCATTCATATATATCTTTAAGCGCCGTGTATTTCGGAGCGCCTTGTATTTCAGAGTGCGTGTTGCGGGCTCCGCCCGTGGCACGGCACCTTCGGCGCATCAAGCATTCATATAGATCTTGAAACGTCGTGTATTTCAGAGCACCTTGTATTTTGGAGTGTGTGTTGTAGGCTCCGCCCGTGGCATGGCGCCTTCGGCGCATCAAGCATTCATATAGATCTTGAAGCGCCTTGTATTTCGGAGCGCCTTGTATTTCAGAATGTGTGTTGCAGGCTCCGCCCGTGGCACGGCACCTTCGGTGCATCAAGCATTCATATAGATCTTGAAGCGCCATGTATTTTATAGCGCCTTGTATTTCGGAGTGCCTTGTATTTCTAAGTGTGTGTTGCGGGCTCCGCCCATGGCACGACGACTTCGGCGCATTAAGCATTCATATAGATCTTGAAGCGCCGTGTATTTCAGAGCGCGTAGTAATTCGGAGCGCCTTGTATTTCGGAGCGCCTTGTATTTTGGAGCGCCTTGTATTTCGCAGTGTGTGTTGCGGGCTCTGCCCGTCGCATGGCGCCTTCGGCGCATCAAGCATTCATATAGATCCTGAAGTGCCGTGTATTTCGGAGCGCCTTGTATTTCGGAGCGCCTTGTATTTCGGAGTGCCTTGTATTTTGGAGTGTGTGTTGCGGGATCCGCCCGTGGCACGGCGACTTCGGCGCATCAAGCATTCATATTGATTTTGAAGCGCCATGTATTTCGGAGCGTCTTGTATTTCGGAGTGTGTGTTGTGGGCTCTGCCCATGGCACGGCGCCTTTTGCGCACCAAGCATTCATATAGATCTTGAAGTGCCGTGTATTTCATAGCGCATTGTATTTCGGAGCGCCTTGTATTTCGAGTGTGTGTTGTGGGCTCCGCCCTTGGAACGGCGCCTTCGGCGCATCAAGCATTCATATAGATCTTGAAGCGCCGTGTATTTCGGATTGCCTTGTATTTCGGAGAGTGTGTTACGGGCTCCGCCCGTGGCACGGCGGCTTCAGCGCATGAAGCATTCATATAGATCTTGAAGCGTCGTGTATTTCAGAGCGCCTTGTATTTTAGAGTATGTGTTGCGGGCTTCGCCTTTGGCATGGCGCCTTCAGCGCATCAAGCATTCATATAGATCTTGAAGCGCCTTGGATTTCGGAGCGCTATTTCGGAGTGCGTGTTGCAGGCTCCGCCCGTGGCACGACGCCTTCGCCGCGTCAAGCATTCATATAGATCTTGAAGCGCCGTGTATTTTGTAGCGCCCTGTATTTCGGAGTGTGTGTTGCGGGCTCCGCCCGTGGCACGGCGGCTTCAGCGCATCAAGCATTCATATAGATCTTGAAGCGCCGTGTATTTCGGAGTGTCTTGTACTTCGGAGTGTGTGTTGCAGGCTCCGCCCGTGGCACGGCGCCTTCGACGCATCAAGCATTCATATAGATCTTGAAGCGGCATGTATTTCGGGGCGCCTTGATTTTGGAGCGCCTTGTATGTCACAGTGTGTGTTGCGGGCTCTGCCCGTGGCACGACGCCTTTGGCGCATCAATCATTCATATAGATCTTGAAGAGCCGTGTATTTCGAAGCGCCTTGTATTTCGGAGTGCGTGTTGCGGGCTCGACCCATGGCATGGCGCCTTTGGCGCATCAAGCATTCATATAGATCTTGAAGCGCCGTGTATTTCAGAGCGCCTTGTATTTCGGAGCGCCTTGTATTTCAGAGTGTGTTGCGGGCTTCTCCTGGCATCGCCTTCACAAGATCAAGCATTCATATAGATCTTGAAGCGTGTGTATTTTATAGCTCTTCACCGGCGCCTTGTATTTGAGTGTGTTGCAGCTCACCAGAGACGGGCCTTCAAGACATCAAGCATTCATATAGATCTTGAAGCACCGTGTATTTCGGAGCGCCTAGTATTTCGGAGCGCCTTGTATTTCGGAGTGTGTGTTGCAGGCTCCGCCCATGGCACGGCGCCTTCGTCGTGTCAAGCATTCATATAGATCTTGAAGCGCCATGTATTTCAGAGCACCTTGTATTTGGTGTGTGTTGTGGCTCCGCGTGGCGGGTTGGCAGCGCATCAAGCATTCATAGATTTTGAAGCGCCGTGTATTTTATAGCTCCTTGGAATTCGGAGCGCCTTGTATTTCAGAGTGTGTTTTGCAGGCTTCGCCCGTGGCATGGCGCCTTTGGCGCATCAAGCATTAATATAGATCTTGAAGTGTTGTGTATTTCAGAGCGCCTTGTATTTTTGAGTGCCTTGTATTTCGGAGCGCCTCGTATTTCGGAGTGCCTTGTATTTCGGAGTGTGTCTTGCGGGATCCGCCCTGCGGCACTTCAAGCATCAAGCATTCATATTGATATTGAAGTGCCATGTATTTTGGATCGCCTTGTATTTGAGTGTGTTGTGGGCTCACCAGTGCACGGCGCCTTTTGTGCACCAAGCATTCATACAGATCTTGAAGCGCCTTGTATTTCGGAGCGCCTTGTATTTCGGAGTGCCTTGTATTTCGGAGAGTGTGTTGCGGGATCTGCCCATGGCACGGCGCCTTCGGCGCATCAAGCATTCATATAGATCTTGAAGCGCTATGTATTTCTGAGCGCCATGTATGTCAGAGCGCCTTGTATTTCCAAGTGTGTGTTATGGGCTCCGCTCGTGGCACGGCGCCTTTGGCGCATCAAGCATTCATATAGATCTTTAAGCGTCATGTATTTCGGAGCGCCTTGTATTTCAGATTGTATTGCGAGCTCCGCCCATGTACAGCGCTAACATTCATATAGATCTTGAAGCGCCTGTATTTGAGGTGTGTTGCTACCATGCGCATGCCGGCTTAAGACATCAAGCATTCATATAGATCTTGAAGCGCCTTGTATTTTAGAGTGTGTGTTGCGGGCTCTGCCCGTGGCACGGCGCCTTCGGCACATCAAGCATCCATATAGATCTTGAAGCGCTGTGTATTTCATAGCGCCTTGTATTTCGGAGTGTGTGTTGCGGGCTCCAGCTGTGGCATGGTGCCTTCGGCGCATCAAGCATTCATATAGATCTTGAAGCGCCGTGTATTTCGGAGCGCCTTATATTTCAGAGTGTGTGTTGCGGGCTCCGCCCGTGACACAGCGGCTTCGGCGCATCAAGCATTCATATAGATCTTGAAGCGCCATGTATTTCGGAGCGCCTTGTATTGCAGAGCGTCTTGTATTTCAGAGTGTGATTTTGAAGTGTCTTGTATTTCGGAGTGCGTGTTGCGGGCTCACTTCAGGTACCGCTTACAAGATCAAGCATTCATATAGATCTTGAAGCGCCTTGTATTTCGGAGTGCGTGTTGCAGGCTCCGCCCGTGGCACGACTCCTTCGGCGCATCAAGCATTCATATAGATCTTGAAACGCCGTGTATTTCGGAGCGCCTTATATTTCAGAGTGTGTGTTGCGGGCTCCGCCCGTGGCACAGCGGCTTCGGCGCATCAAGCATTCATATAGATCTTGAAGCGCCATGTATTTCGGAGCGCCTTGTATTGCAGAGCGTCTTGTATTTCAGAGTGTGTGCTACGGGCTCCGCCCGTGGCACGGCGCCTTCGGTGGATTAAGCATTCATATAGATCTTGAAGCGCCATGTATTTCGGGGAGCCTTGTATTTTGAAGTGTCTTGTATTTCGGAGTGCGTGTTGCAGGCTCCGCCCGTGGCACGGCGCCTTCGGCGCATCAAGCATTCATATAGATCTTGAAGCGCCTTGTATTTCGGAGTGCGTGTTGCGGGCTCCGCCCGTGGCACGACTCCTTCGGCGCATCAAGCATTCATATAGATCTTGAAGCGCCGTGTATTTCGGGGAGCCTTGTATTTTGGAGCGCCTTGTATTTTGGAGTATGTGTTGCGGGCTCAGCCCGTGGCACGGCGCCTTCGGTGCATCAAGCATTCATATAGATGTTGAAGCGCCGTGTATTTCGGAGCACCTTGTATTTCGGAGTGCATGCTGCAGGCCTCGCCCGTGGCATGGCGCCTTTGGCGCATCAAGCATTCATATAGATCTTGAAGTGCCTTGTATTTCGGAGCGCCTTGTATTTCCGAGCGCCTTGTATTTCAGAGTGTGTGTTGCGGGCTCCGCTCGTGGCATAGCGCCTTCGCTGCATCAAGCATTCATATAGATCTTGAAGCGCCTTGTATTTCATTGCGCCTTGTATTTCGGAGCGCCTTGTATTTTGGAGTGTGCGTTGCAGGCTCCACCCGTGGCATGGTGCCTTCGGCGCATCAAGCATTCATATATATCTTGAAGCGCCGTGTATTTTGGAGCGCCTTGTATTTCGGAGTGTGTGTTGCGGGCTCTGCCCGTGGCACGGTGCCTTCGGCGCATCAAGCATTCATATAGATCTTGGAGCACTGTGTATTTCAGAGCGCCTTCTATTTCGGAGTGTGTGTTGCGGGCTCCGCCCGTGGCACGACGCCTTTGGCACATCAATCATTCATATAGACTTTGAAGCGCCGTGTTTTTTATAGCGCCTTGTATTTGGAGCCTTTGTATTTCGGGCGCATTGTATGTGTATATGTGTAGGAGCTCCGCCCATGTACAGCGCCTTCAGCATCAAGCATTCATATAGATCGTGAAGCGTCGTGTATTTCAGAGTGCCTTGTATTTCGGAGTGCCTTGTATTTTGGAGCACCTTGTATTTCAGAGTGTGTGTTGCAGGCTCCACCCGTGGCACGGATCCTTCGGCGCATCAATCATTCATATATATCTTTAAGCGCCGTGTATTTCGGAGCGCCTTGTATTTCAGAGTGCGTGTTGCGGGCTCCGCCCGTGGCACGGCACCTTCGGCGCATCAAGCATTCATATAGATCTTGAAACGTCGTGTATTTCAGAGCACCTTGTATTTTGGAGTGTGTGTTGTAGGCTCCGCCCGTGGCATGGCGCCTTCGGCGCATCAAGCATTCATATAGATCTTGAAGCGCCTTGTATTTCGGAGCGCCTTGTATTTCAGAATGTGTGTTGCGAAACCGGGTACGTACTAAGGTGCATCAAGCATTCATATAGATCTTGAAGCGCCATGTATTTTATAGCGCCTTGTATTTCGGAGTGCCTTGTATTTCTAAGTGTGTTGCGGGCTCCGCCCATGGCACGACGACTTCGGCGCATCAAGCATTCATATAGATCTTGAGCGCAGGTGTATTTCAGAGCGTAGTAATCGGGCGCCTTGTATTGTATTTTGGGCGCCTTGTATTTGGGAGTGTGTGTTGCGGGCTCTGCCCGTCGCATGGCGCCTTCGGCGCATCAAGCATTCATATAGATCCTGAAGTGCCGTGTATTTCGGAGCGCCTTGTATTCGAGCGCCGTGTATTTCTGAGTGCCTTGTATTTTGGAGTGTGTGTTGCGGGATCCGCCCGTGGCACGGCGACTTCGGCGCATCAAGCATTCATATTGATTTTGAAGCGCCATGTATTTCGGAGCGTCTTGTATTTCAGAGTGTGTGTTGTGGGCTCTGCCCATGGCACGGCGCCTTTTGCGCACCAAGCATTCATATAGATCTTGAAGTGCCGTGTATTTCATAGCGCATTGTATTTCGGAGCGCCTTGTATTTCGAGTGTGTGTTGTGGGCTCCGCCCTTGGAACGGCGCGTTCGGCGCATCAAGCATTCATATAGATCTTGAAGCGCCGTGTATTTCGGATTGCCTTGTATTTCGGAGAGTGTGTTACGGAGCTCGCCCGGTAACCTGGCGGCTTCAGCGCATGAAGCATTCATATAGATCTTGAAGCGTCGTGTATTTCAGAGCGCCTTGTATTTTAGAGTATGTGTTGCGGGCTTCGCCTTTGGCATGGCGCCTTCAGCGCATCAAGCATTCATATAGATCTTGAAGCGCCTTGGATTTCGGAGCGCTATTTCGGAGTGCGTGTTGTAGGCTCCGCCCGTGGCACGACGCCTTCGGCGCGTCAAGCATTCATATAGATCTTGAAGCGCCGTGTATTTTGTAGCGCCCTGTATTTCGGAGTGTGTGTTGCGGGCTCCGCCCGTGGCACGGCGGCTTCAGCGCATCAAGCATTCATATAGATCTTGAAGCGCCGTGTATTTCGGAGTGTCTTGTACTTCGGAGTGTGTGTTGCAGGCTCCGCCCGTGGCACGGCGCCTTCGACGCATCAAGCATTCATATAGATCTTGAAGCGGCATGTATTTCGGGGCGCCTTGATTTTGGAGCGCCTTGTATGTCACAGTGTGTGTTGCGGGCTCTGCCCGTGGCACGACGCCTTTGGCGCATCAATCATTCATATAGATCTTGAAGAGCCGTGTATTTCGAAGCGCCTTGTATTTCGGAGTGCGTGTTGCGGGCTCGACCCATGGCATGGCGCCTTTGGCGCATCAAGCATTCATATAGATCTTGAAGCGCCGTGTATTTCAGAGCGCCTTGTATTTCGGAGCGCCTTGTATTTCAGAGTGTGTGTTGCGGGCTCCTCCCGTGGCACGGCGCCTTCCGCGCATCAAGCATTCATATAGATCTTGAAGCGCCGTGTATTTTATAGCTCCTTCGAATTCGGAGCGCCTTGTATTTCAGAGTGTGTGTTGCAGGCTCCGCCCGTGGCACGGCGGCTTCGGCACATCAAGCATTCATATAGATCTTGAAGCACCGTGTATTTCGGAGCGCCTAGTATTTCGGAGCGCCTTGTATTTCGGAGTGTGTGTTGCAGGCTCCGCCCATGGCACGGCGCCTTCGTCGTGTCAAGCATTCATATAGATCTTGAAGCGCCATGTATTTCAGAGCACCTTGTATTCCAGAGCGCCTTGTATTTCGGAGTGTGTGTTGCGGGCTCCGCCCGTGGCACGGTGGCTTCAGCGCATCAAGCATTCATATAGATTTTGAAGCACCGTGTATTTTATAGCTCCTTGGAATTCGGAGCGCCTTGTATTTCAGAGTGTGTTTTGCAGGCTTCGCCCGTGGCATGGCGCCTTTGGCGCATCAAGCATTAATATAGATCTTGAAGTGTTGTGTATTTCAGAGCGCCTTGTATTTTTGAGTGCCTTGTATTTCGGAGCGCCTCGTATTTCGGAGTGCCTTGTATTTCGGAGTGTGTCTTGCGGGATCCGCCCGTGGCACGGCGACTTCGGCGCATCAAGCATTCATATTGATATTGAAGTGCCATGTATTTTGGATCGTCTTGTATTTCGGAGTGTGTGTTGTGGGCTCTGCCCGTGGCACGGCGCCTTTTGTGCACCAAGCATTCATACAGATCTTGAAGAGCCTTGTATTTCGGAGCGCCTTGTATTTCGGAGTGCCTTGTATTTCGGAGAGTGTGTGTTGGATACGCCCATAACGCGCCTTCGGCGCATCAAGCATTCATATAGATCTTGAAGCGCTATGTATTTCTGAGCGCCATGTATGTCAGAGCGCCTTGTATTTCCAAGTGTGTGTTATGGGCTCCGCTCGTGGCACGGCGCCTTTGGCGCATCAAGCATTCATATAGATCTTTAAGCGTCATGTATTTCGGAGCGCCTTGTATTTCAGAGTGTGTGTTGCAGGCTCCGCCCATGGCACGACGCCTTCAAGCATTCATATAGATCTTGAAGCGCCGTGTATTTCGGAGTGTGTGTTGCGGGCTCCGCCCATGGCACGGCGCCTTCGGCACATCAAGCATTCATATAGATCTTGAAGCGCCTTGTATTTTAGAGTGTGTGTTGCGGGCTCGCTCAGGTAACGCGGCCGGCATCAAGCATCCATATAGATCTTGAAGCGCTGTGTATTTCATAGCGCCTTGTATTTCGGAGTGTGTGTTGCGGGCTCCAGCTGTGGCATGGTGCCTTCGGCGCATCAAGCATTCATATAGATCTTGAAGCGCCGTGTATTTCGGAGCGCCATGTATTTCGGAGCGCCTTGTATTTCGGAGTGTGTGTTGCGGGCTCTGCCCGTGGCACGGCGCCTTCGGCGCATCAAGCATTCATATAGATCTTGAAGCGCCGTGTATTTCGGAGCGCCTTATATTTCAGAATGTGTGTTCCGGGCTCCGCCCGTGGCACTGCGGCTTCGGCGCATCAAGCATTCATATAGATCTTCAAGCGCCCTGTTTTTCGGAGCGCCTTGTATTGCAGAGCGTCTTGTATTTCAGAGTGTGTGATATGGGCTCCGCCCGTGGCACAGCGCCTTCGGTGCATTAAGCATTCATATAGATCTTGAAGCGCCATGTATTTCGGGCCGCCTTGTATTTTGAAGTGTCTTGTATTTTGGAGTGCGTGTTGCGGGCTCCGCCCGTGGCACGGCGCCTTCGGCGCATCAAGCATTCATATAGATCTTGAAGCGCCGTGTATTTTATAGCGCCTTCGAATTCGGAGCGCCTTGTATTTCAGAGTGTGTGTTGCAGGCTCCGCCCGTGGCATGGCGGCTTCGGCGTATCAAGCATTCATATAGATCTTGAAGCGCCGTGTATTTCGGAGCGCCTTGTATTTGGGAGTGTGTGTTGCGGGCTCCGCCCAAGGTACGGCGCCTTCGGCGCATCAAGCATTCATATAGATCTTGAAGCACCGTGTATTTCGGAGTGTGTGTTACGGCCTCCGCCCGTGGCACGGCGCCTTCGGTGCATCAAGCATTCATATAGCTCTTGAAGCGCCTTGTATTTCGGAGCGCCTTGTATTTCGTAGCGCCTTGTATTTCAGAGCGCCATGTATTTCGGAGCGCCCTGTATTTTGGAGTGTGTCTTGGGGGCTCCACCCGTGGCATGGTGCCTTCGGCGCATCAAGCATTCATATATATCTTGAAGCGCCGTGTATTTCGGAGCGCCTTGTATTTCGGAGTGTGTGTTGCGGGTTCCGCCCGTGGCATGGCTCCTTCGGCGCATCAAGCATTCATATAGATCTTGAAGCACTGTGTATTCTAGAGCGCCTTCTATTTTGGAGTGTGTGTTGCGGGCTCCGCCCGTGGCACGGCGCCTTCGGCACATCAATCATTCATATAGACTTTGAAGCGCCGTGTATTTTATAGCACCTTGTATTTCGGAGAGCCTTGTATTTCGGAGCGCATTGTATTTCAGAGTGTGTTTTGCAGGCTCCGCCCATGGCACGGCGCCTTCAGAGCATCAAGCATTCGTATAGATCTTGAAGTGTCGTGTATTTCAGAGTGCCTTGTATTTCGGAGTTCCTTGTATTTCGGAGTGCCTTGTATTTTGGAGCGCCTTATATTTCAGAGTGCCTTGTATTTCGAAGTGTGTGTTGCAGGCTCCCCCCATGGCTCGCAACTTCGGCGCATCAAGCTTCGTATAGATCTTGAAGCGCCGTGTATTTCATAGCGCCTTGTATTTCGGAGTGTGTGTTGCGGGCTCCAGCTGTGGCATGGTGCCTTCGGCGCATCAAGCATTCATATAGATCTTGAAGCGCCGTGTATTTCGGAGCGCCATGTATTTCGGAGTGTGTGTTGCGGGCTCTTCCCGTGGCACGGCCCCTTCGGTGCATCAAGCATTCATATAGATCTTGAAGCGCCGTGTATTTCGGAGGGCCTTATATTTCAGAATGTGTGTTCCGGGCTCCGCCCGTGGCACTGCGGCTTCGGCGCATCAAGCATTCATATAGATCTTCAAACGCCCTGTTTTTCGGAGCGCCTTGTATTGCAGAGCGTCTTGTATTTCAGAGTGTGTGCTATGGGCTCCGCCCGTGGCACGGCGCCTTCGGTGCATTAAGCATTCATATAGATCTTGAAGCGCCATGTATTTCGGGGCGCCTTGTATTTTGAAGTGTCTTGTATTTTGGAGTGCGTGTTGCGGGCTCCGCCCGTGGCACGGCGCCTTCGGCGCATCAAGCATTCATATAGATCTTGAAGCGCCGTGTATTTCGGAGCTCCTTGTATTTCAGAGCGCCATGTATTTCGGAGCTCCTTGTATTTCAGAGCGCCATGTATTTCGGAGCGCCCTGTATTTTGGAGTGTGTCTTGGGGGCTCCACCCGTGGCATGGTGCCTTCGGCGCATCAAGCATTCATATATATCTTGAAGCGCCGTGTATTTCGGAGCGCCTTGTATTTCAGAGTGTGTGTTGCGGGCTCCGCCCGTGGCATGGCGCCTTTGGCGCATCAGGCATTCATATAGATCTTGAAGCACTGTGTATTCTAGAGCGCCTTCTATTTTGGAGTGTGTGTTGCGGGCTCACTTGTGTACCAGCCTTCGGCACATCAATCATTCATATAGACTTTGAAGCGCCGTGTATTTTATAGCGCCTTGTATTTCGGAGCGCCTTGTATTTCGGAGCGCATTGTATTTCAGAGTGTGTTTTGCAGGCTCCGCCCATGGCACGGCGCCTTCAGAGCATCAAGCATTCGTATAGATCTTGAAGCGTCGTGTATTTCGGAGTGCCTTGTATTTTGGAGCGCCTTGTATTTCATAGTGCCTTGTATTTCGAAGTTTGTGTTGCAGGCTCCGCCCGTGGCTCGGCAACTTCGGCGCATCAAGCTTCATATAGATCTTGAAGCGCTGTGTATTTCGGAGCGCCTTGTATTTCGTAGGACCATGTATTTCGGAGTGTGTGTTGCAGGCTCCACCCGTGGCACGCGCCTTCGGCGCATCAAGCATTCATATAGATCTTGAAGCGTCGTGTATTTCGGAGCCCCTTGTATTTCGGAGTGCCTTGTATTTCAGAGCATGTGTTGCGGGCTCCCCCCGTGGCACGGCGCCTTCGGCACATCAAGCATTCATATAGATCTTGAAGGGTCGTATATTTCATAGCGCCTTGTATTTCGGAGTGCCTTGTATTTCGGAGTGTGTGTTGCGGGCTCTGCCCATGGCACGGTGCCTTCGGCGCATCAAGCATTCATATAGATCTTGAAGCGCCATGTATTTCGGAGCACCTTGTATTTTGGAGTGTGGGTTGCGGGGTCCGCCCATGGCACGGCGCCTTTGGTGCATCAACCATTCATATAGATCTTGAAGCACCTTGTATTTCGGAGCACCTTGTATTTCATAGTGTGTGTTGCGTGCTCCGCCCGTGGCACGACGCCTTCGGCGCATCAAGCATTCATATAGATCTTGAAGCGCCGTGTATTTCATAGCGCCTTGTATTACGGAGCGCCTTGTATATCGGAGTGTGTGTTGCGTGCTCCCCCGTGGCACGGTGCCATCGGCGCATCAAGCATTCATATAGATCTTGAAGCGCCGTGTATTTCAGAGCGCCTTGTATTTCAGATTGTGTGTTGCAGGTTACGCCCGTGGCACGATGGCTTTGGTGCATCAAGCATTCATATAGATCTTGAAGCGCCGTGTATTTTATAGCGTCTTGTATTTTGGAGCGCCTTGTATTTCGGGGTGTGTGTTGCGGGCTCCGCCCGTGGCACGGCGGATTCGGCGCATCAAGCATTCATATAGATCTTGAAGCGCCGTGTATTTCGGAGCGCCTTGTATTTCAGAGTGTGTGTTGCAGGCTCCGCCCGTGGCACGACGCCTTCAGGGCATCAAGCATTCATATAGATCTTGAAGCACCGTGTATTTCAGAGAGCCTTGTAATTTCGGAGTGTGTGTTGCAGGCTCCGCCGTGGCACGGCGCCTTCGGCGCATCAGTCATTCATATAGATCTTCAAGCGCCGTGTATTTCGGAGCGCCTTGTATTTCGGAGCGCCTAGTATTTCGGAGTGTGTGTTGCAGGCTCCGCCCGTGGCATGGCGCCTTCAGCGCATAAATCATTCATATATACCTTGAAGCGCCATGTATTTCATAGCGCCTTGTATTTCGGAGTGCCTAGTATTTTGGAGTGTGTGTTGCGGGCTCCGCCCGTGGCACGGTGCCTTCGGCGCACCAAGCATTCTTATAGATCTTGAAGCGCCGTGTATTTCGGAGCGCCTTGTATTTCTGAGCGCCTTGTATTTGGGAGTGTGTGTTGCGGGCTCCGCCGATGGCCTGGCACCTTGGGCGTATCAAGCATTCAGATAGATCTTGAAGCACCGTGTATTTCGGAGTGCCTTGTATTTCGGAGTGTGTGTTGCGGGCTCCGCCCGTGGCATGGCGCCTTCGGCACATCAATCATTCATATAGATGTTGAAGCGCCGTGTATTTCATAGCACCGTGTATTTTGGAGCGGCTTGTATTTCAGAGTGTGTATTACGGGCTCTGCCTGTGGCAAGGCGCCTTCAGCGCATCAAGAAGTCATATAGATCTTGAAGCACCATGTATTTCGGAGTGTGTGTTGCGGGCTCCGCCCGTGGCACGGCGACTTCGACGCATCAAGCATTCATATAGATCTTGAAGCGCCGTGTATTTCGGAGCGCCTTGTATTTCGGAGTGTGTGTTGTAGGCTACGCCCGTGGCACGGCGCCTTCAGCGCATCAAGAATTCATATAGATCTTGAAGCACCTTGTATTTCATAGCGCCTTGTATTTCGGAGTGCCATGTATTTCAGAGTGTGTGTTGCGGGCTCTGCCCATGGCACGGTGCCTTCGGCGCATCAAGCATTCATATAGATCTTGAAGCGCCATGTATTTCGGAGCGACTTGTATTTTGGAGTGTGTGTTGCGGGCTTCGCCCATGGCACGGCTCCTTTGGCGCATCAAGCATTCATATAGATCTAGAAGCACCTTGTATTTCGGAGCACCTTGTATTTCAGAGTGTGTGTTGCGCGCTCCCCCCGTGGCACGACGCCTTCGGCGCATCAAGCATTCATACAGATCTTGAAGCGTCGTGTATTTCATAGCGCCTTGTATTTCGGAGCGCCTTGTATATCGAAGTTCGTGTTGCAGGCTCCCCCGTGGCACGGCGACATCGGCGCATCAAGCATTCATATAGATCTTGAAGCGCCGTGTATTTCGGAGCGCCTTGTATTTCGGAGCGCCTAGTATTTCGGAGTGTGTGTTGCGGGTTCCGCCCGTGGCACGGCGCCTTCGGCGCATGAAGCATTCATATAGATCTTGAAGCGCCGTGTATTTCATAGCGCCTTGTATTTCGGAGCGCCTTGTATTTTGGAGTGTGTGTTGCGGGCTCCGCCCGTGGCACGGTGCCTTCGGCGCACCAAGCATTCTTATAGATCTTGAAGCGCCGTGTATTTCGGAGCGCCTTGTATTTCAGAGCGCCTTGTATTTGGGAGTGTGTGTTGCGGGCTCCGCCGATGGCCTGGCACCTTGGGCGTATCAAGCATTCAGATAGATCTTGAAGCACCGTGTATTTCGGAGTGCCTTGTATTTCGGAGTGTGTTGCAGTTCACTGGTATGGCGCCTTCGGCACATCAATCATTCATATAGATGTTGAAGCGCCGTGTATTTCATAGCGCCGTGTATTTTGGAGCGGCTTGTATTTCAGAGAGCATTGTATTTCAGAGTGTGTATTACGGGCTCTGCCTGTGGCAAGGCGCCTTCAGCGCATCAAGCAGTCATATAGATCTTGAAGCACCATGTATTTCGGAGTGTGTTTGGAAGCCTTGCGTGTACCGACTTCGACGCATCAAGCATTCATATAGATCTTGAAGCGCCGTGTATTTCGGAGCGCCTTGTATTTCGGAGTGTGTGTTGCGGGCTTTGCTCGTGGCACGGCACCTTCGGCACATCAAGCATTCATATAGATCTTGAAGGGCCGTGTATTTTATAGCGCCTTGTATTTCGGAGTGCCATGTATTTCAGAGTGTGTGTTGCGGGCTCTGCCCATGGCACGGTGCCTTCGGCGCATCAAGCATTCATATAGATCTTGAAGCGCCATGTATTTCGGAGCGACTTGTATTTTGGAGTGTGTGTTGCGGGCTTCGCCCATGGCACGGCTCCTTTGGCGCATCAAGCATTCATATAGATCTAGAAGCACCTTGTATTTCGGAGCACCTTGTATTTCAGAGTGTGTGTTGCGGGCTCCCCCCGTGGCACGACGCCTTCGGCGCATCAAGCATTCATACAGATCTTGAAGCGTCGTGTATTTCATAGCGCGTTGTATTTCGGAGCGCCTTGTATATCGAAGTTCGTGTTGCAGGCTCCCCCGTGGCACGGCGACATCGGCGCATCAAGCATTCATATAGATCTTGAAGCGCCGTGTATTTCGGAGCGCCTTGTATTTCGGAGCGCCTAGTATTTCGGAGCGTGTATTGCGGGCTCCGCCCGTGGCACGGCGCCTTCGGCGCATGAAGCATTCATATAGATCTTGAAGCACCGTGTATTTCATAGCGCCTTGTATTTCGGAGCGCCTTGTATTTTGGAGTGTGTGTTGCGGGCTCCGCCCGTGGCACGGTGCCTTCGGCGCACCAAGCATTCATATAGGTCTTGAAGCGCCGTGTATTTCGGAGCGCCTCGTATTTTAGAGCGCCTTGTATTTGGGAGTGTGTGTTGCGGGCTCCACCGATGGCATGGCGCCTTTGGCGCATCAAGCATTCATATAGATCTTGAAGCACCGTGTATTTCGGAGTTTGTGTTGCGGGCTCCGCCCGTGGCACGGCGACTTCGACGCATCAAGCATTCATATAGATCTTGAAGCACCGTGTATTTCGGAGCGCCTTGTATTTTGGAGTGTGTGTTGTGGGCTCCGCCCGTGGCACGGAGCCTTAGGCGCATCAAGCATTCATATAGATCTTGAAGCGCCGTGTATTTCATAGCGCCTTGTATTTTGGAGAGCCTTGTATTTCGGAGTGTGTGTTGAGGGCTTCGCCCGTGGCACGGCGCCTTCAGCGCATCAAGCATTTATATAGATCTTGAAGCGCCGTGTATTTCGGAGGGCCTTGTATTTCAGAGTTTTTCTTGCGGGGTACGCCCGTGGCACGGCGCCTTCGGCAAATCAAGCATTCATATAGATCTTGAAGCGCCGTGTATTTCATAGCGCCTTTTATTTCGGAGTGTCTGTTGCGGGCTCCTCCCGTGGCACGACGGCTTCGGCGCATCAAGCATTCATATAGATCTTGAAGCGCAGTGTATTTCGGAGCGCCTTCTATTTCAGAGTGTGTGTTGCGGGCTCCGCCCGTGGCACGGCGCCTTCGACGCATCAAGCATTCATATAGATCTTGAGGCGCCGTGTATTTTGGAGCGCCTTGTATTTCGGAGCGCCTAGTATTTCGGAGTGTGTGTTGCGGGCTCCGCCCGTGGCACGGCGCCTTCGGCGCATAAAGCATTCATATAGATTTTGAAGCGCAGTGTATTTCATAGCGCCTTGTATTTCGGAGCGCCTTGTATTTTGTATTGTGTGTTGCGGGCTCCGCCCGTGGCATGGCGCCTTCGGCGCATCAAGCATTCATATAGATCTTGAAGCTCCGTGTATTTCGGAGCGCCCTGTATTTCAGAGCGCCTAGTATTTCAGAGTGTGTGTTGCGGGCTCCGCCCATGGCACGGCGCCTTGGCGTGTCAATCATTCATATAGATCTTGAAGCACCGTGTATTTCAGAGCACCGTGTATTTCTTAGTGTGTGCTGCGGGCTCCGCCCGTGGCATGGCGCCTTCGGCACATCAATCATTCATATAGATCTTGAAGCGTCGTGTATTTCATAGCGCCATGTATTTTGGAGCGCCTTGTATTTTGGTGCGCATTTTATTTCAGAGTGTGTGTTACGGGCTCTGGCTGTGGCATGGCGCCTTCAGCGCATCAAGCATTCATATAAATCTTGAAGAACCATGTATTTCGGAGTGTGTGTTGCGGGCTCCCCCCGTGGCATGGCGACCCGGCGCATCAAACATTCGCATAGATCTTGAGCGCCGTGTTGAGCCTTGTATTTCCCGTGGCATGGTCCCTTCGGCGCATCAAGCATTCATATAGATCTTGAAGCGCCGTGTATTTCGGAGCGCCTTGTATTTCGGAGTGTGTGTTGCGGGCTCCGCCCGTGGCACGGCGCCTTCGGGGCATCAAGCATTCATATAGATCTTGAAGCGTCGTGTATTTCATAGCGCCTTGTATTTCGGAGCGCCTTGTATTTTGTATTGTGTGTTGCGGGCTCCGCCCGTGTACGGCGCCTTCGCATCAAGCCTTCATATAGATCTTGAAGCGTCGTGTATTTCGTAGCGCCTTGTATTTTGGAGCACCTTCTATTTCGGAGTGTGTGTTGCGGGCTCCGCCCATGGCATAGCGCCTTCAGCGCATCAAGCATTCATATAGATCTTGAAGCGCCATGTATTTTGGAGCGCCTTGTATTTCGGAGTGTGTGTTGCGGGCTCCGCCCGTGGCACGGCGCCTTCGGCACATCAAGCATTCATATAGATCTTGAAGCGTCGTGTATTTCATAGCGCCATGTATTTTGGAGCGCCTTGTATTTTGGTGCGCATTTTATTTCAGAGTGTGTGTTACGGGCTCAGCCTGTGGCAGCGCCTTTCGCATCAAGCATTCATATAAATCTTGAAGCACCGTGTATTTGGAGGTGTGTTATGGGCTCGCCCGTGGCATGGCGACTTCGACGCATCAAGCATTCATATAGATCTTGAAGCTCCGTGTAATTCAGAGGGCCATGTATTTCGGAGTATGTGATGGGCTCACGGTACCTGTAGCGCCAGGCGCATCAAGCATTCATATAGATCTTGAGCGTCGTGTATTTCGTGAGCTTGTTTCGCCTAGTGCCTTGTATTTGAGAGTGCGTGTTGCGGGCTTGGCCTGTGGCACGGCGCCTTCGGCACATCAAGCATTCATATAGATCATGAAGTGTCGTGTATTTCATAACGCCTTGTATTTCGGAGCGCCTTGTATTTCGGAGTGTGTGTTACAGGCTTCTCCTGTGGCACGGTGCCTTCGGCGCATCAAGCATTCATATAGATCTTGAAGCGTCATGTATTTTGGAGCGCTTTGTATTTCATAGTGTGTGTTCAGGCTCCGCCTGTGGCACGGCGTGTTCGGCGCATCAGGCATTCATATAGATCTTGAAGCGCCATGTATTTTGGAGTGTGTGTTGCGGGCTCCGCCCGTGGCACGGCGCCTTCGGCGCATCAAGCATTCATATAGATCTTGAAGCGCTATGTATTTCGGAGAGCCTTGTATTTCAGACTGCATGTTGCGGGCTCCGCCCGTGGCACGGTGCCTTCAGCGCATCAAGCATTCATACAGATGTTCAAGCGCCATGTATTTCGGAGCACCTTGTATTTCAGAGTGCCTTGTATTTCGGAGCGCCTTGTATTTCGTAGTGTGTGTTGCGGGCTCTGCCCGTGGCACGGCGCCTTCGGCGCATCAAGCATTCATATAGATCTTGATGCGCCGTGTATTTCAGAGCGCCTTGTATTTCAGAGCACCTTGTATTTCAGAGGCGTGTGTGTTACGGGCTCTGCCGTGGAATGGCGCCTTCAGCGCATCAAGCATTCATATAGATCTTGAAGCACCGTGTATTTCAGTGTGTGTTGCGGGCTCCGTGTACGACTTCGACGCATCAAGCATTCATATAGATCTTGAAGCATCGTGTATCTCAGAGCGTCTTGTATTTCGGAGTATGTGTTGTGGGCTTCACCCGTGGCATGACGCCTTCGGTGCATCAAGCATTCATATAGATCTTGAAGCGTCGTGTATTTCAGAGCGCCTTGTATTTCGGAGCGCCTTGTATTTTGGAGTGCCTTGAATTTGAGAGTGTGTGTTGCGGGCTCCGCCTGTGGCACGGCGCCTTCGGCGCATCAAGCATTCATATAGATCTTGAAGCGCCGTGTATTTCATAGCGCCTTGTATTTCGGAGCGCCTTGAATTTCGGAGTGTGTGTTGCGGGCTTCGCCTGTGGCACGGTGCCTTCGGCGCATCAAGCATTCATATAGATCTTGAAGCGTCATGTATTTTGGAGCGCTTTGTATTTCATAGTGTGTGTTGCGAGCTCCGCCCGTGGCATGGCGCCTTCGGCACATCAAGCATTCATATAGATCTTGAAGCGCCGTGTATTTCAGAGCGCCTTATATTTCGGAGCGCCTTGTATTTCAGAGTGTGTGTTGCGGGCTCCGCCCGTGGGACGGCGCCTTTGGCGCATCAAGCATTCATATAGATCTTGAAGCGACGTGTCTTTCAGAGCACCTTGTATTTCAGAGCGCCTTGTATTTCGGAGCGCCTTGTATTTTAGAGTGTGTGTTGCGGGCTCCGCCCGTGGCATGGAGCCTTTGGCGCATCAATCATTCATATAGATCTGGAAGCGCGGTGTATTTCGGAGCACCTTGTATTTCAGAGTGTGTGTTGCGTGCTTCGCCCGTGGCACGGCGCCGTCGGTGCATCAAGCATTCATATAGATCTTGAAGCGTCGTGTATTTCATAGCACCTTGTATTTCGGAGTGTGTGTTGCGGGCTCCGCCCGTGGCACGGCGGCTTCGGCGCATCAAGCATTCATATAGATCTTGAAGCGCCATGTATTTTGGAGTGTGTGTTGTGGGCTCCGCCGGTGGCATGGCGCCTTTGGTGCATCAAGCATTCATATAGATCTTGAAGCTTCGTGTATTTCGGAGCGCCTTGTATTTCGGCGTGTGTGTTGCGGGCTCCGCCCGTGGCACGGTGCCTTCAACGCATCAAGCATTCATATAGATGTTCAAGCGCCATGTATTTCGGAGAACCTTGTATTTCAGAGTGCCTTGTATTCCGGAGCGCCTTGTATTTTGTAGTGTGTGTTGCGGGCTCCGCCCGTGGCACGGCGCCTTCGGCGCATCAAGCATTCATATATATCTTGATGCGCCGTGTATTTCAGAGCGCCTTGTATTTCAGAGCACCCTGTATTTCGGAGCGTGTTGTATTTCAGAGTGTGTGTTGCGGGCTCCGCCCATGGCACAGCGCCTTCAGCACATCAAGCATTCATATACATCTTGAAGCATCATGTATTTAGGAGCGCCTTGTATTTCGAAGCGCCTTGTATTTTGGAATGTGTGTTGCGGGCTCCACCCATGGCACGGCGACTTCGGCGCATCAAGCATTCATATTTATCTTGAAGGGCCGTGTATTTCGGAGCGCCTTGTATTTCGGAGTGTTTGTTGTGGGCTCCACCCGTGGCACTGCGCCTTCAGCGCATCAAGCATTCATATAGATCTTCAAGCGCCGTGTATTTCGGAGCACCTTGTATTTCGGAGCGCCTTATATTTCGGAGCGCCTTATATTTCAGAGTGTGTGTTGCGGGCTCCGCCCGTGGTACGGTGCCTTCGACGCATCAACCATTCATATAGATCTTCAAGCGCCGTGTATTTCGGAGTGTCTTGTATTTCAAAGTGTGTGTTGCGGGCTCCGCCAGTGGCACGGCGCCTTCGGCGCATCAAGCATTCATATAGATCTTGAAGCGCCGTGTATTTCATAGTGCCTTGTATTTCGGAGCGCCTTGTATTTCGGAGTGTGTGTTGCGAGCTCGCGTGCGGCAGCGACTTGATCGAGCATTAATATAGATCCTGAAGCGCCATGTATTTCGGTGCGCCTTGTATTTCAGAATGTTTGTTGCCGGCTCCGCCCATGGCATGGTGACTTTGGCGCATCAAGCATTCATATAGATCTTGAAGGGCCATGTATTTCGGAGCGCCTTGTATTTCAGATTGTGTGTTGCGGGCTCCGCCTGTGGCACTGCGCCTTCGGCGCATCAAGCATTCATATAGATCTTGAAGCGCCGTGTATTTCGGAGCGCCTTGTATTTCGGCGTGTGTGTTGCGGGCACCACACGTGGCATGGCGCATTCGGCGTATCAAGCATTCATATAGATCTTGAAGCACCGTGTATTTCGGAGCGCCTTGTATTTCGGAGCTCCTTAAATTTCGGAGCGCCTTGTATTTCGGAGTGTGTCTTGCGGGCTCCGCCCGTGGTACGGCGCCTTTGACGCATCAAGCATTCATATAGATCTTGAAGCGCCGTGTATTTCGGAGCGCCTTGTATTTCAGAGTGTGTGTTACGGGCTCCGCCAGTGGCACGGTGCCTTCGGCACATCAAGCATTCATATAGATGTTGAAGCGCCATGTATTTCATAGCGCCTTGTATTTCGGAGTGTGTGTTGTGGGCTCCGCCCATGGCACGGCGACTTCGGCGCATCAAGCATTCATATAGATCTTGAAGCGCCATGTATTTCGGAGCGCCTTGTATTTGGGAGTGTGTGTTGCGGGCTCTGCCTATGGCATGGTTCCTTCGGCGCATCAAGCATTCATATAGATCTTGAAGCGCCGCGTATTTCGGAGCGCCTTGTATTTCGGAGCGCCTTTTATTGCGGAGTTTGTGTTGCGAGCTCCGCCCGTGGCACGGCGCCTTCGGCGCATCAAGCATTCATATAGATCTTGAAGCGCCATGTATTTCGTAGCACCTTGTATTTCGGAGCGCCTTGTATTTCGGAGTGTGTGTTGCGGGCTCCATCCATGGCATCTAGTACATTATTTTATTATAGAGCAGTACACATGTTCCTACACAGCAGTGCATTCTGCATTGTCTGTATATATTTTAGCTTGGATGTTAACCGATGGATTCGGCTAGCATACAAGCATTCATATAGATCTTGAAGTGCCGTGTATTTCATAGCGCATTGTATTTCGGAGCGCCTTGTATTTCGAGTGTGTGTTGTGGGCTCCGCCCTTGGCACGGCGCCTTCGGCGCATCAAGCATTCATATAGATCATGAAGCGCCGTGTATTTCGGATTGCCTTGTATTTCGGAGAGTGTGTTACGGGCTCACGCCTTCCAGCGCCTTCAGCGCGTCAAGCATTCATATAGATCTTGAAGCGCCTTGGATTTCAGAGCGCTATTTAGGAGTGCGTGTTGCAGGCTCCGCCCGTGGCACGACGCCTTCGGCGCGTCAAGCATTCATATAGATGTTGAAGCGCCGTGTATTTTGGAGCGCCGTGTATTTCGGAGTGTGTGTTGCGGGCTCCGCCCGTGGCACGGCGGCTTCAGCGCATCAAGCATTCATATAGATCTTGAAGCACCGTGTATTTCGGAGTGTCTTGTACTTCGGAGTGTGTGTTGCAGGCTCCACCCATGGCACGGCGCCTTCGACGCATCAAGCATTCATATAGATCTTGAAGCGGCATGTATTTCATAGCGCCTTGATTTCGGAGCGCCTTGTATTTCACAGTGTGTGTTGCGGGCTCTGCCCGTGGCACGACGCCTTTGGCGCATCAATCATTCATATAGATCTTGAAGCATCATGTATTTTGGAGCGCTTTGTATTTCGTAGTGTGTGTTGCGGGTTCCGCCCGTGGCACGGCGCCTTCAGCGCATCAAGCATTTATATAGATCTGGAAGCGCCGTGTATTTCGGAGCTCCTTGTATTTCAGAGTTTTTCTTGCGGGGTACGCCCGTGGCACGGCGCCTTCGGAAAATCAAGCATTCATATAGATCTTTAAGCGCCGTGTATTTCATAGCGCCTTTTATTTCGGAGTGTGTGTTGTGGGCTCCTCCCGTGGCACGACGGCTTCGGCGCATCAAGCATTCATATAGATCTTGAAGCGCAGTGTATTTCATAGCGCCTTCTATTTCAGAGTGTGTGTTGCGGGCTCCGCCCGTGGCACGGCACCTTCGACGCATCAAGCATTCATATAGATCTTGAGGCGCCGTGTATTTTGGAGCGCCTTGTATTTCGGAGCGCCTAGTATTTCGGAGTGTGTGTTACGGGCTCAGCCCGTGGCACAGCGCCTTCGGCGCATAAAGCATTCATATAGATCTTGAAGCGCCGTGTATTTCATAGCGCCTTGTATTTTGGAGCGCCTTGTATTTTGTATTGTGTGTTGCGGGCTCCGCCCGTGGCACGGTGCCTTCGACGCATCAAGCATTCATATAGATCTGGAAGCGTCGTGTATTTCATAGCGCCTTGTATTTCGGAGCGCCTTGTATTTCGGAGTGTGTGTTGCGGGCTCCGCCCATGGCATGGCGCCTTCGGCGTATCAAACATTCATATAGATCTTGAAGCACCGTGTATTTCAGAGCGCCTTGTATTTCGGAGTGTGTGCTGCGGGCTCCACCCGTGGCATGGCGCCTTCGGCACATCAATCATTCATATAGATCTTGAAGCGTCGTGTATTTCATAGCGCCATGTATTTTGGAGCGCCTTTTATTTTGGTGCGCATTTTATTTCAGAGTGTGTGTTACGGGCTCTGGCTGTGGCATGGCGCCTTCAGCGCATCAAGCATTCATATAAATCTTGAAGCACCGTGTATTTCGGAGTGTGTGTTGCGGGCTCCGCCCGTGGCATGGCGACTTCGACGCATCAAGCATTCATATAGATCTTGAAGCGCCGTGTATTTCAGAGCGCCTTGTATTTCGGAGTATGTGCTGTGGGCTCCGCCCGTGGCACGGCGTCTTCGGGGCATCAAGCATTCATATAGATCTTGAGGCGCCGTGTATTTTGGAGCGCCTTGTATTTCGGAGCGCCTAGTATTTCGGAGTGTGTGTTGCGGCCTCCGCCCGGTGCACGGCGCCTTCGGCGCATAAAGCATTCATATAGATCTTGAAGCGCCGTGTATTTCATAGCGCCTTGTATTTCGGAGCACCTTGTATTTTGTATTGTGTGTTTCGGGCTCCGCCCGTGGCACGGTGCCTTCGACGCATCAAGCATTCATATAGATCTGGAAGCGTCGTGTATTTCGTAGCGCCTTGTATTTCGGAGCGCCTTGTATTTCGGAGTGTGTGTTGCGGGCTCCGCCCATGGCATGGCGCCGGTATCGAACATTCATATACATCTTGAAGCACCGTGTATTTCAGAGCGCCTTGTATTTCGGAGTGTGTGCTGCGGGCTCATGGTAGCAGGCATGGCGCCTTCGGCACATCAATCATTCATATAGATCTTGAAGCGTCGTGTATTTCATAGCGCCATGTATTTTGGAGCGCCTTGTATTTTGGTGCGCATTTTATTTCAGAGTGTGTGTTACGGGCTCTGGGCGCTGATGGCGCCTTGGCGCATCAAGCATTCATATATATCTTGAAGCACCGTGTATTTGGTGTGTGTTGCGGCTCACGTGGCATGGCGACTTCGACGCATCAAGCATTCATATAGATCTTGAAGCGCCGTGTATTTCAGAGCGCCTTGTATTTCGGAGTATGTGCTGTGGGCTCCGCCCGTGGCACGGCGCCTTCGGGGCATCAAGCATTCATATAGATCTTGAGGCGCCGTGTATTTTGGAGCGCCTTGTATTTCGGAGCGCCTAGTATTTCGGAGTGTGTGTTGCGGCCTCCGCCCGTGGCACGGCGCCTTCGGCGCATAAAGCATTCATATAGATCTTGAAGCGTCGTGTATTTCATAGCGCCTTGTATTTCGGAGCGCCTTGTATTTTGTATTGTGTGTTGCGGGCTCCGCCCGTGGCACGGTGCCTTCGACGCATCAAGCATTCATATAGATCTGGAAGCGTCGTGTATTTCGTAGCGCCTTGTATTTCGGAGCGCCTTGTATTTCGGAGTGTGTGTTGCGGGCTCCGCCCATGGCATGGCGCCTTCGGCGTATCAAGCATTCATATAGATCTTGAAGCACCGTGTATTTCAGAGCGCCTTGTATTTCGGAGTGTGTGCTGCGGGCTCCGCCCGTGGCATGGCGCCTTCGGCACATCAATCATTCATATAGATCTTGAAGCGTCGTGTATTTCATAGCGCCATGTATTTTGGAGCGCCTTGTATTTTGGTGCGCATTTTATTTCAGAGTGTGTGTTACGGGCTCTGGCTGTGGCATGGCGCCTTCAGCGCATCAAGCATTCATATAAATCTTGAAGCACCGTGTATTTCGGAGTGTGTGTTGCGGGCTCCGCCCGTGGCATGGCGACTTCGACGCATCAAGCATTCATATAGATCTTGAAGCGCCGTGTATTTCAGAGCGCCTTGTATTTCGGAGTATGTGCTGTGGGCTCCGCCCGTGGCACGGCGCCTTCGGCGCATCAAGCATTCATATAGATCTTGAAGCGTCGTGTATTTCGGAGCGCCTTGTCTTTCAGAGTGCCTTGTATTTGAGAGTGTGTGTTGCGGGCTTGGCCTGTGGCACGGCGCCTTCGGCACATCAAGCATTCATATAGATCATGAAGTGTCGTTTATTTCACAACGCCTTGTATTTCGGAGCGCCTTGTATTTCGGAGTGTGTGTTACAGGCTTCTCCTGTGGCACCGTGCCTTCGGCGCATCAAGCATTCATATAGATCTTGAAGCGTCATGTATTTTGGAGCGCTTTGTATTTCATAGTTTGTGTTCAGGCTCCGCCCGTGGCACGGCGGGTTCGGCGCATCAGGCATTCATATAGATCTTGAAGCGCTATGTATTTCGGAGCGCCTTGTATTTCAGACTGCATGTTGCGGGCTCCGCCCGTGGCACGGTGCCTTCAGCGCATCAAGCATTCATACAGATGTTCAAGCGCCATGTATTTCGGAGCACCTTGTATTTCAGAGTGTCTTGTATTTCGGAGCGCCTTGTATTTCGTAGTGTGTGTTGCGGGCTCTGCCCGTTGCACGGCGCCTTCGGCGCATCAAGCATTCATATAGATCTTGATGCGCCGTGTATTTCAGAGCGCCTTGTATTTCAGAGCACCTTGTATTTCGGAGCGTGTTATATTTCAGAGTGTGTGTTACGGGCTCTGCTGTGGAATGGCGCCTTCAGCGCATCAAGCATTCATATAGATCTTGAAGCACCGTGTATTTCAGAGTGTGTGTTGCGGGCTCCGCCCGTGGCACGGCGACTTCGACGCATCAAGCATTCATATAGATCTTGAAGCACCGTGTATCTCAGAGCGTCTTGTAATTCGGAGTATGTGTTGTGGGCTTCGCCCGTGGCATGACGCCTTCGGTGCATCAAGCATTCATATAGATCTTGAAGCGTCGTGTATTTCAGAGCGCCTTGTATTTCGGAGCGCCTTGTATTTTGGAGTGCCTTGTATTTGAGAGTGTGTTGCGGGCTCCGCCTGTGGCACGGCGCCTTCGGCGCATCAAGCATTCATATAGATCTTGAAGCGCCGTGTATTTCATAGCGCCTTGTATTTCGGAGCGCCTTGAATTTCGGAGTGTGTGTTGCGGGCTTCGCCTGTGGCACGGTGCCTTCGGCGCATCAAGCATTCATATAGATCTTGAAGCGTCATGTATTTTGGAGCGCTTTGTATTTCATAGTGTGTGTTGCGGGCTCCGCCCGTGGCATGGCGCCTTCGGCACATCAAGCATTCATATAGATCTTGAAGCGCCGTGTATTTCAGAGCGCCTTATATTTCGGAGCGCCTTGTATTTCAGAGTGTGTCTTGCGGGCTCCGCCCGTGGGACGGCGCCTTTGGCGCATCAAGCATTCATATAGATCTTGAAGCGACGTGTCTTTCAGAGCACCTTGTATTTCAGACCGCCTTGTATTTCGGAGCGCCTTGTATTTTAGAGTGTGTGTTGTGGGCTCCGCCCGTGGCATGGCGCCTTTGGCGCATCAATCATTCATATAGATCTGGAAGCGCGGTGTATTTCGGAGCACCTTGTATTTCAGAGTGTGTGTTGCGTGCTTCGCCCGTGGCACGGCGCCGTCGGTGCATCAAGCATTCATATAGATCTTGAAGCGTCGTGTATTTCATAGCACCTTGTATTTCGGAGTGTGTGTTGCGGGCTCCGCCCGTGGCACGGCGGCTTCGGCGCATCAAGCATTCATATAGATCTTGAAGCGCCATGTATTTCGGAGTGTCTTGTATTTCAAAGTGTGTGTTGCGGGCTCCGCCAGTGGCACGGCGCCTTCGGCGCATCAAGCATTCATATAGATCTTGAAGCGTCGTGTATTTCATAGTGCCTTGTATTTCGGAGCGCCTTGTATTTCGGAGTGTGTGTTGCAGGCTCCGCCCGTGGCACGGCGACTTCGGCGCATCAGGCATTAATATAGATCCTGAAGCGCCATGTATTTCGGTGCGCCTTGTATTTCAGAATGTTTGTTGCCGGCTCCGCCCATGGCATGGTGACTTCGGCGCATCAAGCATTCATATAGATCTTGAAGGGCCATGTATTTCGGAGCGCCTTGTATTTTAGATTGTGTGTTGCGGGCTCCGCCTGTGGCACTGCGCCTTCGGCGCATCAAGCATTCATATAGATCTTGAAGCGCCGTGTATTTCGGAGCGCCTTGTATTTGGGCGTGTGTGTTGCGGGCACCACACCTGGCATGGCGCATTCGGCGTATTAAGCATTCATATAGATCTTGAAGCACCGTGTATTTCGGAGCGCCTTGTATTTCGGAGCTCCTTAAATTTCGGAGCGCCTTGTATTTCGGAGTGTGTTTTGCAGGCTCCGCCCGTGGTACGGCGCCTTTGACGCATCAAGCATTCATATAGATCTTGAAGCGCCGTGTATTTCGGAGCGCCTTGTATTTCAGAGTGTGTGTTACGGGCTCCGCCAGTGGCACGGTGCCTTCGGCATATCAAGCATTCATATAGATGTTGAAGCGCCATGTATTTCATAGCGCCTTGTATTTCGGAGTGTGTGCTGTGGGCTCCGCCCATGGCACGGCGACTTTGGCGCATCAAGCATTCATATAGATCTTGAAGCGCCATGTATTTCGGAGCGCCTTGTATTTGGGAGTGTGTGTTGCGGGCTCTGCCCATGGCATGGCTCCTTCGGCGCATCAAGCATTCATATAGATCTTGAAGCGCCGCGTATTTCGGAGCGCCTTTTATTGCGGAGTTTGCGTTGCGAGCTCCGCCCGTGGCACGGCGCCTTCGGCGCATCAAGCATTCATATAGATCTTGAAGCGCCATGTATTTCGTAGCACCTTATATTTCGGAGCGCCTAGTATTTCGGAGTGTGTGTTGCGGGCTCCATCCATGGCATCTAGTACATTATTTTATTATAGAGCAGTACACATCTTCCTACACAGCAGTGCATTCTGCATTGTCTGTATATATTTTAGCTTGGATGTTAACCGATGGATTCGGCTAGCATACGACGTTAATATATTCCTTCTTTCACGAAGAGAAACAAACCCTTCTTCTTCTGTTTGCAGCAAAAGAAAACAATCTATTGAATAGCGATGGATTTTACTAGATCTCGTTCCTCGATCAGTCGCATTGGGGAGGACCTAGATCTGGTGCAGGAGATTGTTTTAAGGTTAGCATCTATGAAATCTTTGATTTGTTGCAGTATCCTCAACAAACTAGGTATACTGCATTCAAAGAGCCTGGATTTCTTTCGCGATATATGAAGAAAAATTGGCCATCATGCCTAGGATTTCTTGTTTTCTATCATTGGATGCCTGAGGTTGGTAATAGGCTACAAGAACTTGAATATTCATCTAAAGATGAAACATCTCTAGCTATTTCTTCGAACTTAGATTCAACATATCTTCTAGGGGAATTAGTTGTCTGCTGGCGAAACAAAGCACTCCTCATTCAGGTCTATCCACATGGTTCTAGAGATCCTGGGTACTATGTTAAGTATCCTTCTAGGTCTCCAAATTTGTTCACTTTCCTTACCTCACCTGTTACAGAAAAGCCATCAATGTCAAAGAGTGATACAGATCATTCATATGGGCAATTCTGTTTGATTCCAAGTGCTGCTAGCTCAGGAATGACATTATTTCATAGAAATATATTCAATGTTTGCAAGGTTTCATATCATGGTGTTACTGCTAATACAACATCTGGCATATTTGTGCATGTCTGTATTCAGCAAAATGGTCAATGGGAGATGCATATTTCTGATCTAATCCCTGTGCCAACACCAACCACATACCTTAGTCAGCCTGAAGGAATCCTGATAGGCAAAGACCTGTTTATGGCATATGTTGTTGGCCTTCTTCTGTGTTACAACATATCCACACATTTAACTTCTGTGATACAATTCCTTGAATCAGTCAGGCTCACAACAAAGGATCAGAGGAATTATTGTATTTCAAAGGATAGATCAGGAAGCATTTTACTAGCTGCCTTTTCTAGTGATGGTATATTGGCAACTTGGCTCCTTGACTACAACAATGGTCAAAATAAGTGGATCACCCAGACAATGTTAGATCTGCCTGTTGCATGCAGAACTGCTTTTGGTTGGGATATTGCAGACTATTGGAAGGAAAGACTTGGTAGTATATGTGACAATTGCAATCTTCTAGTATCTGGTGTGTTGCGTGTTATAACCATGTCAACTGATGGTCGTTATATTTCTGATGACAGTTGATTTTGATCTAGGCTTGTTCTATGCAGACATGCTGAAGAAGACTGTATCAGTTTTATCTAAGTTATCTACACCATTAGTTGTCCGTAGTGCTTTTGCAATGTCTGAAGCCTGGCCACCTCCTCTATAGTGATTGACATGAATGCAATTAAGATTAAATATCTCTTTGTAATGTGAATACACTAAGCCTTGTATTACTTTTTGTGATCTTCTTGCACTGTATGCTGCGTCCAATTATGTACTATGTTGCTTTTTGTAATCTTCTTGCACTGTATGCTGAATTCGGCGCCCTAGTACTGCCATGGTAATTGCTAATTGCTGCAGTGCAAGTATCACCCAAAGAAATGCATATATGAATATATGTGCAGTGTAGATAGATTGCACAATCGTTTTGGCTACTAAACTAATGTATCTGCAGCATCACACAAAGCAGTGCATACATGAATATACGGGCAGCGCACTTAGAGTGCATGGTCGTCCCACATTTGTTAGGGGCTAGTACAGTAACTCCACAATTTTTAGGTACGGTAGTGCATGTGGTTGAGAAAGTGCAGTGCTAAACCGAAACAAGTGTACCTGCAGCATTACATAGAGCAGTGTAATTGTCCAACTAAAGACAGTGCAACTAGGTTTTGTACAAGGCAGTGCACGCCGGGGTAAATAAGCGCAGTGCTTCAAAATAAACTAATTTGTCTGCATCATCTCACAGAGCAGTGCATATATGAAAATAATGGCTGTGTAGGTAAAACACCACGGTCGCAACACATTAGTTTGTGCTAGTAGATCACCATGGTAAATTGGTTGCGAAGGCAGTGCATTTAGTGTAATAGCGTAGTGCTTCTAAACTAAACCAATGTACACTTGTAGTGCACTAAATCTTTCTGGTAATCCAGTGCACGCAGGATAAATAGGACAGTTCTTCGAAAGTACAAAGGTGTATCTGTAGAAAGAAGTTTTCTATATGACTATACGAGCAATGCACTTAGAGTGCAGGGTCGTCCCACGTTTGTTAGGAGCTAGTACAGTAACGCCGCAATTTCTAGGTACGGCAGTGCATGTGGTTGAAAAAGCGCAGTGCTTCGAACCGAAACCAGTGTACCTGCAACATTACATAGAGCAGTGTAATTGTCCAACTAAAAGCAGTGCAACTAGATTCTGTACAAGGCAGTGCACGCCGGGGTAAATAAGCGTAGTGCTTCATAATAAACTAATTTGTCTGCATCATCTCACAGAGCAGTGCATATATGAAAATAATGGCAGTGTAGGTAGAACACGGTCGTAACACATTAGTTTGTGCTGGTAGAACACCACGGTAAATTGGTTGTGAAGGCAGTGCATTTAGTATAAAAGCGCAATGCTTCTAAACTAAACCAGTGTATACTTGTAGTGCACTGTAACTTTTTGGTAATCCAGTGGATGCAGGATAAATAGGGCAGTTTTTTGAAAGTACAGAGGTGTATCTGTAGAAAGCAGTTTTCTATATGACTATACGAGCAGTGCACTTAGAGTGCAGGGTCGTCCCACGTTCGTTAGGAGCTAGTACAGTAATGCCGCAATTTTTAGGTACGACAGTGCATGCGGTTGAGAAAGCGCAGTGCTTCGAACCGAAACCAATGTACCTGCAACATTACATAGAGCAGTACAATTGTCCAACTAAAGGCAGTGCAACTAGGTTATGTACAAGGCAGTGCACGCCGGGGTAAATAAGAGCAGTGCTTCATAATAAACTAATTTTCCTGCATCATCTGCTTCTAAACTAAACCAGTGTACACTAAAGTGCACTGTAACTTTTTGATAATCCAAGGCACGCAGGATAAATAGTGTAGTTCTTTGAAAGTACAGAGGTGTATATGTAGAAAACAGTTTTCTATATGACTATACGAGCAGTGCACTTAGAGTGCAGGATCATCCCACATTCGTTAGGAGCTAGTACAGTAACGCCACAATTTCTAGGTACGATAGTGCATGTGGTTAAGAAAGCGCAGTGCTTCGAACCGAAACCAGTATACCTGTAGCATTACATAGAGCAGTGCTATTGTTCAACTAAAGGCAGTGCAACTAGGTTCTGTACAAGGAAGTGCACGCCGGGGTAAATAAGCGCAGTGCTTCATAATAAACTAATTTGCCTGTATCATCTCACAGATCAGTGCATATATGAAAATAATGGCAGTGTAGGTAGAACACCACGGTCGTAGCACATTAATTTTTCCGGGTAGCACACCACGGTAAATTGGTTGCAAAGGTAGTGCATTTAGTGTAAAAGCGTAGTGCTTCTAAACTAAACTAGTGTATACTTGTAGTGCACTGTAACTTTTAGGTAATCCAGTGCACGGAGGATAAATAGGGCAGTTCTTCGAAAGTACAAAGGTGTATCTGTAGAAAGCAGTTTTCTATAAGACTATACGAGCAGTGCACTTAGAGTGCAGGGTCGTCCCACATTCATTAGGAGCTAGTACAGTGACGCCACAATTTCTAGGTACGGCAGTGCGTGTGGTTAAGAAAGCGCAGTGCTTTGAACCGAAACCAGTGTACCTACATCATTACATAGAGCAGTGCAATTGTCCAACTAAATGCAGTGCAACTAGGTTCTGTACGAGGCAGTGCACGCCGGGGTAAATAAGCGCAGTGCTTCATAATAAACTAATTTGCCTGCATCATCTCACAGATCAGTGCATATATGAAAATAATGGCAGTGCAGGTAGAACACCACGGTCGTAGCACATTAGTTTGTGATGGTAAAGCACGACGGTAAATTTGTTGCGAAGGAAGTGCATTTAGTGTAAAATTGCAGTGATTTTGAACTAAACCAGTGTATACTTATAGTGCACTATAACTTTTTAGTAATCCAATGCACGCAGGATAAATAGGGCAGTTCTTCAAAAGTACAGAGGTGTATCTATTGAAAGTAGTTTTCTATATGACTATACGAGCAGTGCACTTAGAGTGCATGGTCGTCCCACATTCGTTAGGGGCTAGTACAGTAACACCACAATTTCTAGGTATAGAAGTGCATGTGGTTGAGAAAGCGTTGTGCTTCAAACCGAAACCATTGTCCAACTAAAGGCAGTGCAAGTACGTTCTGCAGAAGGAATTGCACGCCGGGGTAAATAGCGTAGTGCTTCATAATAAACTAATTTGCTTGCATCATCTCACAGAGCAGTGCATATATGAAAATAATGGTAGTGCAGGTAGAACACCACGGTCGCAGCACATTAGTTTGTGCTGGTAGAACACCATGGTCGCAGCATATTAGGTTGTGCTGGTAGAACACCATGATAAATTGGTTGTGAAGGCAGTGCATTTAGTGTAATAGCGCAGTGCTTGCACTATAACTTTTTGGTAATTCAGTGCACGCAGGATAAAATATGGCAGCTCTTCGAAAGTACAAAGGTGTATCTATAGAAAGCAATTTTCTATATGACTATACGAGCAGTGCACTTAGAGTGCATGGTCGTCTCATGTTCGTTAGGGGCTAGTACAGTAACGCCGCAATTTCTAGGTACAACAGTGCATGCAGTTAAGAAAGCACTGTGCTTCGAACCGAAACCAGTGTACCCGCAGCATTATATAGAGCAGTGCTATTGTCCAACTAAAGGCAGTGCAACTAGATTCTGTACAAGGCAGTGCACGCCGGGGTAAATAAGCGCAGTGCTTCATAATAAACTAATTTGCCTGCATCATCTCACATATCAGTGCATATATGAAAATAATGGCAGTGCAGGTAGAACACCACGGTCGTAGCACATTAGTTTGTCCTGGTAGAACACCACGGTAAATTGGTTGCAAAGACAGTGCATTTAGTGTAAAAGCGCAGTGCTTCTAAACTAAACCAGTGTATACTTGTAGTGCACTGTAACTTTTCGGTAATCCAGTGCACGCCGGATAAATAGGGCAGTTCTTCGAAAGTACAGAGGTGTATCTGTAGAAAGTAGTTTTCTATATGACTATACGAGCAGTGCACTTAGAGTGCAGGGTCGTCCCACATTCATTAGGAGCTAGTACAGTAACGCCACAATTTCTAGGTACGGCAGTGCGTGTGGTTAAGAAAGCGAAGTGCTTTGAACCGAAGCCAGTGTACCTGCAGCATTACATAGAGCAGTGCAATTGTCCAACTAAAGGCAGTGCAACTAGATTCTGTACAAGGGACTGCACGTCGGGGTAAATAAGCGTAGTTCTTTATAATAAACTAATTTGCCTGCATCATCTCGCAGATCAGTGCATATATGAAACTAATGGCAGTGCAGGTAGAACACCACGGTCGTAGCACATTAGTTTGTGATGGTAGAACACGACGGTAAATTGGTTGCTAAGGCAGTGCATTTAGTGTAAAATCGCAGTGCTTTTAACCTAAACCAGTGTATACTTATAGTGTACTGTAACTTTTTAGTAATCCAATGCACGGAGGATAAATAGGGCAGTTCATCGAAAGTACAGAGGTGTATCTGTAGAAAGCAGTTTTCTATATGACTATATGAGCAGTGCACTTAGAGTGCATGGTCGTCCCACATTCTTTAGGGGCTAGTACAGTAACACAGCAATTTTCTGGCTACAACAGTGCATGCGGTTGAGAAAGCGCAATGCTTCGAACCAAAACTAGTGTACCTGCAGCATGACATAGAGCAGTGCAATTGTCCAACTAAAGGCAGTGCAAGTATGTTCTGTACAAGGCAGTGCATGCCGGGGTAAATAGCGCAGTGCTTTATAATAAACTAATTTGCTTGCATCATCTCATAGAGCAGTGCATATATGAAAATAATGGCAGTGCAGGTAGAACACCACGGTCGCAGCACATTAGTTTATGCTGGTAGAACACCATGGTCAGAGCATATTAGGTTGTGCTGGTAGAACACCACGGTAAATTGGTTGCGAAGGAAGTGCATTTATTGTAATAGCACAGTGCTTTTAACCTAAACCAGTGTATACTTATAGTGTACTGTAACTTTTTAGTAATCCAATGCACGGAGGATAAATAGGGCAGTTCATCGAAAGTACAGAGGTGTATCTGTAGAAAGCAGTTTTCTATATGACTATATGAGCAGTGCACTTAGAGTGCATGGTCGTCCCACATTCTTTAGGGGCTAGTACAGTAACACAGCAATTTCTGGCTACAACAGTGCATGCAGTTAAGAAAGCGCTGTGCTTCGAACCGAAACTAGTGTACCTACAGCATTACATAGAGCAGTGCAATTGTCCAACTAAAGGCAGTGCAAGTAGGTTATGTACAATACAGTGCACGCCAGGGTAAATAGCGCAATGCTTCATAATAAACTAATTTTCCTATATCATCTCACACAGCAGTGCATATATGAAAATAATGGCAGTGTAGGTAGAACACCACGGTCGTAGCACATTAGTTTGTGCTGGTAGAACACCACGGTAAATTTGTTGCGAAGGCAGTGCATTTAGTGTAAAAGCGTAGTGCTTCTAAACTAAACCAATGTACACTTGTAGTGCACTGTAACTTTTTGGTAACCCAGTGCACGCAGGATAAATAGGGCAGTTCTTCGAAAGTACAGAGGTGTATCTGTAGAAAGCAGTTTTTTACATGACTATACGAGCAGTGCACTTAGAGTGCAGGGTCTTCTCACGTTCGTTAGGAGATAGTAGAGTAACGCCACAATTTCTTGGTACGGCAGTGCATGTGGTTAAGAAAGCACAGTGCTTCGAACCGAAACCAGTGTACCTGCAGCATTACATAGAGCAGTGCAATTTTCCAACTAAAGATAGTGCAACTAGGTTCTGTACAAGGCAGTGCACGCCGGGGTAAATAAGCGCAGTGCTTCATAATAAACTAATTTGCCTACATTATCTCACAGATCAGTGCATATATGAAAATAATGGCAGTGCAGGTAGAACACCACGGCCGTAGCACATTAGTTTGTCCTGGTAGAACACCACAGTAAATTAGTTGTAAAGGCAGTGCATTTAGTGTAAAAGCGCAGTGCTTCTAAACTAAACCAGTGTATAGTTGTAGTGCACTGTAACGTTTTGGTAATCCAGTGCACGCAGGATAAATAGGCCCGTTCTTCGAAAGTACAGAGGTGTATCTGTAGAAAACAGTTTTCCATATGACTATACGAGCATTGCACTTAGAGTGCAGGGTCATCCCACGTTCGTTAGGAGCTAGTACAGTAACGCCGCAATTTCTAGGTACGACAGCTCATGTGGTTGAGAAAGCGCAGTGCTTCGAACAGAAACCAGTGTACCTGCAACATTACATAGAGCAGTGCAATTGTGCAACTAAAGGCAGTGTAACTAGGTTCTGTACAAGGCAGTGCACGTCGGGATAAATAAGCGCAGTGCTTCATAATAAACTAATTTGCCTGCATCATCTCATAGAGCAGTGCATATATGGAAATAATGGCAGTGTAGGTAGAACACAACGGTCCTAGCACATTAGTTTGTGCTGGTAGAACACCACGGTAAATTGGTTGCGAAGATAGTGCATTTAGTGTAAAAGCGCAGTGCTTCTAAACTAAACCAGTGTATACTTGTAATGCACTGTAACTTTTTGGTAATCTAGTGCACGAAGGATAAATAGGGCAGGTCTTCGAAAGTAGAGGGGTGTATCTGTAGAAAGCAGTTTTCTATATGACTATACGAGCAGTGCACTTAGAGTGTATGGTCGTCGCACGTTCGTTAGGGGCTAGTACAGCAACGCCCCAATTTCTAGCTACAGCAGTGCATGCGGTTGAGAAAGCGCAGTGCTTCGAACCGAAACTAGTGTACCTGTAGCATTTCATAGAGCAGTGTAATTGTCCAACTAAAGGCAGTGAAGCAGGTTCTGTACAAGGCAGTGCACACTGGGGTAAATAGCACAGTGTTTCATAATAAACTAATTTTCCTGCATCATCTCACATAGAAGTGCATATATGAAAATAATGGCACTGCAGGTAGAACACCACCGCCGCAACACATTAGTTTGTGCTGGTAGAACACCACGGTAAATTGGTTGCGAAGGCAGTGCATTTATTGTAAAAGCGCAGTGCTTCTAAACTAGTCTGCCCGCAGCATCACAGAGAGTAGGGCATATATGCATATAATGCCAGTGCAATTAGAATACACAGTCGTAGCACACTAGTTCGTTGTTTCTATTGTGGTCAATGTATTACAGACTAATATTCATGATTTGTATATAATATCTTCCAATCTTTGTCACCTTCATGTGATATTTCGGTCACACTGTATAAGACACTCTTAATTAAAAATGTATTTTATGTAGTGCACCAAAACATCACAGCAGCAACGGACTGCAGAACAAATTGTGTTGTGCTGACAATATGTTGCACCCTATAGAGACAAAGGTAGAAAACAAATATATTAGTTTAAACATATGAGTTATATTTTTTGATTGTTCAGTCATTTATTCTTACCAGCTAAAATTCTCACCTCAATATTCAAGGTCTGGGTTTGCAAGCATGCTGATATCTCTCTCGTACAAAGGATTTCTTATATAGTGTGTCCGAAATAATATACCTATTTTTAGATTTTGTAGCAGTGTTAGGTGTTTGAATCATACAACAAGATTAGTAGAAATCTATATTAACTTCTGTATATCGCTACTGTGTAGTAAACTTATATATGAAGTAGTACCTTGGGTGTGTAAAATGATTTGGGCATGGCAGATGGACTTGACGATATTGATTTGCTCTTGAATTGGTAGATCCCTTTCTATATGTAATTCTCTGGTTGGCTTCACCTCTAGCTGAACAATTTGATTTGTATCCAATATTTCTTGCACCTACGATTCCTTCTATTAGCATGGATTTTTTCATCGACCCGCGTAGCATGCTACATAATGGAAGGTGGCGGCTTCTAAGGTGTGTGAGACTTGGTGTGGTCGTTGTATGTCTTTATATACAATTTCTTGGTTGTTCTAGGGTTTCCGTCTGGTGAGCCTTGTTGGGCTAAACTATCAGTGTAGATGTAGTACTTCTTGGAAAACTTGGTTTGTACATGTACCGCTTGAGTTTTAGATTTTTTCATTGTATGGCTATACACTTACGGTAGATAATGATTATTTAATCTACTATTATTTTTCCATTGTAATTAAAATATGTTCATATTTAATATGTATATTGTGCACTAAATCAAATATGTAGGAGCACAACGTCTATTGTTTATATTCTGGAAATTTAATTCCACATAGAATTTATAATAGTCAGTGCGTAGTTAAAGCACCGGTAATAGTATTACAAGATAATAGCATGATATAAACATTTTGTTTGAGTACATTGCAAATTCTTAACAGACATAAGAGATAAACAAGTACTTATTTTTAATAGACATTAGGAATAAGCAAATTATCACTCGGAGTTTGATTCCGACGACTCTGCTAATGCCTGGCTACTATGAATAATGATGTTCATGACAAACATCATTTCAAGGTTAAGCTGTGAATCTTTTTCCCTGTAATCAGTATTGCTTATCCAACACTTAGATTTATAGTTTCAACGAAGTTCTTCCATGCGTCTTTGCTGAATGAGAAGCATCCATCTTTTGTTGTTTTGTACGCCATGGTGTTGACATTACCAGTTGCTCCCAAGCGTACTCCAACAAGACCTTCTTTAGCAATTTCAAGTGTAGAAATAAACTTCAATTGTAGTTTCTGAGTTGCAATAGAAGGATGACGTTTTTTAGGAATAACATTATGAAGGTATTAAACCAATGTGAAAATAATAAAAATAAATAAAGTTAAATTTAGAAACATACCATATTGTGTTGTTTAATGTTTGTTCTTGTCAAATGAGTCACAAATAGCAACCCTACAAATGAATTAGCTGAGGGGAAGATATTGAATAAGTAATTTTCCTTCGAATCTGTAAGGTTGCATGTCTTGGAGAAAATTGTAGAATTAAGCACTTTGATATTGCTGTTTTCATCATCACTGCTACTGTAATCTTCTTCAGAATCAAAATATATGACAGTGATCTTTGGACCCGTAGCTCCCACTGAAAAGAATAGGTTTGCTCCTGCGCCGATTCTTTTCTCTGTAACAAACCTTGTCCAACTTGGACCTGTAATGCGAGTAGTTATGCGCTCTTTGTGGAGTTCAATATAATATATTTTTCTAAGAGTTTGGAATTCCACTCCAAGTCCAGTTATGTCATAGAATTGCAACCTTAGATTGCATGGTATGGTCTATGGAATGATATAGTGAAGGAAATATCTATTATGTTAACAAAGATTAAGAAATGGATTTATATATATTGAAACATAGTGTATACATACCAGTGAATGCTCGAACCGGCCTTCTACGAGACGAACAATGAATTCTGAGCCTAAATGTCCTAAATTTTTACCATAGTGACTGAAACAAACTTGACATGGCGCCATATGTTCTGCAATAAAAATAGTTTTGTGTTATTAAATGTCTATACATATATCAAATAATTTATAATTTGTGGCTAGAATTTTTTTTATATTTTTAATTATGCTCCTTGTAATAATCTGATTCTTTACATATGGTTCAAACTGTTTATGTGCCTAGCAGTTGCGATATTTTTTCATTTAGACTGGAACTAATAAATTAATGTGAATCTAAGAATTATATTTAAAACTAATTAAAAAAATCAAATCAAACTACGATTGATGTTTGTCAAATTAAACAAATGAATATTCTTATCATACCATAAATTAAAGTATAAGAAGTTTAGTGTTAATTCAGTACCATATAGATATATCGTGTTCTATCTTTAATTCATACTAATGGACTTAGATTTGTCTAGATCTGGATAGTCTAAATCTCAGTACATTTATTTAGATCTAGAGCAATATAAGCACGCAAAAATTTTTGCTAATGGTTGTACAATGTAAATGATTTGGTAGGAAATTAAACGATGTTGGTTGCTTACCGGAGACGCAGGAGTGGTGAATCGATGGTCTATCATTGAAGGCGGCGGCAGAAGTTCGGCCAGGAGTTGATTAGTCGGGGGCGGCAGAAACGGGAACGAGCTTTAGAGGAAGTTGGAAAAGGAGTACTTAAATGGATCGGTTGCGTCACTTTGTTTTATCTAAAGAGAGTATAATGCTAATTATTTCAACGAAACCCTTCATGTACTTACGTTTTAGTTAGTTATCTGTAGATAGGATAGGCAGTGCAGAAAGACGGAATGCAGTGTGCCTGGTGCGGTCAGTTCACTGCGGCCGTTCAATATCTTGAATGGTTTGCACAGCAGTTTCATGGATGATGGAGATGCAGTGCATACATGATTAAAAAGCAGTGCGTGGTAATGTAAATTTTAGCTGCAGTGCATTGCACGTTTATTACTCTGCCATGGCACCTTATTTTGCACGGTACCTTTACGAATCATAGAAACGCAGTGCATACTTATTTGTTAGGTGCAGTGTATTGCAGGTACATGTGTAGTGCGCTGCAGGTGCACTACATTGCACCGTTAGTGCACTGCCGCGGCACCTTATCTTTTACTATTCACAAAGTAGCTTTAAGAAGCATAGGACCGTAGTGCATAGTTATTTCAAAGGCAGTGTGTGTCAATATTTGTTACAGGTGCAGTGCATTGCACGGTTAGTGCTCTGCCGTGGCACCTTATTTTGCATCATAGGAACGCAGTGCACTACTGGCTTCACAGGCAGTGCGTGTCACTGTGCATTGTAGTTGGTGTGCACTGCATGATCAATGCACTACCGTGGCACCTTACGCTGAAACTTTCTCACAACAACATTATGGACCATAATAACGCGGTGCATACGTGCTGCTCAGGAAGTTCAATTCAATGTGCATTGGATGAGCAATGCATTGCACGGTCATTGTACTGCCTCGACACGTTAACTAGCACCATACGCACGGTAATTTTGAGGAACATAGTAAGGTAGTGCATACCTGCTTCATAGGCAGTTCATTTCTGTTTGCATTGTAGGTGCAGTGCAATGCATGGTCAGTGCAGTGCTGTGGCACCTTACCTTGCACTGTGCACACATGTGTTTTATGAAAATAGGAAAGCAGTGCATACGCCTGTACACACGCAGTGCCTGTCCATGTACATTCGGAGTGTATATAGTAGTTGCCTGTATTATTAACATATTGATACATACACACATCATAAATATATGAAATATTTTATTTACATATCTTTACTGAACAACCTAGTGTATTAATGTTAATACAAGTATCAATCTAATGATCATCTTCAGTCGGGGATGTCCTTCTCGTCCATAGTAGGACTGAATGCATTCAATACTACAGGAAGTGTATCTCGTAGATCATTTTCTATCCCGTATATCATCTTGTAGTTAAATTCTTCTCTCATTGCGGAAGGAGAGAACTATTTAACAATCAGGAAATAGGTATGTTATGAAGCTATGTTGCCAATATAAAAAATGTGAAGCAGATTATATTATAACATAAACAACGCGACTTACCTCTTCTTTGTTACACTTTATCGTGTCTCCATTGTACCATTGAATGCTTCTTAGAATCGAGTAAGCACACTCATTCTCTGCCTGCTTTGGACACCTAGGATACTTTGCTCCGTTGAACATCTCTGCGAATTCTGGAAAATTGTGACTAGGATATGTCGCTTTCAGAAGTTCATCTAGTTGTTTTCATTAAATGCAACATTTTTTGATTAGTATTCTAAATAGTACAGTTGCAAGATTAATATGAAAGTAATGTTCTAACCATGATGGGTCCAATGTTGTGGTGATATTTTGCTCTTGTTGCAAATAAGTAATCTTTGGTGTATTTCCTTGAGTCAATTATGTCAAGGTGACCTCCACAAATATACATGTTGAGGGAGTAAACTATAAAGTGAGAGCTGTAGACAACAGGTATTTCAATCTGCAATAAATACATAACAGTAAGTTCATTAACAGAAAAGCTTATTTCATTAATAGTAAGCTCTCGAAATTTATCCTCTTAAAAAATAGATGTTTTTAAAATTTAGAGAAACTTACCAGTTTTGCCATGTCTGGTTTAAAATTATTCATCAATGATTTGAATTACTCTACACGTCCATCCGTGCACACCCAGTTTTCTTTCTCGAATTCTGTCGTCATAGAGACTGAAAGGTTGCATATGAATCTTTTTCCTCCATCCACAAAGCCTCTACAGGATTTGCTTATCATAAATATGTCTATGTAATGCTGAACCAGTAGATTGTCAGCCATCCCTCCTTGTACAAGATTCTTTTTTCAGATCTGAACCTGTCCATTTTGTTTGTATCATTATTCCAGATTCTATTCTTCGAATCTCAATTATGACTTTGCTGTAACAGATCAAAGAAGTTTGTTGTCATTACTCCAAATTATTATTGTAAAGCAAGTACTAATACTTATTTTCCAAAATTGTAATTTGTTTTAACCCTTTTTTATAAAATTCAACAAATCTTGATGCATTTAAGCTTTTAGCCTTGGAACAAGAAAAGTTAGCATACTATCTATTATCTTTATATGTGCATGTTTCAAACGAAAATGCTAGAAAAAGGCCGCCCTCGCGGGAGTGTTTTAGATGAAATATGTATTTTTTTGAAACAACATTAGTATGTAAACACAACTCTATAGTATGTCTTACTCAGCATATTCATCTTGAAAACTTTCATCCAAGATAGCCCTTCGAGCAGCAGCTGCATGCTTCTTGTAATTGAAAGGGACGTGTTGGAAAACTGGAAAGGTATTTTGACCTTGCCGAGCCGGCCTGGATGGCATGCTCGATGTTTCTGGTAGTGCTGTAATAGATTCAGATTGCGACATTTTCACCACAGGTGTTTCAACACTAGTTTTTGTGTTTCTGGTTATTCTTTTGGATGTTCCAGCCTCTTCTAGAGACATTCTTGATATTATAGCCGAGGTTTTGGTCTTTTTGCTCTTCTTGCTCTTTTTTTCCGACGGTCCTGACGAAATTCATTTTCAATCTCCTTAGCCAATATGAGTACTTCCATGTCTGTGAAATGGAGTCGAGCTGCACTCCTTTTGTCAATCAGCAATCTCTTTGTTTCTTTAGTCGTCGACTCAAGAGACTGCGTGACAGTGCTTTGTTTTGCATCTGTACTCAAATCAAGTTCAGGAATTCCTACAAAACAAAATCAAAAGACTGTTGTTAGTCTGCATACATCATAATTCTAGTTATATAAATTGAACTTCTAATTGTTATTATATTGCTGTTACATTATAACGCATCGTACCTTCGATATTTGTACTCAATCTACTCAACATTATATTGGTGTTTTCTATTTGGCTGAACATTCTATAGAACCACAGGTTGCAAATAGTAGGCGTTTCTTCTGCTGTAAATTCTGTGTAAGAATCGAATAATGTGGTTTCCATCGCTTATAGCATCATGAAGGTACCGTCTACACTGGGAATTGAATAAAATGTAATAATAAATTATCAATTTATTCTAAAACATACATTGATATACCTAAATTTAAAAACAAGGGGAGCAGTTAGTGCTTACACATTGATATGTTTTGGCATATCGTGAAACTCAATGTCGAAGTTTATTAATTCTTTGTGCTCTCCACTGAACCCTGGTTTCCATAATTTTTTAACATTGTTTACGACTTTCATAGCTATTCTTTGCAAACTATCATCGTCTGGGTTTCTTCCTAAGTCCATCATTCTCATCTTCCTTGGTACGAAATCTATTATAAATAAGAAGTAGTGACTTTTCAATCGATTCTCATATGCATACGTGGGGTCTGGGATAGTAATCATTACCTATAAAAATGATAGGAATCATTACTAATTATGTAATATGTAAACAATTTAAGGTAAAATTTCTGAAATCTATTACTTGACGATTAGTCACTATTCTTTGAAAAAATTCATCTTACGAAATTATATACGGGTAACATGTCTTCTGCTTTAACCGAAAATAGAATCCTTATCCGTTCTAGAATTTGTGTGATATCAGAAATCAAATATACCTGTGACAAGCTTATATTGTTTAGTAACATTGAAACAATTGAACAAAAGAAGTTTTTCTTTTTTGCATGAACAACAAGATGATGTTGAAATATATCTAAACCTATTTATTAACATTATATATGATATACTAGTTTTGTGAGCTTACCCCTATGCTAGGACCAAAACATTTCGTTTCTTGTTCTGCTTTAGAACTTGCAAGATAATTTACAACTAAATCGAGAATATTTTGTTCTATAGTTCCTCCATCACAGAACGAATCTGCAATTTCTCCTGCAGTTACTATCTTTCTTCCTTTTCTTTATATCAAAATGTATGACCTGCATGAATTATTGTGAGTAAGTTAGTTTGATGATAAATTTCAGTATATTATAACAATACTAATATATATTAGATTACTATATATAATTGTTTCATAAAAAAATCGCCTTTGAGATTGTTCTGTAGTGTGAAATCTCAACATCATACTGTGAAACTTTTGACTAGTAATTCGCTAGTCTTCGTGTGCTTCCTCCTCTGCAACTTTGTGATAAACTGTGTTATTTCATTTACATAGGATTAATTTTTTGTGTGTAAAAATCACCTTGGTTGAAAAGGTGCCTCATCGCCAACAGGTACTATAGCACCAGGTTGCTCGTACTGCTGTTTGCCTGTTCCATGAGTAGAAACAATTTGATATCATCATGGTTATTTCTTTTAACAATCTTGATAGCCATTCATTAATTTTTTTTTAAAATTGTTCAGTTATTCATAGGCAAATATTTTTTTACAGAATATCTTTTCACTATAATTATACTTACCTTCTTGGAGATTACAGCCATGTACATCTATAAAAGCATTACCGTCAGTAAACCAGCTATCTACTTCGGCATCAAGGTCTGGGTTTGCTTTGTTCTTACCGTCGTCTATGCAGCTTTCCTGGTTAAATTATATATTTAAAAGTGATCAGATAACATAATATAAAGTTTTTAAATATACATAGAAATAAAAAGAATAAATATCGTTGGTAAGATCTAAAAGATAGATAACCTGTTGGTATGGCATGGTTTCATTAAATTGATCTTCCTGTCAATTCAATTGATCCATATTATCAATGGCGTTGAAATCTTTCATGTCATCGATAATTATCATTTCTTCATGTGGCATTGAGTTCTTTTCAAAAAAAGATGCTTCTGGATGTGTTTGATGTTCAGGTGTGGGAGCCTTTTTGTTGTGATATGGTAGTCTGTCATCAGGAATGCTGACTGCTATCATTTCTTCATGTGGCTTTGAGTTATTTTCAAAAAAAGATGCTTCTGGATCTGTTTGATGTTTAGGTGTGGGAGTCTTTTCGTTGTCATATGGCAGTCTGTCATCAGAAATCCTCACTGCTTCATCTTGTATAATATAATTATCCATGTTGCATAAGTCATCTTCTTGTTCTTCATTGTGTCTTTTCTGCTCAGCCAGATTACAATCTGTGTTGTCGTCAGTCTTTTGCTCGACATACGTAACAGGTGTTATAACTGCATATGACGTAGTGTTTGCAGGAGCCGGTATTTGCAATGTGTTAATAACATTTTGTGCATGCGCCAATTTGTCCAAATCATCACCCTTCGTTGAATACTCATCATCAATTGATGTTTGGTTTTCTCCTTGTTCTGCCGGCTGCTCATTTTATGTTTCATCGACTTCAACATTGTGCTCCTAGTCCCATATGCTCCTTAAATTAATTTGTACCTTAGCCACAAATTGATGAACTTCATCTTTAGCGCATTGAAGTTGTCTATCATTGTTGTCATCTTCAATCTGAATATCAGTAATACCCTCTGTTAAATCATTATCACATGCATTTGTATCTGCTTTACCATAACAAGCATTGTTTTCTATCGCAATCTCAGATGTAATTATTGTATCACTAGGATCATTCATTTTCTGGTCAATGTCTTCTTTTATTCCTTCGTCAACACCTGCTTTTGACTAGTCACTGATAAGTTCAGCAACTTCTGTGCCATGTGTACTCGATGATGGTATGGTGGTGTGTTCAGCATGTGAGGTGGAATGATCATCAGTGTTTTGCTCAACAGACCCAACAGGTGTTGTAACTGCAGACGCTGCAATGTTTGTAATTACTGGTATTTGAGTTGTTTCAATAACATTTGATGCATCCGATAGTTGTTCCAGATCATCACTTGTCATTGAATACTCAGTGTTGATATAGGTTTGGTTTTCTCCTTGTTCTGCCTGCTGCTCTTTTCATGTTTCATCGTTCCACATTCTGATCCTGGTTCCTTGTGGTTGCAACTAAATCTATGCATAACTCATCCATGCAATCATCAACTTCATCGTTACCACATTCAAGTTGTCTCTCGTTGTTAAAAACTTCCATGATAATATCAGTAATGTTGTCTGTTAAATTTGTATCACATACATTTGTATCTGTTGTACCAGAACAAGGCATGTTGTCTATCGCAATCTCAGGTGTAATTTGAGTTTGACTGGCATCATTCATTCTCTGGTCGCTATAGTCTTTTTTTCCATCGTCCACAACTTCTGTGGCTCCTTTACTTAATTCTGTTGTCTGGTCATTGATTAGTTCATTAACGTCTGTGCTAAGTGTACTCAATGATGGTATGCGGTGTCTTCAGCATGTATGGTGGAATGCTCCTCACTTGAATCAACTATTTTTTTGTATTCTGCTGCCACCTCTGTATTCTTTGTGTAAAATGACGTATGGCAATGTGTAAATACCTCATCCATAATGCCTATCTTAAAGTTGTTGTGAACTATCTTGTCTACATCATTCTTTGGTACTTTAGCATCAACCAGTCTTTGAGCTACATGTATTTTCATTGACTGGTCATTGTCTGATTTACCATCGTCTGCATCTTGTTTAGATGAAGAGGATTTAGTTGATTCATTTAGCACCACCTTCTCTGGCTGATCTGCTTGGTCCACTTGGTCCATTTGGTCCATGTTTGTCGGCACTTGTTCATACTCTGCATTGTGTATGATGATGTTTGAAATGGCCATTTCCTTCTCCTTGGCCATAATATTGTTCTTTTCTATGAGGTCAAGCTTGACAATCCTTAATCTAGCCAGAGATACTTCCAAACCCTCCTTTCTTGACCAAACAATCTCATTGAGCATATCAATCTCCTCTAGGTTAGATGCTTCATCATCTATGTTTTGTATCAATGGAGTGTTGTTACCAATTATATTGATGGTTTTGGTTAAATCACTATTTGCTGTTTCAGAACCTACAGCAGCATCTGAGCTTTGACAAACCGTTATGCAAGTAGTGTTGACACATCTAATTATGTCTGAAAGTTGATAATCACTTCTTGCCTGCATTATAAAATAAATAAGTAAACACAGTCAGGCGATATGTTCTTTATCATAGGTGTTTTGTTTCATTAGTTTAGATTGTTTCGTAATAGTGATTATTTTTTTGACTTGGATAATTAACATAGTTTAAATTTATCTAACTCAAAACAAACCGGAAAAATTCTTAGATAAAGATATATACATGATTTTTATAATAAAGAAAACTTACCCCAAGGCTTCCGTAGCTTCTAGTGTCACTGTTCCAGTCATATGATCTGATTTCCTCCAAATCTTCCAATTTGAGGTGACCAACTCTTGGTGCAAGGTTAGTCAAGTTTGCTTTGCTGTGTACACGTGTGTCCAAATAATAGATCAGAGGCAATGTTGCCAGACCCTCAGCTATGTTTTTATTTCCTTTTTTATCTTGGTATTTTCTCAGCCCCCTCCTTAGCTCATCAAGGAGAACTTTACAGAGGTTCATATGTTTAATTTTCTTGATATCGAGATCCATGATCATACCCGCCTCCCGTCCTATACGTGCGTTACTCGTTGTGCATGTTGTTTTGATGAAGAACACAGGAAATATGAGCTTCATTGCCAGATCTGATGTTCCACCATTCTTCACATGATCATAAAGCTTACTCGGTATAATGTTATCTGACTCACTCAAACTGAGCTGCTGTTTCAACCATCACAAAGGTTTTGTATCCCGGTCACTTGAAGGTCGTGGAACTTCAAACATATCCTTGTTTGGGAAACCATACATTGCTTGCACCACATCTTCTGTTATTTCAAGCTCTTCCCCTTGTTCAAGAACAATTGTTAGAGATCTAGTTCTGAATTTACTGTATAGCCATAGCATCATTTTCTTGGAAATGTTGACGTTCAATTTGAAATCAAGTATGAAACCACAACCATGATTCCTCAAAAATATCTTCTGTTCATTTGTTACATAGTTTCAAGAAAGTTGTGTAATTCTGAAAGTGACCCTCTCACTATGATCTCACCATCCTTCATGTCTGCTAGTTCTTTGTGAACTGTGTCACATTTTTGCTTCTTGAAACCAGGTTTATCTACGAAATCTTTAGCAGCATTAAGGTTATCTTGAGTACTAGACCCAGTTTCTATGTTTTCGTCCACTGTTGTGTTTCCTCTTGGTTAATCATCGTGTTCCATAAGATGAACAAATACTCAACAGCAGAAGTTTATGTTAAAAAAATTAAATCATGCATTATAATTTATATTTTACACTTTGATATTATTAAAAAAATTAATAACAGAGCAGCAGTTAAACACATATGTAATTTAAATTACTAGAATCATGTGAATAAATAAAAAGATGTATAGTCAGCAAAGAGCTCATGAATCAAGAAGAATCAACTAGTACGAAAGCAACACACGTCAACAAATTTCCTGGCAGTGCATTTCAGTTACTGAATTGGTGCAGCAAAGGTGCAAACTTTGCCACCAAAATTTGAACTGTTAATCTATGTAATCGATAAAGGAGCACTTCATTGAAGTTATAATTGGCAATTCTTATCTGAAAACTATGTCATTGTTTCGAATTTCAATCCAGTTGTTGAGAAAAATGTTACTTCACTACGGACATTCAAAATAATAAATCGAAAGAAACCTAAGATTTGTTTGATTAGTGGTTTCTTGCTCATGGTTTGTTATTCTCAAAATTGTTCCAACCATGTGTGCTGGCCATTTTTAAATATATGTTTCACTCTAAACTATGGCGAGAAATAATCAAAATACCTGCATTGAACCTTCGTAACCGCAATTTTCATCAGCCATGAAATCGATGAATAGCTGTATTGGGGATGGAAATTCTAGGAATCTTCTGTGGGAAATTTTGTTCCGCGTTATATCTATCCCTTTTCCCCTGAGAAAACCCTAATAAAACTTCAATTAGTGCTCGTAAAATCGTGTCCCAACTAAATAAAGAACAAGAGGAAAATACTTCGTGGAATTTCGGACAACACCAGGCCGAATCTGGGATGGGAAGGGAGAATCTATGATACCTGTCTTGTGGCTATACCGCCAGTCGAGAATCTGGAGTAGTAGTAGTCCTTAGCGCTGGTGAAGCTTTTTGCCACCAAGGCGTTGCCGCTGTTGCTTGCCCCTGCGCAGTTACGGTGGAGCAAGAGAGAGAAAGTGGAGCAGTGACGAAGAAGGACACAACAGGAAGAAGAGGAAAAAAGAGTAATAGTCTAATCATAGCCGTCCGTCGGGATGTATTGCTATATGCACATGTGTTAACCGTCAGCGGGTTGACGCCATGTAGTTTACAGATGAGCCCAACGAAGAAGCACTGCCTCTGGATGTGTAGGTGCACTGCTTGGAGATATCTTAGCAATAAAATATATTATCACACTTGACAAATGCAACATATAGTAAATCAGGATCTACGGAAATTTTGCGCTGTGTAACAGAGGCAACTATATCAATTTATTTTATCTAGTTTCACCATAGTGCAATAGTAGTACTAGAGGCAGTGCAAACAACCTACAGCGAAACAACTGTATTAAAACGTAATAGGCAGGGCAATTTGTGTTCACAATGCAGTGCAACCACGTTGAATGGTTGGAAGAGTTAGTAGCCACTTGGAAACCCAACAGTCGCTTTTTTGTGTTATTACGTTATCTGACTTGTGTTGTAGGACACCTAAGTTTTGTTAATATCTGTATCAGTTATACAAAAATACCAGGAAACATTACTCTTAAAAATGGACGTGCAATGTTTCGTGATTGCCCGCAATATAGATAGATTCTGCCTGATCAAAAACTGTCGAGATTGAACGAAGAGCAATTGTACTATTAGGAGCAGTGCAAACAAAATTAAGCGAATTTTAATCTTATAAATTCCACTACATTGTTTTGTGTCTGACAGAAATATAATCAGAACTATATCTTTTAGTCCGTATTATAGGCAGGAGGATATAACTAAAACTGGCAGCGCATAAAGCCATAAGAGAACCAACTATATTAGAATATAAAAACACATTGAAATTCGTGCTCGGATGGAAGTTCAGTTAACCTAATTGTCGGAGAAAATAATATACTGCACTTGAATATTGTAGCAATATTCAACACTGTGCGATAGAATGTTCATAAGCAGTGCAAATAACTATACGCTAACAAACTTAAAGATTATAATAAGAGCAGTGCATTGTGTGTTAATAAGGCAGTAATATGGTGCAGTAGAAAAGAATTCTTTTAGTAGCTTATCGTATGAAAAATAGACACTGTGCACTCCGTGAGCACAGTTACATTTCTATAGGCAGTTGGATATAAAACCACGGGCAGTGCAAATAATGATTCGAGAAGAAATCATTAAACAATGCAAAAAAGCAATGCAGTACTCGGTCACATGGCAGTGCACATCTATAAGAGTAGTGCACTATGTGTTTTGAAAGAAGTAGTATTTTTCAGTCTAGAAATTTATTAATCATCTCATCCGATACAATATAGACCCTTTGCACTACGTAAGCACAGTAATATATATGGTTACGTCAAGAGTATAGGCAGTCCTATATTTGTTCACAAGGCAGTGCTTATGTTCAAGAGCATTGCAGTATGCGTTAAGAAAACAGTAATATGTTACAGTTATTAATAAGTTCATCAGACGCACTATACAACCTGATCACAGGTTTAGCGTAGTCAGCTACGTCTATAGGAAGCAACTTTATGAAAAATAAAATAAGCAGTGCAATTATTGCTACGAGGCAGTGCGCTATGAATTGGCGAGGCAGTAATATGTTGCTGTCAAAAAATGTATTAACCAGCCCATCCGACACAATATGGACCCTGTGCACTACGTGAGGTAAGTGATATATCGCTACGTCCATAATATAGGCAGTGCAATATACCTTTCGTAGTCAGTGCAAACACCGACTAGAGAATAAACTATACTATAATGTAAAGGGCAGTGCATTATTTGTTCACAAGGCAGTGCACATGCACAAGAGCAGATGTAACATCCCAAAACTTTAATCCAAGCTTATTAAGATAAAATCATCCAAAAATAGGGTTAACAAAAACTTTTCCAAATTTAAAGTAAAAACATTCATATATGTATGCATTTAAAATAGGAGTTGTTTGAATTGTCATGATTGATTGATCCAATGCTTGTAGAATGTTTCTTAGGTGATTTAAACATCATCTACATCATTCCCAAACTTTTCCTAAAGAAAATCAAATCAAAAAGAATTAAAAAGGAGGAATGGTTATTTTGGCAAATTTAACTCTCATGCCTACTTTTTCTATTCCTAGTACTCAATTTTTAACAGAAACAATTCTTGATCTTTGCACCCCTTGCTAGTACACATAATGAGGTACCAAGGCCCACCTTTTGATCTGCTAAAAATATTCTGTTAACTATTTTAAATGACAGTTTAAAATTGAATCTAATGCATATGCATATATCACCCCTATTTCAAAAACCATCTATTTGAGCTCCATTTTCAAAACCCTTGCAATCAGATAATACCTATCACTAGTGGATATCACTCAAAAAATTTGAAACCAAAATTCAAAACTTTCTTTCATGCGGCCATTTCATCAAACAGCTTGTGTGCACAAATCTGGCCAAATTTAAAATACTGTTTTGAGCAGTGATCTTGGTCACCATTTGTGCCTAACCTTGTCCCCTTGTTCCCTCAGTACCAGCCCTACCCTTTGCTAGCCTAGCCACACCCTGTGCACACGACCAAATGGTCATGGCCATTAAGGCCGAGGACCATGAGAACCCCCACCGGCACCAAGCAGCCAGCCAACCTCTCGCCATGTCTAGCACCTCGCCTGTGGTCCACCTCCACCGTCCAACCAGCCCTAGGCCAGAGACAGAGAGCAGAGCAGCCAGGAACCGCCGTGCCCGGAGACGATCGAGCATGCCGACGCCGCCCCCAGAGCATGCCCTGTCCCCGCTCGCACAGACCATCCCTTGGCACCAGCCCATGCCCGCCGCACCACCTCGACTTGGAGAACACCCCAGACATCCCCGTTCGCCGCCCAAAGCCTCAAAGCCACCGCTCGCCGTGGACACCGCCGCTTCGGCCGTGCAGAGCGCCACCTCGCCCAGACCGCATACCACCACCCCTATGCCCGCATTAAGTTCCTAGAGCACCTCCAGGGAACCGCCCATCGATCGCCACCCCTAGCCATGCCTCTACCTCGCCGTAGCCATGTCGCCACCATCGACCGCCCATCCCGCTCGGTCTCACCGTCGGGCCTATAAAAGGAGCCCTCCCCAGCCTCTTCTCTCCACACCATTCCACTCCCCTCACCTCTCTGAACCTCACCCACCTCTAGCCAGAGCAAGTGGAGCAGCAGCTCGCCGGAATTGGAGTCGGAGCAGCCGCGACAGGAGGAGAAGGGCGACGTTGATTTCGACCACCCCAAGCTTCACCGCAACCGCGCCTCGCCTCACCGTCGTCTTCCATGTTGTTTGCCTGCCTCGCCGACCCTGCTGGAGCCCTGGTACGCCCCAGTAGATCCCCACCGAGCCGCTAGGATTCGAGCTCGCCGACGACCTGTTCGTCGTCGACGACGACCCTCAGCCGTTGATCTCGCTTCTAATCGCACGACCCACAACGCGCATACCGTTTCATGTTTTAAGTACCGCTGACACGCGGGACCCCCCTGTTAGCTGAGCCCCGCGCCACGAAGCGCCACTGGGTCTGCCCATTCCTTTTCCCGCGCTAGCCCATAGATTCAAATCTGGATTTTTTCTTTTTAGTTAAATCTAGTTTCTGTCCCCCAGTTTGAAAATCAATTTAGAGAGTTTTAGAAATCCAAATTGCATGAAACCAATTTTGTCTGAATGGTATTGAAATGCTCTATCCAAGACCGTTGGATTTAATTCAATTAGAGTTATAGATCTCTCCTAATAAAAATAAGAAGACAGAAGCTTTTGCAACTTGCAACATTTTTATAAAATCAACCAAGTTAGCTTTTGAGTTGATTCCAACTCTCAAAAATCACATTTCATCATATCAATCTAAATATGTAATAATATTAAGGTTTACATGCAGTGACTTTGGACTAGTACCAATATAATGCTATATAGGCATTTCTAGTCACTTTAAATCATTAAATAATGAACTTAAACCAAAGTAATATTGATCCAACCCTTAAATCTCATTCCCACATTTTAGAATATGTGGTGAGGACATGTGTCCACATGATCCCATATTTTGGTTGTGAATATTAAATTTTAGTTAATATTTCAATGAGTAGAAATTACTTTTCTAAAATAAAAAGGAGAAAACTATTGAAATTAAACTTGTGATGCTTGTGATCATAATAGATCATCAATTGTGTGTTTTAGAATGATACTTAGCCTAGTTAAGTATTGTTTGGTGATTGTGCAATCCCTATGTATTTATAGACGCTAGTACCGACCAAGCTTTCGAGGAGGAGGAGTTCTACCAAGAAGAAGAAGAAGAAGAAAACTTCAACCACTGCACCAACCAAGGCAAGCTATTGTTAGAAGTCTAGAATTAAGCTAGAAGAATGAGCAAGGATGCTTTAGGCATGCTTTGATCACACCCCCTTTAACTATTAGTACCTCAAGTCTTATTGACAAGTTTTACTCCCCTTAGTATGCAAAGTTCCTTACTTATTTTGAAGGTAGCATAAAAAGTATAAAACTTGACCTACTTAGACACCTTTAGATGTCATTCTATGGCATGAGATTGATCCCATCACTTCCACTTTAGTGAACACTCTTAACTTAGTAGTTTAGAATAGATCAAACTTGAGTCACTTTAGATGGGAACACTTGGTGAAAATGAATTGTGAAAACCTTGGAATGATGAGTCATTCTATTGAGATGTTTTGACATGTGTTGAGAAACACAACTAGTTTATGATGATGAAAATGATGAGGCATGAGCCTTAACCCTTTTATAAAACTGATGGATGGATTCGGATGCGATACCATTCCAAATTTACCGTACAACCACATTACCTGAATTGGGTAAGGCTTAGCTGGAAATTTATATGCATTAGTATTAGTTCCCTCACGGGAGAGGTTTGACCGAGGCTACCTCTCAATGTTTTCCACCTATGCAGTGCCCAAGATGACTGATGGTCAAGGTTGGGAGGCCATGCTCATAGGAGAGGTGCTTATACTAGGGTGTGTAAAGGGAAGGTTATGTTTGATTATCTGCATACTAAGTATGAGGATTCAGGGTTATCCCTGATAGATGTATCGAATCTTGTGGTGAAAGTGTACCACCTCTGCAGAGTGTCAAACTATTCGAATAGCCGCGTCCGCGGTTATGGACAGTTGGAATGGCCATACTGTTTCGTTGTCAGATGTTTTCTAAATAACTTGAAATGAATGATGAACTTTGACTTGACCACAACAGGGTTGTGTTGATGATAATAGCTTCCCAATAAGTGATTCTAGAACTTTACTTTATCTTTCTTTGCTTCTGAACTCAGCTTAGGTTTCAAACTTAACTTGATAGTTAAATTAGATTCAGCACTTTAACTTAGAGGTATAGTACATGTTAATAGTAGTTTGCGATTACTTGAAATGTACTCATGGCTTTTGTCCCTAGCTATTCTCATGGCCAGACTTTGAAGGAGATTATCAAGATGATAGCCAGCAGGACGGCTATGATAACTAGGACTATCTGCCTTCGTCAGCATTGCATGTGCCCCTGAAGATGGACCCCACCGCTACGCTTAGCTTTTATTTCCGCTGCTTGTTGTATTAAGACTGGATCATGAGATCCTTATTTGTGTAAAACCTTATGTATGGTTTGTAATGGATGATGTACTGTGATATCCAATCCGTTATGTCTCGCAAAAATGGTAATCCTAGGATTGCGAGGTATGGCATAACGGGCATCTGGGATTAAAAATCCGGTTGTTGACAAGTTGGTATCAGAGCCATCCTGACCATAGGAGACCCTAGTTAGAATGGACGTCCAAACCAAAAACTTAGCTTCAAAACCAAAGTGAGTATTTATGAAAAACTATTTCCCCTCTTACCCTTGTGAAATCATTCTTTCTCAAAAATTCATGTTCCTCAAAATTCTTACATTACTACTTAAAATTTGACACACTTGATCACATCACTAACTTCCTCATCCTTAATTCATGTAGATGGAGACTCAGTTCAGCAAGTTTTACCAGTTGGAAAACGGAGGTCAGCTGATCTTCGAGAGGGATCTGGATTCACTGTCGGAATTACTGGGATGCCCACATCCGGAGTTTCTTGGAGCTCAACTTCCAGGACCCCCAGGAGGAGACCTATAGTGGCTGGTCACCGCGGATCTACGGGGAAGCATCGAAGCACCAACTTCCGGGAGAATTCAGTTCTCCGTGAGAGAGAACAACTGGCTAGATGGATTAGCCAGGGCAATGCAAGAAGCACTAGCACGTCTATGTGCCCTCAGCGTCATCAAGATCCAAGGAACCCGTTTTTCCAACTATGCAAGACGTGACTTCATGGGAATGGCGATGGAGATGGAAAGTCACCCAGAGTTGAGGCGTCAAGTGGAGAATCTTGACTTCTTGCTTCATGAAAGACAGCAGGAACTAGACAATGCCAGGGAGTTAGCCAACCAGAACCATGCCATTGCCGACTGTAAGGCCCGGATTTTCAGACCGCCGTCCAAGATCGCCAGTCTCTTCGTCGCCAGCATGCAAAGAAGGATCGCACCATCGCCCGTCTTCGCAAGAAGGTGGCCGACCTCGAGAAGACCGTCAAGGAGCAGGAAGCTCAACTTGCCGCCAAGGAAGAAGAAGATGAGGGTGAAGACATCCAGGGATATATGGATTCTTACCTCAGCAACGATGATGACTTTCTGGAGGAGGATGCTGTGGACTTCTACACTGATGATGAAGACTCCGACTTCATCGATGATGAGTAGAGACACTAGAGCACTGTCGTAGCATGAGATGTATCATCTCATTGTATCGTAGCTTGCAGAATGGTTCTTCAAACCATCTGTTTCCCCTTTGATTGTTGTGGTGTGTGTTGTATCGTGTGCTTGCTTGCATAAATGAAAAAAAAAGTTAGTTGAAAAACCTGAGTCTAACTCAATGTTTTAGCTTTGAAAACCCAAAACCATGAACCTTAGAATTTCCCTCTTACCCCAATATCTATCTCAATCTTCACATGACTCGTGGAAACCAAGGAGGGAGCAGCTCGTCGCAGGATCCAATGCTGCAGATCTTACAGAATCTCATCACGGACCGTGAAGCAAGCAGGGCCGAGCGTCAAGCCAACTTAGCAACATTGCAGCAGATCGCCCAAATGGCTCTCAACAACCAAGGACATGGAAATCAGGATCACCAAGGATCCAAACTCAAAAACCTTCAAAACACCAATCCCCCAATCTTTAACCAATCTGAAAACCCATTAGATACTGATGACTGGGTACAGACCATGGAAAACAACTTAGAAGTTGCCAGGGTTGATGAGAATGACAAAAGTTCTCTTCGCCACCCACTATATAGCGGGAGATGCAATATCTTGGTGGAATAGCATCCGCAATATGAACCATGGCCAGGTGATGACCTGGGAAGCATTCAAGGTCAAGTTCAGCCGCACCCACGTGCCGCAAGGTCTTGTCAACAGGATGAGAGATGAATTCCACGAATTGAAGCAAGGAAGAATGACTGTGGTAGAGTACCATGACAGATTCTTGTCACTTGCCAGATATGCACCGGATGAGATCAACATGGACGCCAAGAAGAAGGAGAGATTCTTAAACGGACTGCATGATGAGATGCAGACTGTCCTTGTCAACATCCGTTTCGATGATCTCGAAGAGCTAGTCAACTCTGCCATTTAGATGGAAGGGAAGATTAACCAGGCAAACGACAACCGCAAGCGCCATATGATACAACAGTCTGGATCCAGTAGTCACCAGAAGTACCGTCCTAACCCCTCACCAGGATATGCGCCAAGGAACAATCGACCCCCAAATTCTCGCCCAAGCTACCCCAACCATAGCGGAGGTAATATGAAGTCCGGAGGAAACAATCACAACTCCGGTAATGCCAACAATTTCAACCGTGCCCCTCCCAAGAGCAACAACAACAACAACACTGCACCCAGAACTGGCAGCAATGTTGTGCCTATTGCAGTCAAGGACAAGTCCCAGATCACTTGTTTCGAGTGTGGAGTGAAGGGTCACTACTCCAGTGAGTGTCCCAAGAAGACTGCCGCTAATGCCCCTATGAATGCCCCAAAGCAGAGCAGCCGTGTTCAACCAGAAGGAGATTTTCCCAGAAACCGCACAATCATGACGGTCGCCTCTTCCACATGAACGCAGAAGAAGCCCGATGGCGCCGGATGTAGTGCTGGGTATGTTTTCTGTCAACTCAGTTTTAGCAAGAGTATTGTTTGATTCTGGAGCATCGCATTCATTTGTCACCGAAGAATTTGTATGCACTAGTAAGATTCACCCAACCAACCTGAAGCATGTCATGATAGTTCAAATCCCCGGTTCAACTACAAAAGCTAGAAAATTTGCAAAGCTGTACCTATTAGAATACATGGGATAGATTTGTATGCCAACCTAATTGTACTTGGAACCAAAGGATTGGAAGTAGTACTAGGTATGGACTGGATGTCAAGGCATAAAGGACTGATAGACTGTGCTAAGAAAGCCATCACCATGACCAGTAGTTCTGGAGTAAAAGTAGAGCATATCTCTGAAACCTTACCCCGTCAATTCAAGTGCCACAAGAGTGTAGCCCTGCCCACCATTGACCAAGTCAGAGTAGTCTATGAATACCCCGACATATTCCCAGATGAATTGCCAGGTATGCCCCCGAATAGGGATATTGAGTTCATTATCTAATTAATCCCCGGAACCGGACCCATAGCCCAGAGACCCTACACCATGAACCCCTCAAAGTTAGTTGAACTGAAAAAGCAGTTGGATGTCGTGTTAGCAACAGGCTTGATTCAGCCAAGCGCATCGCCATGGAGATCACCAGTGTTATTCGTCGACAAGAAAGATGGAGGCAATCGTCTGTGTACAGATTACAGAAAGTTGAATGATGTCACCATCAAGAACAAGTACCCTTTGCCAAAGATAGAGGATCTATTTGATCAGTTGACGGGAGCTTAGGTATTCTCAAAGATAGATCTTAGGACTGGTTATCACCAACTTAAGATTCGTGCAACGGATATTCCGAAGACCGCCTTTACTACTCGCTATGGTTTATACGAGTATACGGTTATGTCTTTTGGATTAACCAATGCCCCTGCTTATTTCATGAATCTCATGAATAAGATCTTGATGAATTTCCTAGATAAGTTTGTAGTTGTGTTTATCGACGACATCCTTATCTACTCCAAGTCAGAAGAAGAGCATGAGCAACATCTGAGAATCATCCTACAAACCCTGAGAGAGCATCAGTTATATGCCAAGTTCAGCAAGTGTGAGTTTTGGCTGAAAGAAGTAGGATTCCTAGGACGTAATATTTCTGCCGGAGGAGTCTCTGTTGATCCCACCAAGATCAAAGATGTCGAAGAATGGGAAGCCCCAACCAATCAAACCCAAGTTCGTTCATTTCTCGGATTAGCAGGATATTACCGGAAGTTCGTAGAAGGATTTTCGAGCATAGCCCGACCAATGACCCAATTGTTGAAGAATGACAAGAAGTTTGAATGGACAGACAAGTGTGAAGCCAGTTTCCAGGAGCTGATGAAGAGATTGATATCAGCCCCAATTTTGATCATGCCAGACATCAAGAAGCCGTTTGATGTGTATTGTAATGCATCCAAGATTGGCCTGGGATGTGTATTGATGCAAGAAGGCAAATTCATCGCGTATCTGTCTCGACAATTGAAGCAACATGAGCATAACTATCCGACCCATGATCTTGAGCTAGGAGCCGTGGTTCTAGCATTGAAGACATGGCGTCATTATTTGATGGGTAATCGTTGTTAGATTTACTCAGATCATAAGAGCTTGAAGTATATCTTCACTCAGAAGGAGCTGAATATGAGGAAAAGAATATGGATAGAGTTAATCAAGGATTATGACCTTGACATTCACTATCACCCCGGCAAAGCCAATGTGGTAGCGGATTCTCTTAGCAGATTGTCATGTAGGCTTAACAACATGATCAAGGAGAAGCAACCAAGTTTGTATGAGGAGTTGGAGCAGTTCAGGACTGAGTTAGTTAGCAAAGGATTCCTAGATAGCATTGAACTTCAACCGACTTTGATTAACCAAATCAAGGAAGCCCAGAAGGGAAATGAAAGTATCGACGGAATCAAACGTCGTATTGGTACGGGAAAGGTACATGGATTCACCGGAGACGAAGAAGGTGTACTGTGGTACAAAGGACGTATCTGTGTTCCAACAGATTCGGAGCTGAAGGAAGCTCATGATACTCTTTATTCTATCCACCCCGGAGGAACAAAGATGTATTAGGAATTGAAAGAGCAATTTTGGTGGCACAAGGTGAAGAGAGAGATCGAAAGCTACATCGCCAAATGTGACATCTGTCAAAGAGTCAAAGCAGAGCATTAGAGACCTGCAGGATTGTTGCAACCATTACAGATTCCGGAATGGAAATGGGATTCTGTCAGAATGGACTTTATCACCGGTTTACCTACTTCTAGTAGGGGAAATGACTCAATCTGGGTCATAGTTGATAGACTATCCAAGGTAGCCCACTTCATACCTATCAAGACTACCTACCAGAGTGCAAAGCTAGCAGAGCTGTATATAGCTGGGATTGTTAGTCTGCATTGAACCCCCAAGACTATCGTCTCAGATCGAGGAACCCAGTTTACCTCGAGATTTTGGCAGAAAGTTCAGGAAGGTTTAGGAACCAAGTTGAACTTCAGTACCGCTTATCATCCGCAAATAGATGGACAAACTGAGAGAGTCAACCAGATCCTAGAGGATATGCTTAGAGCTTGTGTGTTGGAATACGGATCAAAATGGGAAGACTGCCTGCCTTTTGCAGAATTCTCATATAACAACAACTATCAGGCTAGTTTGCAGATGGCACCATTTGAATTCCTATACGGAAGAAAGTGTCGTACCCCTTTGAATTGGTCGCAAGTAGGAGAGAGTCAGATCTTTGGACCCTACATTCTCCGAGAAGCAGAAGAGAAAGTTCACAAAGTCTGTGAGCACCTCAAGACCGCCCAATCCAGACAGAAGAGCTATGCTGACAAGAGAAGGAGAGACCTGACTTTCAATGTCGGAGATCTCGTATATCTCAAGGTTTCACCATTGAAGGGAAGTCAACGCTTTAGTCTGAAGGGAAAGTTAGCTCCCAGATATATCAAACCTTTCAAGATTCTGAACCACCGAGGAGAAGTATCGTATCAACTGGAACTGCCTGAAGAGATGTCAGCCATCCACAATGTGTTCCATATCTCGTTACTTGGCAAATGATTGGAAGTGCCTGAGAAGACTAAAGTTTTCAAGAATATCGATCATAGAGCTGTGGAAATCAACAATGACCTAACCTATCGGGAAGTACCCATCCGTATCTTAGAAGAAGCCTACAGAACCACCAGGACCAGGAGTATCAAGTTTCTCAAGATTCAGTGGAGCAACCATACCAAGGAGGAAGCTACTTGGGAGCGCGAGGATTACATTAGGACAGAGTTCTCTTTAGTTCCTAGTTTTGTTTGTAAATCTCGGGACGAGATTTTTTTTAAGGGGGGAAGGTTTGTAACATCCCAAAACTTTAATCCAAGCTTATTAAGATAAAATCATCCAAAAACAGGGTTAACAAAAACTTTTCCAAATTTAAAGTAAAAGCATTCATATATGTATGCATTTAAAATAGGAGTTGTTTGAATTGCCATGATTGATTGATCCAATGCTTGTAGAATGTTTCTTAGGTGATTTAAACATCATCTACATCATTCCCAAAGGTTTGCTAAAGAAAATCAAATCAAAAAGAATTAAAAAGGAGGAATGGTCATTTTGGAAAATTTAACTCTCATGCCTACTTTTTCTATTCCTAGTACTCAATTTTTAACAGAAAAAATTCTTGATCTTTGCACCCCTTGCTAGTACACATAATGAGGTACCAAGGCCCACCTTTTGATCTGCTAAAAATATTCTGTTAACTATTTTAAATGACAGTTTAAAATTGAATCTAATGCATTTGCATATATCACCCCTATTTCAAAAACCATCTATTTGAGCTCCATTTTCAAAACCCTTGCAATCAGAGAATACCTATCACTAGTGGAGATCACTCAAAAAATTTGAAACCAAAATTCAAAACTTTCTTTCATGCGGCCATTTCATCAAACATCTTGTGTGCACAAATCTGGCCAAATTTTAAAATACTGTTTTGAGCAGTGATCTTGGTCACCATTTGTGCCTAACCTTGTCCCCTTGTTCCCTCAGTACCAACCCTACCCTTTGCTAGCCTAGCCACACCCTGTGCACACGACCAAATGGTCATGGCCATTAAGGCCGAGCACCATGAGCACCCTTTTGGCGACACATGCCACCGCCAACCCCTCTCGCCATGTCTAGCACCACGCCTGTGGTCCACCTCCACCGTCCAACCAGCCCTAGGCCAGAGACAGAGAGCAGAGCGGCCAGGAACCGCCGTGCCCGGAGACGGTCGAGCATGCCGACGCCGCCCCCTGAGAACACCCTGTCCCCGCTCGCATAGACCATCCCTTGGCACCAGCCCACGCCCGCCGCTCCACCTCGACCTGGAGAACACCCCAGACATCCCCGTTCGCCGCCCAAAGCCTCACAACCACCGCTCGCCTTGGACACCGCCGCTTCGGCCGCGCAGAGCGCCACCTCGCCCAGACCGCATACCACCGCCCTATGCCTGCATTAAGTTACTAGAGCACCACCAGGGAACCGCCCATCGATCGCCACCCCTAGCCATGCCTCTACCTCGCCGTAGCCATGTCGCCACCATTGACCCCCCATCCCGCTCGGTCTCACCGTCGGGCCTATAAAAAGAGCCCTCCCTAGCCTCTTCTCTCCACACCATTCCACTCCCCTCACCTCTCTGAACCTCACCCACCTCTAGCCGGAGCAAGTGGAGCAGCAGCTCGCCGGAATTGGAGTCGGAGCAGCCGCGACAGGAGGAGAAGGGCGACGTTGATTTCGACCACCCCCAAGCTTCACCGCAACCATGCCTCGCCTCGCCGTCGTCTTCCATGTTGTTTGCCTGCCTCGCCGATCCTACTGGAGCCCTGGTACGCCCCCAGTAGACCCCCACCGAGCCGATAGGGTTCGAGCTCGCCGGCGACCTATTCGTCGTCGATGATGACCCTCAGCCGTTGATCTCGCTTCTAATCACACGACCCACAACGCGCGTACCGTTTCGCGTTTTAAGTGCCGCTGATATGTGGGATCCCCTGTCACCGAGCCTCATGGGTAAGCGCCATCGACCGCCCATTCTTTTCTGTATAGCCCATAGATTCAAATCTGGATTTTTCTTTTTAGTTAAATCTAGTTTCTGTCCCCTAGTTTGAAAATCAATTCAGAGAGTTTTAGAAATCCAAATTGCATGAAACTAATTTTGTCTGAAAGGTATTGAAATGCTCTATCCAAGCCCATTGGATTTAATTCAATTAGAGTTATAGATCTCTCCTAATAAAAATAAGAAGACAGAAGCTTTTGCAACTTGCAACATTTTTATAAAATCAACCAAGTTAGCTTTTGAGTTGATTCCAACTCTCAAAAATCAAATTTCATCATATATATCTAAATATGTAATAATATTAAGGTTTACATGCAGTGACTTTGGACTAGTACCAAAATAATGCTATATAGGCATTTCTAGTCACTTTAAATCATTAAATAATGAACTTAAACCAAATTAATATTGATCCAACCCTTAAATCTCATTCCCACATGTTAGAATATGTGGTGACGACATGTGTCCACATGATCCCATATTTTGGTGGTGAATATTAAATTTTAGTTAATATTTCAATGAGTAGAAATTACTTTTCTAAAATAAAAAGGAGGAAAGTATTGAAATTAAACTTGTGATGCTTGTGATGATAATAGATCATCAACTGTGTGTTTTAGAATGCTACTTAGCCTAGTTAAGTATTGTTTGGTGATTGTGCACTCCCTATGTATTTATAGACGCTAGTACCGACCAAGCTTTCGAGGAGGAGGAGTTCTACCAAGAAGAAGAAGAAGAAAACTTCAACCACTGCACCAACCAAGGCAAGCTATTGTTAGCAGGCTAGAATTAAGCTAGAAGAATGAGCAAGGATGCTTTAGGCATGCTTTGATCACACCCCCTTTAACTATTAGTATCTCAAGTCTTATTGACAAGTTTTACTCCCCTTAGTATGCAAAGTTCCTTACTTACTTTGAAGGTAGCATAAAAAGTATAAAACTTGACCTACTTAGACACCTTTAGATGTCATTCTGTGGCATGAGATTGATCCCATCACTTCTACTTTAGTGAACACTCTTAACTTAGTAGTTTAGAATAGATCAAACTTGAGTCACTTTAGATGGGAACACTTGGTGAAAATGAATTGTGAAAACCTTGGAATGATGAGTCATTCTATTGAGATATTTTGACATGTGTAGAGAAACACAACTGGTTTATGATGATGAAAATGATGAGGCATGAGCCTTAACCCTTTTATAAAACTGATGGTTGGATTCGGATGCGATACCATTCCAAATTTACCGTACAACCACATTACCTGAATTGGGTAAGGATTAGCTGGAAATTTATATGCATTAGTATTAGTTCCCTCACGGGAGAGGTTTGAGCCGAGGCTACCTCTCAATGTTGTCCACCTATGCAGTGCCCAAGATGACTGATGGTCATGGTTGGGAGGCCATGCTCATAGGAGAGGTGCTTATACTAGGGTGTGTAAAGGGAAGGTTATGTTTGATTATCTGCATACTAAGTATGATGATTCAGGGTTATCCCTGACAGATGTATCTAATCTTGTGGTGAAAGTGTACCACCACTGCAGAGTGTCAAACTATTCAAATAGCCGCGTCCGTGGTTATGGATAGTTGGAATGGCCATACTGTTTCTTTGTTAGATGTTTTCTAAATAACTTCAAATGAATGATGAACTTTGACTTGACCGCAACAGGGTTGTGTTGATGATAATAGCTTCCCAACTTAAGTGATTCTAGAACTTTACTTTATCTTTCTTTGCTTCTGAACTCAGCTTAGGTTTCAAACTTAACTTGATAGTTAATTAGATTCAGCACTTTAACTTAGAGGTATAGTACATGTTAATAGTAGTTTGCGAGTAATTGAAGAGTACTCATGGCTTTTGTCCCTGGCTATTCTCATGGCCAGACTATGAAGGAGACTATCAAGATGATGGCCAGCAGGACGGCTATGATAACTAGGACTATCTGCCTTCGTCAGCATTGCCTGTGCCCCTGAAGATGGACCCCACCGCTACGCTTAGCTTTTATTTCCGCTGCTTGTTGTATTAAGACTGGATCATGAGATCCTTATTTGTGTAAAACCTTATGTATGGTTTGTAATGGATGATGTACTGTGATATCCAATCTGTTATGTCTCGCAAAAATGGTAATCCTAGGATTGCGAGGTATGGCATAACGGGCATCTGGGATTAAAAATCCGGTTGTTGACAGCAGACAAGAGCGGAACACTATGCGTTAAGAAAACACCCTTTTCCCAGCTTTAGCGCAATTAGCTACATCTATAGTTACGGCTATAGTCTCGGCTGTGCGATATAATTGCCACAGGAAGTGTAAAGAACGAATAGAGAAGCATCCTTATGTATATGTTTACAAGGAAGTGTACAGGTATAGACTTGAATAATATCTTTGTTATCTCGATGATTTCAAGCCACATGATAAACACAAACGGTCTGACAGTAATATTCATATACACACGCATGGAAACAATATTGTATTGCAAATAAGCATCCGAATTATTACATTCCACGAACTTATGTTTAGAAGAGGATACTGTTGATCAACTTTTTTTCTTGCATTGTTGAATATATGAGGAGATCCAGGAGGAAGGAGTCGCCGAAGAAGCGGTAGAGCCCGAAGTGGAAGTAGCAGCAAATCAACAAGGACCTCAAGTAGGAGAAGAAGAAGACGATGAGGAAAAGGATCAGGAAGAGCCTGGTTCACAAAATCAAGATTCAAAAGATGATCCTAGTGTGGTTGAACCAACCATAGGAGAAGAACAAGGAAGATGATCTCCTCCTGCATTTGTGGTACTACTTGTGCGGGCAACTCAGATCTATGAGCATAACATCTCTTGGTTGATCGGAAAGGTGTAAAACTGGCAGAGTTTGCTCCGTTTGGGTCTGGCGACAAGGGCGAAGGTGGGTGGCATTGTTGGCGATGGTGAAACATTCTGGATAGGTATAGTTGCAGCTGGGTAATGCTGAGGGCTATAAATAGAATTCCAGCATTGCTAAAATTCCTACATGGCGGGATAAATACATGTTAGTGGCGGGAAAGATTGATGAACTAATCGAGAAAGATAGTGGGAAAGATTGATGAACTTATGGAGAAAGACGTGATACCCATGATTTCCTTGACAGCCAAGAAAAGGAAGCATACGGCAAATCAAGTATATCTAATGGCCGTTAATCCGTAAGATTCAAACAGAATACCAAATGTCTTTTACTGTAAACGCTTTCATTTCGAAAGCCGTTTAGTTGTTCATGGTCTGAACAACAATCAGTTCTGCATGTCGAACTCAGGTAGGTTAATTATGTACAAAACTCTTATTGTAAACACGGGAGTGTAGATAGTGCATATATATTTGCATCTGGCCCGGTGGTGCCTATGTAATACACGGGGATAAGTTGTTTTTCTTTACCACACTGAACTGCACTGCTTGGAAAATAGCAACTCTACTTCTACATAATAAACAAATTAATTCATCGTTTTGTATAACACCACAGTATACAACATCGTTGTTTATTTTTAGCTCGACTTAGGTGCTTAAGGTCTCAGTTCTTTCGGTAGTTCATCTTTTGCTTCGTTGGCCTCGGAGAATAGTGCCCAGAACAGATACTCCTCCATGACTGAGCTCGCGTCCATCTGGTAGAACACCACGATCGCATCATCTCACATAGAAGTGCATATATGAAAATAATGGCACTTCAGGTATGTCAACACCCGGATTTTTAATCCCAGATGCCCATTATGCCATACCTCGCAATCCCAGGATTACCATTTTTGCGAGACATAACGGATTGGATATCATAGTACATCATCCATTACAAACCATACATAAGGTTTTACACGAATAAGGATCTCATGATCCAGTCTTTAATACAACAAGTAGCGGAAATAAACGATAGCGTAGAGGTGGGGTCCATCTTCAGGGGCACAGGCAATGCTGACGAAGGCAAATAGTCCTAGTTATCATAGCCGTCCTGCTGACCATCATCTTGATAATCTCCTTCATAGTCTGGCCATGATAATAGCCAGGGACAAAAGCCATGAGTACTCTTTAAGTACTCGCAAACTACTACTAGCAAGGGTTATACTTCTAAGTTAAAGTGCTGAATTGAAAGAATAACTATCAAGTTAAGTTTGAAATCTAAGCTGAGTTCTGAAACAAGAAAGATAAAAATAAAAGTCTAGAATCACCTAAGTTGGGGAAACTATTTTCATCTACACAACCTGCTGGCCAAGTCCGGTTCATCATTCATTTCAAGTTATTTAGAAAACATCTGACAACAAAACAGTATGGCCATTCCAATCGCCATAATCATGACGCTGCTATTCAATAGTTTGACACTGCAGAGGTGGTACACTTTCACCACAAGATTCGATACATCCGCGTGATAACCCTGAATCATCATACTTGGTATGCAGATAATCAAACATAACCTTCCCTTTACACACCCTAGTACAAGCACCTCTCCTATGAGCATGGCCTCCCAACCATGACCATCAGTCATCTTGGGCACTACATAGGTGGACAATGTTGAGAGGTAGCCTCAGCTCAAACCTCTCCCGTGAGGGAACTAATACTAATGCATATAAATTTCCAGCTAAGCCTTACCCAATTCAGGTAATGTGGTTGTACGGTAAATTTGGAATGGTATCGCATCCGAATCCAACCATCAGTTTTATAAAAGGGTTAAGGCTCATGCCTTTTCATTTTCATCATCATAAACCAATTGTGTTTCTCAACACATGTCAAAACATCTCAATAGAATGACTCATCATTCCAAGGTTTTCATAACTCATTCTCACCAAGTGTTCCCATCTAAAGTGACTCAAGTTTGATCTATTCTAAAATACTAGGTTAAGAGTGTTCACTAAGGTGGAGGGGTAGTATCAATCTCACGCCATAGGATGACATCTAAGGGTTCTAATTAGGTCAAGTTTCATACTCTTTATGCTACCTTCAAAATTAATTAAAGAACTTTGTGTAAACCGAGGGGGTGTGAGCAAAGTATGCTTAAGGCATCTTTACTAAACTATCTAGTTTTATTCTAGTTTGCTACCATAGCTTACTAAAGCATGTTTGCAAGGGTTAGCTTGCCACTAATAGCTTGCCTTGGTTGGTGCAGTGGTTGAAGTTGTCTTCTTCTTCTTCTTCTTCTTCTTGGTAGAACTCCTCCTCCTCGAAGGCTTGGTCGGTACTATTGTCTAGAAATACATAGGGAGTGCACAATCACCAAACAATACTTAACTTAGGCTAAGTAGTAGTCTAAACCACACAATTCATGATCTAATATCATCCCAAACATCATAAGTTTTAATTCAATATTTTCAACCTTTTTATTTTGGAAAAGTAATTTCTACTCATTGAAATGTTAACTAAAATTTAATATTCACCACCAAATTATGAGATCATGTGGACACATGTCCTAACCACATATTCTAACATGTGGGAATGAGATTTAAAGGTTGGGTCAATATTACTTTGGTTTAAGTTTATTATTTAATGATTTAAAGTGACTAGAAATGCCTATATAGCATTATTTTGGTACTAGTCCAAAGTCACTGCCTGTAAACCTTAATATTATTACATATTTCGATAGATATGATGAAATGTGAGTTTTGAGAGTTGGAATCAACTTAAAAGATAACTTGGTTGATTTTATAAAGATGTTTCAAGTTGTAAAAGCTTCTGTCTTCTTATTTTTATTAGGAGAAATCTATAACTCTAAATGAATTAAATCCAACGGGCTTGGATAGAGCTTTTCAATATCTTTCAGACAAAATTAGTTTCATGCAATTTGGATTTGTCAAACTCACAGAATTGATTTTTGAAACACAGAAAAGAAACTATATTCTAACTAAAAATAAAAAATCCTAATTTGAATTTCCAACGCGCGCGAGCACAAAATGGGCCGGACCACTGCGCTCCACGCGGCGTCGCGGGCTGACTTAAGCGAGGACCCCACCCGTCAGTGACACAGGGGGGGTGCGAAGCGGTATGGGTGAACGATGGCCGTGCGATCTGGTTCTAATCCAACGGCTGAGGGTCATCGTCGACATTGGGCAACGCCGGCGAGACAGAACCCTAGCGCGGCCAGTGGGGGTCGTTGGAGGCTCACCGGGGTTCAGGCGAGGGTCGGCGAGGCGGGCGAACGACGAAGTCGACGACGGCGAACCTCCTGGTACCGGCAGCTTGTCCTGGGGCGACCTGGATCAACGGCGCCCTTCTCCTCCCGAGGCGGCGGCTCCGGCTGCAATTCCGACGCTCTGGTGCTCGAGCGGCTCCGGCTGGCGGTGGGTAGTGAGTGTGAGAAATGGTGAGTGAGATGGTGTGCTCAAATCGGCTGGGGGTGGCCTCTATTTATAGTGGAAAGAAGGGACCGACGGGGCGCACGGTGAGCTCGTCGTGGTCGATGGTACAGACGGCTATCGGCATGGGCGACGGTAGGGGAGGTGCGGTGCTCCTTGGCGATGCTCAATGACACGGTGGCGAGATGTGGGGCGGTGCGGTTTGGTCTGGAACGCGCGATGCTCTGCGCGGCAGAGGCGGCGTCTTCGACGACGAGCGGTGGCTGTGCGTCACGGGAGAGATGTGGGTCGGTGGCGATCATGTATGCAAGCGGCAAGGGCGGCGCACGGTTTGTGGGCGTCGGTCGAGGGTGGCGCTCTAGCGCATGCTCGGCATGGTTGCTGGCAGGCTGGGCGTGGTCCGTGAGTGTGGTCCAGGGGTTGGCAAGGTTCGGGCGCTGGACAGGGAGTGGCGGTGGACGGTGGGCTGCCTCCTAGACAAGGTTGGCACGGCTAAATCTCCTTCTAGCTTGCTGTCTCCACTTGGGTGGCATGGTGAGCTTCGGCTGTTCACCATTGATGTCATTGCCCAGCTTACAGTGAGTCTAGGGCTTGGTTTAACTTGCTAGCTGATCTACTGAGATGGTTGTGAGCTAGAGAGGGAACAAGTTAGGCTTCAATCACTGCTCATAATATTGTTTGGTTTTTGTTTGATTTGTGTCTGGCACCTGTTCGATGAAATGGCCGCAAGAACTCAAGTTTTGAATTTTGAAAAGATTTTTGGTGGGTGTGCTAAGTTGGTGCTGGTGAGTCTGCAGATGCTTGGGTTTTGAAAGTTGAGCTTGTTTGAGTGGTTTTTGAAAAAGTGGGATCTTCCCATATGATAAAGATTCAATTTTGAAATGTTATTTAAAATAGTTTACAGAAGGTTTTTAGAAGATCAAAAGGTGGGCCTTGGTACCTCATTATGTGTACTAGCAAGGGGTGCAAAGATCAAGAATTGTTTCTGTGAATTTTTCAGTACTAGGAATAGCCAAAGTAGACATGGGAGTTAATTTTGGCAAAATGACCATTTCTCGATTTTAAATCTTTTTGATTTGATTTTCTTTAGCAAAAGTTTGGGAATGATGTAGATGATGTTTAAATCACCTAAGAAACATTTTACAAGCATTGGATCACTTAATCATGGCAATTCAAACAACTTCTATTTAAATGCACATAATATGAATGCTTTCATTTTAAAAATGGAGAAGTTTTTGTTAACCCTATTTTTGGATCATTGGATCTTTGATAAAATTGGATTGAAGTTTTGGGATGTTACAAGGTAGAACACCACAGCCGCACCATATTAGTTTGTGCTGATAGAACACCACGGTAAATTTGTTGCGAAGGCAATACATTTATTGTAAAAGCGCAGTGCTTCTAAACTAGTCTGCCCGCAGCATCACAGAGAGCAGGGCATATATATATAATGCTAGTGCAATTAGAATACACAGTCGTAGCACACTAGTTTGTTGTTCTATTGCGGTCAATATATTACAGACTAATATTCTTGATTTGTAATAATATCGTCCAATCTTCATCACCTTCATGTGATATTTTCGGTCACACTCTATAAGACACTCTTAATTAAAAATGTATCTTATGTAGTGCACCAAAACATCACAGCAGCAACAGACTGTAGAACAAATTGTGTTGTGCTAACAATATGTTTCACCATGTGGAGACAAAGGTAGAAAACAAATATATTAGTTTAAACATATGAGTTATATTTTTTGATTGTTTAGTCATTTATTCTTACCAGCTAAAACTCAAACCTTGGTATTCAAGGTCTGGGTTTGCAAGCATGCTGATATCCCTCTCGTACAAAGAATTTTTTATATAGTGTGACCGAAATAATATACCTATTTTTAGATTTTGTAGCAGTGTTAGGTGTTTGAATCATACAACAAGATTAGTAGAAATCTATAGCATATTAACTTCTGTATATCGCTACTATGTAGTAAACTTATATATAAAGTAGTACCTTGGGTGTAATGAGAGTAATTGTAATTGTGCGCTCTTTTTGGACTTCAACATAATATTTTTTTCCAAGAGTTTGGATTTCCATTCCAAGTCCAGTTATGTCATTGAATGGCAACCTTAGATTGCATGGTATGGTCTGTGGAATGATATAGTGAAGGAAAGGTTTATTATGTTAACAAAGATTAAGAAATGGATTTATATATATTAAAACGTAGTGTATACATACCAGTGAATGCTCGAACCGGCCTTCTACGAAACGAACAATGAATTCTGAGCCTAAATGTCCTAAATTTTTACCAGAGTGACTGAAACAAAATTGACATGGCGCCATATGTTCTGCAATAAAAATAGTTTTGTGTTATGAAATGTCTATACATATATCAAATAATTTATAATTTGTGGCTAGATTTCTTTATATTTTGTAGTTATGCTCCTTGTAATAATTTTTATTCTTTACATATGGTTCAAACTGTTTATGTGCCTAGCAGTTGACATATTTTTTCATTTAGACTAGAACTAATAAATTAAGGTGAATCTAAGAATTAAATTTAAAACTAAAATTAAAAAAATCAAATCAAACTTCGATTGATGTTTGTCAAATTAAACAAATGAATATTCTTATCATACCATAAATTAAAGTAGAAGAACTTTAGTGTTAATTCAAGACCATATAGATATATCGTGTTATATGTTTAATTCATACTAATGGACTCAGATTTGTCTAGATCTGGACAGTCTAAATCTCAATACATTGATTTAGATCTGGAGGAATATAAGCACGCAAACATTTTTGCTAATGGTTGTACAACGTAAACTATTTGCTAGGAAATTAAATGATGTTGGCTGCTTACGGAGACGCGGAAGTGGTGAATCGATGTTCTTTCGTTGAAGGCGGCGACAAAAGTTTGGCTAGGAGTTGATTTCTCGGGGGCAGCAAAAACATGAACGAGCTTTAGAGGAAGTTGGAAAAGGAGTACTTAAATGGATCGGTTGCGTCTATTCGTTTTATCTAAAGAGAGTATAATGCTAATTATTTCGACGAAACCCTTCGTATACTTACGTTTTAGGCAGTTATCGGTAGATAGGATAGGCAGTGCAGAAAGACGGAATGCAGTGTGCCTGGTGTGGTCAGTTCACTGTCGCCGTTCAATATGTTGAACCGTTTGCACATCAGTTTCATGGATGATGGAGACGCAGTGCATACATGATTAAAAAGAAGTGCGTGGTAATGTAAAATTTAGATGTAGTGCATTGCACGGTTATTACTCTGCCGTGACACCTTATTTTGCACGGTACCTTTATGAATCATAGGAACGCAGTGCATACTTATTTGTTAGGTGCAGTGTATTACAGGTATAGGTGTAGTGCACTGCAGGTGCACTGCATTGCACCGTCGGTGCACTGCCATGACACCTTATCTTTTACCGTTCGCAAAGCAGCTTTAAGAAGCATAGGATCGAGTGCATAGTTATTTCAGAGGCAGTGCGTGTCAATATTTGTTACAGGTGCAGTGCATTGCACGGTTAATGCTCTGCCGTGGCACCTTATTTTGCACCATAAGAACACAGTGCACTACCGGCTTTACAGGTTGTGTGTGTCACTGTGGATTGTAGTTGGTGTGCACTGCATGATCAATGCACTACGTGGCACCTTACGCTGAACATTTCTCACAACAACATTATGGACCATAATAACGCAGTTCAATTCAATGTGCATTGGGTGAGCAATGCATTGCACGGTCATTGTACTGCCTCGGCACGTTAACTAGCACCATACGGACGATAATTTTACGGACCATAGTAAGGCAGTGCATACCTGCTTCATAGGCAGTTCGTTTCTGTTTGCATTGTAGGTGCAGTGCAATGCATGGTCAGTGCAATGCCGTGGCACCTTACCTTGCACCGTGCGCACATGTGTTTTATGAAAATAGGAAAGCAGTGCATACGCACGTACACACGCAGTGCCTGTCCATGTACATTCACAGTGTATATAGTAGTTGTCTGTATTATTAATATAACATCCCAAAACTTTAATCCAAGCTTATCAAGATCAAATCATCCAAAAATGGGGTTAACAAAAACTTTTCCAAATTTAAAATGAAAGCATTCATATATGTGTGCATTTAAAATAGGAGTTGCTTGAATTGCCATGATTGATTGATCCCATGCTTGTAAAATGTTTCTTAGGTGATTTAAACATCATCTACATCATTCCCAAACTGTTCCTAAAGAAAATCAAATAAAAAAGAATTAAAATGAAAGAATGGTCATTTTGACAAATTTAACTCTCATGCCTACTTTGGCTATTCTTAGTACTCAATTCTTAACAGAAACAATTCTTGATCTTTGCACCCCTTGCTAGTACACATAATGAGGTACCAAGGCCCACCTTTTGATCTACTAAAAACATTCTGTAAACTAATTTAAATGATAGTTTAAAATTGAATCTAATGCATATGCATAGATCACCCCTATTTCAAAAACCATCTAATTGAGCACCATTTTCAAAACCCTTGCAACCAGAGACTACCTAGCACTAGTGGAGATCACCCAAAAATTTTGAACTCAAAATTCAAAACTTTTTCTCTTGTGGCCATTTCATCAAACACTTGGCAGGCAGATTTCAAACTAAACAAATTTCAGTATTTTGAATAGTGTTCTGGCCAAACTTGTTCCCCAACTTGCCACCAAAATCTCTCCACTACTCCCCCTAACCCCTCTCTAGCCCAGCCACCCACTGTGCCAAGACCAAATGGTCATGGCCATTAAGGCCAAGCCCCCACTTGGGCACCCCCCATTAGGACAGCGACCAGAACGACCAGGAACCCCCGCGCCCCGAGCCTGTCGACCATGCCGACGCCGCCCGCAGAGCGCGCACTGTCCCCGCTCGCACCGACCGCCCCTTGGCACCAGCCCGCGCCCACCGCTCCGCCTCGACCTGGAGAACACCCTAGACACCTCCGTTCGCCGCCCAAAGCCCCACAGCCACCGCTTGCCATGGACACCGCCGCTTCGGCCGCGCAGAGTGCCACCTCGCCCCGACCGCATGCCACCGCCCCTATGGCCGCATTGAAGTCCTAGAGCACCGCCAGGGAACCGCCCACCGATCACAATCCCCAGCCATGCCGCAAGCTCGCCGTAGCCATGTCGCCACCGTTGACCGCCCATCCCGCTCGCTCTCACCGTCGAGCCTATAAAAGGATCCCTCCCCAGCACCAAAGACTCACACCATTCCACTCCCCTCACCTCTCTGAACCTCACCCACCTCTCGCCGGAGCAAGTGGAGCAGCAGCTCGCCGGAATTGGAGCCGGAGCCGCCGCCTCTGGAGAAGAAGGATGTCGTTGATTCCGGCCACCCCAAGCTCCTCCGCGACCACGCCTCGCCTCGTCGTCGTCTTCCACTTCGTTCGCCCGCATCGCCGACCCCGCTGGAGCCCTGACAATAGTACCGACCAAGCCTTCGAGGAGGAGTTCTACCAAGAAGAAGAAGAAGAAAACTTCAACCACTGCACCAACCAAGGCAAGCTATTAGTGGCAAGATAACCCTTGCAAACATGCTTTAGTAAGCTATTGTATCAAGCTAGAATAAAACTAGATGGTTTAGTAAAGATGCCTTAAGCATGCTTTGATCACACCCCTTTAACTATTGGTACCCCAAGTCTTATTGACAAGTTTTACCTCTCTTAGTTTACACAAAGTTCTTTAATTAATTTTGAAGGTAGTATACAGTGTAGAAAACTGTACCTACTTAGAAACCTTTAGATGTCATTCTATGGCATGAGATTGATCCCATCTTTCCCCCTTAGTGAACACTCTTAACTTAGTATTTTAGAAGACTCAAAAACTTGAGTCACTTTAGATGGGAACACTTGGTGAAAATGAGTTATGAAAACCTTGGAATGATGACTCATTCTATTGAGGTGTTTTGACATGTGTTGAAAAACACAATTGGTTTATGATGCTGAAAATGATGAGGCATGAGCCTTAACCCTTTTACAAAACTAATGGTTGGATTCGGATGCGATTCCATTCCAAATTTACCGTACAACCACATTACCGGAATTGGGTAAGGCTTAGCTAGAAATTTATATGCATTAGTATTAGCTCCCTCACGGGAGAGGTTTCAGCTGAGGCTACCTCTCAATGATGTCCACCTATGCAGTGCCCAAGATAACTGATGGTCATGGTTGGGAGGCCATGCTCATAGGAGAGGTCCTTATACTAGGGTGTGTAAAGGGAAGGTTATGTTTGATTATCTGCATACTAAGTATGATGATTCAGGGTTATCCCTGACAGATGTATCAAATCTTGTGGTGAAAGTGTACCACCTCTACAGAGTGTCAAACTATTCGAATAGTCGCGTCCGCGGTTATGGACAGTTGGAATGGCCATACTGTTTTGTTGTCAGATGTTTTCTAAATAACTTGAAATGAATGATGAACTTTGACTTGACCACAACAGGGTTGTGTTAATGATAATAGCTTCCCAACTTAAGTGATTCTCGAACTTTACTTTATCTTTTCTTGCTTCAGAACTCAGCTTAGGTTTCAAACTTAACTTGATAGTTATTCTTTAAATTCAGCACTTTAACTTAGAATTATAACCCTTGTTAGTAGTAGTTTGCGAGTACTTATAGAGTACTCATGGCTTTTGTCCCTAGCTATTATCATGGCCAGACTATGAAGGAGATTATAAAGATGATGGTCAGCAGGACGGCTATGATAACTAGGACTATCTGCCTTCCAAGATTGCTCGTGCCCTGAAGATGGATCCCACCGCTACGCTATCGTTTATTTCTACTGCTTGTTGTATTAAAGACTGGATCATGAGATCCTTATTTGTGTAAAACCTTATGTATGGTTTGTAATGGATGATGTACTGTGATATCCAATCCGTTATGTCTCGCAAAAATGGTAATCCTGGGATTGCGAGGTATGCCATAATGGGCATCTGGGATGAAAAATCCGGGTGTTCACAATTAACATATTGATACATACACACATGGTAAATATAAGAAATATTTTATTTACATATCTTTACTGAACAACCTAGTGTATTAATGTTAATACAAGTATCAATATAATGATCATCTTCAGTCGGGGATGTCCTTCTCATCCACAGGAGGACTGAATGCTTTCAATACTACAGGAAGTGTATCGCGTAGATCGTTTTCTATCTCGTATATCATCTTGTAGTTAAATTCTTCTCTCATTGTCGAAGGGGAAGAACTGTTTAACAATCAGGAAATGGGTATGTTATGAAGCTATGTTTCCAATAGAAAAAATGCGAAGCAGATTATATTGTAAGATAAACAACACGACTTACCTCTTCTTTGTTGCATTTTATCGTGTCTCCATTGTACCATTGAATGCTTCTTAGAATCGAGTAAGCACACTCATTCTCTGTCTGCTTTGGACACCTAGGGTACTTTTCTCCGTTGAACATCTCTGCAAATTCTGGAAAATTGTGACTAGGATATGCCGCTTTCAGAAGTTCATCTAATTTTTTAAGTTGTTTTCATTAAATGCAACATTTTTTAATTAGTATTCTAAATAGTGCAGTTGCAAGATTAATATGAAAGTAATGTTCTAACCATGATGGGTCCAATGTTGGGGTGATATTCTACTCTTGTTGCAAATAAGTAATCTTTGGTGTATTTCCTTGAGTCAATTATATCAAGGCGACCTCCACTAATATACATGTTGAGGGAGTAAACTGTAAAGTGAGAGCTGTAGACAACAGGTATTCCAATCTGCAATAAATACATAACAGTAAGTTCATTAACAGAAAAGCTTATTTCATTAATAGTAAGCTCTCGAAATTTATCCTCTTCAAAAATAGATGTTTTTAAAATTTAAAGAAACTTACCGGTTTTTTCATGTCTGGTTTAAAATTATACATCAATGATTTGAATTGCTCTACACATCCTTCTGTGCACTCCCAGTTTTCTTTCCTGAATTCTGTCATCATAGAGACTGAAAGGTTGCATATGAATCTTTTGCCTCCGTCCACAAAGCATCTACAGGATTTGCTTATCAAAAATATGTCTATGTAATGCTGAACCAATTGATTGTCAGCCATCCCTCCTTGTACAACATTCTTTTTCAGATCTCGGCCTGTCCATTTTGTTTGTATCATTATTCCAGATTCTATTCTTTGAATCTCAACTATGACTTTGTTATAACAGATCAAAGAAGTTTGTTGTCATTACTCCAAATTATTATGGTAAAGCAAGTACTAATACTTATTTTCCAAAATTGTAATTTTTTATCCTTTTTTATAAAATTGAACAAATCTTGATGCATTTAAGCTTTTATCCTTGGAACAATAAAAGTTAGCATACTATCTATTGTCTTTATATGTGCGTGTTTCAAACCAAAACGCTAGAAAAAGGGCGCCCTCGCGGGAGTGTTTTAAATGAAATATCTGAAATATGTCTTTTTTTGAAACAACATTAGTATGTAAAGACAACTCTATATTATGTCTTACTCAGCATATTCATCTTGAAAACTTTCATCCAAGATAGCCCTTCGAGCAGCGGCTACGTGCTTCTTGTATTTGAAAGGGACGTGTTGGAAAACTGGAAAGGTATTTTGACCTTGCTGAGCCGGCCTGGATGGCATGCTCGATGTTTCTGGTAGTGCTGTAATAGATTCAGATTGCGAGATTTTCACCACAGGTGTTTCAAGACTAGTTTTTGTGTTTCTGGTTATTCTTCTAGATGTTCCAGCCTCTTCCAGAGACATTCTTGATATTATAGCCGAGGTTTTGGTCTTTTTGCTCTTCTTGCTCTTTTTTTCCCATAGTACTGACGAAATTCATTTTCAATCTCCTTAGCGAATATGAGTACTTCCATGTCTGTGAAATGGAGTCGAGTTGCACTCCTTTCGTCAATCAACAATCTCTTTGTTTCTTTAGCCACCGACTCAAGAGACTGCGTGACATGTTTTGTTTTGCATCTGTACTCAAATCAAGTTCAGGAATTCCAACAAAACAAAATTAATAGACTGTTGTTAGTCTGCATACATCATAATTCTAATTATATAAATTGAACTTCTAATTGTTATTACATTACTATTACATTATTACACATCGTACCTTCGATATTTGTACTCAATCCAGTCAACATTATATTGGTGTTTTCCATTTGGCGGAACATTCTATAGAACCACAGGTTGCGAATAGTAGGTGTGTCTTCTGCTGTAAATTCTATGTAAGAATCGAATACTGTGGTTTCCATCGCTTGTAGCATCATGAAGGTACCATATTCACTGGGAATTTATTCTAAAACATAAATTGATATACCTAAATTTAAAAACAAGGGGAGCAGTTAGTGCTTACACATTGATATGTTTTGGCATATCGCCAAACTCAATATCGAAGTTTATTAATTCTTTGTGCTCTCCACTGAACCCTTGTTGCCATAAATTTTAACATTGTTTACGACTTTCATAACTATTCTTTACAAACTTTCATCGTCTGGATTTCTTCCTGAGTCCAGTATTCTCATCTTCATTGCTACAAAATGAATTATAAATAAGAAGTAGTGACCTTTCAATCGATTCTCATATTCATACGTGGGTTCTGGGGTAGTAATCATTACCTGTAAAAATGATAGGAATCATTACTAATTATGTAATATGTAAACAATTTAATGTAAAATTTGTAAAATCTATTACTTGACGATAAGTCACTATTATTTGAAAAAATTTATATTACGAAATTATATACGGGTAACATGTCTTCTGCTTTAACCGAAAATAGAATCCTTATCCTTTCTGGAATTTGTGTGATATCAGCAATCAAATATACCTATGACAAGCTTATATTGTTTAGTAACATTGAAACAATTGAACAAAATATTTTTTTCTTTTTTGCATGAACAACAAGATGATGTTGAAATATATCTAAACCTATTTATTAACATTAACCATATGTTAGGACAAAAACATTTCGTTCCTTGGTCTGCTTTAGAACTTGCAAGATAATGTACAGCTAAATCAAGAACATTTTTTTCTAGAGTTCCTCCATCACGGAATGAATCTGCAATTTCTCCTACAGTTACTATCTTTCCTCCTTTTCTTTTTATCAAAATATATGATCTGCATAAATTATTGTGAGTAAGTTAGTTTGATGATAAATTTTAGTATATTATAGCAATACTAATAAATATTAGATTATATATATAATTCTTTCTTAAAAAAATTGCCTTTGCGATTGTTCTGCAGTGTGGAATCTCAACATCATACCATGAAACTTTTGACTAGTAATTTGCCAGTCTTCGTGTGCTTCCTCCTCTGCAACTTTGTGATAAACTGTGTTATTTCGTTTACGTTGGATTAGAATTTTTTTTATTTTTTTTGTGTAAAAATCACCTTGGTTGAAAGGTGCCTCATTGCCAACAGGTACTATAGCACCAGGTTGCTCGTACTGCTGTTTGCCTGTTCCATGAGTAGAAACAAATTGATATCAGCATGGGTATTTCTAATAACAATCTTGATAGCCATTCATTAATTCTTTTTTTAAAATTGTTCAGTTATTCACAGGCAAATCTTTTTTTGACAAAATATCTTTTCACTATAATTATACTTACCTTCTTGGAGATTACATCCATGTACATCTGTAGAAGCATTGCCGTCAGTAAACCAACTATCTTCTTCGGCATCAAGGTCTAGGTTTGCTTTGTTCTTACCGTCGTCTATGCAACTTTCCTGCTTAAATTATATATTTAAAAGTGATCAGATAACATAATATAATGTTTTTAAATATACATAGAAATAAAAAGAATAAATATCATTGGTAAGATCTAAAAGATAGATAAGCTGTTGGTATGGCATGGTTTCATTAAATTGATCTTCCTGCCAATTCAATTGATCCATATTATCAATGGCGTTGAAATTTGTCATGCCATCGATAATTATCACTTCTTCATGTGGCATTGAGTTATTTTCAAAAAAAAGATGCTTATGGATCTGTTTGATGTTCAGGTGTGGGAGTCTTTTCGTTGTCATATGGCAGTCTGTCATCAGGAATGCTGACTGCTATCATTTCTTCATGTGGCATTAAGTTATTTTCAAAATAATATGCTTTTGGATCTATTTGATGTTCATGTGTGGGAGTCTTTTCGTTGTCATATGGCAGTCTGTCATCAGAAATCCTCACTCCTTCATCTTGTATAATATAATTATCCATGTTGCATAAGTCATCTTCTTATTCTTCATTGTGTCTTTTCTGCTCAGCCAAATTACCATTCGTGTTGTTGTCAATCTTTTGCTCGACATACATAGCAGGTGTTACAACTGCATATGACGCAGTGTTTGCAGGAGCTGGTATTTGCAATGCGTTAGTAACATTTTGTGCATGCGTCAATTCGTCCAAATCATCACCCTTCGTTGAATACTCATCATCAATTGATGTTTGGTTTTCTCCTTGTTCTGCCGGCTTCTCATTTTTTGTTTCATCGAGTTCAACATTGTGCTCCTGGTCCCATATGCTCCCTGAATCAATTTGTACCTCAGCCGCGAATTGATGAACTTCATCTTTAGTGTGTTGAAGTTGTATATCATTGTTGTCATCTTCAATCTGAATATCAGTAATCCCCTCTGTTAAATCATTATCACATGCATTTGTATCTGCTTTACCATAACAAGCATTATTTTCTGTCGCAATCTCAGATGTAATTATTGTATCACTAGGATCATTCATTCTCTGGTCGCTGTCTTCTTTTATTCCTCCGTCAACAACTGCTTTTGACTAGTCACTGATAAGTTCAGCAACTTCTGTGCCAGGTGTACTCGATGATGGTACGGTGGTGTCTTCAGCATGTGAGGTGGAATGATCATCAGTGTTTTGCTCGACAGACCCAACATGTGTTGTAAGTGCAGACGCCGGAGTGTTTGCAGTTACTGGTATTTGAGTTGTTTCAATAACATTTGATGCATCTGACGGTTCTCCTAGATGATCACTTGTCATTGAATACTCAGTGTTGATATAGGTTTGGTTTTCTCCTTGTTCTGCCTGCTGCTCTTTTCCTGTTTCATCGTGTTCCACATTGTGATCCTGGTTCCTTGTGGTTGCAACTGAATCTGTGCATAACTCATCCACGCAATCATCAACTTCATCGTTACCACATTCAAGTCGTCTCTCGTTGTTAACAACTTCCATGATAATATCAGTAATGTTGTCTCTTAAATCTGCATCACATACATTTGTATCTATTGTACCAGAATAAGGCATGTTGTCTATCGCAATCTCAGGTGTAATTTGAGTTTGACTGGCATCATTCATTCTTTGGTTGCTATATTATTTTTTCAATCATCCACAACTTCTGTAGCTCCTTTACTTAATTCGGTTGTCTGGTCATTGATAAGTTCATTAACGTTTGTGCCAGGTGTACTCAATGATGGTATGGTGGTGTCTTCAGCATGTATGGTGGAATGCTCCTCACTTGAATCAACTATTTTTTTGTACACTATTTTCACCTCTGTATTCTTTGTTTAACCTGACGTATGGAATATGTAAATACCTCATCCGTAATGCCTATTTTAAAGTTGTTGTGAACTATCTTGTCTACATCATTCTTTGGTACTTCAGCTTTAACCAGTCCTCGAGCTACATGTATTTTCATTGACTGGTCGTTGTCTGATTTACCATCGTCTGCTTCTGGTTTAGATGAAGAGGATTCAGTAGATTCATTTAGCACCACCTTCTCTGGCTGATCTGCTTGGTCCACTTGGTCCATTTGGTCCATGTTTGCCGGCACTTGTTCATACTCTGCATTGTGTATGATGATATTTGAAATGGCCATTTCCTTCTCCTTGGCTATAATATTGTTCTTTTCTATGAGGTCAAACTTGACAATCCTTAATCTAGCCAGAGATACTTCTAGATCCTCCTCTCTTGACCAAACAATCTCATTGAGCTTATCAATCTCCTCTTGGTTAGATGCTTCATCATCTATGTTTTGTATCAATGGAGTACTGTTACCAATTATATTGATGGTTTTGGTTAAATCGCTATTTGCTGTTTCAGAACCTGCAGAAACATCTGAGCTTTGAAAAACCATTAGGTAAGTAGTGTTGACACATCTAATTAAGTTTGAAAGTTGATAATCCCTTCTTGCCTGCAGTATAAAATAAATAAATAAACACAGTCAGACGATATGTTCTTTATCATAGGTGTTTTGTTGCATTAGTTTAGATTGTTTCGTAATAGTGATTAATTTTTTTGAATTGGATAATTAACATAGTTTAAATTTATTTGACTCAAAACAAACCGGAAAAATTCTTAGATGAAGATATATACATGATTTTCATAATAAAGAAAACTTACCCTAAGGTTTCCGTAGCTTCTAGTGTCACTGTTCCAGTCATTTGATCTGATTTCCTCCAAATCTTCCAATTTGAGGTGACCAACTCTTGGTGCAAGGTTATTCAAGTTTGCTTTGCTGTGTACACGTGTGTCCAAATAATAGATCAGAGGAAATGCTGCTAGACCCTCAGCTATGTTTTTATTTCCTTTTTTATCTTGGTATTTTCTCAGCCCCTCCTTAGCTCATCAAGGAGAACTTTACAGAGGTTCATATGTTTAATTTTCTTGATATCGAGATCCATGATCATACCTGCCTCCCGTCCTATACGTGTGTTACTCGTTGCGCACGTTGTTTTGATGAAGAACACAGGAAATATGAGCTTCATTGCCAGATCTGATGTTCCACCATTCTTCACATGATCATAAAGCTTACTCGGTATAATGTTATCTGACTCACTCAAACTGAGCTGCTGTTTCAACCATCACAAAGCTTTTGTATCCCGGTCACTTGAAGGTCGTGGAACTTCAAACATATCCTTGTTTGGGAAACCATACATTGTTTCCACCACATCTTCTGTTATTTCAAGCTCTTCCCCTTGTTCAAGAACAATTGTTAGAGATCTAGGTCTGAATTTACTGTATAGCCATAGCATCATTTTCTTGGAAATGTTGACGTTCAATTTGAAATTAAGTATGAAACCACAACCATGATTCCTCAAAAATATCTTCTGTTCATTTGTTACATAGTTTCAAGAAAGTTGTGTAATTCTGAAAGTGACCCTCTCACTATGATCTCACCATCCTTCATGTCTGCTAGTTCTTTGTGAACTGTGTCATGTTTTTGCTTCTTGAAACCAGGTTTATCTACGAATGCTTGAGCATCATAAAGGTTATCTTGAGTACCAGACCCAGCTTCTATGTTTTCGTCCACACTATTGTGTTTCCTCTTGGTTAATCATCGTGTTCTATGAGATGAACAAATACTCAACTGCAGAATTTTATGTTGAAAAAATTAAATCATGCATTATAATTTATATTTTACAATATGATGTTATTAAAAAAATTAGTAATAGAGCAACTGTTAAACACATATGTAATTTAAATTACTAGAATCAAGTGAATAAATAAAAATATGTATAGTTAGCAAAGATCTCATGAATCAAGAAGAATCAACTAGTACGAAAGCAACACACGTCAACAAATTTCCTGGTAGTGCATTTCAGTTACTGAATTGGTGCATCAAAGGTGCAAACTTTCCCATCAAAATTTGAACTGTTAATCTGTGTACTCGGTAGAGGAGTAGTTCATTGAATTTATAATTGGCAGTTCTTATCTGAAAACTATGTCATTGTTTCGAATTTCAATCCAGTTGTTGAGAAAACTGTTACTTCACTACAGACGTTCAAAATAATAAATCAAAAGAAACCCTAAATTTGTTTGATTAGTGGTTTCTTGCTCGTGGTTTGTTATTCTCAAAATTGTTTCAACCATGTGTGTTGGACATTTTTAAATATATGTTTCACTCTAAACTATGGCGAGAAATAATCAAAATACCTTCATTGAACCTTCGTGACCGCAATTTTCATCAGCCATGAAATCGATGAATAGCTGTATTGGGGATGAAAATTCCAGGAATCTTCTATGGGCAATTTTGATCCGCGTTATATCTATCCCTTTCCCCCTGACAAAACCCTAATAAAACTTCAATTAGTTCTCATAAAATCATGTCCCAGCTAAATGAAGAACAAGAGGAAAATACTTCATGGAATTTCGGACAACACCAGGCCGAATTTGGGATGAGAAGGGAGATTATGTGATACTTGTCTTGTCGCCGTACCGCCAGTCGAGAATCTGGAGCAGCAGTAGTCCTTAGCGATGGTGAAGCTTTTCGCTGCCAAGGCGTTGCCGTTGTTGCTTGCCCCTGTGCAGTTACTGTGGATCAAGAGAGAGAAAGTAGAGTAGTGACGGAGAAGGACACAATGGGAAGAAGAGGAAAAAGAGTATCAGTCTAATCATAGCCGTCCGTTGGGATGTATTGCTATATGCACACGTGTTTACCGTTAGCGGGTTGACGCCACGTAGTTTACAGATGAGCCCAACGAAGAAGCACTGCCTCTGGATGTGTAGGTGCACTGCTTGGAGATATCTTAGCAATAAAATATATTATCACACCTCACAAATGCAACATATAGTTCATCAGGATCTAAGGAAATTTTGCGCTGTGTAACAGAGGCAACTATATCAATTTATTTTATCTAGTTTCACCGTAGTGCAATAGTAGTACTAGAGGCAGTACGAACAACCTACAACGAAACAACTTTATTAAAACATAATAGGCAGGGCAATTTGTGTTCACAATGCAGTGCACCCATGTTGAATGGTTGGAAGAGTTAGTAGCCACTTGGAAACCCAATAGTAGCTTTTTTTGTGTTATTACGTTATATGACTTGTGTTGTAGGACACCTAAGTTTTGTTAATATCTTAATCAGTTATACAAAAATACCAGGAAACAATACTCTTAAAAATGGTCGTGCATTGTTTCATGATTGCCAGCAATATAGATAGATTCTACCTGATAAAAAATTGTCGAGATTGAACGCAGAGCAATTGTACTATCAGGAGCAGTGCAAACAAAATTAAGCGAACTTTAATCTTATAAATTCCACTGCATTGTTTTGTGTCTGACAGAAATATAATCAGAACTATATCTTTTAGTCCATATTACAGGTAGGGGGATATAATTGAAACTGGCAGTGCATAAATCCATAAGAGAACCAACCATATTAAAATATCAAAAAACATTGAAATTCATGCTCGGACGGAAGTTCAGTTAACCTAATTGTCAGAGAAAACAATATATTGCACTTGAATATTGTAGCAATATTCAACGCAATGCGATAGAACGTTCATAAGCAGTGCAAATAACTATACGCTAACAAAGTTAAAGATTATAATAAGAGAAGTGCATTGTGTGTTAACAAGGCAGTAATATGGTGCGGTAGAAAAGAATGCTTTTAGCAGCTTATCGTAAGCAAAGTGGACACTGTGCACTCCATGAGCATAGTTACATTTGTATAGGCAGTTGGATAGAATAACCACGGGCAGTGCAAATAACGATTAGAGAAGAAATCATTAAACAATACAAAAAAGCAATGCAGTACTCGGTCACATGGCAGTGCACATCTATAAGATTAGGGCACTATGTGTTTTGAAAGAAGTAGTATTTTTCAGTCTAGAAATTTATTATTCAGCTCATCTAATGCATTATAGACCCTTTGCGCTGCATAAGCACAGTAATATATATGGTTACGTCAAGAGTATAGGCAGTCCTATATTTGTTCACAAGGCAGTGCTTAGGTTCAAGAGCATTGCAGTATGCGTTAAGAAAGCAGTAATATATTACAGGTATTAATAAGTTCATGAGACGCACTATACAACCTGATCACTGGTTTAGCGCAGTCAGCTACATCTATAGGAAGCAACTTTATGAAAAAATAAAATAAGCAGTGCAATTTTTGGTACGAGGCAGTGCACATATACAAAAGCAGTGCATTATGAATTGACGAGGCAGTAATATGTTGCCGTCAAAAAAAATGTATTAAGCAGCCCATCCGACGCAATATGGACCCTGTGCACTTCGTGAGCTAAGTCATATATCGCTACATCCATAGTATAGGCAGTGTAATATACCTTTCGCAGGCAGTGCAAACACCGACTAGAGAAGAAACTATACTACAATGTAAAGAGTAGTGCATAATTTGTTCACAAGAAAGTGCACACGAACAAGATCAGACAAGAGCATAACACTATGCGTTAAGAAATCACCCTTTTCCCATCTTTAGCGTAATCATCTACATCTATAGTTACGGCTATAGTCTCAGCAGTGCGATATAATTGCCACAGGCAGTGTAAATAATGAATAGAGAAGCATCCTTATGTATATGTTTACAAGGAAGTGTACAGGTAGAGACTTGAATAATCTCTTTATTATCTTAACGATTTCAAGCCACATGATAAACACAAATGTAAGATGAAATTTGTCTGATAGTAATATTCATATACACACGCATGGAAACAATATTGTATTGCAAATAAGCATCCGAATTTATACATTCCACGAACTTATGCTTAGAAGAGGATACCGTTGATCAACATTTTTTCTTGCATTGTTGAATCTATGAGGAAATTGTATGACCCTTTTCTAAAGAAATTTCTGGATCGGCACCTTGTTCTTCTCCTATGGTTGGTTCAACCACACCAGGATCATCTTCTGAATCTTAATTTTGTGAACCAGGCTCTTCCTGATCCTTTTTCATTGTCTTCTTCTTCTACTTGACGTCCTTGTTGATTTTCTGCTACTTCCGCTTCGGGCTCCACCGCTTCTTCGGCGACTCCTTATTCTTGGATCTCCTCCTCCTTTTGTGGTATTACTGGTGCGGGCAACTCAGATCTATGCGTGTAGCATCTCTTGGTTGATCGGAAAGGTATAAAGCTAGCGGAGTTTGATCCGTTTGGGTCTAGCGACAAGGGCGAAGGTGGGTGGCATTGTTGGCAACGACAAAACATTCTGGATAGGTGTAGTTGCAGCTAGGTAATGGTGAGGGCTATAAATAGAAATCCAGCGTTGCAAAATTTCCTGTATGGCGGGATAAATACATGTTAGTGGCGGGAAAGATTGATGAACTAATCGAGAAAAACGGCGGGAAAGATTAATGAACTTATGGAGAAAGATGTGATACCCATGCTCTTCGTGACAGCCAAGAACAGGAAGCATATGACAAATCAAGTATATCTAATGGTTGTTAATCCATAAGATTCAAATGGAATATCAAATGTCTTTTACTGTACACACTTTCATTTCGAAAGCCATTTAGTAGTTCATGGTCTGAACAGCAATCAGTTCTGCATGTCGAACTCAGGTAGGTTAGTTATGTACAAACCTCTTATAGTAAACACGGAAGTGTAGATAGTGCATATATATTTGCATCCGGCACGGCGGTGCCTATGTAATACACGGGTATAAGTTATTTTTCTTTACCACATTGAACTGCACTGCTTGGAAAACAACAACTCTACTGCTACATAATAAACAAATTAATTCATCGTTTTGTATAACACCACCGTATACAGCATCGTTGTTTATTTTCAGCTCGACTTAGGTGCTAAAGCTCTCAGTTCTTCCGGTAGTTCATCTTTTGCTTCGTTGGCCTCGGAGAACAGTGCCCAGAATAGATACTCCTCTATGACTGAGCGCGCGTCCATCTGGTTGAATGGTTCAAACAAATCAAGAAAATATTTTGTTAATGTCAATCAAAATTTGTATTTGGTAAAACTTTTGATTCAAAACTGGCATTACTTACATCTTTAAGATCGTGTACAAGTTGAATGTCGTTGTAGTTCTCAATGCTCTTTTGAATCCCAAAAACGATTCATGTCTTCAACTCCTCCTTTGTGTACCTTCACATGTTTTGATCTAGATACAATATTTCCCCACTTTGGAAGCTTGTTCTTCGGGTATAGTTCGTCAATGAGCTTGTCAAATATCTTTAGCTGAAAAAATGAGTATGTAGAGAATAGTTAATGACATAATTTTTTTAAAATTATGCAGATTGTCTTTAGCTGTATTATAAAGTTATAAATGTAAAAGAACCACACCATTTTTTTTCCAATTTGGTTGTGGTAAGCTATTTTAGACAATCCTTTTCTCTGTGTTTTGTAATCCCGTGTGTCAATAACTTCAACGCGACCACCTTGGGGGTAGTTGTTTAGGATGTAAGTAGACACGTGATTATCAAATGACACAGGCAGAAATATCTGTGATGCACAAGGAAAACAGTCACATTGATTATATGTTATAAATGAAAATACAGAATATTTCTTTATGTTATTAATGAGTTATGTATTAAAAAATGTACCATCTTAGCTTTGCTCAAGTCTGCATTTCCAATTAGAAGTTTAAACTGTTCAATCTTGGAGACGGCTTCATAATGATAAATTTCATCTTCTCCTCCAGCATTTGTGAAATTCTCCTTTTTCCCAATGTCACATAAACGAGCAACCCCTAGTGGCAGTACTATCCTTTGATTTCTAAACAGACATTTGTAGTCCGGGATACTGTGCCAGCTTGAAATTATGAAGTCCATCATGTCATCATCTAGCTTGCCATTTCCATTGAAACATGTTGCAAGCCTTGATGCAATCCAATATTTTGGTATTTCCAGACATTGTTCCAGAGTTGATGAATATTTCACCATAACCAGCCTGCGATTTTCCAAAAACAAACGAAAAAAGGATCAAATATAAAAACTAGGATCCATGCTTGTGTGACAACATACACGTATATTTTACTAAAAGAATCCACAAAGCATAGTTTGGTGCTTACTCTTCATTCTTCTCCAGAAAATCCTTTCTTAGTACCAATCTACGAGCAACTACGACATCTCCCTTGTATTTAAACATGGGGGGAACGTACACAGGCAACTTAAGTTTTAAGATGTTTTGTAGAGGCCTCTTGTAAGATTTGATATTATCTGGGGAATTATGACCAAGAGCGTGGCTCCTTGTAACAGGTGTTCTTAATCCTTGCTCTGGCAACGAAAATGTTTTAGTTGCATCTTCTCCCTGGTTTTGTGATCTGATACATGAGGTGTCTGTGTTGTCAACCTGTGTTCTAACATTAGCCGTGTCATGCGGATGTCCTTTCTGAATTGCTTTTTCAACAACAGCGACCTCATGGTTAGAGGAACCTTCTTTGTGAACAATTTCTGGTAACAACATGGTCACACCTGTAGCAATATTCGTAAAAACTGTGTTATTTCCTCTGTACCTATTATTAATGTAAAAAACATTGTTTAATGTAAAAACCAAACATCTTGACATAATGTGATAATACCATTGTTGAACTGCGTGGTTAACCTGTCTTCCTCGGCTCCTACTACGTCTTTGTTCCATCCTTGTGGTTGTTTAGACGAGTTTCCTCCTGCATCATTATTACAAGTAGTTTTCCTATCAAGCCCACTAGTAATTTTGCCATTAAAAGCATATCTACAGAATACAATAATACCATTGCTTATTTGTGCCGTTGATTGCTATTGGTCAGTTTCAAATTTCTTAGAATTGTCTACTCCTTCTCCCATAGTATGCGTTGTAACTGGTGTCGGTGTCACCATGCACGCAGAATATCTCTGAATAACACTTTAAATATATCAGTAAAAAATATAAAAAATGGGCAAATTGCTACATTACACTTCTATTTCATAGATTCTTATTTGTATGTGCTCATGTGATGGAAGTTCCTAAATACACGTCTAAAATATACGAACCTGTTCATACAAGGCTCTTGAAGTGACAATGTCGTGCTCCTCTTCTAGTGCTGCTATATTTTTATTATATCCATGTACATGATTCCTCTATCGTCAAAATTCTAGGGCGTGTTATTATCAACTGAATCCATTTTATCCACTGTTACCGCTACTGACTTGCCTATAGCAGAGCATTCATTCCCAACATTATGGTCATGAGTTGCTGCCTCGGCTGTATGCTTTGATTGATTGTTTTCATGTACCTGTGCTTCTTGGTAAATTCTTCATATATCGTTGCAGAATTTGTATCATTAGTGATGATTTTATCACCTGGTTCTTCCTCTAGCAGTATATCTATATACTGGTCCATGCATTGATCTAGCCTCTAGGACTTTGTTCCTGAACCCTCTAATTCTTTATTAGAAGTTGAGGTTATCTTGTTACAATTAGTTTCTGCCACAGGAGTTTTCAAATAATAGCTCCTTTCGTCATAGCTTTTCCACTACAAACAGTAAACAAATATTATTTTCATGGTTCGTGAATAACTGTCAGAAGAGGTAATTTTAAAATATTTGATTTGCTAGAATAATTCTTTATGTGAAACAAGATGAGGTTAAATAGAATACTTACGTTCAGTCGTCCCCACCTCTCTTTGTCAATGACATTCGCTTTCAATACAGCAAGCAGATCTGATTTGTCCATATATTCGACTCTAGGTGTTTCTTTTGTTATAAGTGATTTTCTGCACTTGAGTGAATCCAGGTATATTATTAGAGAAAGGACTGCGCAACCTTCGGCAACACTTTGATTCAATCATCAATATGATACTGCCCTCTTGATCTCGTCAATTACAAGCTGGAAAAGTCCATTTTTCCAGAGTTCTCAATATCAAGGCTTTTCACTACCCCAACTTCTCGGCTGATGTGGTTGTTTAAACCTAGACATATCAGATTTGTGCAGATTACAAGTATTATGCATTTCATATTAAACTTATCTGTTGCATCCTTTTTTATATGACGGAACAGGTGTTGCACCGTTGCAGTGTCCCTATCTCCCAAACCCAGTTTCTTCTTAAGCCACCGTAGAGCAAAGGTATCGCTAGCTTCTGAAAGCCGAGGCGCCTTTATACTGCCGTTGGGTAGACCAAGGACAGAATGCGCTGCATCTGCTGTCAAAGATATCGTCCTACCACCAGCAAACTCCACTTTCAGAGTTTCTACATCAATCTTCTTGTATAGCTTAATGATCAGGGGTCTACTAATGTTTGAATCCAGCTTGTATTCTAAGATGAAACCCCAGTCAATCTTCACCAGCTCTACTTTCTGGAGATCGTTCAGATCATGTTTAATCAATCTGGTGAGCTCTTTGAGAGAGCACCTTACTATGTAATTTGATCTAGTCTTACTACGGGGCTTCTTCTTGTCCCTCATATATTTTTCAATTGCCATCACTTGATTATTGGACATATCCTGGTAGTTTCGGAAAAAATGTATCAAATATTCGTAAAATTATTTCTAAATTTCTTAGTGCAGACTGTAGTCTCGATTAAGGAATTTGACATGCATTAACATTACGTAAGCTTACCATGACACCTTATTCTGGTTGTTCGGACTGCCATGTTGTTCTCCACCAATCTTTCGTTTCTTCTTACGTACACCGCCTTTAACGGTTGAACCTATTTTGCATTTCTTTTTCATCTTTAGCTTTCTTTTGTAATTCTCAATTTTCTTGTTAAGTTCATTTTCTGACACATCAAACTCATTATCAGTCTGTGCCATACCGTCGGAAGATTCTCCATTGCTAGCACTACAAGAGCTCATTTTTCCCTGGTGGAAAAAACGTACCAATCTTTTTACACGTTTTAATTTTTGAACTGAGCACCTCAAGCACTTCAATTCAATGTGCCTAATTTAAACTTTAAATTGTAACTACACCTAGCTGTGTAACATCAAGTTGGAGAATAGGACACGTGCAGGTGCAAGTAGTTATAAAATTATGCATGCAATAAAAACTGGGAAAAAAATTATACTAACCAAAACGCATTAATAATCATTCATCGAATATCAGAATTGACTTGAAGTAATAGTAAAATATAATTTATTGAAGCTGATCCTACTTGTGAAAAATATTGTGTATGTTGTCCGAGTGCATAATAAATATATTTTCTAGTCCGAGTGCATAATAAATGTATTTTCTATTTACCGGACGATTTATGCAACAGGATTTCTCATAGAAAAAATATGATGTAGTAATGAAATATTAGATATAGAAAGCTAGGGTTTCGATATTTAAATTTTTCTAATCTATTCCCTCCTTCCTAAAAAGGATGTCATAATTTTGTTTGAATTTGGATGTATCTATATACTAAATAGTGTCTAGAATCGTATTTTGCTGAAACAAGCTTGAAAAATTAATTTAGACTAGAATAGTATTTCCTTTTATCGCGGACTTGATCTCAGTACCAAGGTTTCCATAGTATGGACGACGAATGAATGATTCTACAAGGAAATCTTTGCTATCAAGTAAGAGCGGTAAGTTCTTCGCAGTTGAGTAGTAGCAGGGATGATCTCGAATACTTATCCATTGGGATGTTTTGTTAAGTTGCTATAGAGAATCCTTACCTCGTAAAGAGGACGGCGCCGTCGGTTCCTTCTGCTGCAGATTTTCCGCAATCTGCGGAAGAGTTGCTTCTCTTCTGGGGATGGGATCAAGTAAGAGCGGTAAGTTCTTCGCAATTGAGTAGTACAAAGGATGATATCGAATCCTTATCAATGGGGATGTTTTGTTAAATTGCTATAGAGAATCCTTACCTCGGAAAGAGGACGGCGCCGCCTGTTCGTTCTGCTGGAGATTTTCCACAGTCTGCGGATGGATAGTAGAGGAAGTAGATGGAGGCTAATTAGATACAATAACGGAGAACCGTGTCTCCTGTCGTTCATAATAACTATTGTAATGCTCGATTTTATTAAGATTTTTTCAGGGCAGTGCAAATCTTTTTTTAAGAGAAGGGCAGTGCAATAGTAAACAAGTTGGCAGAACAATGATTCCTAGAAATCAATGTAGCAACAACAGGAAATCATTGTCATTTACGGCCCTGAAATTTATTATAGGTAAACCATATAAATTATACTCCTAACTTTCTTCGAGTTATATTATAATATATAAAAACCAGAGACTAATTTTTAAGTTTCCAGCTAATTCTTGTTCCATTAATTTTACCCAGATTACTTGTCATGCTCTGATCAGAATTTCACGATGCAACATACAATTTTATTTAGGTCCGAAAGTTAACACATCCATCTATTGTGTACTATAAGTCATAAACCATACTATTTATGATGCAACATACAATTCACGATGCAACATGCCTTGTATGATAAGTGCACTGCCATCACATGTTATCTCGGACCTTTTCATAGAGCAGTTTGTGTAGCATTTCGGAGGCAATTCATATACATTTCAGGGGCAGTGCATCTTTGTGTGCATGGCATTATAATGACAGTACCATGATGCACTCAACGAGCAGTGCATGATTGATATTCGAACTGTGCATCTCGGTGTATATAGCATGTGGGACTGAATTGCACGGCTAGTACACTGCCATTTCATATTATCTTTCACCGAGCAGTGCACAGTAGGTGAAAAATAAAAAGGTCCTCATTATTGAACCAAGACCCCACATGGCAGAAGTCTACATCGATATAGATAACGTTCCGCAGTGCATACTATGTACACGGGCAGTGCACCTCGCTGTGCATAGCAGGTGGGGTGCATTGCACGATCATTGAACTGCCATAGAATCTTGTCTTGCACCGTGTGTACAACACCTTATGAAGCATTTAGAAGACAGTTCATATGTACTTCAATGGCATGGCATACCTGTTTTTAACCGCATTATAGTAGTAGTATCCTGAAGCGCTCCGTAGGCAGTGCATACTTTATTTACCTACAGTGCATACAAGTGTGCGTAGCATACGGGGTGCATTGTACGGTAAATGCACTGCCATCGCATGTTATCTTGGACCTTTGCGCACAGCAGTTTACAAAGCATTTCTAAGGCAGTTCATCTAAAACTTTAGGGCAGTGCATCTCATGTGCAAGGCATTATAATGACAACATCACGAAGTACTCAACGAGCAGTGCATGATTTGTATTCGAGCAGTGCATCTTAGTGTGCATAGCAAGTGGGAATGCCATTTCATATTATCTTGCACCGAGCAGTGCACAGTAGGTGAGAAATAAAAAGATGATCATTAACGAAAAAACATACTAATGCACACACTGCCTATACTACAAATATAGCACTGCCATCTATACAGCATAACACTTTATTCAGACGAATAAGCAACTAGTATTCAGTACAATGCAACAATTATGGACTGCTTGATTGTGTATACCATGCAATGCTCTGATATTTGTTGTGCAAAACCTTTGTTGGACTGTTCAAATTCTTGACCAGCGTAAATCATTAATGGAAATTCATTATTTTCAATTAAAAGGAATATACAATCATATAAAAAACAAGTAAATTCATTGTCAAAACAAATTTATAAATTTAATGATCCGACAATGGTCTGAAATTTGGAATGTTAATAATCATTCTTGTGTACTTTTCATCTATAAATAGTTTTTATTTTGGTACAATTATAAAAGTACATACATCTATATTCATTGACAAGTTCCTTAATCGTTCTTGTGTACTTTTCATTGAACTTTGACACAACCATGTCAAACATCAGTTGTTCCCGCAAGGCTTTAGTATCAGTCTATACAAAAAGTTCATATCAAATAAATTATAATTTAATGTCGTTTTCTACTAGTGCAAGTACGAAATTAAGTATGCCTCGAAATTATACTTACAGACTGGAACCAATGGTCAACAACACCATCGTAAGATTTGAGAAACCTCAGCAAACCTACTCCGCTGTCTTTCTTGCTCATTTCATAGACAGACCTATATTTCAGTTACTTGTTTGATATATAAATTTTAATAGGGCAAGGATCATGCAGTGTTAACGATACTTAACTGGTTTTCATTGTCAGATATCCACTGAAAAGGTGTGATTCTCATATTTCGAAATTCAACCCTGTACGAAAAACTGTATGCTTCTTCAAACACAAGCTTGAAGTTGTTTATCACAATGGTTGCTTCCTATTCAACAGTATCGTTCATGATGTTTGAACAAACAGTATCATATTTCCGACCTTGAAGGTCAGCAATCACGGCGTATCACACATCATTTGGCTGTAGAGGTATGATGATCTAAACAAACAAAGAGCTAAAACAATTAAGTTGCAGATCTAAAAACAATGTCACTAGAAAATAACGTTAACAATAAAATTTAAAAGTTACCATTGAGACATTCGCCAGGTTCCATCCAGTGTGATTCTCTGATAAGTATTGTTTGAACAATCTTGGATTAAATTCTGGCCTTGTGAGCAAAAGCTAATAACATAATTTTTTAGAAAAAAACAAACCAGTTAATAGATATCATAATTTCTGGGTTCATGGATCGATGGATGCATGTTTAGTCGCACGAGAACACATGTATAGATAGAACGGGTGTTACTAAAAAAACTTTGTACGTTCACTTACCGCATCTTCGTGCATCATGATGTACCTGGTTGGGAACAATTCATGATTATGTTGATTATTATCTAGGTTATGGTTCTGTTTTGTCTTGACCAGCATTGCTATATAGTTCATTACGTGTGAATTCACACTTCCATAAACCTGCATTGATAAACTGAACACTCTCTGGCATGCCCATTTCTTCCTGCACAGAACCACCTTGTCGCTGGTAGAATACAGAAAAATGGAATTGAAATACTATTACAATGCGATGAAAACAATAAAATATATTTTCATAGTAAAGTATGCGAGACAAAACGTTACCTTCTCGCCTTTTGATTCGGAGTGGTCTCTACAATATATTCAAATAAAGCTACTTCAACATCTTTTCATCGTTTCACAGCAGGATAAGGAATTCGGCGGCGATTAATGCCTGTTTTGTTTCAGCATTGTCAGCACTGTTTGTTTGCATAGCTGATCCAATCCTTGGTGTAGATGCTGATGCAAAAGAGACATGTCTTCTGCAAGCTTGCTTCTCAAATGATGCTCCAGCAGTGCGGAATGATACATTATTATGCTGCAGTCTAGGGTCTCGAGAGTTTTCTCGTTCAGGACAGCTTCTTTTGTAGCTGGGTTGTTGGTTTCCAGTATATCTCAAAATTGTCCTCGACATACTTGAGGATCTTGTATTTTCGTTGTACAATTGACTGCTAGCAATGTTACGCCAAGGACTGTAAGCTTGGTGCATTAGTCTGATACAATAACTACTTCCTGGTAGTTGGCTCTAAGATACTTCCATCCTAGTAGTAGCATGCATTGCCTCGTAGTGATGTTGCATTTGTATGCGCGAACATGAATTTGAATACTGACTTGATGTATGAAAATCGGTGTGATGTGTATTTCCTAGATTTTCAGAGTCATGGTCTTCCAATGTTGTTCTTGAGTTTGTGTTGCTTCCTCCGTCCTGGTCTATGAAGCCACATCCATCCATTGATTTGTTCTGTTCTGCAATCTTATCCGATCTTGCTGTCTCTGTATACCTTCTGCTGTTCAACATGTTAGGCCCCTGTGTGGATGTCTGCTGCACAACATGCTGTGATTGGACATATTTCTCTCCTGATCCAGCATTCCAATAGAAAGTTGGATGGCATGTTGTGCTACTGTTTGACTTGGTAATAGTATCGACCAAACATTGCGCGTGAATAGCGGAGATGTTTTCACTGTGAGTGATGTTGCTGACTCTTGGTGTCTGAGTTGCAAAATTAGGAGTTGTTGTACCATTATACCTTTTCCTGTTATCTGTGGTTTCATTTGTAAGTGAATCTCTTATGCTGGAATTGATTCCTACAGATAAATTATCGATACGTGAACCTCTTATGCTGGAATTGGTTTCTCCAGAGAAATTTTTCATGGCAGAAGCTCCATTAATTGGTGTATAACTTTTGGTAGAATACTGAAGCTGCACAGAATGGGAGAATGTTCTCGCGTCGCCATTGTCATTGCCTAGGTTTATATTTTTCAGTGTCATAGACATGGCTGCCACTGACATGCTGCCACTTATTGATATAGGACCATACAAATCATAATTATCAGAGACTTGTCTGTCGTGCTGAATACCAGATGAATGCACATTTGCAGATACTGGTCCGTACGTTTCAATTGACACACAGTTAAGTTGTGTTGGATTAGCTTCTATTTCAGGCTGCACTGTTAGTGTGATAATAGGTTTTTGTTTCTCTCTCTGCGTAAGGTAACCCAGATCTGAAACTTCCGTCCAAAATTCATCATTTCCATCCCAGAAAGAAAACGAATCATCACTGTTATCTTTTGTCTTCCGTTTCTTTAAAATGGGATCATTAGAACAAGATCAAACTCAAATTGCAATGATCTCGCAACCACCCGTTTTTCACCGAGACAGTTGGAGTTCTGTAAGAGCTGAAATGTATCTGTACCATTTGCAGCAGGCTGCCTCTCTTCTTCTTGATCACTTGCATGATGACTTGGTCCTGCTTCCGCACTTGGAATGCAAAGGCTTGCATTCAAGCGGTTGAAAACATCTTGATCAGGCACAGGAACATGTTGTGGGTTGGAAATTTGTAGCTCTCTTTTGTAATTTCCAATATCCAGTTTTGGCACGGGAACCGTAACTGGATTACTAATGTCAGACGATGTAGCATGCACCAAACCAGCAGCTTCTGCACTGACCTATACCTTAAGGTGGTTCAAGCCCATCAGTTGAGCATCACATAATGTATGTTCAGAACCAGGCAGTCTCTCATCAAAAGTATCTTGTGCGGAATGAGTTGCTGACTCAGAATGCAAAAAATGGCTATGATCGAAACCACGTGTTTGAACCTGAATTCTTGATTTGTCTTCATTGTCAAATTTATTTGACACGCAATTGGATACAGCCGACACGACAATCTGTGCATTACTTCTGTTCCATTGAGATGCTGCTTCTGACACATGAACTGTATCTGCAGTGTCCATATCATTCATTGCATGCTCTATACACCTTGTTCCTGATGAAAGCTCTGCACGGGATTAATTTTCAGTACATGTAATGGAAGTCGCTGCACATACTGTACTAGTGTTGCCCTGAACAATAACTGTGTGAACTTGCTGCTTTTCAACTGAAGCTACACTTGTTGCTACACAATTTGTAGTTGTAGTAGGCTTAGCGATCATCCCGTTACCAGAACCCTGACCTGCATATTCTGTGATAGATTGCACAAATTGCGTTGTACTTGCGACAGCAATTATCACTTCATATGACCGCAGGACGTCAGCAGTAGCACTACAATCGGTTGGTTCACAGTTCATCTTTGGTAAATGTTCAATTCTGGACAAATTATCACATGTCGGTAACATATGTACTAGGGCCTCGCAACAAGATTCCAACTCCTGCATATATTTCATATTATCAGGGGATCCATAACTTTGGTCTAGAGAAGTTAACTTGACAAGCAGCTCACAGTCTTCTGCTAGCCTTCTACATACAGATGTTAGCCTATTTGTTGATTTATCCAGCACACTGCCTTTGTCCTCAACATCGCGCTCATTATCTTTTCTTACGTATAGGGACCCTTGAGGTGTAGAGTACATACCCCTGTTCTCATGATTGAGCATAGTTATTCTAGAAATCTTTCTAATGTTGCTCTTCATATTGAGATTCATCGCAGACAACATGTCAGCATACATGTCCGTCACTATGTCCTGTATTTCTCTGGCAGCCTGGAAGTTTTGACATTATAAACGTTATCGCTATCGCCTATTTTTAATATCATAAATATAGCACTGCACTGCTGAGATAACTGAATAAGTAACACTATGGTCAAACACCAGTAGTATGGTTACCTAATTAAACCTAGTAGAACATGCAGCTATAGAAAGAATGTTCATTCTGGTAGGAAGTAGCTAAAGCAGGCAGAAAAATCGTACAATGCAATGATGAGAGAATTTAATACTCTACTAGAACAAGGTCGAGAAATTGAAAACATGAATGCTTAAGGTCAAGTAGGCAATGTATATCTAGAACACAAACACAAGAAGATTCATCATGATCACGAATGAAAGAATTGTGAAGATTATAAAAATTCTTACCTCCGCATGCATATGTGGGTCTGTTACAAACTTTTCAATGAAAGTTGTGACATTCTGAACAATCTCTTCGTTCAGCTCGGCATTAGAAAACATAGTTTCATTTATATCCTTCAACTGCATATTCAACATGGACAAAACAGAAAATACAATACAATAATATGAGTAAGAAGCGGGACGGCTACCCTGCGGTACCAATGTTCGCGGATGAGTGCACCGCGGTACCTAAGTTGCTTGAAATTGCCGCGTTTCGAAATGTTGGGCCACCAACTACCGAGAAGGGCCATTTCGATGCAAACTCATCTCACCCCTACAAAATCCAAACATTCCATAAAACTGCCCCGTGAAGTAGACGGTCGGGACCCCCATGTCAGTAATATTTCCGTGACGCGAGCGCCAACGCGACAACCACGTAGGCGAAACGAGAGACTAAAAGAGCATGGTGCGTTGACCAAATTCACATATCCACTCCCTCCCTCCTTTCGCATGAACCCTAGCACCGGCAACGTCGAAATCCCCTCTCCTACCATAATGATCACTTCGGGCATTTGACTTCTGGAGCCAAGTTGTTGCGCCTACTCGCTGCTACCGAGCTCTAATGCTGAATGTCGTGCCAGCCGTTGCGACGATCTAGCCTGCCTCTACCGCTGACGAGTTTAGCAGCACGAAGGATGGCTGATCCATTTGATGAGGAAGAAGTACTTCTGGCTAATTGCGGGTGAGCTACTCTTCTCTTTGCTATTCGCACTACCTATAACTGCTAGCTGGCTATTGGCATTACAGAGATATATCGAACATAGAGTTGTTTGCTAGCACGACGCTGACAAACAATTCTTATCTTTTGTCTCCAATTTTCTATCAAGTAGGATCTCCGCTGAACCAAAATACACGGTTTGGGTCACCATCTGCGGCTACCACATTAAATTAGCAGATGGGAAGAGGACGTGGAAACAAGCTCACAATCTGAAGATGGAAGTAGCGCCTGTGAAGTTATGCACTATCCCTAGTTTGGTTGCTGATGTGCGTGAACTTGGTAAAATGAGGCCGGAGTAGACTGCACGGTTTAGCATCCTTGATGAACGAGGCTTCAAGGTTCCTGTAGCGTGTGACAGTCAACTAATTGGGTTGATGAAACAACATGCTGGGCTTCGCGTGGTTATGATGATTTGTAACATACTGGATGAGGAAGCTCCTGCTACTGGGAGTTGCTCAACTATTATTGGACAGGGAGGTCTAACTCGAACCCCTGCTGTTGTTGAGGAAAATGTGGTTCCTCGTCCGCGACATGCTTCTGGCAGGCAACCTCCTCGTAGGAGTCCCCGTATTGCCGTTGTGGAAAACTCTGCTCTGGAATCTGCTGGTACTGGTCGTCCCCGTCCTCGTGGTGTTCTTGCTCTGGCTGCTGCTCACCCAATCCATGCCGCTGTTGAGCAAACTAAGGCTTCCGGAGGCTGCCCCACTGTTGTTGCCAAGACCGCCGCCTTGTGTGCTGCTCCTCCTTGAAACCGTCCTCAAGTTGTGCGAACCTGTGGTCTGGAATCTGCTGGTACTGGTCGTCCTCGTGTTGTTGTTGATCTAGCCGCTGTTGACCCAATCCCTACCGTTGTTGAGGAAACTAAGGCTTCCGGAGGCTGCCCCACTATTGTTGCAAAGACTGATGCCTTGTGTGCTCCTCGAACCCGTGCTCAGGTTCAGCGAGCTACTGGTCTAGAGCCAGCTCATGGTCTGGACTCTGCTAGCACTCGAAACACTGCTGTTGTGGGAACTGCTCCTGATCGTCGATATGGCATGGCAGCAGCTGATCCTATTGTGGCTGCCATTAGAAGGGGCCCTACCTGTCCACCATGTAATGTAGCTCCCACTGCTAAGGGCCCTCGCCTTGCTCCTGGTGCTTGTACTTCCACCGTGGTTGATCCAGCTAACGATGACGCTGGTGATGGTGTCGGTGGCATTGGGGCTGGGTCTGATGGTGTCGCTCCACCTAACGAACTTCTCGGAGGTTTCTATCCTGAAGAACCTAATGATGGCAAAGTAATCGTTCGTATCGGTGTCGCGGATTATACTGCAAAATTAGATCATGGCACAGAAAAATTCTATGACGAGTTTGATGTAATCCTTGGCAGATACGATCTTGAAGTGGTAGAGTTATTTTACCTGATGGCATCGTTATGTGTGAAGGTGCTGTGGGGGTCCTCCTAGGAAGCATGTTTGTTATATTTTGGTTACAAGAGCAAAAAGGCTATGGAAGTGAAAGATACCAGGGATTTAGTCGTACCGTTTATAAGGAAACATTATAGAGGTGAAGTGTACTTCCACTTGATAGTGCAAATGGGGGTAGCTTCGAGAAGGCATTTAGTGACCTGATCCATGGCATCACTGGGGCTGGTGCGATTGGGGGTAGCTTCGAATAGAGGAGAGTATTACAGAGGAGCTTCAAAAAGAGGAGCAGGAAGAGCATCCCCAGAAAGGGCACCCCGAAGAAGAACGTCACCAAAGAGACCACGCCAGAGAAGAGGATGCCCAAGAGTCGCACGAAAAAAGGAACCATGCCGCAGAGTACACCCGTGAGATCCAGTCAAAATGCCACATCGAATGGTAGCAGCAAAAACGCTAAGAGGGCTAGCACGGTGGTGAACACTCCCAGGAGTGGTAGAAAAGAGGCGAAGATGGCCAGCACGGAGGCTACCACACCCAGTGGGAGCAGAAAAAAATACTAATTTGGAGCGGAACACGCCCCTATCAGGGAATAATGCCAGCAGGAAGGAGAACATGCCCAATAGTAGCAGCAAAAGGGCTAATTTGGAGCGGAACACACCGCTGCGGTCAGGCAATAATGCCAGCACAAAGGAGAACACGCACAATAGTAGCAGCAAAAGGGCTATTTCAAAGAAGAACACGCTGCTGAGATCAGGCAATAATGCCAGCACCCTGGAGCCAACACCCGCGAGGGGAGGCAGGAAGGAGATCACACCCAAGAGCGGCAGCAAAAATCCTAGTTCGATGGGGAATGGAACGCAGATGTAAAGCCCTACTGATACCATCAGGAAAGATTACATCAGGAAGTAGGATGTACACAGGACGAGCAAGAGGGTTCTGTACAGTCAAGATGAAATTGATTCTGACTATTGTTTGTCCACTGAAGTACCTGGGATGCGTGTAAATGTAAGACCACCCCATGTGGTTGCAGCAGAACCAACCGAGTGTCTTGGAGAAAACAGAGTTGCTGGTGAGGTGGATTGGGGCAATGTCCATCCGGGTGGAGACGATGGTGCAGCCCCACCCATGGGAGTCAATATGATGTGTGCAGTACTAGGCATTAGAGACGATGGCCAGGATTCTGAATCAGATGAAGAAGAAGGCACTGTAGAGGATCAAGAATCTGGTGATGATGAAATAGACGAGGAACTTAACGATGAGGCTGGTATTCTAGACGATGATTTGGGTGTTGAAGTAGAAGAAATGAAACATAACCACGAGTATCCTATAATTTCGGTCGGCACCGAGTTCAGTAGCATGCATGAGTTCAGGATGTCGTTCCGGCATATTTGTATCAAGGGGGAGTTCGACGTTTATCGACTGAAGAACACTTCCCAGAGGTATGAGGCCGTTTGCAAGTTAACATGGATGAATGGATGGGCTGAGGTACATTGTCCAGGGAGGATCACAGCAAGAGCCTTACCTGCATCGAAGGCAATTAGGGTACTGGGGCAATGAATGCAGCAAACCATTAGAACTTTCCCTCTTTTCACTCTATAACTACAATTGTTGTGCGATATCTTTCTGGCAACTAGTTAACTCCACTTATATTTTAAATGAATCTATGTTGCAGGTGAACAAAATGGGCCCTCCACACATGTGTCCGACAAGCAGCACACTGAAATCCTCAATGGCTGATGCGGAGTGGGTGGCTATGCAATCTATGTCCATACTAAAGGATAACCCCAAGGAGACCGCGAAGAATATTTAGACAAGCTTCGGTTCTAAATACAACATTGTCCTATCGTATTACACAGTTTGGAAAGGTAAAGAAAAGCTCTGGGGGTCTTACACGGGGATTGGACCAATAGCTTCAGGATGCTGTACAGCTTCAAGGTGGAGGTACAAGCTAGGTGTCCGGGAAGTGTTCTGGAGATTCACACCGAATCAGTACGGGTTAAAATATATTTCAAAAGATTTTTCATGGTGCTTAAACCTTGCATCCAAGGATTCAAGGACGGATGTAGGCTGTATCTGAGTGTAGACAACACTGTCCTAACTGGCAAATGGAAAGGCTGTCTGCCATCTCCCATAGCACTTGATGGTCACAACTGGATGTTCCCAATGGCTTTCGGGCTATTTGAAAACAGAAACAGAGGAAAACTGGTTCTGGTTTATGAGGCAGCTCAGGAGATCAATAGGCCACATGGATCCATTGGCTATATCCACGGATGCATGCAATGGGCTGATGAATGCAGTGAAGGAGGTCTTCCCGCGAGCTGAAGGTAGAGAATGCCATGCCCATATGATGCTCAACTTGTACTCACACTACGCATCCAGCGCATTTCGTTACATGTTTCATGCTGCTAGAGTTTACAAACCTAGTAGCAGCGAATATTTTATGAGCAAGATTTTTGCGGAAGCCCCTAAACTTCCAGAGTACTTAGCCATCCATCATTCGCTGCTATGGAAGAGGAGTCAATTGAACCCTGACATCAAACTTGATTACGTAAAGAACAACCTTGCAGAATGCCTGAATAACTAGGTGAAGGACATAAAAGTGTGTCCTGTTCATACCTTGATGGGCAGCATACGTGGTATGATCATGAAGCTGTTAAATATAAGGAGAGAGATCGGTAGGAGACATAGAGGACATATGCTACCGCCAGTTGTACAGCAACTACACAAGAGAAGCCGATGACTTGCTCATCTTAAGGTTCTCCCGTCAACTAGCAGCAGTTGTGAGGTGGTCGATATGTCCAAGAGTGGCAAAAGGGATGTTGTGAACATCCAGCTGCGAGAATGCACCTGCTTAGAGTGGCAGCATATCGGGAAACCTTGTGACCATGCCTTGGCCTTCTTGGTGAATAAAAGAACTCTACCACATTTGGATCAGTATTTGTCAGACTACTATTCTATGGAAAAGTTTAGAGCTGCGTACACTAGATCCGTCGAGCCATGTACAGACCCATCTCAGTGGCCTCAAGTCCAACTGTCTTTCGAGCTTTGCCAGCCAGTTACAAAAAGGGGCAGAGGAAGACCTCAGGTGAATAGGTTTAAGAATTTTCTCGAGACGAAGGGTTCGGCTTTCTGTGCAACCAAGAAGGGCAAAAACAGATGCATGACCTGCCATCTTATAGGCCATAGAGCAGTGGGTTATCCCCTTAATGCTCCCAAACCTAGGTATGAGATGGTACATTCACAAAAAAATTATTTATAGTCTATAGATATAAGGTAGTACCTCCATGTGCTGGTTTTTTTATAGGAACCGCAAGGTAAGAAACAAGATAGCCGACTCAGTAATTTTGATGTGGGACGAAAACCAAAACGAGTGGAGTGATGATGCTAGACAAGATTCTGGTGCTGATTGGCCTGACTTCCCTCGACCCGGATATGCAGGATACGTGAAGGTAAGAAAATTGGCACCCAGGAAGAGGAAGAAGGCAGGAGATGAAGAAGCTAGTGGACGTGAACGCAAGATGAAGAAAGTTGGCACCCAAGCAGAGAAAGAAGGCTAGTAGTGTATAAGCCTAATGATGTATTGAACTTGAACCTATATATGTAGTTCGGTTAAACTCTGGAGATGTGTGCATGGAACTTGCCGAGCGAAACAATCTGCCTCTCGTACTCGGAGTAAAATGTATCGCGACTTTAGGATTGGATACGGCCGAGGCCACTAGTAGAATCCGAAATTGTGACCGTGCCACTACTATATGAACAATCGCGATAGCTGAGCGGTTAAGGGGTCTCCAAAATCGATGGGTGTTAGTGCCACAGACATGATTTATTTATAGGCGCTTAATAAATCCCTGTTGTTGGCATTACACTTATGATAAGTTTTTGGGTTGAAAAACAAGTTCTAAGCTGGCTGCTACACTCCACGAAGCAGCAACTTATTTCAGCTGCTGGACAACCACATGGCAACATAAACTGCAAATGCAACAGATAATGAGGAAATTGTTTCCACTATCTGGCCTAATCTTGAGCCCGTCTGTCTCACCGCCTCCCTGCCCCTGCCTCCCTTGCACCTGGCGAAGCTTCTGGATCTCTCGCTACATCGCACAAATCTCCTCTTTCTTGTCCCATACAGCATCACGCAGATCCTGAACAAGCTCTCCGTGAAAACCTGTCAGTGGCTTTTGGATCCACACAAACTTGTCACAGCCAGTCCCCCTCCCTTCTTGCGAAGTAGATTGAAGGAAACAAAAAAAAATTACATTACGCTTTCCGGATCCGGGTTACCATTGTACCTATAGTAGGAACTTACCGCTCTGATGCTGCAGTTGTTGAATTTTCCTGCAGTATTTTCGACGGTCCACGAAATCCATCTCGGCATCTTCTCACTGCACAAACACAGCATATCAGGGTAGTAATGGTAGGGCGTCCTCTGGTACCTGATGGGGGCACCCGCCTGACAGTATTGAGCCGACCCTGATTCCGCCTGAGACGAACTGCACGAGCTACGAGCCATGAGCGAAGGGAGCGAGGGCAGAGGAAAGAGGAGCCTTTGGATGTCAGGGTAGTGATGAAGCATGATTTATCCCCACTTAATAACTCGGGCAAAATCCTACCGTCCACATTTGGCTGATAGGTGGGGGACCTAGCGTGTGGACTTGTCAACCAAACCTCGCGCCTTCGTGGTTCAAAATCCCTCTCGCGCGCATTGGACGGAATTTTTTGGCACCTTACCCGCGTACATATCACTGGGAGGCCTTTCTCAGGAACCAAACACGCCTGGCCCACAATCTTACTCCCTCCTAGGAACTTGTCATGGCTCGTGCCGGCAGATCCATCCGCTCCACCGCTTCCGGTAGGGATCGCCGCGGCGGATCCTACTGTCACAGTATCAAATGGCCATGGTTTCTTGAGAGGAGCGACGACACTACGTATCCGAGCTCGGCCCCTCCTACCTGTAGAAGGACTGATGCGGCGTCGAGCTCGAGCAGAAGCCACCAGGCGCGATGGCGATCGGTCCATGCCAACCCCGTCACCTTCGTCATTGTCGATTCCGATATGTAGGATGACCGGGACGAAGCTGTGTAGAACGCCACTGTTACCTCCTTGGCGAAGGGCAAGCTACGTGCGGGAGTGGATGTCGCTCGGAAGGGCACGGTGGTGTCACCAATCGATGTAGACTCTGACGATAGCGGTGTGATGTGGGTTTAGATGTTGTTTAGGATGGTTGCAATTTCGGTTGTGTTTAGTGCGAGTACAATTATTGTAATGGGTTTGTCGAGCTATATGGAGAAATATGTGCAATAGCAGCATGTGAGTGCTTCCACTTTAGAAATTGTGTCTGTGCCATTTGCATGTTGCATTATCAACGTACATTGCATGTAAACAATCCAACGAAAATCAGATTACAACCATCAGATGGGAGTGGCAGGATGGAAGAGAAGTTGGGACAGTGGCTTCGAGGGGAAGGAAGAGAAGGGGGCGTGACACTGGCAGGTGGGCCTTCGGAACACGTGACATTGACATGCGGGGGCGGGAGCACATGGTATTGCCAGTTTGTCCAGAGCAAGCAGACTTTGCAACATGACAACAGCAAGATGATTGGACCAATAACTCATCGAATTATTAAGGATTACTAAAAACTACAACTGGGGTACATTCGTGCAACACGTATGCTCTACGCACCTGAGAAGCATCGCTTAAGTCTAACAGTAACGACAACATAAGTAATACATTTCACTGTCGGTCTTCTCGATACAAATGTAGAAATGCATCTGCCTGTTCGGTCCAGCACCGACAAGGTACTGAGATGGCACACATAGGATCGACCTTAGGTCCGCATACTCCACCTTCCGCGGCGTCACGCAGCTCAGCGCCTCGGCTAGCACAAGAATGCTATCGGACGACAGCGGCTGGGCGTTCGCCCACTTGCACACCGTGTATACGGGCCAGGCACACGAGGCCGACCTGACGCATATGGCACACACGATGGTGGGCCCGGCTCAGGTTCCCGGAACACCGGCGGTGATGGTCAGGACAAAAACAGAGCCGTCCCCCCTGGAAAATTAGCCGGCGGCATGCGGAGTCAGTGAACGACACCTACTCTTGGAGAAGTTGGGCTTGCCCGTACGATATCCTAATCACTTCGATCAAGTGCTCCTCTGCAAGGTGGACGACAAGCTCTGCCGGCGGGCCGATGTAGTTGTAGCCTGGCTCCGTGCAGGAGCACGCGTCGTGCGGGCACGTGAGCTCGTGGAGCGAGAGCTCGTGGTAGGATTAACGGCAAAAGCATCCTGGGTGGGAGCACACGAGCGGGAATGTCGCTGCGAAGTTGCACGCGAGGATCTCCAGATTCTTGGGCTGCAGCATCTGCCACATCTGAAGTTCGTCGCGAAATCAGAAAAAAGATCAGCAGTTAGATTTGCGAATAGCAGGAATATGTAGGATAAGTTCAAAAGCTCGTAAACTGATTTCTTAGCATGAAGGTAGCGACCCGAGAATTGGTGGATGTCGTCGGCTTGTGGCTACAGCAGGATGGGAGTCAAGTGGGGAAAGTGGCTTCGAGGGGAAGGAAGAGAAGTACAGCGAGGAAGAGAATTAATGGGGATGTGACATTGGGATATGGCCCACTAAACTCGTGAGTCATGACACTCACAACAGGCGAGCACCCGGTGTTGCCAGTTTGTCCAGAGAAAGCGTGGCCAATCATGCCACAGAACAGCCTACTCGCGGATCGCTCTCACGAAGACCATCCGAATCGTCCAAGCGCCCCGATCGAACGGTATGTAACAATCGCCAAGCAGAACAACTATGTTAGGGCATGCCTTCTAGAAGACTGGGTCTAAGGGCCACCCATTGGGGGGCTAAGGTTAGGGCTCTCCTAAGGTTAGGATCCACATGTGGTTTATGAAAAGAACACACATCCAATGACTGGTGGATCCTTATGTGGTTTGTGAGAAGAACACACATGCAATCACACTGGGTAGATCCATATGTGGTTTATAAGAGAAACACACATGCAACACCACTGGTGATATGTGGTTTGTGAAAAGAACACACATGCAATGACTCTAACTGTGGTTAATAAAAAGAGAAGACATGCAATGACACTGGTGGATCCATGTGTGGTTTGTGAGAAGAACACACATGCAATGACACTAGTTGTGGTTCATGAAAAGAATAGACATGCAATGACACCGGTGGATCCTTGTGTGGTTTATGAGAAGAACAAACATGCAATGACTTTAGTTGTGTTTCATGAAAAGAACACACATGCAATGACACTGGTGGATCCATGTGTGGTTTGTGAGAAGAATAGACATGCAATGACTCTAGATGTGGTTCATGAGAAGAACACACATGCAATGACACTCGTGGATCCATCTGTGGTCTGTGAGAGGAACAAACATGCAATGACACTGGGTGTGGTTCATGAAAAGACCACACATCCAATGACACTTGTGGATCCTTATGTGGTTTGTGAGAATAACACACATGCAATGACACTAGTTAATCCATATGTGGTTTGTGGAAAGAACACACATGCAATGACTCTAGTGGATCCATGTGTGGTTTGTGTAAAGAACACACATGCAATGAACACTGGTGGATCCATATGTGGTTCATGATAGGAACACACATGCAATGACATTGGTTGATCCATGTGTGGTTTGTGGAAGGAACACAAATGCAATGACTCAAGTGGGTCCATGTGTGGTTTGTAAAAGGAACACACATGCAATTACTCTGGTTGTTCATGTATGGTTTGTCGACAGAACACACGTGCAATGACATTGGTTGATCCATATGTGGTTCATGAGAGGAACACACATGCAATGACTAGTGGATCCATATGTGTTTTGTGGAAATAACACACATGCAATGCCATTGGTTGATCCATATGTGGTTTGTGAAAAGAACACACATGCAATGACTCTAGTGGATCCATATGTGGTTTGTGGAAAGAACACACATGCAATGACCATTGGTTAATCCATGTGTGGTTCATGACAGGAACACACATGCAATGAACATTGGTGGATCCATACGTGGTTCATGACAGGAACACACATGCAATAACCACTAGTTGATCCATATGTGGTTTGTGGAAAGAACACACATGCAATGACACTGGTTGATCCATATGTGGTTTGTGGAAAGAACACACATGCAATGACACTGGTTGATCCATGTGTGGTTAGTGGGAAGAACACACATGCAATGACTCTAGTGGATCCATGTATGCTTCATGACAGGAACACACATGCAATGACATTGGTTGATCCATATGTGATTTGTGACAATAACACACATGCAATGACATTGGTTGATCCATGTGTGGTTATGGAAAGGACACACATGCAATGACTCAAGTGGGTCCATGTGTGGTTTGTGAAAAGAACACACATGCAATGACTCTGGTTGATCCATGTGTGGTTCGTGGAAAGAACACACATACAATGACTCTAGTGCTGGTTTTAGTATAAGAACACACATGCAATGACTCTGGCGGATCCATATGTGGATTGTGGAAAGAACACACATGCAATGACTCTAGTGGATCCATGTGTGGTTTGTGGAAAGAACACACATGCGATGACTCTAGTGGATCCATGTGTGGTTCATGACAAGAACACACATGCAATGACATTTGTTGATCCATATGTGGTTTGTGACAATAACACACATGCAATGACATTGGTCGATCCATGTGTGGTTGTGGAAAGAACACACATGCAATGATTCTGGTGGATCCATATGTGGTTTGTGAAAAGAACAGACATGCAATGACTCTAGTGGGTCCATATGTGGTTTGTGGAAAGAACACACATGCAATGAACACTGGTGGATCCATATGTGGTTCATGACAGGAACACACATGCAATGACTCAGGTGGATCCATGTGTGGTTTGTGGAAGGAACACACATGCAATGAACACTGGTGGATCCATATGTGGTTCATGACAGGAACACACATGCATTAGCATTGGTCGATCCATATGTGGTTTGTGGAAAGAACACACATGCAATGAACACTGGTGGATCCATATGTGGTTCCTGACAGGAACACACATGCAATAACCACTTGTTGATACATATGTGGTTTGTGGAAAGAACACACATGCAATGACTCAAGTGAGTCCATGTCTGGTTTGTGAAAAGAACACACATGCAATGACTCTGGTTGATCCATGTGTGGTTTGTGGAAAGAACACACATGCAATGCCATTGGTTGATCCATATGTGGTTCATGACAGGAACACATGCAATGACTAGTGGATCCATATGTGGTTTGTGAAAAGAAGAAACATATAATGACTCTGGTGGATCCATGTGTGGTTTGTGGAAAGAACACACATGCAATGACTCTAGTGGATCCATATGTGGTTTGTAGAAATAACACACATGCAATGACCACTGGTTGATCCAGGTGTGGTTCACAGGAACACACATGCAATGGACACTGGTGGATCCATATGTGGTTCATGACAGGAACACACATCGAATAACCACTGGTTGATCCATATGTGGTTTGTGGAAAGAACACACATGAAATGACTCTAGTGGATCCATATGTGGTTTGTGGAAAGAACACACATGCAATGACACTGATTGATCCATGTGTGGTTCGTGGAAAGAACACACATGCAATGACACTGATTGATCCATGTCTGGTTCGTGGAAAGAACTTACATGCAATGACTCTAGTGGATCCATGTGTGGTTCATGACAGGAACACACATGCAATGACATTGGTTGATCCATGTGTGGTTATGGAAAGAACACACGTGCAATGACTCAAGTGGGTCCATGTGTGGTTTGTGAAAAGAACACACATGCAATGACTCTGGTTGATCCATGTGTGGTTTGTGGAAAGAACACACATGCATTGACTCCAGTTCTGATTTTAGTGTAAGAAACACATGCAATGACTCTGGTGGATCCATATGTGGTTTGTGAAAAGAACAGACATGCAATGACTCTAGTGGGTCCATATGTCGTTTGTGGAAAGAACACACATGCAATGAACACAGGTGGATCCGTATGTGGTTCATGACAGGAACACACATGCAATGACTCAGGTGGATCCATGTGTGATTTGTGGAAGGAACACACATGCAATGAACACTAGTGGATCCATATGTGGTTCATGACAGGAACACACATGCAATAACATTAGTCGATCCATATGTGGTTTGTGGAAAGAACACACATGCAATGACCACTGGTGGATCCATATGTGGTTCATGACAGGAACACACATGCAATAACCACTAGTTGATCCATATGTGGTTTTTGGAAAGAACACACATGCAATGACTCAAGTGGGTCCATGTGTGGTTTGTGAAAAGAACACACATGCAATGACTCTGGTTGATCCATGTGTGGTTTGTGGAAAGAACACACATGCAATGACATTGGTTGATCCATATGTGGTTCATGACAGGAACACACATGCAATGACTAGTGGATCCATATGTGGTTTGTGGAAAGAACACACATGCAATGACTCTGGTGGATCCATGTGTGCTTTATGAAAAGAACACACATGCAATGACTCTAGTGGATCCATATGTGGTTTGTGGAAAGAACACACATACAATGACCACTAGTTGATCCATGTGTGGTTCAGGACAGGAACACACATGCAATGAAAACTGGTGGTCCATATGTGGTTCATGATAGGAACACACATGGAATAACCACTGGTTGATCCATATGTGGTTTGTGGAAAGAACACACATGCAATGACTAGTGGATCCATATGTGGTTTTTGGAAAGAACACACATGCAATGACACTAATTGGTCCATCTGTGGTTCGTGGAAAGAACACACATGTAATGACACTGATTGATCCATGTGTGGTTCGTGGAAAGGACACACATGCAATGACTCTAGTGGATCCATGTGTGGTTCATGACAGGAACACACATGCAATGACATTGTTTGATCCATGTGTGGTTATGGAAAGAACACACGTGCAATGACTCAAGTGGGTCCATGTGTGGTTTGTGAAAAGAACACACATGCAATGACTCTGGTTGATCCATGTGTGGTTTGTGGAAAGAACACACATGCATTGACTCTAGTGTTGGTTTTAGTATAAGAACACACATGCAATGACTAGTGGATCCATATGTGGTTTGTGAAAAGAAGAAACATATAATGACTCTGGTGGATCCATGTGTGGTTTGTGGAAAGAACACACATGCAATGACTCTAGTGGATCCATATGTGGTTTGTAGAAAGAACACACATGCAATGACCACTGGTGGTTCCATGTGTGGTTCACAGGAACACACATGCAATGACTCAAGTGGATCCATATGTGGTTCATGACAGGAACACACATCGAATAACCACTGGTTGATCCATATGTGGTTTGTGGAAAGAACACACATGCAATGACTCTAGTGGATCCATATGTGGTTTGTGGAAAGAACACACATGCAATGACACTGATTGATCCATGTCTGGTTCGTGGAAAGAACACACATGCAATGACACTGATTGATCCATGTCTGGTTCGTGGAAAGAACATACATGCAATGACTATAGTGGATCCATGTGTGGTTCATGACAGGAACACACATGCAATGACATTGGTTGATCCATGTGTGGTTATGGAAAGAACACAAGTGCAATGACTCAAGTGGGTCCATGTGTGGTTTGTGAAAAGAACACACATGCAATGACTCTGGTTGATCCATGTGTGGTTTGTGGAAAGAACACACATGCATTGACTCCAGTGCTGATTTTAGTGTAAGAAACACATGCAATGACTCTGGTGGATCCATATGTGGTTTGTGAAAAGAACAGACATGCAATGACTCTAGTGGGTCCATGTGTGCTTTATGAAAAGAACACACATGCAATGACTCTAGTGGATCCATATGTGGTTTGTGGAAAGAACACACATACAATGACCACTAGTTGATCCATGTCTGGTTCAGGACAGGAACACACATACAATGACCACTAGTTGATCCATGTGTGGTTTTTGGAAAGAACACACATGCAATGACTCAAGTGGGTCCATATGTGGTTTATGGAAAGAACACACATGCAATGACTCTGGTGGATCCATGTGTGCTTTATGAAAAGAACACACATGCAATGACTCTAGTGGATCCATATCTGGTTTGTGGAAAGAACACACATACAATGACAACTAGTTGATCCATGTGTGGTTCAGGACAGGAACACACATACAATGACCACTAGTTGATCCATGTGTGGTTCATGATAGGAACACACATGGAATAACCACTGGTTGATCCATATGTGGTTTGTGGAAAGAACACACATGCAATGACTAGTGGATCCATATGTGGTTTTTGGAAAGAACACACATGCAATGACACTAATTGGTCCATCTGTGGTTCGTGGAAAGAACACACATGTAATGACACTGATTGATCCATGTGTGGTTCGTGGAAAGGACACACATGCAATGACTCTGGTTGATCCATGTGTGGTTTGTGGAAAGAACACACATGCAATGACATTGTTTGATCCATGTGTGGTTATGGAAAGAACACACGTGCAATGACTCAAGTGGGTCCATGTGTGGTTTGTGAAAATAACACACATGCAATGACTCTGGTTGATCCATGTGTGGTTTGTGGAAAGAACACACATGCATTGACTCTAGTGTTGGTTTTAGTATAAGAACACACATGCAATGACTCTGGTGGATCCATATGTGGTTTGTGAAAAGAACAGACATGCAATGACTCTAGTGGGTCCATATGTGGTTTGTGGAAAAAACACACATGCAATGAACACTGGTGGATCCATATGTGGTTCATGACAGGAACACACATGCAATGACTCAGGTGGATCCATGTGTTGTTTGTGGAAGGAACACACATGCAATGAACACTGGTGGATCCATATGTGGTTCATTACAGGAACACACATGCAATAACATTGGTCGATCCATATGTGGTTTGTGGAAAGAACACACATGCAATGAACACTGGTGGATCCATATGTGGTTCATGACAGGAACACACATGCAATAACTACTAGTTGATCCATATGTGGTTTGTGGAAAGAACACACATGCAATGACTCAAGTGGGTCCATTTGTGGTTTGTGAAAAGAACACACATGCAATGACTCTGGTTGATCCATGTGTGGTTTGTGGAAAGAACACACATGCAATGACATTGGTTGATCCATATGTGGTTCATGACAGGAACACACATGCAATGACTAGTGGATCCATATGTGGTTTGTGGAAAGAACACACATGCAATGACTCTGGTGGCTCCATGTGTGGTTTGTGGAAAGAACACACATGCAATGACTCTAGTGGATCCATATGTGGTTTGTGGAAAGAACACACATGCAATTACCACTGGTTGCTCCATGTGTGGTTCATGACAGGAACACACATGCAATGAAGACTGCTGGATCCATATGTGGTTCATGACAGGAACACACATGCAATAACCACTGGTTGATCCATATGTGGTTTGTAGAAAGAACACACATGCAATGAATCTAGTGGATCCATATGTGGTTTGTGGAAAGAACACACATGCAATGACACTAATTGATCCATGTGTGGTTTGTGGAAAGAACACACATTCAATGACTCTAGTGGATCCATGTGTGGTTCATGACAGGAACGCACATGCAATGCCATTGGTTGATCCATGTGTGGTTATGGCAAGAACACACATGCAATGACTCAAGTGGGTCCATGCGTGGTTTGTGAAAAGAACACACATGCAATGACTCTGGTTGATCCATGTGTGGTTTGTGGAAAGAACACACATGCATTGACTCTAGTGCTAGTTTTAGTATAAGAAGACACATGCAGTGACTCTGGTGGATCCATATGTTGTTTGTGAAAAGAATAGACATGCAATGACTCTAGTGGGTCCATATGTGGTTTGTGGAAAAGAACACACATGCAATGGACACTGGTATATCCATGTGTGGTTTGTGGAAAGAACACGCATGCAATGAACACTGGTGGATGCATATGTGGTTTGTGAAAAGAACACACATGCAATGCCATTGGTTAATCCATATGTGGATTGTGAAAAGTACACACATGGAATGACTCTAGTGGATCCATATGTGGTTTGTGGAAAAAACACACATGCAATGACCACTGGTTGATCCATGTTTGGTTCATGACAAGACCACACATGCAATGACACTAGTTGATCCATATGTGGTTTGTGGAAAGAACACACATGCAATGACTCTGGTGGATCCATGTGTGGTTTGTGGAAAGAACACACATGCAATGACACTGGTGGAACCATATGTGGTTTGTGAAAAGAACACACATCCAATGACATTGGTTGATCCATATGTGGTTCATGACAGGAACACACATGCAATGACTAGTGGATCCATATGTGGTTTGTGGAAAGAACACATATGCAATGACTCAAGTGGGTCCATTTGTGGTTTGTGAAAAGAACACACATGCAATGACTCTGGTTGATCCATGTGTGGTTTGTGGAAAGAACACACATGCAATGACATTGGTTGATCCATATGTGGTTCATGACAGGAACACACATGCAATGACTAGTGGATCCATATGTGGTTTGTGGAAAGAACACACATGCAATGACTCTGGTGGCTCCATGTGTGGTTTGTGGAAAGAACACACATGCAATGACTCTAGTGGATCCATATGTGGTTTGTGGAAAGAACAACCATGCAATGACACTGATTGATCCATGTGTGGTTTGTGGAAAGAACACACATTCAATGACTCTAGTGGATCCATGTGTGGTTCATGACAGGAACACACATGCAATTGCATTGGTTGATCCATGTGTGGTTATGGAAAGAACACACATGCAAGGACTCAAGATGGTCCATGTGTGGTTTGTTAAAAGAACAAACATGCATTGACTCTAGTGCTGGTTTTAGTATATGAACATACATGCAATGACTCTGGTGGATCCATATGTGGTTTGTGAAAAGAGTATACATGCAATGACTCTAGTGGGTCCAGATGTGGTTTTATGGAAAAGAACACACATGCAGTGAGCACTGGTTGATCCATGTGTGGTTTGTGGAAAGAACACACATGCAATGAACACTGGTAGATCCATATGTGGTTTGTGAAAAGAACACACATGCAATGACTCTGGTTGATCCATGTGTGGTTTGTGGAAAGAACACACATGCATTGACTCTAGTGCTGGTTTTAGTATAAGAACACACATGCAGTGACTCTGGTGGATCCATATGTGGTTTGTGAAAAGAATAGACATGCAATGACTCTAGTGGGTCCATATGTCATTTGTGGAAAAGAACACACATGCAATGAACACTGGGATATCCATGTGTGGTTTGTGGAAAGAACACGCATGCAATGAACACTGGTGGATGCATATGTGGTTTGTGAAAAGAACACACATGCAATGCCATTGGTTGATCCATATGTGGTTTTTGAAAAGAACACACATGGAATGACTCTAGTGGATCCATATGTGGTTTGTGGAAAGAACACACATGCAATGACCACTGGTTGATCCATGTTGTGTTCATGACAAGACCACACATGCAATGACACTGGTTGATCCATATGTGGTTTGTGGAAAGAACACACATGCAATGACTCTGGTGGATCCATGTGTGGTTTGTGGAAAGAACACACATGCAATGACACTGGTGGAACCATATGTGGTTTGTGAAAAGAACACACATCCAATGACATTGGTTGATCCATATGTGGTTCATGACAGGAACACACATGCAATGACTAGTGGATCCATATGTGGTTTGTGGAAAGAACACACATGCAATGACTCTGGTGGATCCATGTGTGGTTTGTGGAAAGAACACACATGCAATGACTCTCGTGGATCCATATGTGGTTTATGGAAAGAACACACATGCAATGACCACTGGTTGCTCCATGTGTGGTTCATGACAGGAACACACATGCAATGAACACCGGTGGATCCATATGTGGTTCATGACAGGAACACACATGCCATAACCACTGGTTGATCCATATGTGGTTTGTGGAAAGAACACACATGCAATGACTCTAGTTGATCCATATGTGGTTTGTGGAAAGAACAACCATGCAATGACACTGATTGATCCATGTGTGGTTTGTGGAAAGAACACACATTCAATGACTCTAGTGGATCCATGTGTGGTTCATGACAGGAACACACATGCAATGACATTGGTTGATCCATGTGTGGTTATGGAAAGAACACACATGCAAGGACTCAAGTGGGTCCATGTGTGGTTTGTGAAAAGAACACACATGCATTGACTCTAGTGCTAGTTTTAGTATAAGAACATACATGCAATGACTCTGGTGGATCCGTATGTGATTTGTGAAAAGAACAGACATGCAATGACTCTAGTGGGTCCATATGTGCTTTGTGGAAAAGAACACACATGCAGTGAACACTTGTTGATCCATGTGTGGTTTGTGGAAAGAACACACATGCAATGAACAGTAGTAGATCCATATGTGGTTTGTGAAAAGAACACACATGCAATGACTCTGGTTGATCCATGTGTGGTTTGTGGAAAGAACACACGTGCATGGACTCTAGTGGTGGTTTTAGTATAAGAACACATATGCAGTGACTCTGGTGGATCCATATGTGGTTTGTGAAAAGAATAGACATGCAATGACTCTAGTGGGTCCATATGTGGTTTGTGGAAAAGAACACACATACAATGAACACTGGGATATCCATGTGTGGTTTGTGGAAAGAACACGCATGCAATGAACACTGGTGGATGCATATGTGGTTTGTGAAAAGAACACACATGCAATGCCATTGGTTGATCCATATGTGGTTTGTGAAAAGAACACACATGGAATGACTCTAGTGGATCCATATGTGGTTTGTGGAAAGAACACACATGCAATAACCACTGGTTGATCCATATGTGGATTATGGTAAGAACACACATGCAATGACACTGATTGATCCATGTGTGGTTTGTGGAAAGAACACACATTCAATGACACTGGTGGAACCATATGTGGTTTGTGAAAAGAACACACATCCAATGACATTGGTTGATCCATATGTGGTTCATGACAGGAACACACATGCAATGACTAGTGGATCCATATGTGGTTTGTGGAAAGAACACACATGCAATGACTCTCATGGATCCATATGTGGTTTGTGGAAAGAACACACATGCAATGACCATTGGTTGCTCCATGTGTGGTTCATGACAGGAACACACATGCAATGAACACCGGTGGATCCATATGTGGTTCATGACAGGAACACACATGCCATAACCACTGGTTGATCCATATGTGGTTTTTGGAAAGAATACACATGCAATGACTCTAGTTGATCCATTTGTGGTTTGTGAAAAGAACACACATGGAATGACTCTAGTGGATCCATATGTGGTTTGTGGAAAGAACACACATGCAATAACCACTGGTTGATCCATATGTGGTTTGTGGAAAGAACACACATGCAATGACTCTAGTTGATCCATATGTGGTTTGTGGAAAGAACAACCATGCAATGACACTGATTGATCCATGTGTGGTTTGTGGAAACAACACACATTCAATGACTCTAGTGGATCCATGTGTGGTTCATGACAGGAACACACATGCAATGACATTGGTTGATCCATGTATGGTTATGGAAAGAATACACATGCAAGGACTCAAGTGGTTCCATGTGTGGTTTGTGAAAAGAACACACATGCATTGACTCTAGTGCTGGTTTTAGTATAAGAACATACATGCAATGACTCTGGTGGATCCATATGTGGTTTGTGAAAAGAACAGACATGCAATGACTCTAGTGGGTCCATATGTGGTTTGTGGAAAAGAACACACATGCAGTGAACACTGGTTGATCCATGTGTGGTTTGTGGAAAAAACACACATGCAATGAACAGTAGTAGATCCATATGTAGTTTGTGAAAAGAACACACATGCAATGCCATTGGTTGATCCATATGTGGTTTGTGAAAAAACATACATGCAATGACTCTAGTGGATCCATATGTGGTTTGTGGAAAGAATGCACATGCAATGACCACTGGTTGATCCATGTGTGGTTCATGACAGGACCACACATGCAATGACACTGGTTGATCCATATGTGGTTTGTGCAAAGAACACACATGCAATGACTCTGGTGGATCCATGTGTGGTTTGTGGAAAGAACACACATGCAATGACACTTGTGGATCCATATGTGGTTTGTGAAAAGAACACACATGCAATGACTCTAGTGCTGGTTTTAGTATAAGCACACACATGCAATGACTCTGGTGGATCCATATGTGGTTTGTGAATAGAACAGACATGCACAGACTCTAGTGGGTCCATATGTGGTTTGTGGAAAAGAACACACATGCTATGAAAACTAGTGGATCCATAAGTGGTTTGTCGAAAGAACACACACCCAGTGAACACTGGTGGATCCATATGTGGTTTGTGAAAAGAACACACATGCAATGACTCTAGTGGATACATATGTGGTTTGTGGAAAGAACACACATGGAATGACCACTGGTTGATCCATGTCTGGTTCATGATAGGACCACACATCCAATGACACTAGTTGATCGATATGTGGTTTGTAGAAAGAACACACACGCAATGACTCTGGTGAAACCATGTGTCGTTTGTGGAAAAAACACACATGCAATGAACACTGGTGGATCCATATGTGGTTTGTGGAAGGAACACACATGCAATGACATTGGTTGATCCATATGTGGTTTGTGAAAAGAACACACATGCAATGAACACTAGTGGATGCCTATGTGGTTCATGATAGGAACACACATGCAATGACATTGTTTGAACCATGTGTGGTTGTGGAAAGAACACACATGCAGTGACTCAAGTTGGTCTATGTGTGGTTTGTGAAAAGAACACACATGCAATGACTCTGGTTGATCCATATGTGGTTTGTGAAAATAACACACATGCAATGACATTGGTTGATCCATGTGTGGTTGTGGAAAGAACACACATGCAATGACTCAAGTGGGTCCATGTGTGGTTTGTGGAAAGAACACATATGCAATGACTCTAGTGCTGGTTTTAGTATAAGAACACACATGCAATGACTCTGGTGGATCCATATGTGTATTTTGAAAAGAAAAGACATGCAATGACTCTAGTGGGTCCATATGTGGTTTGTGGAAAATAACACACATGCAATAAACACTGGTGGATCCATGTGTGGTTTATGGAAAGAACACACATCCAATGAACACTGGTGGATCCATATGTGGTTTGTGAAAAGAACACACATGCAATGCCATTCGTTGATCCATATGTGGTTTGTGAAAAGAACACACATGCAATGACTCTAGTGGATCCATATGTGGTTTGTGGAAAGAACACACATGCAATGACCATTGCTTGATCCATGTGTGGTTCATGATAGGACCACACATGCAATGAAACTGGTTGATCCATATGTGGTTTGTGGAAAGAACACACATGCAATGACTCTGGTGGATCCATGTGTGGTTTGTGGAAAGAACACACATGCAATGACACTGGTGGATCCATATGTGGTTTGTGAAAAGAACACACATGCAATGACGCTAGTGTTGGTTTTAGTATAAGAACACACATGCAATGACTCTGGTGGATCCATATGTGGTTTGTGAAAAGAACAGACATGCAGTGACTCTAGTGGGTCCATATGTGGTTTGTGGAAAGAACACACATGCAATGAACACTGGTGGATCCATATGTGGTTCATGACAGGAACACACATGCAATGACTCAGGTGGATCCATGTGTGTTTTGTGGAAGGAACACACATGCAATGAACACTGGTGGATCCATATGTGGTTCATGATAGGAACACACATGCAATAACACTGGTTGATCCATATGTGGTTTTTGGAAAGAACACACATGCAATGAACACTGGTGGATCCATATGTGGTTCATGACAGGAACACAAATGTAATAACCACCAGTTGATCCATATGTGGTTTGTGGAAAGAACACACATGCAATGACTCAAGTGGGTCCATGTGTGGTTTGTGGAAAGAACACACATGCAATGAACACTGGTGGATCCATATGTGGTTCATGACAGGAACACACATGCAATGACATTGTTTGACCCATGTGTGGTTGTGGAAAGAACACACATGCAATGACTCAAGTGGGTCCATGTGTGGTTTGTGAAAAGAACACACATGCAATGACTCTGGTTGATCCATGTGTGGTTTCTGGAAAGAACACACATGCAATGACATTGGTTGATCCTTATGTGGTTCATGACAGGAACACAGATGAAATTACTAGTGGATCCATATGTGGTTTGTAGAAACAACACACATGCAATGACTCTGGTGGATCCATATGTGGTTTGTGAAAAGAATAGACATGCAATGACTCTAGTAGGTCCATATGTGGTTTGTGGAAAGAACACATATGCAATGAACACTGGTGGATCCATATGTGGTTCATGACAGGAATGCACATGCACTAACCACTGGTTGATCCATATGTGGTTTGTGGAAAGAACATACTTGCAATGACTCAAGTGGGTCCATGTGTGGTTTGTGAAAAGAACACATATGTAATGACTCTGGTTGATCCATGTGTGGTTTGTGGCAAGAACACACATGCAATGACATTGGCTGATCCATATGTGGTTCATGACAGGAACACACATGCAATGACTATTGGATCGATATGTGGTTTGTGGAAAGAACACACATGGAATGAATCTGGTGGATCCATGTGTGGTTTATGGAAAGAACAAACATGCAATGACTCTAGTGGATCCATATGTGGTTTGTGGAAAGAACACACATGGGATGACCCCTGGTTGATCCATGTATGGTGCATGACAGGAACACACATGCAATGAACACTGGTGGATCCATATGTGGTTCATGACAGTAACACACATGCAATAACCACTGGTTGATCCATATGTGGTTTGTGGAAAGAACACACGTGCAATGACTCTAGTGGATCCATATGTTGTTTGTGGAAAGAACACACAAGCAATGACACTAATTGATCCATGTGTGGTTTATGGAAAGAACACACATGCAATGACTCTAGTGGATCCATGTGTGGTTCGTGATAGGAACACACATGCAATGACATTGGTTGATCCATGTGTGGTTATGGAAAGAACACACATGCACTGACTCAAGTGGGTCCATGTGTGGTTTGTGAAAAGAACACACATGCAATGACTCTGGTTTATCCATGTGTGGTTTGTGGAAAGAACACACATGCATTGACTCTAGTGCTGGTTTTAGTATAAGAACACACATGCAATGACTCTGGTGGATCCATATGTGGTTTGTGAAAAGAACAGACATGCAATGACTCTAGTGGGTCCATATGTGGTTTGTGGAAAGAACACAGATGCAATGAACACTGGTGGATCCATATGTGGTTCATGATAGGAACACACATGCAATGACTCAGGTGGATCCATGTGTGGTTTGTGGAAGGATACACATGCAATGAACACTGGTGGATCCATATGTGGTTCATGACAGGAACACACATGCAATAACATTGGTCGATCCATATGTGGTTTGTGGAAGGAACACACATGCAATGAACACTGGTGGATCCATATGTGATTCATGACAGGAACACACATGCAATAGCCACTGGTTGATCCATATGTGGTTTGTGGAAAGAACACACATGCAATGACTCAAGTGGGTCCATATGTGGTTTGTGAAAAGAACACACATGCAATGACTCTGGTTGATCGATGTGTGGTTTGTGGAAAGAACACACAAGCAATGACATTGGTTGGTACGTATGTGGTTCATCACAGGAACACACACGAAATGACTAGTGGATCCATATGTGGTTTGTCGAAACAACACACATGCAATGACTCTGGTGGATCCATATGTGGTTTGTGAAAAGAATAGACATGCAATGACTCTAGTAGGTCCATATGTGGTTTGTGGAAAGAACACATGTGCAATGTACACTGGTGGATCCATATGTTGTTCATGACAGGAATGCACATGCACTAACCACTGGTTGATCCATATGTGGTTTGTGGAAAGAATATACATGCAATGACTCAAGTGGTTCCATGTGTGGTTTGTGAAAAGAACACATATGTAATGACTCTGGTTGATCCATCTGTGGTTTGTGGAAAGAACACACACGCAATGACATTGGTTGATCCATATGTGGTTCATGATAGGAACACACATGCAATGACTAGTGGATCGATATGTGGTTTGTGGAAAGAACACACATGCAATGAATCTGGTGGATCCATGTGTGGTTTGTGGAAAGAACACACATGCAATGACTCTAGTGGATCCATATGTGGTTTGTGGAAAGAACACACATGGGATGACCTCTGGTTGATCCATGTATGGTGCATGACAGGAACACACATGCAATGAACACTGGTGGATCCATATGTGGTTCATGACAGGAACACACATGCAATAACCACTGGTTGATCCATATGTGGTTTGTGGAAAGAACACACGTGCAATGACTCTAGTGGATCCATATGTTGTTTGTGGAAAGAACGCACATGCAATGACACTGATTGATCCATGTGTGGTTTATGGAAAGAACACACGTGCAATGACTCTAGTGGATCCATATGTAGTTCGTGATAGGAACACACATGCAATGACATTGGTTGATCCATGTGTGGTTATGGAAAGAACACGCATGCACTGACTCAAGTGGGTCCATGTGTGGTTTGTGAAAAGAACACACATGCAATGACACTGATTGATCCATGTCTGGTTCGTGGAAAGAACATACATGCAATGACTCTAGTGGATCCATGTGTGGTTCATGACAGGAACACACATGCAATGACATTTGTTGATCCATGTGTGGTTATGGAAAGAATACACGTGCAATGACTCAAGTGGGTCCATGTGTGGTTTGTGGAAAGAACACACATGCAATGACTCTGGTTGATCCATGTGTGGTTTGTGGAAAGAACACACATGCATTAACTCTATTGCTGGTTTTATTATAAGAACACACATGCAATGACTCTGGTGGATCCATATGTGGTTTGTGAAAAGAACAGACATGCAATGACTCTAGTGGGTCCATATGTGGTTTGTGGAAGGAACACACATGCAATGACACTAATTGATCCATGTGTGGTTTATGGAAAGAACACACATGCAATGACTCTAGTGGATCCACGTGTGGTTCGTGATAGGATCACACATGCAATGACATTGGTTGATCCATGTGTGGTTATGGAAAGAACACACATGCACTGACTCAAGTGGGTCCATGTGTGGTTTGTGAAAAGAACACACATGCAATGACTCTGGTTGATCCATGTGTGGTTTGTGGAAAGAACACACATGCATTGACTCTAGTGCTGGTTTTAGTATAAGAAGACACATGCAATGACTCTGGTGGATCCATATGTGGTTTGTGAAAAGAACAAACATGCAATGACTCTAGTGGGTCCATATGTGTTTTGTGGAAAGAACACACATGAAATGAACACTGGTGGATCCATATGTGGTTCATGATAGGAACACACATGCAATGACTCAGGTGGATCCATGTGTGGTTTGTGGAAGGATACACATGCAATGAACACTGGTGGATCCATATGTGGTTCATGACAGGAACACACATGCAATAACATTGGTCGATCCATATGTGGTTTGTGGAAGGAACACATATGCAATGAACACTGGTGGATCCATATGTGGTTCATAACAGGAACACACATGCAATAGCCACTGGTTGATCCATATGTGGTTTGTGTAAAGAACACACATGCAATGACTCAAGTGGGTCCATATGTGGTTTGTGAAAAGAACACACATGCAATGACTCTGGTTGATCGATGTGTGGTTTGTGGAAAGAACACACATGCAATGACATTGGTTGGTCCATATGTGGTTCATGACAGGAACACACAAGAAATGACTAGTGGATCCATATGTGGTTTGTGGAAACAACACACATGCAATGACTCTGGTGGATCCATATGTGGTTTGTGAAAAGAATAGACATGCAATGACTCTAGTAGGTCCATATGTGGTTTGTGGAAAGAACACATGTGCAATGAACACTGGTGGATCCATATGTTGTTCATGACAGGAATGCACATGCACTAACCACTGGTTGATCCATATGTGGTTTGTGGAAAGAACATACATGCAATGACTGAAGTGGGTCCATGTGTGGTTTGTGAAAACAACACATATGTAATGACTCTGGTTGATCCATGTGTGGTTTGTGGCAAGAACACACATGCAATGACATTGGCTGATCCATATGTGGTTCATGACAGGAACACACATGCAATGACTACTGGATCGATATGTGGTTTGTGGAAAGAACACACGTGGAATGAATCTGGTGGATCCATGTGTGGTTTATGGAAAGAACAAACATGCAATGACTCTAGTGGATCCATATGTGGTTTGTGGAAAGAACACACATGGGATGACCCCTGGTTGATCCATGTATGGTGCATGACAGGAACACACATGCAATGAACACTAGTGGATCCATATGTGGTTCATGACAGTAACACACATGCAATAACCACTGGTTGATCCATATGTGGTTTGTGGAAAGAACACACGTGCAATGACTCTAGTGGATCCATATGTTGTTTGTGGAAAGAACACACAAGCAATGACACTAATTGATCCATGTGTGGTTTATGGAAAGAACACACATGCAATGACTCTAGTGGATCCATGTGTGGTTCGTGATAGGAACACACATGCAATGACATTGGTTGATCCATGTGTGGTTATGGAAAGAACACACATGCACTGACTCAAGTGGGTCCATGTGTGGTTTGTGAAAAGAACACACATGCAATGACTCTGGTTTATCCATGTGTGGTTTGTGGAAAGAACACACATGCATTGACTCTAGTGCTGGTTTTAGTATAAGAACACACATGCAATGACTCTAGTGGATCCATATGTGGTTTGTGAAAAGAACAGACATGCAATGACTCTAGTGGGTCCATATGTGGTTTGTGGAAAGAACACAGATGCAATGAACACTGGTGGATCCATATGTGGTTCATGATAGGAACACACATGCAATGACTCAGGTGGATCCATGTGTGGTTTGTGGAAGGATACACATGCAATGAACACTGGTGGATCCATATGTGGTTCATGACAGGAACACACATGCAATAACATTGGTCGATCCAAATGTGGTTTGTGGAAGGAACACACATGCAATGAACACTGGTGGATCCATATGTGATTCATGACAGGAACACACATGCAATAGCCACTGGTTGATCCATATGTGGTTTGTGGAAAGAACACACATGCAATGACTCAAGTGGGTCCATATGTGGTTTGTGAAAAGAACACACATGCAATGACTCTGGTTGATCGATGTGTGGTTTGTGGAAAGAACACACATGCAATGACATTGGTTGGTACGTATGTGGTTCATCACAGGAACACACACGAAATGACTAGTGGATCCATATGTGGTTTGTGGAAACAACACACATGCAATGACTCTGGTGGATCCATATGTGGTTTGTGAAAAGAATAGACATGCAATGACTCTAGTAGGTCCATATGTGGTTTGTGGAAAGAACACATGTGCAATGTACAGTGGATCCATATGTTGTTCATGACAGAATGCACATGCATGCACTAACCACTGGTTGATCCATATGTGGTTTGTGGAAAGAAGATACATGCAATGACTCAAGTGGTTCCATGTGTGGTTTGTGAAAAGAACACATATGTAATGACTCTGGTTGATCCATGTGGTTTGTGGAAAGAACACACGCAATGACATTGGTTGATCCATATGTGGTTCATGATAGGAACACACATGCAATGACTAGTGGATCGATATGTGGTTTGTGGAAAGAACACACATGCAATGAATCTGGTGGATCCATGTGTGGTTTGTGGAAAGAACACACATGCAATGACTCTAGTGGATCCATATGTGGTTTGTGGAAAGAACACACATGGGATGACCTCTGGTTGATCCATGTATGGTGCATGACAGGAACACACATGCAATGAACACTGGTGGATCCATATGTGGTTCATGACAGGAACACACATGCAATAACCACTGGTTGATCCATATGTGGTTTGTGGAAAGAACACACGTGCAATGACTCTAGTGGATCCATATGTTGTTTGTGGAAAGAACGCACATGCAATGATTGATCCATGTGTGGTTTATGGAAAGAACACACGTGCAATGACTCTAGTGGATCCATATGTAGTTCGTGATAGGAACACACATGCAATGACATTGGTTGATCCATGTGTGGTTATGGAAAGAACACGCATGCACTGACTCAAGTGGGTCCATGTGTGGTTTGTGAAAAGAACACACATGCAATGACACTGATTGATCCATGTCTGGTTCGTGGAAAGAACATACATGCAATGACTCTAGTGGATCCATGTGTGGTTCATGACAGGAACACACATGCAATGACATTTGTTGATCCATGTGTGGTTATGGAAAGAATACACGTGCAATGACTCAAGTGGGTCCATGTGTGGTTTGTGGAAAGAACACACATGCAATGACTCTGGTTGATCCATGTGTGGTTTGTGGAAAGAACACACATGCATTAACTCTATTGCTGGTTTTATTATAAGAACACACATGCAATGACTCTGGTGGATCCATATGTGGTTTGTGAAAAGAACACATGCAATGACTCTTGTGGGTCCATTTGTGGTTTGTGGAACGAACACACATGCAATGACACTAATTGATCCATGTGTGGTTTATGGAAAGAACACACATGCAATGACTCTAGTGGATCCACGTGTGGTTCGTGATAGGATCACACATGCAATGACATTGGTTGATCCATGTGTGGTTATGGAAAGAACACACATGCACTGACTCAAGTGGGTCCATGTGTGGTTTGTGAAAAGAACACACATGCAATGACTCTGGTTGATCCATGTGTGGTTTGTGGAAAGAACACACATGCATTGACTCTAGTGCTGGTTTTAGTATAAGAAGACACATGCAATGACTCTGGTGGATCCATATGTGGTTTGTGAAAAGAACAAACATGCAATGACTCTAGTGGGTCCATATGTGTTTTGTGGAAAGAACACACATGAAATGAACACTGGTGGATCCATATGTGGTTCATGATAGGAACACACATGCAATGACTCAGGTGGATCCATGTGTGGTTTGTGGAAGGATACACATGCAATGAACACTGGTGGATCCATATGTGGTTCATGACAGGAACACACATGCAATAACATTGGTCGATCCATATGGGGTTTGTGGAAGGAACATATGCAATGAACACTGGTGGATCCATATGTGGTTCATAACAGGAACACACATGCAATAGCCACTGGTTGATCCATATGTGGTTTGTGGAAAGAACACACATGCAATGACTCAAGTGGGTCCATATGTGGTTTGTGAAAAGAACACACATGCAATGACTCTGGTTGATCGATGTGTGGTTTGTGGAAAGAACACACATGCAATGACATTGGTTGGTCCATATGTGGTTCATGACAGGAACACACAAGAAATGACTAGTGGATCCATATGTGGTTTGTGGAAACAACACACATGCAATGACTCGTGGATCCATATGTGGTTTGTGAAAAGAATAGACATGCAATGACTCTAGTAGGTCCATATGTGGTTTGTGGAAAGAACACATGTGCAATGAACACTGGTGGATCCATATGTTGTTCATGACAGGAATGCACATGCACTAACCACTGGTTGATCCATATGTGGTTTGTGGAAAGAACATACATGCAATGACTGAAGTGGGTCCATGTGTGGTTTGTGAAAACAACACATATGTAATGACTCTGGTTGATCCATCTGTGGTTTGTGGAAAGAACACACACGCAATGACATTGGTTGATCCATATGTGGTTCATGACAGGAACACACATGCAATGACTAGTGGATCGATATGTGGTTTGTGGAAAGAACACACATGCAATGAATCTGGTGGATCCATGTGTGGTTTGTGGAAAGAACACACATGCAATGACTCTAGTGGATCCATATGTGGTTTGTGGAAAGAACACACATGGGATGACCTCTGGTTGATCCATGTATGGTGCATGACAGGAACACACATGCAATGAACACTGGTGGATCCATATGTGATTCATGACAGGAACACACATGCAATAACCACTGGTTTATCCATATGTGGTTTGTGGAAATAACACACGTGCAATGACTCTGGTGGATCCATATGTTGTTTGTGGAAAGAACGCACATGCAATGACACTGATTGATCCATGTGTGGTTTATGGAAAGAACACACGTGCAATGAATCTAGTGGATCCATATGTGGTTCGTGATAGGAACACACATGCAATGATATTGGTTGATCCATGTGTGGTTATGGAAAGAACACACATGCACTGACTCAAGTGGATCCATATGTGGTTTGTGAAAAGAACAAACATGCAATGACTCTAGTGGGTCCATATGTGTTTTGTGGAAAGAACACACATGAAATGAACACTGGTGGATCCATATGTGGTTCATGATAGGAACACACATGCAATGACTCAGGTGGATCCATGTGTGGTTTGTGGAAGGATACACATGCAATGAACACTGGTGGATCCATATGTGGTTCATGACAGGAACACACATGCAATAACATTGGTCGATCCATATGTGGTTTGTGGAAGGAACACATATGCAATGAACACTGGTGGATCCATATGTGGTTCATAACAGGAACACACATGCAATAGCCACTGGTTGATCCATATGTGGTTTGTGTAAAGAACACACATGCAATGACTCAAGTGGGTCCATATGTGGTTTGTGAAAAGAACACACATGCAATGACTCTGGTTGATCGATGTGTGGTTTGTGGAAAGAACACACATGCAATGACATTGGTTGGTCCATATGTGGTTCATGACAGGAACACACAAGAAATGACTAGTGGATCCATATGTGGTTTGTGGAAACAACACACATGCAATGACTCTGGTGGATCCATATGTGGTTTGTGAAAAGAATAGACATGCAATGACTCTAGTAGGTCCATATGTGGTTTGTGGAAAGAACACATGTGCAATGAACACTGGTGGATCCATATGTTGTTCATGACAGGAATGCACATGCACTAACCACTGGTTGATCCATATGTGGTTTGTGGAAAGAACATACATGCAATGACTGAAGTGGGTCCATGTGTGGTTTGTGAAAACAACACATATGTAATGACTCTGGTTGATCCATGTGTGGTTTGTGGCAAGAACACACATGCAATGACATTGGCTGATCCATATGTGGTTCATGACAGGAACACACATGCAATGACTACTGGATCGATATGTGGTTTGTGGAAAGAACACACGTGGAATGAATCTGGTGGATCCATGTGTGGTTTATGGAAAGAACAAACATGCAATGACTCTAGTGGATCCATATGTGGTTTGTGGAAAGAACACACATGGGATGACCCCTGGTTGATCCATGTATGGTGCATGACAGGAACACACATGCAATGAACACTGGTGGATCCATATGTGGTTCATGACAGTAACACACATGCAATAACCACTGGTTGATCCATATGTGGTTTGTGGAAAGAACACACGTGCAATGACTCTAGTGGATCCATATGTTGTTTGTGGAAAGAACACACAAGCAATGACACTAATTGATCCATGTGTGGTTTATGGAAAGAACACACATGCAATGACTCTAGTGGATCCATGTGTGGTTCGTGATAGGAACACACATGCAATGACATTGGTTGATCCATGTGTGGTTATGGAAAGAACACACATGCACTGACTCAAGTGGGTCCATGTGTGGTTTGTGAAAAGAACACACATGCAATGACTCTGGTTTATCCATGTGTGGTTTGTGGAAAGAACACACATGCATTGACTCTAGTGCTGGTTTTAGTATAAGAACACACATGCAATGACTCTAGTGGATCCATATGTGGTTTGTGAAAAGAACAGACATGCAATGACTCTAGTGGGTCCATATGTGGTTTGTGGAAAGAACACAGATGCAATGAACACTGGTGGATCCATATGTGGTTCATGATAGGAACACACATGCAATGACTAACGTGGATCCATGTGTGGTTTGTGGAAGGATACACATGCAATGAACACTGGTGGATCCATATGTGGTTCATGACAGGAACACACATGCAATAACATTGGTCGATCCAAATGTGGTTTGTGGAAGGAACACACATGCAATGAACACTGGTGGATCCATATGTGATTCATGACAGGAACACACATGCAATAGCCACTGGTTGATCCATATGTGGTTTGTGGAAAGAACACACATGCAATGACTCAAGTGGGTCCATATGTGGTTTGTGAAAAGAACACACATGCAATGACTCTGGTTGATCGATGTGTGGTTTGTGGAAAGAACACACATGCAATGACATTGGTTGGTACGTATGTGGTTCATCACAGGAACACACACGAAATGACTAGTGGATCCATATGTGGTTTGTGGAAACAACACACATGCAATGACTCTGGTGGATCCATATGTGGTTTGTGAAAAGAATAGACATGCAATGACTCTAGTAGGTCCATATGTGGTTTGTGGAAAGAACACATGTGCAATGTACACTGGTGGATCCATATGTTGTTCATGACAGGAATGCACATGCACTAACCACTGGTTGATCCATATGTGGTTTGTGGAAAGAATATACATGCAATGACTCAAGTGGTTCCATGTGTGGTTTGTGAAAAGAACACATATGTAATGACTCTGGTTGATCCATCTGTGGTTTGTGGAAAGAACACACACGCAATGACATTGGTTGATCCATATGTGGTTCATGATAGGAACACACATGCAATGACTAGTGGATCGATATGTGGTTTGTGGAAAGAACACACATGCAATGAATCTGGTGGATCCATGTGTGGTTTGTGGAAAGAACACACATGCAATGACTCTAGTGGATCCATATGTGGTTTGTGGAAAGAACACACATGGGATGACCTCTGGTTGATCCATGTATGGTGCATGACAGGAACACACATGCAATGAACACTGGTCGATCCATATGTGGTTCATGACAGGAACACACATGCAATAACCACTGGTTGATCCATATGTGGTTTGTGGAAAGAACACACGTGCAATGACTCTAGTGGATCCATATGTTGTTTGTGGAAAGAACGCACATGCAATGACACTGATTGATCCATGTGTGGTTTATGGAAAGAACACACGTGCAATGACTCTAGTGGATCCATATGTAGTTCGTGATAGGAACACACATGCAATGACATTGGTTGATCCATGTGTGGTTATGGAAAGAACACGCATGCACTGACTCAAGTGGGTCCATGTGTGGTTTGTGAAAAGAACACACATGCAATGACACTGATTGATCCATGTCTGGTTCGTGGAAAGAACATACATGCAATGACTCTAGTGGATCCATGTGTGGTTCATGACAGGAACACACATGCAATGACATTTGTTGATCCATGTGTGGTTATGGAAAGAATACACGTGCAATGACTCAAGTGGGTCCATGTGTGGTTTGTGTAAAGAACACACATGCAATGACTGGTTGATCCATGTGGTTTGTGGAAAGAACACACATGCATTAACTCTATTGCTGGTTTTATTATAAGAACACACATGCAATGACTCTGGTGGATCCATATGTGGTTTGTGAAAAGAACAGACATGCAATGACTCTAGTGGGTCCATATGTGGTTTGTGGAAGGAACACACATGCAATGACACTAATTGATCCATGTGTGGTTTATGGAAAGAACAAACATGCAATGACTCTAGTGGATCCAAGTGTGGTTCGTGAAAGGATCACACATGCAATGACATTTGTTGATCCATGTGTGGTTATGGAAAGAACACACATTCACTGACTCAAGTGGGTCCATGTGTGGTTTGTGAAAAGAACACACATGCAATGACTCTGGTTGATCCATGTGTGGTTTGTGGAAAGAACACACATGCATTGACTCTAGTGCTGGTTTTAGTATAAGAAGACACATGCAATGACTGGTGGATCCATATGTGGTTTGTGAAAAGAACAAACATGCAATGACTCTAGTGGGTCCATATGTGTTTTGTGGAAAGAACACACATGAAATGAACACTGGTGGATCCATATGTGGTTCATGATAGAACACACATGCAATGACCTGGTGGATCCATGTGTGGTTTGTGGAAGGATACACATGCAATGAACACTGGTGGATCCATATGTGGTTCATGACAGGAACACACATGCAATAACATTGGTCGATCCATATGTGGTTTGTGGAAGGAACACATATGCAATGAACACTGTGGATCCATATGTGGTTCATAACAGAACACACATGCACAGCCACTTGATCCATATGTGGTTTGTGGAAAGAACACACATGCAATGACTCAAGTGGGTCCATATGTGGTTTGTGAAAAGAACACACATGCAATGACTCTGGTTGATCGATGTGTGGTTTGTGGAAAGAACACACATGCAATGACATTGGTTGGTCCATATGTGGTTCATGACAGGAACACACAAGAAATGACTAGTGGATCCATATGTGGTTTGTGGAAACAACACACATGCAATGACTCTGGTGGATCCATATGTGGTTTGTGAAAAGAATAGACATGCAATGACTCTAGTAGGTCCATATGTGGTTTGTGGAAAGAACACATGTGCAATGAACACTGGTGGATCCATATGTTGTTCATGACAGGAATGCACATGCACTAACCACTGGTTGATCCATATGTGGTTTGTGGAAAGAACATACATGCAATGACTGAAGTGGGTCCATGTGTGGTTTGTGAAAACAACACATATGTAATGACTCTGGTTGATCCATCTGTGGTTTGTGGAAAGAACACACACGCAATGACATTGGTTGATCCATATGTGGTTCATGACAGGAACACACATGCAATGACTAGTGGATCGATATGTGGTTTGTGGAAAGAACACACATGCAATGAATATGGTGGATCCATGTGTGGTTTGTGGAAAGAACACACATGCAATGACTCTAGTGGATCCATATGTGGTTTGTGGAAAGAACACACATGGGATGACCTCTGGTTGATCCATGTATGGTGCATGACAGGAACACACATGCAATGAACACTGGTGGATCCATATGTGATTCATGACAGGAACACACATGCAATAACCACTGGTTTATCCATATGTGGTTTGTGGAAAGAACACACGTGCAATGACTCTGGTGGATCCATATGTTGTTTGTGGAAAGAACGCACATGCAATGACACTGATTGATCCATGTGTGGTTTATGGAAAGAACACACGTGCAATGAATCTAGTGGATCCATATGTGGTTCGTGATAGGAACACACATGCAATGATATTGGTTGATCCATGTGTGGTTATGGAAAGAACACACATGCACTGACTCAAGTGGGTCCATGTGTGGTTTGTGAAAAGAACACACATGCAATGACACTGATTGATCCATGTCTGGTTCATGGAAAGAACATACATGCAATGACTCTAGTGGATCCATGTGTGGTTCATGACAGGAACACACATGCAATGACATTTGTTGATCCATGTGTGGTTGTGGAAAGAACACACATGCAATGACTCTGGTTGATCCATGTGTGGTTTGTGGAAAGAACACACATGCAATGACTCTGGTTGATCCATGTGTGGTTTGTGGAAAGAACACACATGCATTGACTGTAGTGCTGGTTTTAGTATAAGAACAGACATGCAATGACTCTGGTGGATCCATATGTGGTTTGTGAAAAGAACAGACATGCAATGACTCTAGTGGGTCCATATGTGGTTTGTGGAAGGAACACACATGCAATGAACACTGGTGGATCCATATGTGGTTCATGACAAGAACACACATGCAATAGCCACTAGTTGATCCATATGTGGTTTGTGGAAAGAACACAGATGCAATGACTCAAGTGGGTCCATATGTGGTTTGTGAAAAGAACACACATGCAATAACATTGGTCGATCCATATGTGGTTTGTGGAAGGAACACAGATGCAATGAACACTGGTGGATCCATATGTGGTTCATGACAGGAACACACATGCAATAGCCACTGGTTGATCCATATGTGGTTTGTGGAAAGAACACACATGTAATGACTCAAGTGGATCCATATGTGGTTTGTGAAAAGAACACACATGCAATGACTCTGCTTGATCCATGTGTGGTTTGTGGAAAGAACACACATGCAATGACATTGGTTGATCCATACGTGGTTGATGACAGGAACACACGTGCAATGACTAGTGGATTCATATGTGGTTTGTGGAAAGAACACACATGCACTGACTCTAGTGGATCCATGTGTGTTTTGTGGAAAGAACATACATGCAATGACTCTAGTGGATCCATATGTGGTTTGTGGAAAGAACACGCATGGAATGACCATTGGTTGATCCATGTGTGGTTCATGACAGGAACACCCATGCTATGAACACTGGTGGATCCTTATGTGGATCATGACATGAACACACATGCAATAAAAACTGGTTGATCCATATGTGGTTTGTGGAAAGAACACACATGCAATGACTCTAGTGGATCCATATGTGGTTTGTGGAAAAAACACACATGAAGTGACACTGATTGATCCATGTGTGGTTTGTGGAAAGAACACACATGCAATGACTCTAATAGATCCATGTGTGGTTCATGACAGGAACACACATGCAATGACATTCGTTGATCCATGTGTGGTTATGGAAAGCACACACATGCATTGACTCAAGTGGGTCCATGTGTGGTTTGTGAAAAGAACACACATGCAATGACTCTGGTTGATCCATGTGTGGTTTGTGGAACGAACACACATGCATTGACTCTAGTGCAAGTTTTAGTATAAGAACACACATGCAATGCCATTGGTTGATCCATATGTGGTTCATGACAGGAACACGCATGCAATGACTAGTGGATCGATATGTGGTTTGTGGAAAGACCACACATGCAATGAATCTGGTGGATCCATGTGTGGTTTGTGGAAAGAACACACATGCAATTACTCTAGTGGATCCATATGTGGTTTGTGGAAAGAACACACATGGGATGACCCCTGGTTGATCCATATGTGGTTTGTGGCAAGAACAAACATGCAATGACTGTAGTGGATCCATATGTGGTTTGTGGAAAGAACACACATGCAATGACACTGATTGATCCATGTGTGGTTTGTGGAAAGAACACACATGCAATGACTCTAGTGGATCCATGTGTGGTTCATGATAGGAACACACATGCAATGACATTGGTTGATCCATGTATGGTTATGGAAAGAACACACATGCACTGACTCAAGTGGGTCCATGTGTGGTTTGTGAAAAGAACAAACATGCGATGACTCTGGTTTATCCATGTGTGGTTTGTGGAAAGAACACACATGCATTGACTCTAGTGCTGGTTTTAGTATAAGAACACACATGCAATGACTCTGGTGGATCCATATGTGGTTTGTGAAAAGAACAGACATGCAATGACTCTAGTGGGTCCATATATGGTTTGTGGAAAGAACACACATGCAATGAACACTGGTGGATCCATATGTGGTTCATGATAGGAACACACATGCAATGACATTTGTTGATCCATATGTGGTTTGTGACAATAACACACATGCAATGATGTAACTACCTCGGTGAATTACGCTCTTAGTTACAAGCCTGGATGAGCGGAAATGGTTAAAATAGTACGGTGGGGCCCAAATGCCACTCACAGTTAGACCTTACGGCCGTCCTAACCATTTCCAAACATCGGGACAAGAACGAGCGGCATAATCGGTAGGCGAAGGGATCAACTACATACACAAATGAGTATGTATGCAAGCCACCATACAACAGTCCTCAAAGCCATTCCATCTAAAAGAAATAGAAATATTGCAACGCCATACGGCAAGATCCAAATATCCTAGATAGATATAATAGTTTAGGATATTTCCTCATACATCAAACATCAGAGTATCAGGCGGAAGCGGAAAACAAGATCCGAGTACGGATAAGAAGAAATCGGCATAAGATGCCCCATAATTAAACACATCCCGCCCACAGATCTCACGGATCCCCGTTCCCGGAATCTCTACACCGAATGATCGTTGCCAACATCGTTCGTCTCCTCCACCCAGTATCCATCTTGCGAGTTTACCTGTTCATCTGAATCAAACAATTTATCGTGTGAGACCCTAGGGGTACTCAGCAAGTCTTTATGCCTCTAAAGGGGACACAACCTGGGGTGACGCAATTGCAGCAAAAGATAATACCTAACAATTCTATAGATACTCGCTATCCATCCACCTAACCAAAGATAGACGGATGTCCGTGAATTAATAACAACAGTTGTAACAGTAATATTAACATCCTCCTCCTCGCTTACCAACGAGGAAGCGAACGAACAACCCCCCCATCCGTTGGCAGTTTTATTATCCATTCCATGAGTGTTGCACTATTTACTAGTCAGGTACTTAGTCAAATTAAAAGCGGTACTTTAGTTATACTTGTCTATGATCGAGAAACTGTGCTCCAAGTCGTCCATAACCATGACACGGCTTTGAAAGTTTTACCCTATAGGGTGCACAAATAGCAACACACACTCGATCAACCTCGAAAACCAAATCAAAACCCAACGAGGCATTCACGACAAAGCGATCACAGATTCAAAATATTTCAGGGGCCACCCCATTGCTACCCGCAACGGTTGGCCGCTCGAGACGGACTCAAGTTTTATGTCAATGGTCAGAACGATCGGGAACTCGGGAAGTGTGGCTGGGCTTGTCGACACTGAAAACACTCCACTTACCTAACAAAGACAGTGCTCCTCGCACAATCTTAAATAAAGCAAGAAAGCATGGCATAAGTACAGAATAGTAATAAAGCTCCAAACTACTTTGTGGCCCTGTGAAATAAGAATGAATCAAGCTCGCCTGGGGGTTCATAAGCCTCCGGATGTGGATAGCGTGAATATTCAAGGAACAGGAATCAAGTACTCGGGGTCCCACGGACACAAGTGAGCATGAAAACCAAATAGCAGATATTGCTCACCGATGCCACTTTCATTAGTTATCCCATTACTACTCAAAGTTAAGTTTTTAGGTACCTCGTTATCCATCGACACTCACATACCCTACACATGTTGTTCTACGACTCGCATGGCTCAAACAACTCCTAGTAATGGCTCATGGGATGGAGGAACAAGCTCGTGGGTTTAAAATTAAAGGCTATGCAGTACTTGGGATTCAGTTTAATGCAATCGCGACTCAATGATGCAAGAATAAGATAGAGGCAATAGGTACTATATGTATGCAAGCATGTGGTAGTGCTTGCCTGGCAGCTCAGTTGAAGCGAGAGAAGGATCTGGTAGTGCTCCTGGTTTCTTGATATATCCCCCGCCAGTCTATTCAAGAAGAACCAAACAAACAAGGGCCAACATAAATAAAGTGCACAAGCATATGAATAAAATGCGACAAGCAAACAATCATGCCATGATGAATGATGCACAATTTGCATGGCAATAAAGTAGCACGGCATGGGTGAGGTGTGGAACACAAGAATAAAACATTTTATTGAGTTTTAATCATATTTTATCCTCAAATAAGTTGCTGTATACTTTATATTTATATGATGCATGCTGCAAAACAGAACATGGAATGCATAAACAGAAAGGTCTCGTCGAGCTAATCATTTTAGACATATTATTTGTCAAATTTGGAGTTATTAAACAAAAGTTATTAATTAATTAAGAGAAAAGGGCATTTTATTGTAATTTTAATCAACTTGGAAATTAAAGTGTTCAAAATATATTTTGAAGGGCATATTTGAATTCCTCACATTTTTCTGATTTCAAAACATATATTACATGTTTAATTTGGAAATATATTTCAAAAGTTAATTAAAAACAAATTTGAATTTGAAATTTAAAACAAAATTTGAAAAGTTTGAATTAAACAGAAACAGAAACCCTTTTCTTACTCAGCTAGCTACGCAGACAGTGACCAGTGGGTCCAACGCTGACTCAGAAACAAGTGCCAAGAAACCCTCTTACCATGGCCTAGCCGCACCTGCTGGGTACAATTGGGGCAGCAAGACGCGTGGCCACCCAATGAGGATGCGACACGGGCGGTCCGGGATCATGGGTTGGGACGCCTAAAGTTGAGCTGGCAGGTGGGCCAGAAGGGCTGCGGGTTTAGGCGGGAAAAAAAGGGAAGGGGCAAGTAAACGCAACCGCCGCCGACGGACGGACGCAGGTTGCCGGGCCAGAGATCAAGCGTCTTCCCGCGACGATGGCGACGCGTACGCTGGTCAAATCGCGTCGCCCCAAAAACGAAAAACAAAGACGACACCACGGGCTACAACTTTCGTTTAGAGATCTAGCACGGACGAGGGCTACAGCGCGCGGAAAACCTAGGGGAAAACGAGGGCAGCAGTCAAGCTGACGCGACGACGGTGATCAAGCGGCGTGCTGCAGTACGCTGGGTGCTCGACAGGCGGCGATGCAAGGGGAGAGGGGGAGGAAGATGATGTCCAGGGGGTCGGTAGGCTCACCTACGACCCTCAGGTGCAGCTAGCGGACTCGGGGGCCCGTAGATCAGCGAGGAAGTAGCGGGGCCGGGGTATTCCTGGTGCTCACGAACACGGCGGCGGCGGGGCTTCTCCGGCGAGCTCCTAGTACTACCCCGCGGCCTAGGCGTCGAAGAGGAAGCAGAGGAAGCCCCTGGTGTTCCTGGATCGCCTTGAGGAGCTTCAGACCGACGAGGCAAAGAGGTAGATGGGACAAGGGTTTGGGTTCGGCATGGGGAGGGCCATGGCTGTTCCTGGGGAAAAAGTGGGAGGAAGACGGGGTGCCTGGCGTCTAGATCTTGCCCTGGGGTTTTCCTGGGGTGGTTGAGGTGATAAGGGGGAGAGGGGAGAGGCACATGGGTAGCTTCACCTTTTAGCAAAGTAGGGGAAGGGCCTCGGGTGATCTCTCTCCTCTCTCTCTTGTTGCTTTGCTAAGAGAGGAAGGGAGGGGACCAGGGGAGAGGCATCGTGAGAGAAGGTGGTGGGGACATCAAGGTAGAGAGAGGGAGAGGGGGAGGGTAGCTCGGGCTAGGGTAGATGGGGCTCGGGTTAGGGTTTAGGTTAGGTGTAAGATTTGGAGAAAAGATTAGAGAGAGAGGCTGATGGCTTAGGGTTTGAATGCTTGCATACATCAAGCTAGGTCAAACAAGATTAGGTGGAATTGGTGTAGGGTTTGGGTTTTAGCCATGATCCACTTGATCATGCATGGATGGAGGTGAAAAGGAGAGGAAGGTGAGGAAAGAGAGAGAGAGATGTGGTGGTGGCTTTAAGCAAAACCAAACTAGATCAAGCCCAAGGAGGGTAGAGAGGAAGTTTGATGATTCACTCAAAAATTCAAATAAAACCCAAAAGACTAGAATGTGGTGGTACTTGCATGGCCCATGCAAAATAATTAATGCCAGGCTTATTCTTGTGAAAACAATAATAATAACATGGCATTATTCTTATGCATTCCCAAAAGATGGATTAAGGGCCAAGCTAAGGATTTGTAGAAGTAGATCCATCCTATCTCCCATGAGCTAGATTAAATACCAAAAGAAAAGAAAATACAAGCTCCTGGATAATGGGATGGTGGAATTATAAGGTGGTGAAAGAAAGGTGGTGGAGTGGAATAAAAGATATGCCCCCAACTCAACTTGGGCATTTAAACAATATATCGATAACCAAATACAATATCAAGAGGCAAATACAATTAACAATGCATATGAGAGAAGAACCAAAACAAAAAGGGTTTTATATGATGCTCAAATGCAAGGTGGCATGATGAAATGAGCATGATATATTTATGATGCAACAATTATATATATGAAGTAGCCATTATATTACTAGACCAAGTAGCATTACAATTGTTAGACAATTGGGATGCTACAAATGACATTGGTCGATCCATGTGTGGTTGTGGAAACAACACACATGCAATGATTCTGGTGGATCCATATGTGGTTTGTGAAAAGAACAGACATGCAATGACTCTAGTGGGTCCATATGTGGTTTGTGGAAAGAACACACATGCAATGAACACTGGTGGATCCATATGTGGTTCATGATAGGAACACACATGCAATGACTCAGGTGGATCCATGTGTGGTTTGTGGAAGGATACACATGCAATGAACACTGGTGGATCCATATGTGGTTCATGACAGGAACACACATGCAATGACATTGGTCGATCCATATGTGGTTTGTGAAAGGAACACACCTGCAATGAACACTGGTGGATTCATATGTGGTTCATGACAGGAACACACATGCAATAGCCACTGGTTGATCCAAATCCGGTTTGTGGAAAGAACACACATGCAATGACTCAAGTGGGTCCATATGTGGTTTGTGAAAAGAACACACATGCAATGACTCTAGTGGATCCATATGTGGTTTGTGGAAAGAACACACACGCAATGACATTGGTTGATCCATATGTGGTTCATGACAGGAACACACATGCAATGACTAGTGGATCGATATGTGGTTTGTGGAAAGAACACACATGCAATGAATCTGGTGGATCCATGTGTGGTTTGTGGAAAGAACACACATACAATGACTCTAGTGGATCCATATGTGGTTTGTGGAAAGAACACACATGGGATGACCTCTGGTTGATCCATGTATGGTGCATGACAGGAACACACATGCAATGAACACTGGTGGATCCATATGTGGTTCATGACAGGAACACACATGCAATAACCACTGGTTGATCCATATGTGGTTTGTGGAAAGAACACACGTGCAATGACTCTAGTGGATCCATATGTTGTTTGTGGAAAGAACGCACATGCAATGACACTGATTGATCCATGTGTGGTTTATGGAAAGAACACACATGCAATGACTCTGGTGGATCCATGTGTGGTTCGTGATAGGAACACACATGCAATGACATTGGTTTATCCATGTGTGGTTATGGAAAGAACACACATGCACTGACTCAAGTGGGTCCATGTGTGGTTTGTGAAAAGAACACACATGCAATGACACTGATTGATCCATGTCTGGTTCGTGGAAAGAACATACATGCATTGACTCTAGTGGATCCATGTGTGGTTCATGACAGGAACACACATGCAATGACATATGTTGATCCATGTGTGGTTATGGAAAGAACACACGTGCAATGACTCAAGTGAGTACATGTGTGGTTTGTGAAAAGAACACACATGCAATGACTATGGTTGATCCATGTGTGGTTTGTGGAAAGAACACACATGCATTGACTCTAGTACTGGTTTTAGTATAAGAACACATATGCAATGACTCTGGTGGATCCATATGTGGTTTGTGAAAAGAATAGACATGCAATGACTCTAGTGGGTCCATATGCGGTTTGTGGAAGGAACACACATGCAATGAACACTGGTGGATCCATATGTGGTTCATGACAGGAACACACATGCAATAGCCACTAGTTGATCCATATGTTGTTTGTGGAAAGAACACACATGCAATAGCCACTGGTTGATCCATATGTGGTTTGTGGAAAGAATACACATGCAATGACTCAAGTGGGTGCATATGTGGTTTGTGAAAAGAACACACATGCAATGACTCTGGTTGATCCATGTGTGGTTTGTAGAAATAACAAACATGCAATGACATTGGTTGGTCCATATGTGGTTCATGACAGGAACACACATGAAATGACTAGTGGATCCATATGTGGTTTGTGGAAACAACACACATGCAATGACTCTAGTGGATCCATATGTGGTTTGTGAAAAGAATAGACATGCAATGACTCTAGTAGGTCCATATGTGGTTTGTGGAAAGAACACATATGCAATGAACACTGGTGGATCCATATGTGGTTCATGACAGGAATGCACATGCACTAACCACTGGTTGATCCATATGTGGTTTGTGGAAAGAACATACATGTAATGACTCAAGTGGGTCATGTGTGGTTTGTGAAAAGAACACATATGTAATGACTCTGGTTGATCCATCTGTGGTTTGTGGAAAGAACACACATGCAATGACATTGGTTGATCCATATGTGGTTCATGACAGGAACACACATGCAATGACTAGTGGATCGATATGTGGTTTGTGGAAAGAACACACATGCAATGAATCTGGTGGATCCATGTGTGGTTTGTGGAAAGAACACACATGCAATGACTCTAGTGGATCCATATGTGGTTTGTGGAAAGAACACATATGGGATGACCCCTGGTTGATCCATGTATGGTGCATGACAGGAACACACATGCAATGAACACTGGTGGATCCATATGTAGTTCATGACAGGAACACACATGCAATAACCACTGGTTGATCCATATGTGGTTTGTGGAAAGAACACACGTGTAATGACTCTAGTAGATCCATATGTTGTTCGTGGAAAGAACGCACATGCAATGACACTGATTGATCCATGTGTGGTTTATGGAAAGAACACACATGCAATGACTCTAGTGGATCCATGTGTGGTTCGTGATAGGAACACACATGCAATGACATTGGTTGATCCATGTGTGGTTATGGAAAGAACACACATGCACTGACTCAAGTGGGTCCATGTGTGGTTTGTGAAAAGAACACACATGCAATGACACTGATTGATCCATGTCTGGTTCGTGGAAAGAACATACATGCATTGACTCTAGTGGATCCATGTGTGGTTCATGACAGGAACACACATGCAATGACATATGTTGATCGATGTGTGGTTATGGAAAGAACACACGTGCAATGACTCAAGTGGGTCCATGTGTGGTTTGTGAAAAGAACACACATGCAATGACTATGGTTGATCCATGTGTGGTTTGTGGAAAGAACACACATGCATTGACTCTAGTACTGGTTTTAGTATAAGAACACATATGCAATGACTCTGGTGGATCCATATGTGGTTTGTGAAAAGAATAGACATGCAATGACTCTAGTGGGTCCATATGTGGTTTGTGGAAGGAACACACATGCAATGAACACTGTTGGATCCATATGTGGTTCATGACAGGAACACACATGCAATAGCCACTAGTTGATCACTATGTTGTTTGTGGAAAGAACACACATGCAATAGCCACTGGTTGATCCATATGTGGTTTGTGGAAAGAATACACATGCAATGACTCAAGTGGGTCCATATGTGGTTTGTGAAAAGAACACACATGCAATGACTCTGGTTGATCCATGTGTGGTTTGTAGAAATAACACAAATGCAATGACATTGGTTGGTCCATATGTGGTTCATGACAGGAACACACATGAAATGACTAGTGGATCCATATGTGGTTTGTGGAAACAACACACATGCAATGACTCTAGAGGATCCATATGTGGTTTGTGAAAAGAATAGACATGCAATGACTCTAGTAGGTCCATATGTGGTTTGTGGAAAGAACACATATGCAATGAACACTGGTGGATCCATATGTGGTTCATGACAGGAATGCACATGCACTAACCACTGGTTGATCCATATGTGGTTTGTGGAAAGAACATACATGCAATGACTCAAGTGGGTCATGTGTGGTTTGTGAAAAGAACACATATGTAATGACTCTGGTTGATCCATCTGTGGTTTGTGGAAAGAACACACATGCAATGACATTGGTTGATCCATATGTGGTTCATGACAGGAACACACATGCAATGACTAGTGGATCGATATGTGGTTTGTGGAAAGAACACACATGCAATGAATCTGGTGGATCCATGTGTGGTTTGTGGAAAGAACACACATGCAATGACTCTAGTGGATCCATATGTGGTTTGTGGAAAGAACACATATGGGATGACCCCTGGTTGATCCATGTATGGTGCATGACAGGAACACACATGCAATGAACACTGGTGGATCCATATGTGGTTCATGACAGGAACACACATGCAATAACCACTGGTTGATCCATATGTGGTTTGTGGAAAGAACACACGTGTAATGACTCTAGTGGATCCATATGTTGTTCGTGGAAATAACGCACATGCAATGACACTGATTGATCCATGTGTGGTTTATGGAAAGAACACACATGCAATGACTCTAGTGGATCCATGTGTGGTTCGTGATAGGAACACACATGCAATGACATTTGTTGATCCATGTGTGGTTATGGAAAGAACACACGTGCCATGACTCAAGTGGGTCCATGTGTGGTTTGTGAAAAGAACACACATGCAATGACACTGATTGATCCATGTCTGGTTCGTGGAAAGAACATACATGCATTGACTCTAGTGGATCCATGTGTGGTTCATGACAGGAACACACATGCAATGACATATGTTGATCGATGTGTGGTTATGGAAAGAACACACGTGCAATGACTCAAGTGGGTCCATGTGTGGTTTGTGAAAAGAACACACATGCAATGACTATGGTTGATCCATGTGTGGTTTGTGGAAAGAACACACATGCATTGACTCTAGTGCTGGTTTTAGTATAAGAACACATATGCAATGACTCTGGTGGATCCATATGTGGTTTGTGAAAAGAATAGACATGCAATGACTCTAGTGGGTCCATATGTGGTTTGTGGAAGGAACACACATGCAATGAACACTGTTGGATCCATATGTGGTTCATGACAGGAACACACATGCAATAGCCACTAGTTGATCAATATGTTGTTTGTGGAAAGAACACACATGCAATAGCCACTGGTTGATCCATATGTGGTTTGTGGAAAGAACACACGTGTAATGACTCTAGTGGATCCATATGTTGTTCGTGGAAATAACGCACATGCAATGACACTGATTGATCCATGTGTGGTTTATGGAAAGAACACACATGCAATGACTCTAGTGGATCCATGTGTGGTTCGTGATAGGAACACACATGCAATGACATTGGTTGATCCATGTGTGGTTATGGAAAGAACACACATGCACTGACTCAAGTGGGTCCATGTGTGGTTTGTGAAAAGAACACACATGCAATGACACTGATTGATCCATGTCTGGTTCGTGGAAAGAACATACATGCATTGACTCTAGTGGATCCATGTGTGGTTCATGACAGGAACACACATGCAATGACATATGTTGATCGATGTGTGGTTATGGAAAGAACACACGTGCAATGACTCAAGTGGGTCCATGTGTGTGGTTTGAAAAGAACACACATGCAATGACTATGGTTGATCCATGTGTGGTTTGTGGAAAGAACACACATGCATTGACTCTAGTGCTGGTTTTAGTATAAGAACACATATGCAATGACTCTGGTGGATCCATATGTGGTTTGTGAAAAGAATAGACATGCAATGACTCTAGTGGGTCCATATGTGGTTTGTGGAAGGAACACACATGCAATGAACACTGTTGGATCCATATGTGGTTCATGACAGGAACACACATGCAATAGCCACTAGTTGATCAATATGTTGTTTGTGGAAAGAACACACATGCAATAGCCACTGGTTGATCCATATGTGGTTTGTGGAAAGAATACACATGCAATGAATCAAGTGGGTCCATATGTGGTTTGTGAAAAGAACACACATGCAATGACTCTGGTTGATCCATGTGTGGTTTGTAGAAATAACACACATGCAATGACATTGGTTGGTCCATATGTGGTTCATGACAGGAACACACATGAAATGACTAGTGGATCCATATGTGGTTTGTGGAAACAACACACATGCAATGACTCTAGAGGATCCATATGTGGTTTGTGAAAAGAATAGACATGCAATGACTCTAGTAGGTCCATATGTGGTTTGTGGAAAGAACACATATGCAATGAACACTGGTGGATCCATATGTGGTTCATGACAGGAATGCACATGCACTAACCACTGGTTGATCCATATGTGGTTTGTGGAAAGAACATACATGCAATGACTCAAGTGGGTCATGTGTGGTTTGTGAAAAGAACACATATGTAATGACTCTGGTTGATCCATCTGTGGTTTGTGGAAAGAACACACATGCAATGACATTGGTTGATCCATATGTGGTTCATGACAGGAACACACATGCAATGACTAGTGGATCGATATGTGGTTTGTGGAAAGAACACACATGCAATGAATCTGGTGGATCCATGTGTGGTTTGTGGAAAGAACACACATGCAATGACTCTAGTGGATCCATGTGTGGTTTGTGGAAAGAACACATATGGGATGACCCCTGGTTGATCCATGTATGGTGCATGACAGGAACACACATGCAATGAACACTGGTGGATCCATATGTGGTTCATGACAGGAACACACATGCAATAACCACTGGTTGATCCATATGTGGTTTGTGGAAAGAACACACGTGTAATGACTCTAGTGGATCCATATGTTGTTCGTGGAAAGAACGCACATGCAATGACACTGATTGATCCATGTGTGGTTTATGGAAAGAACACACATGCAATGACTCTAGTGGATCCATGTGTGGTTTGTGATAGGAACACACATGCAATGACATTGGTTGATCCATGTGTGGTTATAAAAAGAACACACATGCACTGACTCAAGTGGGTCCATGTGTGGTTTGTGAAAAGAACACACATTCAATGACACTGATTGATCCATGTCTGGTTCGTGGAAAGAACATACATGCAATGACTCTAGTGGATCCATGTGTGGTTCATGACAGGAACACACATGCAATGACATTTGTTGATCCATGTGTGGTTATGGAAAGAACACACGTGCAATGACTCAAGTGGGTCCATGTGTGGTTTGTGAAAAGAACACACATGCAATGACTCTGGTTGATCCATGTGTGGTTTGTGGAAAGAACACACATGCATTGACTCTAGTGCTGGTTTTAGTATAAGAACACACATGCAATGACTCTGGTGGATCCATATGTGGTTTGTGAAAAGAACATACATGCAATGACTCTAGTGGGTCCATATGTGGTTTGTGGAAAGAACACACATGCAATAAACACTGGTGGATCCATATGTGGTTCATCATAGGAACACACATGCAATGACTCAGGTGGATCCATGTGTGGTTTGTGGAAGGATACACATGCAATGAACACTGGTGGATCCATATGTGGTTCATGACAGGAACACACATGCAATAACATTGGTCGACCATATGTGGTTTGTGGAAGGAACACACATGCAATGAACACTGGAGGATCCATATGTGGTTCATGACAGGAACACACATGCAATAGCCACTGGTTGATCCATATGTGGTTTGTGGAAAGAACACACATGTAATGACTCAAGTGAGTCCATATGTGGTTTGTGAAAAGAACACACATGCAATGACTCTGGTTGATCCATGTGTGGTTTGTGGAAAGAACACACATGCAAAGACATTGGTTGATCCATACGTGGTTCATGACAGGAACACACATGCAATGACTAGTGGATTCATATGTGGTTTGTGGAAAGAACACACATTCAATGACTCTGGTGGATCCATGTGTGTTTTGTGGAAAGAACATACATGCAATGACTCTAGTGGATCCATATGTGGTTTGTGGAAAGAACACGCATGGAATGACCACTTGTTGATCCATGTGTGGTTCATGACAGGAACACCCATGCAATGAACACTGGTGGATCCATATGTGGATCATGACAGGAACACACATGCAATAAAAACTGGTTGATCCATATGTGGTTTGTGGAAAGAACACACATGCAATGACTCTAGTGGATCCATATGTGGTTTGTGGAAAAAACACACATGAACTGACACTTATTGATCCATGTGGGGTTTGTGGAAAGGACACACATGCAATGAATCTAATAGATCCATGTGTGTTTCATGACAGGAACACACATGCAATGACATTCGTTGATCCATGTGTGGTTATGGAAAGCAAACACATGCATTGACTCAAGTGGGTCCATGTGTGGTTTGTGAAAAGAACACACATGCAATGACTCTGGTTGATCCATGTGTGGTTTGTGGAACGAACACACATGCATTGATTCTAGTGCTGGTTTTAGTATAACAACACACATGCAATGCCATTGGTTGATCCATATGTGGTTCATGACAGGAACACGCATGCAATGACTAGTGGATCGATATGTGGTTTGTGGAAAGAACACACATGCAATGAATCTGGTGGATCCATGTGTGGTTTGTGGAAAGAACACACATGCAATGACTCTAGTGGATCCATATGTTGTTTGTGGACAGAACACACATGGGATGACCCCTGGTTGATCCATGTGTGGTTCATGACAGGAACACACATGCAATGAACAATGGAGGATCCACATGTGGTTCATGACAGGAACACACATGTAATAACCACTGGTTGATCCATATGTGGTTTGTGGCAAGAACAAACATGCAATGACTGTAGTGGATCCATATGTGGTTTGTGGAAAGAACACACATGCAATGACACTGATTGATCCATGTGTGGTTTGTGGAAAGAACACACATGCAATGACTCTAGTGGATCCATGTGTGGTTCATGATAGGAACACACATGCAATGACATTGGTTGATCCATGTGTGGTTATGGAAAGAACACACATGCACTGACTCAAGTGGTGCCATGTGTGGTTTGTGAAAAGAACACACATGCAATGACTCTGGTTTATCCATGTGTGGTTTGTGGAAAGAACACACATGCATTGACTCTAGTGCTGGTTTTAGTATAAGAACACACATGCAATGACTCTGGTGGATCCATATGTGGTTTGTGAAAAGAACAGACATGCAATGACTCTAGTGGGTCCATATATGGTTTGTGGAAAGAACACACATGCAATGAACACTGGTGGATCCATATGTGGTTCATGATAGGAACACACATGCAATGACATTTGTTGATCCATATGTGGTTTGTGACAATAACACACATGCAATGACATAGGTCGATCCATGTGTGGTTGTGGAAAGAACACACATGCAATGATTCTGGTGGATCCATATGTGGTTTGTGAAAATAACAGACATGCAATGACTCTAGTGGGTCCATATGTGGTTTGTGGAAAGAACACACATGCAATGACAACTGGTGGATCCATATGTGGTTCATGATAGGAACACACATGCAATGACTCAGGTGGATCCATGTGTGGTTTGTGGAAGGATACACATGCAATGAACACTGGTGGATCCATATGTGGTTCATTACAGGAACACACATGCAATAACATTGGTCGATCCATATGTGGTTTGTGAAAGGAACACACATGCAATGAACACTGGTGGAATCATATGTGGTTCATCGCAGGAACACACATGCAATAGCCACTGGTTGATCCATACCTGGTTTGTGGAAAGAACACACATGCAATGACTCAAGTGGGTCCATATGTGGTTTGTGAAAAGAACACACATGCAATGACTCTGGGTGATCCATGTGTGGTTTGTGGAAAGAACACACATGCAATGACATTGGTTGATCCATATGTGGTTCATGACAGGAACACACATGCAATGACTAGTGGATCCATATGTGGTTTGTGGAAAGAACACACATGCAATGACTCTGGGGATGCATGTGTGGTTTGTAGAAAGAACACACATGCAATGACATTGGTTGGTCCATATGTGGTTCATGACAGGAACACACATGAAATGACTAGTGGATCCATATGTGGTTTGTGGAAACAACACACATGCAATGACTTTGGTGGATCCATATGTGGTTTGTGAAAAGAATAGACATGCAATGACTCTAGTAGGTCCATATGTGGTTTGTGGTAAGAACACATTTGCAATGAACACTGGTGGATCCATATGTGGTTCATGACAGGAATGCACATGCACTAACCATTGGTTGATCCATATGTGGTTTGTGGAAAGAACATACATGCAATGACTCAAGTGGGTCATGTGTGGTTTGTGAAAAGAACACATATGTAATCACTCTGGTTGATCCATCTGTGGTTTGTGGAAAGAACACACATGCAATGACATTGGTTGATCCATGTGTGGTTCATGACAGGAACACACATGCAATGACTAGTGGATCGATATGTGGTTTGTGGAAAGAACACACATGCAATGAATCTGGTGGATCCATGTGTGGTTTGTGGAAAGAACACACATGCAATGACTCAAGTGGGTCCATGTGTGGTTTGTGAAAAGAACACACATTCAATGACACTGATTGATCCATGTATGGTTCGTGGAAAGAACATACATGCAATGACTCTAGTGGATCCATGTGTGGTTCATGACAGGAACACACATGCAATGACATTTGTTGATCCATGTGTGGTTATGGAAAGAACACACGTGCAATGACTCGAGTGGGTCCATGTGTGGTTTGTGAAAAGAACACACATGCAATGACTCTGGTTGATCCATGTGTGGTTTGTGGAAAGAACACACATTGACTCTAGTGCTGGTTTTAGTATAAGAACACACATGCAATGACTCTGGTGGATCCATATGTGGTTTGTGAAAAGAACAGACATGCAATGACTCTAGTGGGTCCATATGTGGTTTGTGGAAAGAACACACATGCAATGAACGCTGGTGGATCCATATGTGGTTCATCATAGGAACACACATGCAATGACTCAGGTGGATCCATGTGTGGTTTGTGGAAGGATACACATGCAATGAACACTGGTGGATCCATATGTGGTTCATGACAGGAACACACATGCAATAACATTGGTCGACCATATGTGGTTTGTGGAAGGAACACACATGCAATGAACACTGGAGGATCCATATGTGGTTCATGACAGGAACACACATGCAATAGCCACTGGTTGATCCATATGTGGTTTGTGGAAAGAACACACATGTCATGACTCAAGTGAGTCCATATGTGGTTTGTGAAAAGAACACACATGCAATGACTCTGGTTGATCCATGTGTGGTTTGTGGAAAGAACACACATGCAATGACATTGGTTGATCCATACGTGGTTCATGACAGGAACACACATGCAATGACTAGTGGATTCATATGTGGTTTGTGGAAAGAACACACATGCAATGACTCTGGTGGATCCATGTGTGTTTTGTGGAAAGAACATACATGCAATGACTCTAGTGGATCCATATGTGGTTTGTGGAAAGAACACGCATGGAATGACCACTTGTTGATCCATGTGTGGTTCATGACAGGAACACCCATGCAATGAACACTGGTGGATCCATATGTGGATCATGACAGGAACACACATGCAATAAAAACTGGTTGATCCATATGTGGTTTGTGGAAAGAACACACATGCAATGACTCTAGTGGATCCATATGTGGTTTGTGGAAAAAACACACATGAACTGACACTGATTGATCCATGTGTGGTTTGTGGAAAGGACACACATGCAATGAATCTAATAGATCCATGTGTGGTTCATGACAGGAACACACATGCAATGACATTCGTTGATCCATGTGTGGTTATGGAAAGCACACACATGCATTGACTCAAGTGGGTCCATGTGTGGTTTGTGAAAAGAACACACATGCAATGACTCTGGTTGATCCATGTGTGGTTTGTGGAACGAACACACATGCATTGACTCTAGTGCTGGTTTTAGTATAAGAACACACATGCAATGCCATTGGTTGATCCATATGTGGTTCATGACAGGAACACGCATGCAATGACTAGTGGATCGATATGTGGTTTGTGGAAAGAACACACATGCAATGAATCTGGTGGATCCATGTGTGGTTTGTGGAAAGAACACACATGCAATGACTCTAGTGGATCCATATGTGGTTTGTGGACAGAACACACATGGGATGACCCCTGGTTGATCCATGTGTGGTTCATGACAGGAACACACATGCAATGAACAATGGAGGATCCACATGTGGTTCATGACAGGAACACACATGTAATAACCCCTGGTTGATCCATATGTGGTTTGTGGCAAGAACAAACATGCAATGACTGTAGTGGATCCATATGTGGTTTGTGGAAAGAACACACATGCAATGACACTGATTGATCCATGTGTGGTTTGTGGAAAGAACACACATGCAATGACTCTAGTGGATCCATGTGTGGTTCATGATAGGAAAACACATGCAATGACATTGGTTGATACATGTGTGGTTATGGAAAGAACACTCATGCACTGACTCAAGTGGGTCCATGTGTGGTTTGTCAAAAGAACACACATGCAATCACTCTGGTTTATCCATGTGTGGTTTGTGGAAAAAACACACATGCATTGACTCTAGTGCTGGTTTTAGTATAAGAACACACATGCAATGACTCTGGTGGATCCATATGTGGTTTGTGAAAAGAACAGACATGCAATGACTCTAGTGGGTCCATATATGGTTTGTGGAAAGAACACAGATGCAATGAACACTGGTGGATCCATATGTGATTCATGATAGGAACACACATGCAATGACATTTGTTGATCCATATGTGGTTTGTGACAATAACACACATGCAATGACATTGGTCGATCCATGTGTGGTTGTGGAAAGAACACACATGCAATGATTCTGGTGGATCCATATGTGGTTTGTGAAAATAACAGACATGCAATGACTCTAGTGGGTCCATATGTGGTTTGTGGAAAGAACACACATGCAATGACAACTGGTGGATCCATATGTGGTTCATGATAGGAACACACATGCAATGACTCAGGTGGATCCATGTGTGGTTTGTGGAAGGATACACATGCAATGAACACTGGTGGATCCATATGTGGTTCATGACAGGAACACACATGCAATAACATTGGTCGATCCATATGTGGTTTGTGAAAGGAACACACATGCAATGAACACTGGTGGAATCATATGTGGTTCATCGCAGGAACACACATGCAATAGCCACTGGTTGATCCATACCTGGTTTGTGGAAAGAACACACATGCAATGACTCAAGTGGGTCCATATGTGGTTTGTGAAAAGAACACACATGCAATGACTCTGGGTGATCCATGTGTGGTTTGTGGAAAGAACACACATGCAATGACATTGGTTGATCCATATGTGGTTCATGACAGGAACACACATGCAATGACTAGTGGATCCATATGTGGTTTGTGGAAAGAACACACATGCAATGACTCTGGGGGATGCATGTGTGGTTTGTAGAAAGAACACACATGCAATGACATTGGTTGGTCCATATGTGGTTCATGACAGGAACACACATGAAATGACTAGTGGATCCATATGTGGTTTGTGGAAACAACACATGCAATGACTTTGGTGGATCCATATGTGGTTTGTGAAAAGAATAGACATGCAATGACTCTAGTAGGTCCATATGTGGTTTGTGGTAAGAACACATTTGCAATGAACACTGGTGGATCCATATGTGGTTCATGACAGGAATGCACATGCACTAACCATTGGTTGATCCATATGTGGTTTGTGGAAAGAACATACATGCAATGACTCAAGTGGGTCATGTGTGGTTTGTGAAAAGAACACATATGTAATCACTCTGGTTGATCCATCTGTGGTTTGTGGAAAGAACACACATGCAATGACATTGGTTGATCCATGTGTGGTTCATGACAGGAACACACATGCAATGACTAGTGGATCGATATGTGGTTTGTGGAAAGAACACACATGCAATGAATCTGGTGGATCCATGTGTGGTTTGTGGAAAGAACACACATGCAATGACTCAAGTGGGTCCATGTGTGGTTTGTGAAAAGAACACACATTCAATGACACTGATTGATCCATGTCTGGTTCGTGGAAAGAACATACATGCAATGACTCTAGTGGATCCATGTGTGGTTCATGACAGGAACACACATGCAATGACATTTGTTGATCCATGTGTGGTTATGGAAAGAACACACGTGCAATGACTCGAGTGGGTCCATGTGTGGTTTGTGAAAAGAACACACATGCAATGACTCTGGTTGATCCATGTGTGGTTTGTGGAAAGAACACACATGCATTGACTCTAGTGCTGGTTTTAGTATAAGAACACACATGCAATGACTCTGGTGGATCCATATGTGGTTTGTGAAAAGAACAGACATGCAATGACTCTAGTGGGTCCATATGTGGTTTGTGGAAAGAACACACATGCAATGAACGCTGGTGGATCCATATGTGGTTCATCATAGGAACACACATGCAATGACTCAGGTGGATCCATGTGTGGTTTGTGGAAGGATACACATGCAATGAACACTGGTGGATCCATATGTGGTTCATGACAGGAACACACATGCAATAACATTGGTCGACCATATGTGGTTTGTGGAAGGAACACACATGCAATGAACACTGGAGGATCCATATGTGGTTCATGACAGGAACACACATGCAATAGCCACTGGTTGATCCATATGTGGTTTGTGGAAAGAACACACATGTCATGACTCAAGTGAGTCCATATGTGGTTTGTGAAAAGAACACACATGCAATGACTCTGGTTGATCCATGTGTGGTTTGTGGAAAGAACACACATGCAATGACATTGGTTGATCCATACGTGGTTCATGACAGGAACACACATGCAATGACTAGTGGATTCATATGTGGTTTGTGGAAAGAACACACATGCAATGACTCTGGTGGATCCATGTGTGTTTGTGGAAAGAACATACATGCAATGACTCTAGTGGATCCATATGTGGTTTGTGGAAAGAACACGCATGGAATGACCACTTGTTGATCCATGTGTGGTTCATGGCGACAGAACACCCATGCAATGAACACCGGTGGATCCATATGTGGATCATGACAGGAACACACATGCAATAAAAACTGGTTGATCCATATGTGGTTTGTGGAAAGAACACACATGCAATGACTCTAGTGGATCCATATGTGGTTTGTGGAAAAAACACACATGAACTGACACTGATTGATCCATGTGTGGTTTGTGGAAAGGACACACATGCAATGAATCTAATAGATCCATGTGTGGTTCATGACAGGAACACACATGCAATGACATTCGTTGATCCATGTGTGGTTATGGAAAGCACACACATGCATTGACTCAAGTGGGTCCATGTGTGGTTTGTGACAATAACACACATGCAATGAC